>CM069304.1:21427500-22139375 GCA_035609425.1 Epinephelus awoara | reverse complement strand
TCTGATGCCTTATTAAGCCCTCGGAGGCTCAGGGGATTGTGACATTTTTATTTGTGGACGGTGAGATGATGAGGCAGCCGTGCTGGTATGGATTTTAATTACTGTGTCGGTACTGCAGTGTTGTAGTGGCTGAGTAAGGAAGTCTTCAAGCCATAATGGGCACAAGATCGTCTGAAGGCTGGCGGGAAGAGTTATCATAATTAATATTACATTGTAGATGCTAAGTTACCATAGTTACCATGGCGTCCATGTTGATTTCTTAACTCGGATTAAGTATAAAATCACTACTACACAGATGAATTAACCAATTGCTACATGAGAATATATTGTGACATGAGTATAATTGTTGGGAAACCTGTCCCTGTCTGTAAACTACAAAGTTAATGCCAGATAAAGGTTATGCTCTGAAATATGCATGTCTCATATTCTAAGGGAAAAGGCACTAACAAGCATTTCCAGACAGTGCATTTTATTTTTGCACAACCTCACCCAGAGGACGTCTGTATGAGTTGGTGGAGGTAGATTGCTGGACGCCTGGGGGGAGTGAGGGGGTGTCTCGTGTTGGTTCTTTGTTCTCTAACGCGGTGAGAGAGACCCCCTAATCTGTCACCGTCAGGTACCCCGGGGGGATGAGTCGTGATAAATACAGGAGGGGATTCGAGAGGACACTTAAGAGGGCTTCTTCATGACTTATATATGAGTGTAGGGAGAAAGCCGCTGTTAATAACATACCTCAGGCCACAAACAGCGTTGTGGTTCTGTTCATATGTAGTTTTTTAAAGAGATATTTCTCTGCTTTGTTTGAGAGCAGTGTAGATGGTAGCCTCCCTTTTCTAACCATAAGAAAGTTTTGCAGTGCCCCAGACCTCATAGCCTAGTTTTTGTGCTATGAATAAGGTGGACATTGCTACATAGTAATTAGAATAAAACACAGGCGTAGTATGGAGTACGAGGAGACAAACATTCCTAAGAAGTCTTTGCACTGGCAAATTCATGTGCACAGATAAACTGTGGAGTGTTGAATCACAAGAGATGTACATGGTAAAAGAGTAAAGCCAACGCAGTTGCTAAATAAAAAGCAACGTGATGGCTTTGTACGTTTCCGCAACCACTGATATGTTACATTTGTATGTTTCATATGTAGCAGGTATGTTTCTTAAATTCAATATTATGTCATGACAACACTGGTTATATGAGGTTAGGTTTCGGAACAAAAACACCTTTGTCACAGTTAGGAAAACATCATGTTTTGGCTTAAATACCCAGTTTTGGTGCCACAAACACAGCTGGAAATGACGCAACAAAATCTGGTTTCATTGCCAAGTAAAATGGCTGGAAATACCTCAGCATCACCTTAAAAATACCCAGTTTTGTCGCCATTAACACAGCTCAAAATATCCCGACATCTCGTTAAAAATACCCGTCTCAAATATGGTTGGGATGTCCCAACATCTTGTTAAAAATACCAGTTTTTCCGCCATAATTTTCTTCCACTAGAAATGTCCCAGCGTGTTAAGAATACCTGGTTTCGTCACTACAAACACGACTGGAAATGTCCCAGCGTCTTGTTTGCAAATACTTGGTTATGTCACCACACACATGGTTGGAAATGCCACAGATACAGCTATAAATGTCCCGGCGTCTTGTCAAGAAATACCTGGTTTTGTTGCCATAAACATGGCTGGAAATGTCCTAGCGTCTCATCAAAATTGGTCTGCTACTTGACCTCCTGCTTGCCAGCCATCTCACCTTGGTGTCATGCCATCCACCATCCCCTCTGCAATGAGAAACTCATATACATTTAATTTGAACTATGTTATATGTATCAAGCATAGAAATGTTACAGATCAGTGGTTTGCAGAAACATAACGTGGTGACTTGGCTGGTAGAACAAGAAAAAACTTCAAAGTATTTTTTATTGAAGAAGATCAAAAACAGATTCATTCTTGAACTTTTTTCATGTCTGTGAGAGCGGAGCAGTTCAGGAAACCTCATTAGAAAACCACTGATGTTACAGTGGGAGACCGAGATAAAGAGAGACATTGATTTGGCTCTCACTGTAACGCTTCACTGATATTGTGAGGTCCATTAGTGTCCACTTCAGTGGTTGGGCGGCCACTGCCTGTCTTTACTGGTTACAGTTTTACTGTTTCTCGCCTCCACTGCTGATTAAAACTATGTTCAGGAGTCAGTTCTCTGACCATGTAGAGTTGGAGTGTTCAGTCAGTGGGAGAAGGCCTTTCCCCTTCCATTATTACTGGGAGCGGACAAGGCATGGATTAATTAAGGCACATTTCCAGATTCAGCCTCCTTCATGCCAGTCCTCTGAGCGACACTGCTGAATCAAACTCAGCAGCAAGCACTTTCAGCTTGTGCATTTATAAAAATTAATCTGTAGTTTTCGGACAATCCAGGGTAAAAAGCTGACTCCAGAAGCTCTTGCAGTAATTATATTTGAAGTACTTAAAAAAATCTAAATTCTTATGCAGAAGTAGTATCAGTACAGACACACTTTACGGTAACCAACACCAAACTCACTGAGTTACAACAGTGTTATATAACTGCTGTGTGTTATCCTTTTTTCCATCCAGACCTTGCCAAAAGTAGATTTGTGCTGTGTCTGTGGGAACAGTAGTAGAGCACTGGAAAAAAATACAGGTTTAAATAACATCCCAATCTTGAAATGGTACAATTAGTGGTATATTGATGTATTGCTCTAGTAGTAGACCCTTGGATCGCATAGGATGCAGTTATATTAAAGACAACATGGCATCAGTGATCCTGCTTTAATACTGCCACTTCAAATATCATGTCCTGCAAAGAGTTAACAATGGCAGAACATGTGTGTGTGTGTGTGTGTGTGCCCATGTGCATGTCTGTGTCTTTGTCTTGCAGTATCCTCAGAGGCTTATCATGGGGGGATTTCTAGCTGTCAGCTGAAAATGCTGATGTTGGTGTTTCTGTGAAACCAGACTGTAGACATTTCCATATGCCTTACAAAAGCCCTCCGCGCGGATTCCAGACAAAAGGATAATCTGGTTGTGGGACCTTATGAATATGTAAGAACAAATCTGCAAACATTTAATGATCTATTCAGATCTTTGTTGTCAGATAACTAATGTTCCCTGTTGTATTAGAAAATCTAAGAGAAATGTAACATTTGCCCTCCTAATTGTGCTTACATTTATTGTCAGCATTTCCTGCATTTGTATTTTTCAGATTTTCTTTTTGCCAAATACTCTATCTAAAACTCAAGCAAATGGAGAAAACATCTTAACCAGTTTCACAGCACATGGGTAAAAAAAAATCATCAAAGTGAGAAAACAAAAACAAATATGGAAATACAGCAAAACACGGAAAACAGCAGAAGTTTCAGGGGACACAAAAAGTCCTTTCTTTTAACGGTCTGGTTGCATGATTCAGACTTTATTTCTGACACTCCAACTTTAGTTTATTTCTGTTAAACTAATTAAACCATTTTAACTCATTTTCCTTGTGTTCTGTGTGGCCTGCAGCCACTCTGTGTTTGGTTGTTTTCTCACTATGCAGCATTTATTTTTCCCCATGCTTCTGAAGTGTTGCCAAACTGATGACGTTTTCTGCATTTGCATGTGTTTTGTCTCTTTCCATGAGTCTTCTCGCAGTGTGTTAAGCTCCCAGGGCCGCCACAAGAATGTCTGAAAAACTTGATGCAAAGCACGGTGAAGCTGGTATTCAAAATACAACTCTGTGAAGCTTTAAACACGCTTTGCTTTAATTTAGCAGTTATCACATGAGCACTGTTCTGAGTTCTTTATAGAGCACTAAACAGAGATTATTTTTTGCTTGAATGATTTCCTAGTTTGACTCAGTAGCTCTGTTTATATTTCATTTTATCTGAATTTTCTTTTCAACCTCAAATAATGATATTCTCTATTGATATTTTTTATAAGTTCCAATTAAGACTTATCACACAGCAAGAGTTTAATCATAATAAATTGTTTTCCGTCTTCTGTTTTCCTTTAATCTATCCATGGTGTCAGTGTTGCTCCTCTGCTTCAGAGTTCGCAGTAAAATGCCAAAGCGAGGGGATGAATTCCAGAAAACCCGAAGCCATTTTCATCTAGACCCTCAGAGGCATATAAAACCTGACCCAGATAATCAAGAGGCAATTTAGCCTGTTCTCTTTACAAAGCTCAGTCTTCTCAGTGTCAGCTTGTTATAAGAAATAGAAGTAATACATGTAGATAATTCGTTATGAGTCACTTGTGAAGTTTATCTTTAATGTGAGTTTTTGTTTTAGTGCTTAAAGGGCGGGTTCATCTGAATCCTTTTTCTGTGTTTTTCAATGGAAATGCCTGCTGACATAGGTTAGAGAGCTGATGGTAATCATACAGCTGGAAGGTTTAGTTTGGATATTTTGAAGTGGAGTTGCATGAAGCACTTATTCATAAACTTGCCCTCTGTCAGCCCTTCCTGACAGTTATATCACTCTCTTTATAGCTCCAGACTCCTTTGACGAAAACAGTATTTTACCTCTCACAACACAGGAGTTGCTCGTCTATGTACTTCGACCAAAATTCGAATGTTCAGATTTAAATACCTAAGTAACAGTACTGGGGAGCCACAGAATGATGCAAAAACCTCAAAAAAATATTGATCCCGCCCTTTAACTCAAGTTGTTTTCATTGACCTTTAAAACTTAACGTTATAATAAATGAAATTAAAGTGACTCTGCAATGCTCCAGATGTATTTGATAACAAGGACAGTAACATATGTTGGTGCTGGAACCACCTGCTGTGTTGCCACATTGTGACAGCCATGAGACAGTAGAGTTTGTCCTTCAGTGGGTGTACTTAGCATAGTAGTATAACCTGCAACATTAGACGATTTTTCTCTCAGGAAGTCCCCAGGACCAGAAACACCTAATGTTGGGATCACTTATCTGGGTAATTGTCTTTCACATATCAACCCCTCCTGTACAGAAAAGGTGTCAGTGTCACTATAGGTGAAGATGTTAATGTGAAAGGGGCGTCTCTCTGAAAAGATTTAAATCTGAATCTAAAAGTATAGCAGTCTTTGTAAGAATCTGAAAAGCCCAAAGAGATTCAGCTCCTCCGTTTAGGTTGGGAAAGAATCAGAGAATGATATTATGATGAAAAGCTGACCCCGACGTGAGAGTTTTTCGCACAGCGCTAAATATCTCACAGAGGAGCAATCAGTAGAGGCTTATCCACCCCGCTTTTATCAGCTGCAGCAGCACAAGAGCTCTCACAGCAAAATCAGTCTAACAGGACGAAGATAGAAACGGCCAGTTTTGGCTTACTGTGCAGTTCAGTCGGGCATAATTACCTCTTAGTTGGAATTTGAGATGCATTCCTACTTAATAAGTTATGGATGCAAACAAAAACTGTTTTCCCATTTTCGCATTCAAGTAAAGTAACCAGCTTTCCCACACAATGCTATACAATGATGACAAATGCTGAAGGAAGTATGGTACATGATAATGTGTTCCAGGCCCTGCAGGCTGTAAACAGTGTGATTATAGGAAGCATTTGCAGTGCAGTGTGTGTTATCTGTTTGTATCCAAGACAATTGCAGTCAGATTCAAACAGAAAACAGGGAGATGGCTTCATTAGGCCCCTCTGCCCCGCCCAAGGCTCAGGCTCTCCAGACAGACGTTTGCGTAGAGACCCCTGCCCTCCTGCTACTGAGTTGCATCTGCCTTGCTTACCGAGCCAGGCCCATATGAAAGCAGCTCTGCAGTGAGAGAGGGAAGCTGGCTGAATGCTAATACACTGGCCTTGAGTGGACCTCACCACCTGCAGCCCTTTTCTGTGGCAGAAAGAGAAGCAAAGGCAGGGCATGTTTTAGTCTGTAAGAAGCCAGCATTACCTCATGCCTAAAGAAAAGCCTCCGGTGTATTTTAGTGTGATTCCCAGGGAACAATTACAAGACATGGACCGACTCCAAGATCATTAGAATCAGAATGGAGGCAGGCGGAGGCAGGCGGAGGCTGAGTTCACTCTGGCTGGCCTTCCTCTGAGGTGATTGATTGAGCTTTAGCATCGCCGTCCTGAGAGGGACACTGGGACATTGGGACCAGCTCCACTAACTGATGGCAAAATAACTCTCAAGGACACAAAAGTTCATCTGAGAGCTGACGCCAACTCTCTCTCTCTCTCTCAGCTGTTTAAGAATCTTTGCTCTGAGGCTGGGCGATGTAGCTGAAAAATTAATCATGATAAAATGTTTAATCTTAGTCTATATCAAGAATTATTGATCATTTTAATGACCTATTTTTGATATTTACTATAGGAAAAAAGATTTAATTGAGATATTGATTGAGGCACATGGGTAATGATTTTGTTATGCTGAGAAGCTTTCGGGAACCAGACTTTTTAACCATGCTGAGTAGTAGCCTATCATTAGCAGTGTAGTGCATGACTGTGTGGGTTATGTCTTAGGTGCCGACATTGTCTGGAGTCATGTAGCACACAACAGGCAATTGTCTGTGTCTGACATGTTCTGACCTACTGGAAGTACTCAGTTTGATTAAGGCGAGACTTGGCACCTGGGTAGAGCGTGCAGGAGGCTGGACAAGATGCAGATTGAACCACTGGTTCATGATTTGGTCATATACAATAGGCTGTCTTGCCGTTTCTTGAATTTGTTTGACAATTTCAGCTTCAGCCTTTACCAACAGAAGTTCCTAAATCTCTACAGTTAGACATTTTCATTGCCGTCTTTGTGTAAATGACCCTTCCTCTTCACCCTCAGGTGTTTGTTTTCCTGTGGTTTCACACAAGCTGCATGACGAGACACGCCCACTTGATCGCTGTGAATTCTCAGGACAAATACCTGCTCTATTCACACATGGGATCAATCAGACATTTGACTTTGTTGTAGGAGGCTAGCAGAGTAAGTCCTGCCTGATTTCGGACATTTACGTCCTCACGTCTTTTTGAGATGTCATGTACAGTAGCAGATGGAGGTCGTGACTGATAACATGCTGTGTATTCCAAAGGGTGGAAGTCGTTAGGGTGATAAGTTTGTAGTATTCCTGCTCTTGGTCGGTACGTTTTTCCTGCACAGAACACAACAAAAAACGAATTTAAGCTACAACTATTTCTGCTAGTTGTAGTGTTTGAGCATCTCTTCAGTGACATTTGGTGTTTTGTGTCCTTTTGCCAGTGACTTTGTGTGGTGTACTTTAATAATAGCATCCTGTGGTGTGTCACCTCTAATTTTGCTGTGACACTTCTGCACTTCCCCACTCCGAACTGCGCTGCAATATGAAATTATCCAGAGACAGAGCAACCCTTTTTAATATACTTATTACATCCAGTTTTTTGTGCTTTTCTACCTCTTGTGTAATAATGTAGGACTAGTTGTACTTGAGTGATTACTTAAGTTCTTTCTGAATGGATGAAACAAAATAAGAAATCCAGAAAGAAGGAAAAAGCACTGAAGTGAACCATTTGTGCTGCTGCTTCATGTGAAAAGTAGAGATGCACTGATTTATCATCCAAACATCGTAATCGAATATTTGCCTCTTAAGTGCCATCGGCCTGTCATCAGTTGAGCGGGTTGAGGGCCCAAGACTTAACAGCATCCTGTTGTATCAGGCATTAGAAAATGTGTTTGGGACGAACAGAGTTCTTCCCCAGGATGCCATCGGGACAAAATGATGCAGTAAACTCACTATTGGCACGTCAGAGGACCTGACAGTGTTACATTGTGAACGAATCCGCATTGACATTGGTAAAAGGAGAGCTAGTTAATGTTAGATCTCTGCAGCAGGTGGCCGCAATTAGCTGCTGACGAAGATTGCATAGAGTTACAATACAAGATGTATTAAAGTTCTTTTCAGTAAAAATGAGTGTTGGGTGAAGGTAAACTACAGCCTTCTTGTGATGTGTTCAAATGGAATCTTGTAAAATGTAAATTTTGGCAAGAAATTTTAGTAGAGTTGTTTGATGGAGAAATTTGTTTTCACAGCATTATAAAATAGATATAAAAAGAGGCAAGTATGAGTTATTATATATAGTAAAAGGCTTTTGAAGCTGTTATTTCATTAAGTTGTTCTTTATAATGAAGATTTCTTTGTTTCCCTGGCAAAAAAGGGGGAATAAATAATGACAAAAACAAAATAAACAACAACAAAACCCATCAGTATTGGCTGTTGGCCCAGAATTTCACTATTGATGCATCCCTAGTTGAAAGTTTTGCATTCTTACTAAAACCTTCTTGTTTCCTTTATTTTCACCCTCTGTTGTTCCTTATTTTTTGTTACTGTTTTCATTTTGAACACGTTCCTATTTATTGATTTTACCTGCTTGAATTTGTATTGAACTTTTTCCTGCTATTGTGTGCTACTTTTGTCAAACCGTTCTGCTTCTGTCATGCCGCAAGCCAAATCTCCCATGCAGGACAAAAAAACTGAACTCAAGTGAACTTGTAAACTACTGAAAGGCCTTTATTGTCAAGCACCATACAAGCAGTACTGACGCAAGCACTGACGGTGGCCACATGCTCTTGAGGTTCGGTAGTGTTATCAGATCTGTCTAAAAGTAGACATAGTGAACTGAGTAGATGATGAGATGCAGGCTAAACTGTATAGTTCTTAAATCCTGTGTCATTCCCTCTGATTATGGCTCGTTACAGCACAGCATGCTGCAGGTGTCCCAGCTGTATTCTGTATCGTGTGGAAAATATTCATTTTTCTTGGTACAGTATTCATATTAAATGTTGTAAAGAACTGATGCTTAAATATAGTGTCATTTAGTTGTCAGTTGCTAGTTAGAGTAGGAGTAAATAGTTTTCTGTTTATGCTTTAAATGTTTGCACATCATTATAGTGGATACATTGAAACTTAAAATGTCAGCAACACTTTGGTTAATGTGTGGTTAGGTTTAGGTACAAAAAACACTTGGTTATAATTAGGAAAAGATAATGTTTTGGCTTAAAATACCTGGTTTTAGTGGCACTTTAATGGCCAGAAATGCGGCGATATCTTGGCAGAAAAACAACAGCTTTTTGTTGCACTATGCCGCCAGTAAAAACAACAGTGGGTTGCTAAAAAACACCCACGTTTGGTGGCCAAAAAGCAGCTGCAAAAACAGTGATGGGTCGCTTAAACACAACCAGTTTTGTTGTTTGTTGCTCCTTAACAGTGGTCCGCAGCTTGGCAGGCATCTCACCTAGGTGCCATACCAACCACCTCTCCCTCCACCTCCAGATGACAAAGTCAGCTTATACACTACGTCACTTTAGAGACGTTGATATGATAAGTATGAGACATGCAAATGTGATGTATTCATGGTTTGCAGAAACGTACAATGACAAGATTTTCTTTAGCCGACTGGGCTGCCGTAACATTAAGGCACAAGAGATAAATCAAACCAAGACAGTCGAATAAGCACCGTCGCCTGAAAAACCCATGTATCATCAACAAA
This sequence comes from Epinephelus awoara, assembly GCA_035609425.1. Lineage (NCBI taxonomy): Eukaryota > Metazoa > Chordata > Actinopteri > Perciformes > Serranidae > Epinephelus > Epinephelus awoara. The sequence continues at coordinate 22,129,937 of CM069304.1, read as the reverse complement.
GCAAATGGCCTGGTCATGAAGTGCTGTTCATAGGTTTTTACCAGCTTTACACTTTTGTGTGCAGCTTTGCTATGTGCCCTAATACATCATCTTAAGAGGATGAGGAGATGCTCTCACACACCTTGCCATAGGGTTAGTGTGTTTCCCTCTGTCTTTCTGACCGCAGAAGAAAGAGTGCACAGAAAATGGATTGCTAGATTTTTTTTTAAATGGCACCCTTTATGTTTTGACCTTTTTTTTTTTTTTCAGTCAGCGCTCATTGCAGTGACAAACACATTGCATTTCCTGAGACTTCCTCACAATAAATGCCTCCCTGTGTTTGAATGCTTGAATGTAATTAGATTAAATGGCTATAGCAGATAAAATGTGACAATTAATTTAAGTCTTAAGGCTATAACTTGAGTTTAAAGTGAATGAAAAGCTTCAGTAGTTGCCCATATCATATATTTGAGTCATGCTTAACCAGATTCATGAGATGACACTTTATCCCAGTTTCTCAGCTGATGCCAAGAAGTGTCTAAAGAGAACGTTCAAGTTGAAAGAGAGTGTACTTGCTGAGTCACTGCCTTTATTGATTAGAAATGTCGTCCATGAAGCATCTTTTTTGCCTGCAGTGACAAATAGTGATCACTGCTTTGCTTTGACTGCAAGCTAATCACAACTTATTTAGACAATATTGGAAATTTACTAAAACGAGCACTTAATTTGGGCACTTAAAGGATTCTGCAGCCTTGATATGGAGGTTTAGGCTGATCGTTTCTTTTCCTGTGCTACTATTTCTGCAGTTTTAATTTGTATGGTGTTTTTTTTGTGTGTGTGCATAATTTCCCTCGGCAGATCATGTGTTAATGATTTCAGTGAAAATATTGTGTCTGCTCGTCTGCATGGTCTCAAAAAACATATGGTCTTCCTGGCACTAGTTTGTAACCCACTAACTAGATATTCAGACAGGATGTCTAACGTTACCATCACAATAGTCCTGGAAGATGAACACTCCGGAGCCTCAGCTGCCGGTTTAGTAAACAGCTGGTCATTAGTGTCGACTTAAATAACAGGTACAGTAGCATTAAAAAGCCTCCAGGGAGCCGCCAGATTCCCCATCATCTGCAGTTACCAAGACGACGTAATCTCACAAGGTGATGGTCGCGTGATTTTATACTGCATCATGTCATCTGAATGTGTAATATACTGTAGGTCTTTGTGCTGTTAGACATGTGTCGTTGTTTTAAAGGGATATTTAAGGTTAGCAATGAGATCCTGAGAGTGTTACAGAGACAGGTTTACTGGTGTTTCACATGTGGAGCCATCTGTGTGCTTTCTCGTGCTGAGAGATGCGTCGAGGCCCTTTCCCTCATCTGTCTGTGGATGCTGCAGTAGTAGCTGTGGGTAGGCACATGCAGACCAGTTGACCACAGGTAATTTGAGGCAGTTTCACCTTTTTTTTTTTTTTTTGTTGAATGTGCTCCACTCTGAGGACAAACCCTCCCCTCACCTCCAGCTTATCTGTTCACCCTGTCTGTCCATCTGCTCTCACTGCAGCCGTTGCATTTATGTGTGCCAGGTCTGCTCTCAGCCTGTCCCTCTGAGCCTCAGGGCTCATTTAGAGCAACGCTGTCACAGAGGCAGGGTGCCATCGTTTCCATTCAAATAAAAGAGCAATCTGAGGTTGCAACCACTTACAGGTTTCCTCCACATGGACAACAAACACAGATGACAGTTTCAATCTGTTTGCGACATCTACTGCTGCTTGTTCGCAAGATAACAAGCTAATTCGTGCAACATGCAAGACTATTACACTATATAAAACTGCTATGAAATTTCAAACATGTATTCCTTGCAGCATATGACACCTGACTTTGGGAAATAGCTGATGCCTTTCTCAGTTCTTAATTTCTACCAAACACAGAAAACAGACCTGAAGCATGAGTCAAATTCATATTAACATGCTAATGTTTCTGTCATGTACTCATCCTAAGAGCAACAGTAAAGTTGAAGTGAATTAAGGCAAGACTATTCAGCTATATTGTTCAGGGAGCATATCTTTATAAAGCTAAGGGCCCCGTGGGCCTGACATTTCCCCTTATTCTCCTTATGTATGTTCAGTTAAAACTACTACTCAGCTCATAGATGGCACATTGAGAAGATGTCAGAGATTTTTTAAATCAATTTTCTGGTCTTATGGAAAGTTTTACAAATATAGAACCATCATGGCTCAAAAATTCAGAATAAAAAGATTCTTAATTGACAGTTCGAGGTGTCCTGTCAACAGTTAAACAGACATCGCTTTTGTAATGGTAGCCTGTGGGGCAATTTGCTGTGAGACTCGGCAGCTTTCCTGGGGGCCTGATGTCAACAGCGGCATGTTTTCATGCACAGTAATCATGTTGTGATTGGCTGTTACTCACAACGCAGTTGCTCTGCTGGTTTGAAATATTTATCGTGGCCAAATGTCTGTCATTCGCGAGACTTTTTCCCATCTCCAGGTTCGAATTTATTTGTAAACAGAACTGACTGGTGGGCCGGAGTTGCCCATTCAGAAGTCCAGTAGTCCTGACGCAATGTTTAGCACACAGCTGAAACAGCACTGAAGTGGCTTTGGGACAGTTCACTTTACGTTCCCGAGAGGAACAGCCAAAGCCCGGACTTACGACCGAAACAGAAATCTATGAATAGACCTGAAGATCACAGCTAATTGGTATTCCTGTCAGAGTTGAAAGAGCCTGAGAGCATCTGCAAGGAAGAGCATGTCATTATGGGGTGCAGGGTGTAGACTGATTACAAGAAATAATCTGAAGTTAAACACATAAAATTGCAAAATCTAAGTGTGTGAATACTTTGTGAATTGTGAATGTCTCTCCAAAGCTGCTGAGTTGGTGTGGTATAATAGCTGCCCAGTGGCAGTTGTAGGCTGATTGAGTTGGTCTAATGAAAAGGCTTTTCACTGAGCTGTCATCTGTCAGCCACCATTAGATTGCAGTATGTAAACATCGGCTGACAGCAGAGAGAGGCTTTTCTGGAGCTCAGAGACCGAGCAAGATTTTTTAGCAATGCTAGAGAAATGAAACCTGATACACAGACGCACTGATACTCTTCATTTCGTGGTGTTTAATAAAAACAAAAGAAAAAACAGCAGTTTGTAAACTCTGCGTTTGCCTGTGTTGTGCTTGTTTTTCCAGAATGGCACTGACTACGGGTTCCTGGTGCGTCAGAACTCTGAACTGTTGCGAGCCCTCGATGAGCTGGAAAAGACTTGTACCACACTGAGGGAGGAGAATGGCTTGCTGGTAAGACTAAAAATAAACAGACAGTCTGTAGTCTTGACTGAAGGCTTCCTCGAAAGTAGGGCAGGTGCACAGAAACAGGGAATGAAACAGTTCAAATATGTATTGTTTCAGTTTGGCGCTTCCACTTGCTCCATTTCCTTTTTTTCATTGTCCTTTATTCAGTTTATAAATAGATAATCATTTTGTCTATGTGTTGCCTTTCCCCCTCGTCTTTGACTGGTAACAAAAGCAGATACACAACTAGAAGGTGTGTTACTGACTCTTCAAACTATTAATAAGCCGTTCTGAAAAGCTGTTTTCGTGTCTCTCTTGTTTGGCATTGCTGTGTTTGCATTTGCTGCAGGCATTGTCTGATGATGGTATTTGTTTCCCACGTGTTCAGCGGAAGAGCAGCGCCCCAGAGACGGAGGAGAAGGTCAGGCGGCTGAGGAGAAAGAACACAGAGCTGGCTGTTCTCGCTAAAAGGCTGGAAGAGAGGGCTCGAAAACTGCAGGAGGCCAACCTCAGAGTGGTAAACTGCACACATTAAAACACCTCTAACAGTTTCACAGCAGCGTGTTTGCCCTCACTGCGACCCAAATGCTGGGGAGTGACTCATTGTCAAGCACCACCGTCCAAATCACCACATCACCGTAGTTCAGCATGTGATGAATGGGAGCCTTGTTGAAAAAGTCCCCTATTGAATAATTTAATGCATCACCAGAATGGCTACAAGAACTCAGTTTTCAGTAGCAAGTCTCTCGGGATGTAATGTCTCTAGAAGAATTTAAAAAAAAAAGATTATATAAAGCAAACTAAAGATCACACACAGAGGTCAAGGATGAAAAACATTTTAACTGCTCATGAATCATTTCTTGAATGCAATATTTAAAACTTTTGTTGATGCCAATTCCTCCTGACGGACTCCGTCGATTACTGTCTTGGTTTACAACAAAGCTTTGCCTGTTAGGTGTCATCTGCACTGCTACATACACTTAAATATCCACTTCTTTTTTCAAATCAAGTATGATAGTATACATACAAAGTATCTTTCCATATCTCACAAATTAGTGGTGAAATGAGATGTACGACGATTGAAGACGAAATGATGCACTCTGATGACCAATCGGGTGACCAATCAATTGATATTTGACTCCATGGCACACTTTGAATGACAGCTGCCTCAATTGCATGATGAAGGAGAAATGCATTAAAAAATATACAGTATATGGAAGATAATACAGAAACAAATGAGTCTGGGGATATAAATGGGGGGGCAATGCAAAGAGAAATAATACATATATAAATAAATAAACGATCACATGAACAAATACATTAAAATAGATAAAAACATTAAAAAAAGAAGAAAAAAAGCAAACTTGATCAATTGATTTAAAGGTCCAGTGTGTAGGATTTAGGGGACTTTACTGGCAGAAATGGTACATAATATAATAAATACCAAGCTTATAGAATGTTTGCTTGACACCTGTTCACCCTTTTGCACCCTGATGAACTTAACGGCATTCGCGTTTTCGCTTCAGCTACCATACTCATTTTTTTAGCCTCAAACTGTTATTCAGTGTTTTTACCAGTTTAAATCACCAGGTCTGTTTCTTTTGGAGAAGAAACAGAGACCTTTGCTGATAATTTGGCTCCCGATAAAAACCTCTGAACACTGAAGGATCATTCGTCTAGTCATTTACTGTATTTATTTACTATTTTGGCAGATAAATGTAGTCTCTTAAAAAAATTACGCAAACACCATAATAAAATCAAGTCATAACAGTTGTATCATGCACATGCAGGTATCTTTCTCTGAAGTCAGCAGTAGTATTATTTTAACAGAGGAGGGATCCTGACTGTGAAGGGGCCTCCAGTCTCTCCTGGAGAGCAGCAGTGAGAAGTACAGTTGTCAGGCAAACAATGGAATGACCATCTCTCTTTGTCCCGGCTTGCTACGCTCACTGGCTGCTGAGTATTCTGAGTGCACCTGTTCACCAGTCTGAGGAAGAGACCAGTCCCCTCCCCCCTTACCTCCTGCTGCTCACTGAAGGGCACAGCAATGTAGTTCAAGAAAAAGTTTAAAGACTTGTAAGAGCTGTGCCCTATTTATTAACTGAGTTAGTTTGCTTTTTTATTTGGTATTACGCATTCCGTTAATGATGCATCCCTCACAAAGCAATAAAAGCTCAGAGTAGCTGCACACTGGTATTTGACTGCCTTACTGGGTTCTGTTTATAATGCTGTCTGATGTATAATTTTTAGCTGTTGTTTGCTGATCTTCATCTAAAACCATTGTGTTCAACAGGACAGTACTCTGCTCTCCTTGTACCACCTGCCAAAACAGCAGCCATCCCTGCATACCACCATGAGACTTAAAGGGGTTCACCATTCACCCCAAAATCAAAAATACACATTTTCCCTCTTACCTGTAGCGCTGTTTATGATTCTAGATTGTTTTGCTGTGAGTTGCTGATATCAGCCGTAGAGATGTCTGCCTTCGCTCCAGTTTTATAGAACTAGATGGCACTTGGCTTGTGGTGCTCAAAGCGCCAAAAAATAATACATTTGAAAATGTCTCCTTCTGGAAACCATGACCCAGTTACTCAAGGTAATCCACAGACCTTGTTGTGAGCAGTTTCATGTAGGAACTATTTTCTTGTTCTGCTTTTATTATTAGTCTACTTCTACTCCTGGTACAAACCCGGGGTGGGGGAGCCCTTCTGTGTGGCGTTTGCATGTTCTCCACATCATTGTGGGTTTTCTCCAGGTACTCCGGCTTCCTCCCACAGTTCAAAGACATGCAGGTTAATTGGTGACTCTAAATTGGCTGTAGGTGTGAATGTGGGTGTGAATGGTTGTCTGTCTACCCTGCCTCTCACCTAATGTCAGCTGGGATTGGCTCCACATCTCGCTCTGTCACAAGCACGTGCCTCTTGAGGAGATGCAAGCTTCCTTCTGCGCAGTGATACAGTTGGTGGGTGTAGTTCGGTAGAAAGAAAATAGTTCCTACATGCAACTGCTCACAACAAGATCTACAGATTATCTTGAGTATCTGTATCACGGTTTTTGGAAAGAGACATTGCTGTTGAGTTTATCAAACATATTTTTTGGCACTTTGAGCACCACAAGCCAATTGCCATCTAGTTCCATTATATTGAAGAGACGGCAGACATCTCTTGGGCTGATATCTCCAGCACTCAGCACCAAAACAACGTAGATTGATAAATCACACTACAGTAAGAGGAAAAATCTGTATTTTTGATTTAGGGGGTGAACTGTCTCTTTAATGTTAAGAGTTTGGTTCATGTAAAAGTTTTTGCCATTTATTTCCTCAGTTTCAATGTATTAACTTTCTTCCTCTATGAAATCCGTTATGCTGATTTAATACACATTTCCTTCTTGCTCTTGTTCAGGTGAATTCCCCGTCACTGATGAGACCCGGGTCAGTGGAACAGTACAAAAGGGCATTTGCCCGCCAGCGAGCTCGTGACCTCGCCCAGCACGCTGATGCACTGCTGTCTAAGGACAAAGAGATCGCTGCCTTACAGCAAGAATGCAGAGAGCTGGAGGCACGGCTGGGCACCACTAAGGTATTTACAGCACAACTGCTCAGTGACTAATTTGAACTCAAGACTGAACCACTGATCTTCCAAGTTTTTACCCCAGTGTTCCTTCTCATCCTCCCTGCCACACGCTCATAATGCCACAAGCTCGCTCTCTGCTGGACAACACGGGTACTACTCATCCCCACTGTATCCTAAGCCAGCCTTACAAAGCTCTGCGTCACTGCTGATGACTGGATGACAGTGCAGGAATAGGCTGCCTTTCAACGTGCCTGTATTTAATTACTGCTTCAGTGACTTAAGAGCTCATTTACTTGATTGTGAACATCTGTTGGGGTTAATAATGATGGGTCTTACAGGGTGAGCTGTCTATTGATCTAGTGAGGGTGTCTGTGCTGGATCCCGTGTTCAACCTCAGCACTTTCTCACCATTAGATGATAAGAGTGATGGAGAGAGAGGTTGGAGTGGCCTTCTCAACTTTACTGTGAAAATTTGAGAGCATCTGAATGAGATGACTTTGATGCTCTTTGAAGTCCATGACCCAGAATCAGTTTTACTGCATGTTTTAGTTTTAAGCTGGGAAGTGTCCCCTCTGACTGTTATATTTAGAGCTGTTGTTAGTCATAGGGATTTATAAACACAATTTTTGAAGTGTTTTCAAGACAAGTCTCGGTTGCAAGTTTTAGATCGTAGTGCAAATGATTATATGTACGCGACTGATTGAGGCTATAGGTCTTTGGATCAGTTTAGCGGAAGATGATTTGAAAATGTTGAACTAGCAATAGTGTTTTAAATTGATGAAGTTGCTGTCGTACGACTGTCTTTGATAAACGTGCATGTGTCTGTGCAGGGCTCCCCTGTTCCATCTGGCAGAGTGGAATTTGAGAGGCTTCTCAGGGAGTCTCAGAGGGAGGTGCTGCGGCTCCAGAGGCAGCTGTCGGTCACATCATCCAGACAGCAGCACGACCACAGTTCCGACCCCATTGGCCTAGGGAAGTGTGGGGAAATTCAAGAGGTGGAGGAGGAGGAGGAGGAAGAGGGGGGAGAGAAGGTAAAGGCATCCCCTCATGTCAGAATTCAACTCCACACTGACCCCTGTTGGTTTAAGAGAACCTGAAACTGATGACATCAAATCAACTGTACAACATTTCAAGTCAAACATGAAGCAGTACTTCAGTGTCTTAAGTTTCAATGCCTATTTAGGGACAAGTAAATATTCATTGGTAAATACCTACATGGAGTGATATGGTGATGATAGAAGTGATACTAAAAATCAAGCAAAAAATACTTAAAATATAATGTAATAATAATAAGAAGAAGAAGAAGGAGAAGAAGAAGATGGAGAAATGTAAAATATTTATTAATATTAACACTATTTCTTTTTTATAGAGATAAAATGAAATATACAGAGATGATAATAGTAATACAAAAGTTTAAATGAAAAACTGTCAAATAAAATAGAATTATGATAATAATGTTAAAAACATTGAAAAAATTTGAAAATAAAATAAAGAGAAATTAAAAAATTAGAAAGATGCTAAAAGTGATACAACAAAAAAGAATTAATTAATTAATAATAACATAACAATAATAAAATAATGCTGATGATGACTACCATTAACAATAATTATGATAATAATAATAATTATTATTATTATTTCAATAATGACAATGATCATTTAAAATCGTACATGAATACATATTAATGAATAAATATTTAAATAAGAAAATTTAAATGAAACAGTGGCAGATACAAAACATTTGCTTAAAAATAAATAGATAAATAAATAACAAAATAACTAAAAATGCAACATACAATAAAAAAAAAAAGAATGGATAGGAGAGAAATTCAAGAATTCAATACTTTTTTTTTCTTAAAGGAAAGGTTTAGGTGTTAAATAGAGACCCTGAGTCAACATTTCCTAAAACATGAAATACTCATATACTGTGGTCACCCATCAGAGACAATGTATGAATATATATTTATGTAATACATATGACTAAGCACATTCTGTCTCGGTCTCTGTGTAGTGTAGGGTTGGTTACTAAAACAACAGTGCTGCATATCAGATCATGTTTTTACATCTGGGAGCATCGATAGTGCTACAGTATTAGATGATATGTTGTTTAGGAAAGTCAAAATCCAGCCCACTGAGTTTTTTTTTTTGTTTCTTTTTTAAATTTATTTATTTATTTTTAAATCTAGTGTATGTTTACGTTGGCATGGATGCCGTTTTGCGGTGTTATATAATGGCTTGTCGTTGGACTCAAAACTAATCTGCCACAAGCCATAATGAGATGATTCCCTGCCTTGAACTTGGGCCTGATCAAAGATACCGAAGTCACACACCCTGATCCTCTCCTCGTTTAATACTGATCTTCTCTCTGTTCAGTTCTTAGAAGCAGCTCTTCACCGGTGAAGTGATGCGCACACATATATCAGTCACTGGACAAAAAGGAGAAAAATGCACATGTAGAATCATGAATATATGAACAGGTTACATAATGCAGAAAGGATATTATTTAGAGCTGTGAAATTTAGTTAGTGTGTCCTTTTCAGAGGTCCATTTACAGTGTATCAGTGTCTGTTTACATCACATACAGACGTGCATCTTATGGATGTTTTAGTAAAATTCTCCACTGCCTGTGAAGTAGAGTAAATTCTCTGCCTGTGAAGCTCAGATGAGAATGCCGATTGTGGTAATCTCTCGTTTGTGGGACGCACACACGCACTCCCAGTGGCACGCGCACACCCAGAAAGGGGCCATGTTGTGTGAACTCTAATCCCCTCTAACAACAGAATGGTACAGTCCAGTAATCCGCTCTCTGTTGCTGTGGCAGCGGTGAGAGGGTTTTGGGTGGTAGGTAAGACTCCAGCCGCACTAAAGACTTTTCTATCTCGCCCTGCTCTGGATAACTAGCAGGCCAAGGGAAGCCTTGACGTTGCCACAGATCACACGAAAGGGGTAGGTCATCTTTTGAGTTTTGTCATGTCTGCGTGTCGGTGTCAGTAGTTCTCCTCTGCCAACCTCATGTGTCTTGGATATGAGGCTCAAGCTGTGCAGAACTCAAAGTTGACACTGAAAACTAATCAGTGTCATGACGAATTGGGGGTGTGAGAGAATTGACTCGAGGTTGCAAGCGTTGCGTTTGTGTTAGATATTTAAATCAGCTTATTCTTTAAGATTATTAGTATGTTAGTATAACTATGTGACTCACAGCTAAGGGGATTTTTCTTTTAGGTCTCATAGCTGTTGTTTTTTAATATTCATTTCAGTAAATCCAGTGCTAAATCCCACCCGCATCTGTGATGGACTGCCACTTTCTTACAAATTAGAAAGACGGGACGTGCATGAGGCCTAGTCAAGGGCAGCCTGTCACAAACCTGGTTTTATAACTGTCATATTTCAGAGCTTCCAGATGTAGATTTTAGACGGGCCGACTTAGTGACAGGGTGGTAGAGCGTTTGATTGGTGGACATCGATATGCTCCGTATTAAAAAAGAAAATCAACGGCCAGGCCAATCCATTAAGGTGCTTTTAAAAGAAGTGATCCAGTTACCCGTTTCAGTAGTCTGCAGGGATTACACCAATGTGCTTATGGCATTCAGGGCCTGCTGAATGGGATCTGACCCTGCTTTAGTACGCATGGGCCCAAGGTGTACTTGATCCTTTAGTATACATGGACCACATCAGTGTGAAGTGTACACAGTGGCACCTCACCGTGTGAAGCATGGTGCAAGCAGAGGTGAGCCTCTAAGCTCGGAGCTCATCTGACAAAAACGCATTCTGAGGCGCCTGCTGTGGCCTGAACATGAGGACAGACTTTAGACATGGCTGCATCCTCTGTCAGGCCACTTATTGAGAATGATGTATGTGGTTCCTTACACCTCCAGCAGGATTTGAGTATTTATCTATCTTTTGATCACTTGAGCCGAGGAGTTTATGTTTTCGGTTCATTTCGGTTTGTCAGCAGGTTCATAGAAAAACTTTTGGCCTTACTGTCATGAACATGGACACATGAATTATTTTTCACTTCTGTTAACATTGCAAGATGATGCATTTGGCCTTGACAAAGGTCTGCGCTCTTTGCATGCCCCTCTAGTTTGATTTAGAATGATCAGAAATCTGTTTTTGTGCATGCATTGTTAAGTTATTTATGTCAGTTTCATCACACACCCTCAGTCACAGTCACTTTTAAAGGGGAGCTACACCCATTTTTCTAAATTTACACGTTATTCCCACGGTCTAAGACAGTCCAAAAATATTAGTAAACATGAACAACTCTCTCCCAAATCCAAAAAACTAGAGTGCTAAAACTCAAATTTCAGATGTCATAAAGTCTGGAGCTGCTCTCAAGATGATGAATTGGGAAGAAGTTCTAGATGACAGTGAGAGCACCTGGGGAAATTTTCTGACTATAACATGTTCTGTTTCACAACTGATGACACTACAATAGAATAAAAAAACAATATTGTGTGGGTCCACAAAATCAGCCTCCCATTCATTGTCTGTGGAGCAGCTCCAGACTTTGACATCACAAGTTAGAGTTTCTCCTTCTCTGGTGTCAGGCTTTGAGAGAGAGTAGCTCATGTCATGACGTAAACATTTCAATTTAAAGAGAAGGTCAGATCACCTTGTCACATTAAAGTGGAAATTGTTTTTTGCTTTAACTTACCATTATGAAGTAAATAAAGATCGTGTAGTGTAATAGCTTCAGAAAAATGACACCATCTGTATTTAGATTGGCCGCCTATAAGACTCACTTGAACGTGCAATTCTTTCTGCCAAGATACGATACGGGAAAATGAATCCTCCATTTAAGAAAGCGTGTCAACCTTTGTGCAACCAAAACAAGAAAAGGGTAGCGCATTTGTGTTCCCTGATAGGTATCAATAGCTTAGCTTAGTTACCACAGAGTTCCGGTGTAAGTTCTTCGCAGTTACTGTCCCTAGTAGTCGAAATGACAGGTGGTGAAAGAAAAAGAGTCCTGCTGACAGAAAATGGAAAGCAATCAATGTCAGTTTTGTCACTTTTAAAACGTGTGAAGTATTTTTACTGTGACTGAGGAGCCAACCATCACACTTTGGAAAATCGGAAGAAACATTCTGATTTAAAAATGTCTAGTGTGTAGGATTTAGCCGCATTGTTGGCAGCGGTGAGGTCGCAGATTGAAACCAACTGAAACAGCAAGCACGTGCCAAGCGTTTAGGAGATCTACAGCCGAAATGAAAATGCAAATGGACCTTTGTAGAGCCAGTGTTTAGTTTGTCCGTCCTGGGCTATTGTAGAAACAATGGAGGGGTATGTAGATGTCAACAGCTCAGTCTAAGGCAACGACAACACAAGACTTATATTTTCAGGTCATTATAAACTAATGAAAACATAGTTGTGAATTTTCTATTCCATTTTTTGCCGATATGTCCCCTTAAATCCCACACAGTGGACATCTTAAAGAAGTCTAGATCATCTTGTCATATTAAACATGCGCATTAGGACCTGCTGTCCTGTCTGTCATAACACAAGCAAATCAAAAGTCAAACCAAAGCATCAGGTACATAATGAAGGACATGAGCAAAACATTGAATCAAGCTGGAGCTCCTCTTCAAGCCGAAATGTTTGTAAATGATTTTTACATTAAACTCAGTGCTTGAATGCATATGCACATAAACTGGTAAAGCTCATAATCTCCTCTCATAATTTCATACATTTTCTAAAGTAAAAGTACAAACATGTGCCACTTCTTCACATTCCTCTATTTAAATAAAAAAATGTCCCTCTGGTTTTAGCATCTTAGCTCCTGATTTGCTTTTTTGTAGAATATTAGTGCTTGTTAGCTGTAATTGATGATATATTAATTAAAGTGTCAGATTTTTGCTCAGAGCTGCAGCCAGCTTTTGTTCCCAACAGCTGACTCTCAGTGGTGATTTAATTTGACTCCAGTGGCTTCAGGAACAAAGTGTGTTTAAATGTTTTGTGATATGTTTTAAAAAAAAAATGTATCTCAGCACGTTGCATTAATCACAGTTTAAATTTGATGTAATGTCATAATTAATTGCTGGGACTGATATGTTAGATTTGAAGCTTAGGCTAACTGTAGCATTTTTCAGTTAAACAGTTTGCTTCCTGACTGACTGTTTAGCTGATAATTGCTGTTTAATTAAAGACCAATTGTGCCACAATAAATAAGCAAATTAATGTTCTTGGGGGCTTTATGAGACAGTTCAAGAGCAGAGAACAGCTATACATGTATTTTATATGAGACCTCAAAAACAAACCTTTAAAAAATGGAAAACCCGTTTTTATATTTACCTTCTTGAATAAAAATCAGCGCCGCTAAATCAAAACCACCTGAACACATTCTCGCTAGAAAGGGACATCACTACTGCCCTGACATGACATGCCACACGGAACCCCTAATTAATGAATATATATGCATACCACCTGATCATTCAGCTCATGTATTTTAGCATGCAACATGCAATAACATTTAATAAAAAAGTACTACTCTGCCAATAGTGATAACAAAATGTACCAAGAGCTTTAAAGTCTTGATTCTGTTTCTAAATATGTGATAGTTTTGCTGCTGTATATGGGACTCGGAAAGATGTCACATTGCATTTGCTCCAAAATGTAGAGTCAGATCTTTTCAACATTCAGCACCTGTCAGGTCACACTGAGTTTGGTCAGGTTAGTGTGTTGGCACATAAACCTTTGAAATGATTCATAAAAGCCCAGTAAGCCTCGGTCTAATGCTCTCCATGACCATCCCTTTATTCCTCGTAGCATTGTATAAATGAGGCATTATGTAATATTCCTCCTCTATGCTCATTCGTCGAGACCATGTCAGAATTATATCACGCTGGTCGCCTGAACCCTGATTACATTTGCTTTGAAGTCATCATCGTGAGCTCCCACATTCCCTTTGCTCTTTTAAGGGATTTCACCTGTAGTCTGATGTCACTGTGCTCACAGTGTGGCTGAGGTTAAAGTTCACATTCTGCTTAAAAACACCTGTGGCAGAAGCTTAATGGGGTTCACTTAATGCCAAGAAGAGCTGCAGAAGTAGTAGAATAATAGTGGGAAAAAAATGGTGATTGTTTGAATTTGCACAGGGATCTTTGGCCTGTGTCACTCCCACCTTGCCTGGCACATGGCTGCCAGATTAAAACAGCAAACTCCACACACTTAAGCTAACCCACTCAATGAGTATGAAGTGCGACAAGCTAATTAGCAATCACAAGAGGACAGGCCGCTTTAAACAGCACTGAGCTAACACAAAGATGGGCATTGCTCCAGGATGCTGGGATCACCTGGCACCTCTGGGACCTTTAATGACCACCGAAAAGAATCAGGGAGAGAGAAATCAGCAATTTAAAGCTCTCATTCCTGCACTGTTTTTGTACAGGGGCCAATGGAATTAGTGCCTCCTGCTGGCCTTTCGTCACCACTACTAACACCATCTGGTCCCCTTTCCAAAAGATAAACCAGGGACAGCCTCGCTTAACTTCACAGACATGACACTGATATGGTGCTAAACGGTCACAACAGGTCATCAGCCCCATACTGAGAGCTTTCGTATCCGCCATGATGTTTGAATGTACATCCCTGAGAAAACAAACCTCCCTGACGCAAGCTGCAGACAGATATTTAATAGTGTTGAGACAGAAAACTTTTGTAGTTTTCATGCTGTAAGTAGTAGTTAGATGTTGGGCAGAATTAAAGGATGCTGCAAATGGTTATCTTGGTATGTGTAGTGTTAAATAATACCAATGAGAATCAGCTCCCGTCTTTGTGAAGTGAAGGGTTGCCCTCCATAAAAGCCACCCTGTCAGTGACAGTTTTGTGGTCTCTAAAAATAACAATGACCCAGTCAATTCTTGTTATGTTTCAGTTTCTTCACTGGAGCTACAATGGGACTGCAACTCTCTTTCAACCTGCAAAATATCTCAGCTCATGATAGATTGAATGTTTTAAGGGTGAATCAGTTGGTAGTTTTCAGCTTTTTCCATTGTAATTGCAGGGATGAATGTTAATGCATCTACTGTGTGAAAGAGCAACAGTCTTATTATATGAAATGTGATATGTAAAACAAACTCGTCTTTAAAAATTACTTTAAAAAATACCCTATGGTTCCAGGATATCCCTCAGTGACCAAGTGTGTTGATGGTTGTCTTTGTGGGAGGGGTCGTACAGACAGACTTAGTAGTAGGGCTGCGTGATATGAGGGAAATATGCATGCAACGTTGTTGAGTAGGGGTGGGGAAAATTATTTCTTAGGTGCATCGTGATGTGGATGTGGACAATTCAGTGGTGTTTCACAAATTTAAATAATTGATTATCTAAATGTTTAAAAACAAGATGTTGAATGCAGATGCGGAATGAAAGAGGCGGAAGTCAACCGTGAGAGCAGGGCAACACCTGGACAGTCCACAGTCCAGAGCCTATCTTGTAATTCATCTTCACAAAATTAAGCTGCTGCAAACTTGTTTTAATTTAATGTCTAAATAATTACATTTGAGAGGTGACTGTGAAGAATTTTGTTCATACTTTCTACACCATCACCCAGAGACTGATGTTAACGGAGCGGAGCAGCAATCAGCAGTATAACGTTAACAAACGACCGGCTGGTCAACACATGCTGCAGCATTAAACAACTTAAAATGCCTCTGAAGAAAAGAGCTTTTTGCTCAGTCGGTTTCACCACAGTGTCTTCACTTCCACCGGAGCTAATGGGCGGGAGAGAGGCTGCTCTCCACTGCTGGAGACGTTAATAACAAACAGCAGAGCGCTTTGCATCCCCCTCATTTTGTTATGACCATACAGGCGGAAGACTGTAAGGTGTTTCCAAATTAATTCATTCATCAATGCAGCTGACTTTTTAAGTTAAAAAGGCTGCGGATCATATATTTTAATATACACTTATGTTTCATAATGTATTTCAGTGTAAAAAGGACACCAGTGAATGGTTGAGTATGTCTGTAACCTTAGTGTGAAACCAACAGTAGATGTATACTATTTCGGGTGAAATATGACAGTATGCCGGCAAAGGTATTCCAATGATCAAGATGAATTAATAATCATGTTATAATCACATCTTAATCGAATTTTGAGGTGCTTAGAAATCCCATCCTTTTTGTCACAATATATCACAATAACAATGTTATTGGCTGTGAACAAACAGATATTATAGTGTAGTCAGTTCTGCCTTTTGTTGCTTTCAGTTTTCTGCTACAATACAAAAATAAATTGCTCGTTGAATTATAAAAATGAAATGATTTCCAACATTTCTGTTAAAAACTTGAACAAGTTGAATTAAACAAAAGGCACCAAGAAAAAGTATCATTTCTAAACGCAGTTTCTTACTGATTTGATTTACTCAAAAAATCTCTTGAGTGCAATATCGAAGTCTATCACAATTTGTTTATTGTGCAAGTTAACATAGCAATGATTATAAAAAAACAATATATTGTGCAGCCCCACTTAGCAGAGAACCTACATAGAAATAGTCGATACATATGAGTCTTTGTATTCTGATAGAAAAATGTTTAAAATGTGCCTGAAGTCTAGAGTCTAGAGTGACTGCTGATGTGATGGACAGGAGAGTGTAAAGGAGCGATCCCCTTTGCGGCACGTGGCAGAGCGTCTTTCATCCTGTTATTAGGTCATGGCTTTGGCTGCACTAGCACAGTTTGAGCGTAAGTAGGTTTGCTCTAAAATTAGATACTGATTCCCGACTCTTAACCCTTGACCAATGTCAGCCTGCCCCCCGCCTGGATCCACATCAGGCAAATCATACAGTTCATCAAAATTACTATCTAAGAGACGGCTGCTTTTCTTGTGAGACATTTAAGTCATCGCAGCCAACCTAATTAGGAAGAACAGGTGTTGTGCTAATGTGTTGTAGTCGTGCTGCAGGCTGCAGGGATTCCCCCCTGGATTATTCTTTGATTGTAGTTGGACCACAGGGAAGGGGGCTTGCTCCTAATCCCTCACTCACAGTGGGGGGTGTAATGTGAAGTGTTTCTGTGCAGTATAACATCCATACAAGAACAGGAGCTTTTGAGTACAGAACTTCAGATCTTGACGTTTCAAGATCAGAGCTTTTGTGTACAGAACCTCAGATCTTGACGTTTCAAGATCACCTCAATGAGCCTGATGCGCACTTTTATAACTTGCAGGCTAGACTATTGTCTCATTTCCGGTCCGCAGAGGAATACAATAAATCAGCTACAATTAAGTCAAAAGTTGCTGCATGTATGCTAGCTAAGGCTAACAGGAGAGCACACATTAGAATCAGAATCATTATTTATTGCCAAGTAGATTTTCACATACCAGGAACATACCAGGAATTTGCTTTGATATATTGGTGCATAACATTAACATATTAAAAGAGGATGAAATAATTTAAAAAAAAAAAGGATAGGATAAAGTTAAAGTTAAACATATATCTACCATATATCTGAATTAAAACGAAAGAGCTGTGCAGGTTTTAGAAGCAGTAGTTTGCTCAAAGATGTGCAATATTGTCCGCAGAATGTGCAGAAATTCATAGTGCAAAATATAAAAAGAATATGCAATATTCATATCACACCTATTTTAAAATCTTTACCTTTTAGTTAACGTATTGATTTTAAATTCTTTTATTAGTTTATCAGGCACTACATGAGCATATACACCAGACTGTCTCTCAGAAATGCCTTTAGTTTATGAAAAGTTCTCTAATGCATCAAGAAAAAGAAATCCTGCATCCAGGCCGTTCTTTATTGTTTGTTTATTTATTTATTACAGATTAAGTGAAAAGGTCTAAAATATCAAACCCTGCCTTTAATCCTTTTGATCTTGTCATTGTCTTGAGGGAATGTCTCCGTCCTTTGAGGAGAGAAGAAAGCCTTTTCTACCTGAATGAATGACATTTCATTCAGTGTTTATTTTCCTCGTCTGTACATCTTTTGTGTGGATTAGGCTACATTGATTTCAAACTCTTATGTGCTTTTTGTTCCCGGAGCTTTGTCGCACTTTGCAGTGACATGGCGAGTGTGGTTGTCGCTGAAATGAAAACGAGCATTCAGAATTTTGGTGAACAAAACATAAATAAACAGTCACATACTGTAATTGTGCTGTCGGTTATGGCATGTAGTGTTTTGCCATGGGCGGGGCTCACACATGGGAGCTTTGCAAGTGACAACACCTGTGTGACTGCTGACTTTGGGAGGATGGGATCCTCAATATAGCCGATTCAGATCCATTAAAAAATGCCTTGATCTGCCCTAAAACTGATGTTTGAGATCAGATCGGGACATCCCTAGCATCGACTGTGCAGCATATACATACACACGCACCCTTTCCTTTAGTACCCTGTACCCTCTCTAAGATGTCTAGGATGCACCTCTAATGTGAGCGATAAGAAAATCTATGTCTGGCTAGTTTTACTTTGGATGTTACGAACCCTGGCAATCATATTTTTAGGCAGCAGTCTCTATAATGAGTTAAAGCCCTGCTGCAGGTTTTTCCAGATGCATAGAATAAATATGGCCACTACAATAAAACCTGTTAATATGTTATAACCACTCATGTTACTGTTCTTAACATCCTAGGTTTTGTCAGCCTCTTGTAAAGCGCTTTAAAGTGCATTGATTTGTTTGAAAGGTGCTGTATAAATGAAGTTTGACTGACTGATTGTAAATATGGAGTGACTGACTGAGTGATTGTCTCTGTCCCTGTCAGGTTGTAGGAGAGACCCCGTGTGTGGTATTAGATGAAGCTCCATCCAGGTGTGAGAAGACTCCCGGAGAGGAGGAGGAGTCGGGGCTCCAAGTAACGCCCCAACCGGGCCTTAGCCCGACCCCCTCCCATCAGGAGGACCACACAGAGGAGCAGCACCTACAGTTTCTGGTGAGAGAATCTGATGCTACTCTCTGCTTATATTCCAGAAAGATATTGTCTTGGAGCGCAACATGCAAACTCCATTAGTGGTGTGCTTTGTCAGGGCTCACGTGCTACATATGGATTGTCTTTTTTTTGTCTAAATTTGATTATAAATCCAGTCTAATATTTTTCTCTTGAAAGCAATTTTTTGTTCATGAGAGTCCTAAATTCCTCTTGGCAGAAATAACTGCATATTGTGCACGTATCTAGCTCTCCACTTTGTGTTTTCATGTGAAACTGGAGCTTGAATTCAGTGCTGCGACTGAGCTGACGGCTGCCGAAGGAAAAACTATGGTCAGATTTGTTATGTAATGCTGGGATTATTTTGATCTTGTCCCCTGGAAACAGAAGGGAAGCACATTGCCCTTGCTGCTTCTACAAGTGGGTCTCATTTTCCCTCTCAGCATCGTGCTGATTTTCTTTATCAGGATGGGAAATGGAGGGTCCGCACATTAACTGATGATATCATTAGTATCAGTATAAGGCTTCATGTCTCCTCACCTTTCACTGAGCCGTGTACATGCAGTTATTTCCATAACTGTGATTTGTGTCAGAAGTATTTTGAAAAGCTGATGGTGCAGTTTTCTGAGAAGAAGCCATAATTATTGTGCAGATGTTCTGCTGTGTTTTCTAAGAAGTGATGTGCTGCTTTTGAATTCTCCAAAATGGGTCTTTACACACAGCTTTCTCATTTCACCAAAGTCCTAATTAAAATATGCACAAATATGAAGGGAATGAGCAAGTGTATAATTTAAGTTAGCCAGTGTGATGCTTCAGAACTGAACAGTACTCAGACTGGCTGCGTGAGGAGTAACTTTATTTATCTGAGCTTCATCTTTGGTGAAACTAGCTTAAATGTAGCTTGAATGTTTGTTTGTTTTTTGTTTCAAGATTTTTTGGCTTTTTATGCCTTTATTAGATGGGACAGACCAAGCATGAAAGGGGGAGATGGGGAGGATGACTTGCAGCAAAGGGCCGCACACTGGAATCAAACTTGCAGCCACTGCAGCAAGGACAGTTCCTTTGTTCATGGGTGCTTGCTCTACCCTCTGAACTACTGGGCACCTTTTGTCTTTGGTGTTTTGAAAGAATCTTAATCTTACACCATAGACTGTCTTTCAAAGAGCATGACTGAGGCATGGAGAAACAATGAGATCTGAAGGCCTTTGCACACTGAGTCCTTTTTTCGAAATTGTAGTACATCTAAATAAGAATCGAACCTCACATTGTGTCAGTCAAGTTTGCACACTGACTCAGACATTCACTGTTCAGAACAGGTTTAATTTGCAGCATTTTTTTGCATCTGCCAAAAGGCCTTAGAACGTTTTTTGACGAAGAAGCAGTAAAGAAAATGTGGCGTAACCTGCAGGACACATACATCTGCAACAAGAGAGCTTTCAGCAGGTAAGATAGTGAAATTCATGTGGATGATGACGAGGAGGAGAATGTGATACAGGATTGAGACTGCACACAGACAGAGAGGGAGGACAGCCACGAGGGCAACCCCAGAGGAGAGACGGGAGCAAATATGTCTTTACATTTTGTTTTGTATCGGACTCAGTGTGCAAGATTTCTAAGTGTAATGTTTTTTCGTTTGTTTGTTTTTTTGGATGTTGGATTAAAAAAACGCATGCAAAATAAGCCGACTCTGTGCAAAGGCCTTTAGACAGTGGGGTATCCTAGAAGAGCTAAATGAGTAACGGGTGTAGGAAAAGCACTTCAGCTGAGTAAACACTGAGTAAAACCCCACGAGAGATGACTTTAACCCAGAAAGCATGCAGGTGATATTTTTAGTAATGCGAGCAACGTCGCTGAGCCCACCACTTCAATCTAGATGATTAGATGAGTCCAATTATCCCGGCTGAAATAATTCTCACAATATTATCCTGATAATCATCAAAATATGCTTAAAACTCCTGAAGTGGCACTTAAACATACTGGAATCAATTTACCTTACAGTATTAAATGCCGGGTTCACGCTACACCACATTTCTGTCTGTTCTGACAGTCACTATGTCAGATTACGCGATTGTGGAGTCATAAAACCGTGCCCTGACATGGCCGACAGATATGACAGACTACATGATGGTCCACACTCATCATCCCCCGCCGTTTTTCACGACGTGTGTGATGTCATCGGGTTAATCTTGTCTGATTTGAAATGGCTTTGTATCTTTGGATATGAAATATGCCGATGACTGATAAAGATCTTTTGTGGTTTTTGAGATTAGTGTGTATGCTGTCTCTTTGGGTGCTGAGTCAATCAGTATAGTTCATTTGATAACTCAGAGCACTACTTTGGTTCATTTCAGGGGACTTTTTATTCGTATTTCCACATTTATTAATTTTAGGAAGCTTTTTATGTCCATCTGCTACATTCATGTTAATGAGGCGTGGTTATCGCACAGATTCAAACCAAAGCAACAATGAATCAGAATCAAACTGAAATTCATTTTTGTTTTTATTGCACCATCTATTTATGTCAGGATGTATTTCTTAGTCATATTTGTATCGTCGTTTATTTGATATCGACCTAAATGGCATTTCATACTGTTGTGGCTGATGACTGGCGCCTGCTTAACCGTGGCACATAAATTGCCACATTACCTGCTTTAGACTGCAGCAATAAAAGTAAGTAGTAAAATGACTCCATATGTGTGGGAGGAGATACACGTTAGTCCATACCATCCTCTGGCCATCAGAAAGATTTAGATCATGAGGAACTGGATGATCAGTGGTGATGTCACTCCCTTTTCTGGTGTCCCCGATGGGACCTTATGTTGGCAGAAATATGTATGGTAGTGAACAGTGAGAGACAAATAATTTTTTGATCCCAGTGAATCATGCCATGAATTATGCATTGACAATCATATTTTGATGTTTGTCATTTCAGGAGATGATTTAATAAGTCAAGAAAGACACATTTTGTTGGAGGTTTGTCCATTTGGTTTTGTGTGAACTGATAACTGAACTACATCTCTCCTCTTGCACAATATACATCACCGACGTTATTATTGCCACTAGCCGGGCACGTTTCACTTCGTTCCTCCAGAACGAGGCAAAAAGGAATAAGTGAATTGAAATCACTACAAGAGAAGTGAAAGAACAAACAAGTCAAACAAGACCAGGTGCTTGTGTGAGAACGTCTATATGGAGTACACAGGCATCGTAGCTTCAGCAAGAGAGCGCTCCATGACATGTAGAACGTGACTTTTAGGTGTGAAGTCTTTCTAATTATGTATTTTCACAGTCGTACACTTCAACAGTTTGACAGCAATCACTTACACAGCTATATTTTAAATTGAAAAATATAATGTGTGTAATTCATGGAACAATTTAAATAGAATAGAATAATTATTTGTCTCTCGGGGTTCATACCACCCATAGTTTTTTTGTGAAATAAGGTCCCATGGTTGCTCTGTTTCTGGGAGAAAAGTCTGAAAAACACAAGTTAATTTGGACTCACATCAAATAATAAGTTAAGCTAGAAGCATTGATTGTGAAACAGCTGACAGTACATTTAGTTCCAATCAGTGCCACCATCGTGGTAGTTTAGCCTCACAGCCCTAATTTGCCTATAAAAACACAACTTTGTTGCTTGATACACATTATTCAGGCCTTTGATACATAATCAAGCAAATCAGACCACAGATTGCAGTTTAATTATCATTATTGTCTTGCTGTGTCATCACTAGTGCAGTATCTCTTCCAGTCAGCTGCTGGTGGTCTGTAATTAGCCTGTCTGTCCTGTAGCTTCCCCCCACATGGTCACAGCAGTAATACTTGATTGAGGTCCTGTGCTGAAATAAGCTGATTTCTCCGATGCTGGTCCTGCATGTAAGCTGCATTTAGAATAATTAAAGGATGCTAAGCTTCGCAATACCTCATTGCTATGGGGTCAGAGGTCAATACGGAAACTAAAGCCAATGCATTCTGCATGGTAAAATGTAAATGCAAATCACGGACGCTATATTCCATGTTGTTTTTACTGGTTTTGCTCTTATATGCTGCTCTTTGTTTGAAAGGTTGCCCTGTTTTAAACCATGCCAAATCTAAACTTAATGTTACATTTCAAAATAAGGGTTCAGTGTAACTGTATTTGTTTTGTTCTCACTGTTGGTTCAGGAAAGCGAGCTGAGCAAGAAGAGAAAAGAATGTGAAAACCTTGAGCATGAAGTAAAGAAGCGGCAGAAGAGATGTCTGGATTTGGTAAGCAGTGTTTCCTTCTCCTCGCATGCTCTCTGGCGGAGCTCCAGTCTGGTTTTAGCATTACCGTAGGATGACTTGAACGGCATGGACTTCCTCAGCTTTATCTGAACTTTGTCGTGTGGTTTGGTGACAGGAGAGCCAGCTTGAGGATGAGCGAGGCAAAAATGAGCAACTAAAGGAGGAGGCAGATCTCCTCAGGAGGAAGGCACAGCTGCTCGACCAGGTCAGTTTCAACATGAACATGTTAAGCTTGTTATTTGTCACAATAAAAGTGGCTCTCGATTTCAAAGTTGTGGCATTCAGAGCCGTCTGTTGGGAAAGTTTACTCACCAACTCAAAGGGTAACTATATTTTTCAACCTGGACCCAATTTTTCCACGTTTTTGTGTCAGACTGACGAATGGGAACAACTAAATTTTGGTCCAGTACTGAGCGGGAGGAAACAGGCTGCAATGTAACACACCTTTAGTGAGCATCCACTAAAAGTGCTTGTTTTTGCCACTGACAGGCTCAGATTATTATTCTAAGTGTCTGAAGACATTATGGAAAGGATCCCAACAGAGATAGACGTTTTTGTTAAAGAGTGAGATCCTTTTTTTGAAACCAAACAGCCCAGTAATCGCGACGACCAAACCCACCAGACTCCAATTAAAAAAACAGTAATTTTACCAACATGAAACACACTTTATTTAGAGTCGACAGAAACAAAATAAAACTCACAAAAACAACAACTCGCTCAACACTGGATCTGTTTCGAAATTTAGTCAGTTAGACACAAAAACATAGGGAAACAGGGTCCAAGGTTGAAAAATACTGACGTTACCCTTTAATGCTGAAACCTGGGGATGCAGTGATATCTCTACTCCAAGAGAGATGATGACCAAAACTACGAAAATGTCTGCAATAAAATTAAATCTCCGTCCTCCTGCTGTTGTTTCTCAGACTCGGGCTGAGAATGAGGAGCTGAGGGAAGATCTCTCTGAAGTGACCGCTCAACACAATTCAGTTCTCGAGGAGAACCAGAGACTCCGTGCCAAACTGGAGAACCTAGAGCAGGTCCTAAAGGTACGGCTGAGCTCAGATACTGTGAGGTATTATTTTCGCCTTCACTCCTTACCACGCTACTTTTACAAAATAGCTTTCTGATGTATTTTTCTTTTTGAACAGCATATGCGAGAGGTCGCCGAGCGAAGGCAGCAGCTGGAATTGGAACATGAGCAGGCACTGGCTATCCTTAAGTTCAAACAGGATGAAATCAAACGGTTACAGCGGGTGAGGAGCACAGCCTCTTGTACATTTTTCATATTTGACCAGTGTTTTTCTTGCTGAAATGAAACCCTCATGTCCCCCAGGCTATTTAAACCTCACGTCCAGCAGGAGGCAACCTTTGGGCACAATAAAGCATTGTGTGTTTTCACACGCAGCTTACTGTGATGTGAACTTTATGAGCAAACAACCAATGTAACACTGACTTTAATATGGTTTTTTGTTTTTTTTTCTTTTCTTTATTTAATCAGGCTCAGTTATACGCCAAGAGGGAGCATGAAGGAGTGGTTCAGATGCTGGAGGTGAGTTTGTGTTATATCAGCAAAAACATAACATCTATAATATGTAGTGCTTTTATTACACTCAAGAACTTAGGATGACTTACCTAAACAAAAATCAAGCGTGACCATGTTTATTATGTCACACAAGGGAGTGATTAACTCAGCCCCAACATAAGAGAGGAGGAGTGTTTTATGCACTAGCTGTTTGATGAGATCAACTCTAATTCATAATTAAAGGTGTTTCTTTCCTCCATGAAACCAAGCAAAAAGTGTATAAATATTTGTATTACCCTCCTGCTCTTAGTAGACAGAAGCAGCACAATGAGCTCTTCGTTCTTATCTAAACACCTGGCAGAGAAGCTGTTGCAGAAGAGTCATATTTTTGTAGCACTCATGGGTCTGGAAAACCGTTTGAACAGATGGCTTCGCTGCTGCAGTGTGACATTTATATTCACTCTCAGTGTGAGTGTAAAACACTTTGAATTCAAAATGAATCCAGACAGTCGATGACAGTTGAAGCCCCCCATCTGTCTGATTGGCTGCTGATGTTGAACAATGCAAAAAAAAAAAAAAGAAGAAGTCCCCCACAGTTGATGGCTGTATGTCTGTATTTCTCACATTGTGCATTTTCCTAAATCAAGTGTGTATTTTATTTTAGGAGTTGACTCAGCTTGTGTTGCAGAGGGAGCTGGTAGAGTATAGTTGCTCCTGTTTTTTTAACAAAAAATGCTTGTTTCCTTCCTCTCGCTTCGTTTCTCACTTTCTGTCTCTATTTAAACTCAAAGCATCACAGGAGAAAGTCTCTTCCCCTCTCAGGAACCTGAGCTTTGTTCCCAAGTTGATGCACTGCCTTTTGTAATCTGCTAAAAACACATTTTATAAGATTAAGCAGAATGAATTTCTTCATTTAAAAGGCAGTTGTCGGCTGCCGAGGGCAGAGACACATTCTAGTGATACGGGATTTTCTGACTGCTGTGTTTCTTTTTTATTAATATGTTTTATCTTTCCCAGATTCACTGTTTCACAAGCATGTGTTTTACCTTTGTATATCTTTTTTGTTCTTTGTGTTATCTCTTTGCTAACCAGAGTACACTGGACTGCATGCAGGTACTGTTAACCTATTTACCGTAGTGCCATAAAACCTCCCTTAGCCTCTGCAAGTAGAACCACCAAACCCCATTTACTTTAAAAAAGTAGTGGAAAGTGTAAACAGACGACTTTTTCTCCCCCGTGTTGTAACATACATGTTCCCCCATCGAATAGTGTGTCCCCCCCTGTTAATGCATAGCGCCCCCCTTGGTGGTTAGGGTTTGGGCTGAGGGTTTTGGTCAGGTTTAGGTGGAGGGGAAACATATATTGACAAGGAGACAGTCCTTGAGACAACACCAGTGTTTCTAAATGGTAATATTATTGGCACTGCTGTCGCAAAGACAACCGGATTGCTTTCTGTTTTCCTCAGAGCCTCTTTCATCATAATAGAATAAGCTAAAGCCAGGCTATCATTACAGAACTTTTTGGCCATCTTATCCTTAGCCCTTTTTAAATAGGAATTGTGCATATTTGCAGGTAAGCCCAATCAGTCTTCTGTCAGCATTGGCAGTATAAAAACAAAATCGGGGAAGTGCAGCAAAATGCCTCCTGCCTACATTTGTTTATACAGAATGCGCCTTTTTCGGTGCAATGGGGGGCGTGAGCAAGTAACAAAACGTGTAGCTGTTTTCTGTTTATCCACCGCCAGTGGGTCGCACGTGCAGCGTCATCAACAGCTCCTCCCACAAGTCTTCAACAGCCCCTCCTGTTGCAGAAGGCCGCCTCCTTCTTTTTAAACCAAAAAGGTTCCACCAATATGACGACCCTACGAGGCGGAAAATTGGGCACCTTGGATCAACTCGCCAATCCGGCTCTGTGTGTCTAAATGCTCGCAGCTTGCCGACAAAATGGCCCAAAATTCGCAGAAAATCAAGCAATGTAAAAAGGCTCCTGATTTACCTCCTGACAATCAGAGAAGTCTGGTCTGGGACCTTGGTTGGTACCAACTTTCAGCCCAGAGTATCTTGTATTGTGAGAGGTGTGCAGATCCAGTGTGAAACCTCTCAAACTGTTTACAGGCTCATCAGGGCCGCTCTGATGATTTGATGCTAACATTTAGCTAGCATACTGTTGACTGAAATTAAAACAAAATCTCACCTCCAGTTCTCACTGAAGTATAGACGACCCAAGCTGACCATTTTCTCATCGAGACCCCTTTAGCCGTCTGCTTTTGTTTTTCTCACTGCAAAGTGTTATTAACATTAACGTTTGAGATCAGAGACAAGAACATCTATGAAGATGCTCCTGATGTGTCTGATGTACCCTGATTTCAGTATGACTTAAGAATTTAAAACTCTTTTAATCAGAGCCTGGCTTACATTTAACTACGGCTCATTTTAGAAAAGCCACCGCAAGAAAACACACTCTTTGTTTAGAATATCAAACGGACAATAGATCATGGAGGTTTGTTTCTGGTTGCTAGCATTAGCAACATGGCTAACTCTAGCAGCCAGAAGCATAGATATTTGTTTCTTTTCTTCTGACTGGCCTTGGCTTGTTTGAAGCTCCTGTTCAAAGCGAGAAACAACCATGACAAACCCAATTTAAACTAGAAACCCTGATCTCAGTGCTATGATACTGGCACAGTAAAACAGTGTTATAAGTAGGCAACTTAAAGCAAGAGACTTTAGTTCCACTTTAGGTTCACAGTGTTATATGTATACTGCAGTTGCCAGCAGGAGTATCAGCCCTGCAGTAATTAGTCTTCCATAAATGCTTCATGTGGCTGCAGAGGCCCATTTGATGCAGATGCAGTTTTTCTGGTTACCGAAGTGTGTGTAAAATCAGGTCATTCACATGAGACCAGAAAACAGTGTATGTGGCACAGTTATTGCTCTCAGCTGCACCGAGCACACTTATCATGCTCATTTGATCTGATGATGCCGAGGTAAACTCTCCCTGCGTATGTCCTCAACATGTCACTGATTGCTGTTTGTAATTGAGCATTCATTTGAGGTTTCCAAGTGATTTCTCTCAGCGTTTTAGCGCCTCAGCTCAGTGTAGCCAGATAACGACTCGCTTTGCGTAGGTGAGAGCTAACAGGAAATGTTGTTGAGACAGTTTCGTGCATAAGCCTCCGTCAGATCTGCCTGCCAGGAAACTCCCACCGCAACCTGAAGTGAAATCAGCCACGTATAGAAACTCAGAGGAGCTGAGAAAAACCTCTGTAGTGTTCTGGCAAATAAGTCTGCAGTCTAGTGGCTTTGTTGAAGTGAATGAAGTGTAAAACAGAAGCACGTAATTTAACTTCTCATAACATATGCTGCCCCTCCAACTCTTGGTTTTACTCCTGTTTCCCATCTTGCCAGAAAACAACCTGCCTTTATTCCTTTCCCTTTTTCTTTCCGCTGAGCGTGTGATTCTCTGTCTTTTGTGTTTGATGACAAACAGATGTCCTCTGTCTTGCAGAAACCTAACCTCACATTGCAGTATTTCATTTTAAAATGTTTTATTTATAAGCAACAGTGTGTTTACTGTTTGTTTGCCATATTGTGTCAATCCACCTAAATAATCATAACTGTGGAAGATCAAAGCTTCCACAGTAACCCAGTTAGTGGCTGTACAGGCAAAAAAGGTTTCTGCATGACTCTGATAATTTATATAAGTTGCTTTTACATACAGGGCCCTGTTTTAATCGTGCAAGCACAACGACAATCACAAAGTGGTGTGTGTGTGTGTGTGTGTGTGTGTGTGTGTGTGTGTGTGTGTGTGTGTGTGTGTGTGTGTGTGTGTCCGTCCTGTTGCCTTCAGATGGCTGCACAGATTTAATGAACTAAAGAAGAAGCTTTTTATGAAGCAGCTGTTGATAACAGATACTGTCAGAATCACTCGATAAATGCAAATGTTCCTGCTTTATCCACATCAAATGTTGTTTTGTGATGCTGATTTAAATGCATCTACTAGTCAGAGAGTGTTTTATAAGTTTGCTGTTGTTGGTTCAAGCACCAAAGTGGCACCTGAGTGACGCCAGAAACAGAAATCTAAATATCTATTCTCAGAATCTTAGATACATTTTTCGATGAAATACCAATAACTGGCTTTGCGGTGACTCATTTGAAGGACCCTCCCACCTGTTTGCACCTCTCCTCCTACAGTACGTGTGCATCATGCACTCTGCACTGGCCACTAAAATAACACACAGACGGACAAAGTGAATTTCAAGGTCAGAACAAAATGCCAAACTGTCAGAGCACTGCTTGCGCTTGTCGTTGTGCTGCAAAGAAAATAGGGCCCACAGGGTCAGATCAATCCACATGACTGATGTGTTAAAATACAACACTCAAGATCCACCTCAAAGGGGACCTGCTATGCTTTTCCAGATTTTTTGTGATAAAGTGTTGGATGTTCATGTTAAATGTGGCCAAAGTTTCATATAACAAGGTAAACGTCTGTAAAAGTAATCTGTGTGAGCAGAAACATCAGGTGTCAGATCATTCTGATTACTCTGTTTCCAACAAGACAAGATGACATCAGCTTGGGACAGATTTCTTTATATCGTCATCTGCTCCAGGCACACTACTGCATGTGTTTACTTTACATATGCCCACTACATGAAGCTACATGCTAACGACAGGGAAACACGTCTTTGTTGCGGATTTTGGATCGTATTCCTGCTGGAACAGTTGTGTTAAGAAGCTTTTATTGGTGATTATCCATGGTTCCACTCATTTCCCGGCTGCAATGATGCTGCAGAGACACTGAGATACAGAGGACCAGTACACACTGACCAATCAGAGCAGATTGGGATTTTTAAGGAGGGGATCTTAAGGAGACAGGCGCTAAAAAGGAGTGTTACAGACAGAGGGTGAATACAGGTGTTCCAGCACAAAGAGTGTGGGGAAAGTAAAGTGTTTTTTCAACATTAAAGCATGTAAATGTGTTCTAGTATAAACCCCAAAAAATAGCATGAACCTGAAAACAAGTGTAATAGGTCCCCTTTGAAACACCCTACCTCTACATTTATGTTTAAACAGTACCAACCTGTTCAGTAAAACTTAGCTCACTTGCTTGCATATCTAGTCAGTTGGTTTAAAACTGCTGTTTTACTGTATGGCTGTTTGTCCTGTCTGTGACACCGTATGTGTAGTCAAAGGTACGAGAGCTGGAGGACAAATGTCGCAGCCAGAGCGAACAGTTTGGCCTGCTGTCCCAGGAGTTGGAGAAGTTTCGATTGCAGGCCTCGAAGGTGGACGTGGCCGGCTCCAGCCTCCTCACCAACCCCGGCCTCTCAGTTCTGACCAATGGGGTGGGCCTGACTACAGAGCGAGGTGAGCCATGTCGCCATGACATGTACCCACACCCAAAAGTGCAACCTGTACAAAGAGATAGTATTAGTTGTTGCTCAAGATAGATGCCTTACTGCAATTATCTGTTCCTTTTGATGTTCAGTGCAACCTGGTGACAGAAATGGATTATAATAAGTGCTTACCTGCATATAACCGCATAGTAACAAAATGGATGAGTTTGGTAAACTGGCAAATACACAGTGGTGTCAACAGCCTTGTTTCCACAAGAGATAATGTCAGGTGATCTGCCTTAATCCGTCTTGTTTTAGGATATTCTAATAGTTGCATCATTGTCAAATTCAACTGTCACAGTGTGTAACCTTAGTTAGTTTTCAGTTCCAAAGGAAATCTTATCACCAAGTAGCCACTGAACCCAGGCACAGAGCATTGCCTTTTATGTACAAAATGCTTTCAAGAACATCCACATTTTTTAACTGTCCCATCAGGGGTGCATCCTTTCAGCGGCTCATTAGTAGCATTTTAGTTTGCTGTTAAACAGTAAGGGCACATGAAATGATGCCTGAAATGATCTTAATGTCAGTGTATCAATGTTGTGCATCAGCAATAATGAAGTGAGCACAATCTCTTACATTTCAGATGTGTGTATGTGTATCAGTTTAGCTTGTTTTACTCGGATTGTGAAGTAGCGGCACATGTTTTTAGAATATCTATTATAATGTAAACCCAGCCACAACTGCCCTAAAGGGTAACTTCAGTATTTTTGAACCTGGACTCTATTTTACCATGTTTTTTTGTCTAAGTGACGAATGGGAACAACAGTTTGGTCCCCTTGGGGTATGTTTGCACGGTCAATGTACGTCCACTAAAAGTGCTTGTCTTTGCCACTGACAGGCTCAGATTGTTATTGGGTGTGTGACAACATAATGGACGGGATCCCCACAGAGATAGACATTTATGTTAATAAGTAAGATCACTTTGGTTTAATTAGAAACAACCCTGAAATCTGTATCGCCGAACCTGCCAAACTCCATTTAAATAAACAGTAATTTTATTGTGGTAAAAAATATTTCATTCAGAGTTGACAGAAACAAAATAAAATTCACAAAAACCGTCTTGGTTTGTCTTTCCACTGTTCCAACAATCACCAGCTCTGGTTTGGTTGAAATAAACCCTTATGTGAAAACAAGTTGACTCTATACATGCTTAAATTACTGTTTATTCAGATGGACTCTGGTGGGTTTGGTGATAACGATTTCTGGGATTTCTCTGGTCAAATAAAAAGGATCTAACTTATATCTCTGCAGGGATCCTTTCTATAATGTTGTCAGACACTTGTTAAAAATCTGAGCCTGTCAGTGGCAAAAACAAACACTTTTGATGGATGTAAATTAACAGTGTGAACAGAGGAGTGGTTACATTGCAGCTTGCTTGGCCATGTCTATCTACAGCCATCTAACTTAATACTGGACCAAATTCAAAAAATGTTCCCATCAGTCACTTGGACCCAAAAACGTGGGAAAATAGGTTGAAAATACTGAAGTTACCCTTTAAATATAACAACAGTGCAAATCTAGTCCAAATCTTTCCTCCTGTATGTGTCCAACCTTTGTCTTCTACACTGTTCATGTGTTTTTAGACTGCACTGGTGGCTCATGGGATATGGTGTCCCTGGGTGAAATAGCCTTCTGGAGTCTCGAGGGAGGTGACACTCTCTCCTGCCCTGAGGGTAATGATCCGCTCGGTACTCTGTCCATCACTGTTACTCATTATATGTGTTGGGACTGTCACAAGAAGCACGGCATGTTCTAACCCGTCATCTCACCCTCACCATCACAGTCCAGCACTGCAGCGGAGCTTGTCTGTAGTCCTCACCCCCACATGAGGGTCAGTGCTCATGGGCTGAGGTGAGAAATGAACCAGTTAAGCCCCTTAACAGTGCTGGTGTGACACAAGGTAGTGCAACCTCTGACCTCAGACAGATGGACACAGGATTTTTTTTCCTCCACTGTTTAATCAGCCGGGTTCAACCTTGAGTGTCCTGCATGTCAACCAGTGACCTCACCCACCTTGCTGCTCGTGGATTCAGCCAGTTAAACCAGTGAGAGGGCCGGGGGGGCGTCATCCATTAAAGTCATGGATTATGTATTATCGTCTTCCCCTCTCTTTCCTGCTAGATGTGGCTGCTGCACTGCGGCTTGGGGCCACCCCTCACGCTGCAGGGCTGTCCAGGGTGGAGCGCTCGCCCGTCACCAAGCATCGAGAGCTGCCCACCATCAGTGTCAGCAAGTCAGGCTCTTCCTCCAGCAAGTCAGAGACCACACACCTCACCCCCAAGTCTGACACCCACCTCAGTCCGCACAAGTCAAGTCCAACACACGAGGTACCAGCTCTGAGAATCAAGGAATCATCATACGTTACTCATTTCAGAATAAACACTTGCCATGACTAAGACAAGATGATGACTGTTCTTGACTACATGTACGAGAATGTTGTCCGATGACTAAAAAAGACTAAATATCAACAGACTGACTAAAACTCAGATAGTTCAGATTATCGTTCACTAAGATATGACTAACATGCCCAGACTTTTAGTCAACTAAAATTTGACCAAAAACGAAAACAGGATGAGGTTGCCTAAATATGATAAAAACTAACAAGGGCATTTAAGCCCATTATAGTCCAGTAAAATAAATCACAATTTGTCTCAGAGGGCTTTACAACATACGACACCCTCCGTCTTTGGATACTCACAGTGGATAAGGAAGAACATCCCCCAAAAAAATTTTCAAATCTTTCAAAGACCGTGGAGTCTTCACTTCAGGTGGAGTACACAGAGTTGCAGCAAGATGCACCTCCAAGAACATGAAGGCTGTGAAAAATATTTGAGTTGTTCGAAAGAGACACGCAACATCAACCTGGGGGCCGGGGTCAATGTAGAAACATCAGATGCTGTCTCCAGACATATGAGAGCCACCTAGACTGAGCCACCTAGTTGATCTAGGGGAAACACTGAACTGTCGCCGTGATATACACTTTGCATGTATGGCAAAAAATGGTTTTCTTTTGACCTGCTATGAATAAGTCAGGTTTAGTGTTAATTTTAATCCTTGGTTGGAAGCTTGGTGTCTTAATGTTCACCTAGGTCACATTGTTATGCAGGACTCCTGCCTGCAGCTCTTCCACTTTCTTTGTTTCTACGCGGTCAGGCAGATTGCTCATCAAGATTACCAAGACAGCCATGCACGATCACATTGATTGTGTGGACTTAATGGATTAAAAAGCCCTCCTTAACCTCCCTGTCATCTCACGCGAGGACAGATACTGTAGCTGAATACGCCACAGCTCCCTCTGCTCATTCACAAGAGGAGTCATTTGGTGCTTTTTGTGTGCCATGTGTCCACAGAGTCAGTGTCAGGTCTTGTACGACAGTAAGGTCGGTGGTCTTTTCACCTCATCTGCACACATTTCAATAAAGCTCATATTTAGTGAGATAATCCATTCGCCACTGTGGATTATGAAGGTTATACGGTAGTAGTTGTAAGTGATTATCCTTAAAAAGGTTTTCCCAGGGAGCTATAAATATACACACCCTCTTATTGTGTCGTGTGTGACAGCTATGAATGGAAGTCACAATCAGGTATCCAAGTGATTCTCTACTAACAGTGACTCACTGATATTAACTCAGCTTATAACAAGAATATCGTACTCAGTATTGTCACATGAGATAGATGTCTTTTTAGTTAGTTTTTGCACAGCAATGTAAGCAGTTTTAGTATTACCTAAACAATCCAAACCATTTATCTTTTGTTCATGGTGTTCTCAGGTGGACACTGCCAGTGAAGTGGAGGAGCTGGATATTGATGTAGCCCCAGCTCCTTACACAGCCAGCAGAGGAGCAGCAAAGCTTCAGGTTTTTATTGCCAGATACAGGTAAGTATCAA
Source organism: Epinephelus awoara (assembly GCA_035609425.1). Taxonomy (NCBI): domain Eukaryota; kingdom Metazoa; phylum Chordata; class Actinopteri; order Perciformes; family Serranidae; genus Epinephelus; species Epinephelus awoara. Next base: position 22,096,148 of record CM069304.1, on the reverse strand, counting down.
ACTTCAGCAAGGTTTAGCAAAGGATAACTTCAGTATTTTTTAGACCTGAAACCTATTTTACTGTGTTTTTTCATCTAAGTGAAATATAAAGACAATCATTTTTGAAATTGGTCCAGTATATAGAGATAACGATACGGCCACAGTGTCACTGTACATCTGCTAAAAGTGTTTCTTTTTGCCACTGACAGGCTCAGATTGTTTTTCTAAATGTCTGACAACATTATTGAAACAATCTCTGCAGAGCAAGACCTTTTTGTCAGAGAGAAAGATCCTTTTTTAACCAGAAACAGCCGTAAAAATCACCATTGCAAAACCCACCAGATTCCATTTAAATACACAGTCATTTTATCATTGTAAAACACACGTATTTCAAAGTCGACATACACAAAATTAAACTCAGAAAATTAAGAGTTCATTTTAATCAAACCTAAGTTGGTTGTTGTTGAAACAGTGGAAAAATGAAACAAGACGATTTTTCTGAGTTAGATGTGTAAATATGCTGGCTTTATGTACACTAAAATTATTCTTTATTTAAATGGGGTCTGGTAGGTTTGGCAATGGCTATTTTTAGGCTGTTTCTGGTTAAACAAAAATGATCTTACTCTTCAACAAAAAGGTCTGTCTCTGTGAGGATCCCTTCCATTATGTTATCAGACATTTACAATAACCATTTGAGCCCGTCAATGGCAAAAACAAACACCTTTTTCAACTGACTAAATTCTGGACGAATTAAAAAAAATTATTGTTCCCGTTAGTCCCTTAGACACAAAAGCATGGGAAAATAGTGTCCAGGTTGAAAAGTATGGGACTTACCCTTTAATATGTGTTTAAAAAATGACTTCATGGTAAATCGATTTTCTCCAGCTATAATCCGTATGATGGCCCCAATGACAACCCTGAAGTGGAGCTTCCACTCACTGCTGGAGAATACATATATGTGTATGGAGACATGGATGATGATGGCTTCTATGAAGGTAAATCCTAAGTATTAATTGTTGCATCTACAGTTTCATATTTCTGTCTTGGCATGGTACTCAGTGTTTATTGTGACTCCTCCCAGGTGAGCTGATGGATGGGCGGAGAGGGCTGGTCCCCTCTAACTTTGTGGAACGTGTATCGGATGACGATGTCATGAGCACACACCATCCAGAGACGGGGGACATGTCCCATAACTCCTTGCTAGACAGCAGCCTGCACAGTGCCAGCCACCAGCATCACCTCCACGTGGGCGTCAGCGCCTCGGAAAGGACCGAGGCGCCTGCCGCCTCCGGCCCTGCCTCAGCCCCCTCAGATTCAGCATCGGCCTTGGCTGTCCCAGCCCCCCTCACCAACGGCCTGGACTTGGATTTGGAGGAGGTGGGAGTGGACATTGTGCCTTACCCACGTAAGCTCACCCTCATCAAGCAGCTTGCCAAGAGCATCATCATCGGCTGGGACCCTCCGTTGGTGCCGGCTGGGTGGGGCAATGTGTGGAGTTATAATGTTTATGTGGACCAGGAGCTGCGGCTCAATGTGCCCTTCGGTGCCCAGACCAAAGCGGTGCTGGAGCGGCTGGACATAAACCTCAAGGCCTACCGTGTGTCAGTGCAAAGCCTGACAGAAAAGGGCCCCTCAGACCAGCTGCGCTGCAGCATGCTGGTCGGTCGGGACGTTTGTGTGGCGCCCACGCAACTGCGTGTGGAGAGGATCACCGCCACCTCTGCCAACCTGACCTGGCTGCCCAGCAACAGTAACTATGTGCACATTGTGTCCTTGAATGAGGAGGAATGTGAGCTGGTGAAGGCTGGCTGCTGCTCGCTGTGCCTCAATAACCTCCTGCCCAGCCTGCAGTACACGGTCAAAGTGGAGGCACGGCCGCACCGCACACCATGGGAGTTACCTGTGGAGCGGCGTGAACACAGAAGCGCTACCATCACCTTCACCACACTGATGGCAGGTCAGGATTTAGTGTTTTATGTATTATCAGATGTTCTTTATCTACACTTACATCTGTGTTCTATGGGTCATGAATCAATAAGATTAATTTTCTGCATTTAAAATCTAATGTATTTATGTTGGACAAGAGAAGGTACAGAGCATGTAAGGGCGAGTGGAGCTCAAATGTTGGATCCAGAAGGTTTAATTTGGACAACTTTTTTGAGAATCTTTAACCAACTAAACTGTTAGGCAGCGATTCTTAAATTAGGACAACACAGTTAGCAGAGCGTCATGTTAGCTCAGTGTGTTGTATCCTGCAGTCCAAATTAAAACCTTATATTCAGCAGTGGTGATTCTGAACCCCTCACACAAGAACATTAGTTTATTCATGAGAGCTGCTCTGACTGGCCTTTTCTTTGAGTGTATTGCTTCAAAGGAAAGGGAAATACGTGACTTGGTTGGTCATGATAAAAGGGAAAAATAGACACAGCATATTGTTGAAATATTTGATGTGGCAATATTGTCTTGATACACAGACACCAAGTAGTGATTTTTTAATGATATAAATCATTAATGTTGCTTCCTCGGTCCACTAGATATATTTTTGCTGCAATAAAAATGATTGCAGTGAGACGAAGAGACTGAAAGCCCCATCTTACGACATGAAAACAGATGGTGACAAAAACCCTTTTTTAACTTGCAATATTTTGCAGTGTATGTCATGGAAATACTTAGCAATTTGCAGTATGCAATAATATTGTGTCGTGACTCATACTCACACTCACATTCACTCCCAATATCCTACGCAAATCGGCTTCATACATATTTCTGAGTAGCTGCAGCGGAAATTTTATTTTTGCTTATTTTAATACAATTCAAACTAAGCTAATTGCTAAGAGGGAATTATTTTACAAGGACATTATGACCAGAGGGATTGAAATATGTCAGACTGCAACAGAAACAGTAAAAATAGACGTAATTACCAAAATGTCCTTTCCTCTTTTGTTTAATATTTTCCTGCCCTGGCCTCTCATATTCTCATAGCAAAAAAAAAGCAAAATGTGAGGTCTTTTAATATTTTAGGGAGAATTGAGTCACTGATGTTGAGTTTTTTTAATCCCAACCATCAATTAAAATTGTCAGTTTGTGGCACCACTATATCACCACACTACTCCCAGTCAACAATATTTCATTTTTCATGAATAAATCGTAAACTTAAGATGCTTATGTGTGATTAGTGTCAGTAGCTTTGAGTTGTTTTTCTCTAAATGATCCTTCAAATTTGCTTAAGTTTCATGCCCACAGTCTGGGAACTCAGGTATATGGTTTCTACATTTCTTAATGTCCCCTTAGAGTTTTAGATGGCTTCTTTTTCTCCATAGAATCATGTCCCCTTTGTGATAATAATCTCTTATCCCATGCACTGTAATTTCAGTATGAGTGAATATGAATATAAAAACTTTTTTTTTTGCTTGCCACTGGCTGTGGTATGATGTTTTCCATCCCTGCAGGTCCCCCTGATGCTCCTCTGGATGTCCAGCTGGAGCACGGCCCCTCCCCAGGCATCGCCCTCATCAGCTGGCTGCCAGTCACCATAGATGCTGCCGGGACCTCCAACGGAGTCCGTGTCACTGGATACACTATTTATGCTGACAAGAAAAAGGCAAGAACTTGGAGTGTTTGTTGGACTAAGTAGTGCGTTTTGGTTTAATCGCAGTATTTATCTGTCTTTATATTGCCTTTTGTAAGCAGCTGTACAGTTTTGTAATGTTAGTGTAACCTAGAAATTTTAAAGGAATACTTTACTACCCAAATAATGGTTTGTATATTAATTACTCACCCCATGTTATATTTAATTTGTGAAGAAAACATTGTTTTCCCCGCATGCCTCTACGTTGAATGAATAATCCAAAAATGGAGAAATTTCCTGATGTATTCAACTCATAGGGGTCCAATCTTAACAACAGCAAAACTATATCAAAACATCCATTTACAAACTCTCACACAACTCGTGCAGTATAATCCAAGTCTGATTTATCCAGTCATATGCGTTTTTAAGCGTGTTTTTTTTCCTTCTTAGATTCAGCATCATTTTTCAGTTGTTCTCAATGAGCAGCGAGTGGAGGAAAACTGCCACACCCAGCGTCTTTTTTCAGAGCACCCCGCCTTTTTTGTACAGCCACTCTGAGTGATTGAAGTTGAAAATCTCTGAACTTTTCAGAAAGGTGCCGCTTCTTTAGCTAGGCTACTGTCTACTGTCACAACAAAGACAAAAAAGCTAATTTCTTGGGAGCAGATCGGATGGCGTACACTGGGTGTTGCTGTCGAGTGTTGTGTTTTTATCACCATTCGCTGTGTATGCTTAAAGTCGACTTTGTAGTCAACCCTCTGGTAATGTGGCATTAATTTAGCTACCTGGCTAATGTCAGTGTCAAGATATTGCTGTCATAGAAACAAAACCCATTACACGTCATTAAAAAAAGCACCGCCAGCGCTTTTCTGGACACAAGCCCTAAGAATGTTCTCCTGTTTTGGATTCTTCGTTCACCTATGAGGCATGAGGGAACAACGAAATTGTCTTCATGTATTCAATGTAGCATGGAGTAAGTAATTGACACAAATGGTCACTGGGGGGTATTCCTTAAAGATGTACCTGTTGCTCTCCTGTCCTAGGTGCTGGAGGTGTCTTCCCCAACAGCTGGCAGTGCCCTGCTGGGCCCCTCTCAGATGCAGTCCTTGCTGGCAGCTCAGGAGCTCACTGTCCGCACCATGTCCGCCCATGGGGAGTCCTGTGATTCTTTACCAGTCAATGTGCCCTCCAAGCTGGCTGCCATCATGGCAGGTCCAGCTGTCGCCGCCCCAGTTGTGCCACCCCTACCCTGCAACCCTACGAGTTCCAGTAACCTCCCTTCTCCCCAGTCCTACGGGAACTCTGCTGCCAAAGTCTCCATGCTGCCCAGCCCTTTGCCACCAGACACAAACATCACTGGCCTCACAGTGGAGGCTGCTGCCAACTCCCCTCACGCTGTCCACCCAGAAGGTCTTCTCTTAACTACTTCGTATGTGAACGCTTGGGCCAACCCCTGTTCTGCTGCTGCCTTGGCTGTATGTGAGGCCACATTACCAGTTGCCTCCACCATTACTCCAGTGGTAATACTTACTCTTCCATCCTAGACCCTACATGTATATATATATATATATATATATATATATATATATATATATATATATATATATATATATATATATATATGAGAGCACACAACTTGTTTGTTGTCCTTCCAGTGCATGTTAGTGTTCTAAAACAACTGGGAGTTAGTTATTGCAATTTAGCCTGGTGATTTGACCCTCTATCAACATAATCAGCAGCTGGTAGCAGTGGTAGCTCATGGAGTACATTAAGGTATCTTAAAACCCTTAGCACCTGATTACTGCAATCTGCATCAGCAGTAGGCTGATGCAGGCTAGGGGAAAACTAAGGGTGGGGAAATTTCTGGGGACCTACCAACTGAGCCAGGTCCCCAGAAATTTCCCCACCCTTAGTTTTCCCCTAGTTTTTTCCCTTGCCATAGAGATCAAATGTGTGAAGGTGTTTGTTTGTGTTCATGCCAGTTGGCTAAAAGAGATACATGGTAATGAGAGGGGCCAGTCGGCACTTAACTTCCTAATGGATTCACGGACTTGCACAAATTTTGTGGAAAGCTTGGTTGTGGGTCAAAGAACAGCTCATTAACTGTTCATGCCAATTGGCAAAAAGGGGCAAAGCATGGATGCATGTACGTATGTGGTTGCAGCTTTTGCCAATCCACTCTTGTAAGGTTAAATGGGACTTAATTTTCCCTGTCATAAACTTCTTTGTCCATCACAAATTAATGTCCATAAATCAGCTCAGAATCAGCTTATAACTCCAGACCTTAGAAGTTCTCCTCAGTTTAAAAGTAATCCAGTAATAGTTGTCTGTACATCCATGGGTACACTGCAAACAGGAACTGCTGATTGATAGTTCAGAATATTAAAATGGTGCCAATTTGCTAAATGGAAACAAGTTGTTGTCTCAGTTTTGTGTGTCTGGGGCCCACACTCTCAGACTTTAGAACCCCCTCTTCTAAAATAACCAAGTTAATTAAATAGCGCTGTATTGACTATCTTTCTTATCTTCAGGTTAATGTGACCTCCCCCCCGACCGCATCACCTCAACCATCGCCTGTAGCAGCACCAGCACAATCACCGGTAACAGCAGCAGCAGCAGTGTTGGAGCAGCGCAGAGACACTGACAGCCCTGGAACGATACGTCCTTTCCCATCTCTCACAGAGTTCATCGAGGACTCCAGTGCCAAGCTCGGGACCCCTGAGCGCATTCCTACCCCACCCAAAGCCCCGATCGCAGACTTCCTTAACCCTCAGGACATTAACCTCCACCGACCCCCCAGCACCTCACCGCTGGAGTCAGAGGCAGAGGAGGAGCTGGAGAATACCCGCTTGGTGTCCATCGAAGAGTTCTTGAGACAGGACCAAGAGCCAACGTACTGCATGAAGCAGCAGGTCAGACATAGACCTTTAATAGTCGGCCTGAACCCAACTGAGCCAAGTGGGGCTATAATTTCTGAACATTTCCCCGGGCTAAGGCCCAAAACTGCTACTGTAGCTCAAGCGCAGGCTCGGACAGAAACTGTGCAAGTTCATATAGGGTTGGGCCTGATTTTTTTGGGGCCCAGTCGAAGCTCTAGTCAACCCTGATCGCTGACACTTTCTACCATTCTATAGTGTCAAATACTTAATATCCCATGGAATGACTAAGAAGGATGTAAAATATATATGTGCTTCACGGTCTAAAGACCATTTTGCATACTCTGTTTCCAACGGGGTTTTTTTGTTGTTTTTTCGTAGCTCAGGACAGATTCTTTATATGGTCATTTGCTCCAGACACGCTACTGCAAGTGTTTAAATTGCATACACTGCTACATGTAGCTACATGCTAACGTCAGGGAAATATGTAATCTTGGTTGCTGATGTTGTTGATTTCTGCACAATTTTGGATCATATTCCTGCTACAACATGCCCAGTTGTGTTTAAATGCTTTCTTGGTGGTTTTTCACAGTAGAAAGTGCGGCCACACGCCGTTTCCCGGCTGCAGTGACGATGCAGCGACGCAGATATGCAGAAGTCCCAGGAATGCTAAGCAGTCAGAGCAAACAAGGCTTTTCAGATGTGGGGCTTAGGCATTGATTAGACAGAGCTCATTTTGGAGGTTGCAAAACATGAGGCCCACTGCATTACCGTTTTTTGTTGAATTCTGGGCGAGTGCGAACAGAGCACATTTTGTTACTTGCTACGTACTTTTTTAAAATATTGTTGCTGGGCAGCTGCCAAATCACCTGTCTTTAGCTTAACCACTATGTTGCTGTGAAGTAAGCTCATAGATCTGTACCTTAAAATCTGGCGAGCTATTCTCAAACTGTACACTGGTCACAGGGAAACCATGAGATCCTCAAAAAGAGGAGGAACCACAGGGAGTTTCCACCAGGTGGTTGAGGAGCTTCACATGGATGATTGTCGGTTATATTTTAGGATGAGTCAAGGACAGTTTGACCGTCTGCTGTCAATCGCTCAGCCTAATTACAGTTCGTAAAACGTTAGAAAGTAGTTTAGCAATAATTGGTTCAGCTATGTCTTGAAGCTTTACCAGGGCAACAATGAAAGTGAGCTAATGTTAGATTCACAGAAACCATGTACGATACTTTGTGTTGTCATTGCCACCACCGAAGGCTCACAACTCAATTAATTTGATGGGACAACTGGGAAACCCACCAATGATGTTGGACACTTTTTCTGCTCTTGAAGTTTTTTTAAACTTGAGGCGATTAGGGCTCTCCTGTGAAAAAAGCGACATGCTCAGGAACACAAAAGCAGCAAGCAAAACACTCAACTCTCATTGAAAACCATTACGAAACGCTCTCTGTCTGACAGTCTGAGTTAAAATAAAGTGTTTTTGACCCGAAAATACATATGAACCTGAAAACGAGCATAATAGATCCCCTGGTTAAGAATGTTGACGTGTTTTTTGCAGAGTCACAGCAGAGGGCTTGTGGAGCCTCCCAGTGATTACCACGCAGACAACAGCCGTTCAGATCTGTCTGACATCCTGGAGGAGGAGGAGGAGGACCTTTACTCAGACCACCTGGGAGAAACACAGGCCAGGGGCTACACAGTCTCAGCTAACAGGGTAAAAGAACGATCGCACAATATATTTTGCAGCCAAACGCACCTTTTGAATGGCATATACTTCTTTCAGTTCGTCTTGTTACGTTGTCATTGGGTGTTTTTTTCTGTTATATATTAATCATGCTTGATTGAGATCATTTTCTTCCTCTTTCTTTTCTCTTTCCTTTGCATGGCCTCTGTTTTGTTTGCACTTCCCTTATTTTCTCTGACCAATGTGATATCATCACGCCATCACCTACACTTTCTCACTTGTGTGGTCTCGTAGTCACGCAAGTTGGGGACTCCAGACAGTGATGAGGAGGTTCTTGAGAGGATCCTCAAGTTGCCTCCTCAGGTCCAACACAACACGCAGCTGTTCAGCATCCCCGAGGTGACAGAAGAGGAAGATAGCAGTCAAGAAGAGCTTTTAAAACACCGCAGTCACCCTCGGCCCAGACCCAGCCACCTTCGGCACAGAGACTCAGAACGCCTCCACCATGCCCCCCAGCATCACCCCAACCCACATCCACACCCAAACGTTCCCCCACACCATCACCACTTCAACAGGGATCCTAGATCACTAACCAAAGAGCCTTTACTCAGGCACGGATCCTCGCAGGTCAAACCTAAGACGCAGCACAGGGTGCACTACGCAGACACGGTGGACACCATCAGTTATCCTGAAGAAGAGGACTTGTGTTCATATCCGGGTCCCACCAGCAAGCGGGTCTCAGCCCGCTGTCCTTCTCAGTTGACCCCCACCAGCAAAGCACTGCTCAGAGGGCTAGGGGACCGCCTTAGGAGGGAGGCCATGCTCAGGAGTCAGATGGCTGTCGCCGCAGCAGCCAACCCCGGCTATGGTCTTACCCCGCCAAGACCCTACCCAGTCAGCAAAACAGTACACGCTGTGAGGGCACCAATTGGTCGCGGGGTGGAGATTGACGTGGAGTATGGCACGGATGACAACGAGGAGCCTGTGGAATACAGTCCGGGGGAGGTGGTGCTGGAGCAGATGAGCTCTGAGTGGTGGGTGGAGGGGGCTCAGATGGAGCACAGCAGACCTCATCACCGCCGAGGGCTGAAGGCCGATCCGCTGGTAAACATTGCTGCAGGCCAACTGCAATGGGTGTGTTGTCCCAGCCCGCCCCACTTCCCTGTAGCTGTGTGGATCTAACCCTCTGAGTCCTTTAGTGGATGTCACCTAACTCCACCTCTTAGTCGTCAACTACGTTTTCCATCATCATCATCAGCACTGCAGTGGACAAAGGGAGGTTAGGTAGCACATTGTGTGGCATATAAAAACAGGCAAAATGCAGGATATTATTTACCATTTATTATTTCATGTTACGCTAGCCTAACACGAAATGACTTTTCAAGCAATATGACTATCGCAGACCAATATCCAATGTCAGAATGAAATCATGAGTTGTGAAGCAGTCTTGTGATCTCAGTAGGCGATATATCTTAGCCTGTTCGCTGACACACAGAGCAGGTTATGGCAAAAGGTTACGGGAAAAACTGAAAATCGAAGCATCACAATGTTCATTTATTAGCATCGCATCCACTTAGGAAGAGGTGTGAGGTGGTCAGAGTAGTTTAAACCAGCCCATCACCCAGTGGCCTCACACTTAAAATCTTTGTAAGATTCTGCCAAAGCGTGGCTCACTCTGTCCTCCCTCTGTCTGACTGCAGTACTTCCTGTTGCATTTAAATTCTCCTCCAACCACTCAGCTTTTGTCTTTAACTAGTCAGTACTGCCTTGTCCTGAATTAGGTTACAGTAGCTGTGTTTTGGTCTGCTAATAAACACCGCAGTGCAAAAAAGGAACATGTTTATGTTGAAACAGTAGAGTGCTGGAAACCTCAGGTTTTTTTGCACTTGACAAGGTTTTTATCTCTACTGAAACAATTCAAACAGATCACATGAGGAAGCATAGTTACTGAATATTGCTTTAAAAACTGAACAGTTGTAGTTGCCGTTCATTTCCTCTGACCCCTAAGGTGTCCTCTCCTCCCCAGTAGAGATTGTGTTTCTGTGTTTAGATGTTTGTCTTATTGCCTTGTTTCTCTTTCTGCGTGTCGAGCAGGAGCCTGGCCAAATCCCTCCAGCCGAGGCCGGCCCATCTTGGGGAGCACAGGCCGAGCTCTCTTCTAAACCAGCGTGCTCGCAGGCCAGGCAACTCAAAGGTCAGAGACTGTTTCCTCATTTCTCTTCCTGCTTCCTCCGTCTCTTGATTTCTTTCCCTCTCTGAACTAAGCAGCCTGACGTGATGCTGACACACCTGTGCTTTCTGTTGGCAAGTCTCTCCCTCTCTCACATGATGGCAGACAGATTAGCACCTTGTGTAGGAAGGGAGGGGGCGGGGAACTGTAGCTGCAGCGAAGAAGTGGGGGAGAGCCTGCTAAGCTGAGAACCGGCTTAACTCAAAGTGGCTTGTCATGACAGGAGGAAGTGACAGACATTAAAATAGTAACCTCGATTAGCAAGCAAAGAAATGGCCTGCAGCGAGGCTCCTCCTCCTTCACATCTTCCCTCACTCCTTTTTTCCACACAGTTGTGATGACACAAACATCAAACTCATGAATAGACCTGACCTTTCTGGTAATTTGTGTGTGTGCACAGTTGACTACACACACACATGTATACACGTGCACACAGATAGAGGAAGGGAGCAGGGAGAAGTTCTGTCCTATATACTAGAAAATCAGTGAGGATGTGAAAGTGAGCAAGTTGTCTGCCCGTGACTCTTGCCACAGATGGGCTGATTCTCCCTAATGAGATAGAGAACACGTCTTAAAGTCTCACAATGGCTCTTCAAATGTGTCGGTCGCTGTCAAATAGGCTACAGTTGTAATGCTTTTAGCCACCCTGGTGTTATACCTCACGACTGTAGCTATCAGTGCTACACGCCACATATACAGGCTGCTTTACACGATCTGTGCTGTTGCACCTTTGATAATGTTCTTTTTTTTTGCCCGAGTATTGTCAGTGACTGTCCTCAGATTTAGATCAGAGTGTGGGTCAAACACTATTTCCCCTGGTGCTCGCTGCAGATCATGAACGAGTGCACGTTTGTCAAACGGCTCACACAGCTTAGGATCAGTGCTTTAGCTTGATTACCTCTTTTAAGGACATGCCTGTGCTCGGCGAGCGCTGTTCATAGCAGCAGTGCAGTTGGCGGGAGGTGGGGGAGGGGCAGGGTGGCTGTGCTATTTGCAGAACTCATTGCAAGCAATGCATGGCTTGTGTGCAGAGTATGTGGAGTGCGCTAATGGAAAGAATAAATTGTATTTAGATTTTATAAAGGCTAAGTTAGCCGAGCAAAAGAAAACAAATGAATTGCATTACAAGGACAAGGGATTCAGGGCTGTGTGTTAACTTTGTTTGCACGTAGCACTGGTGCTACAGAGGTTAACACTTTGTCCACATTCGATACATCTGGTGTATGAACTTAGAGTTTTGATCCAGCCCAAAGAATCAGGCACAACTTTATATGAATGTACACCGGAGCACGAATTATGGCAGCAGTTTTGAGCTTGATTAAAGATCTGAATTTGTATTGTAAAAAACATACTAAGCCCTACAGCTAAGGGCTGACATGATTCCTCGCAGCACTTCTCCTTCTTCTTTTCCTTCTGTTATTTAAAAGTTTGTAGTCGGCTCTGCGTCTAAGGCACAACCAGTTCGGGAAAGCAGGCTGGGCCCTCGATGCATCATCTTCCAGTGTGCACAGTGGTCCACGGCAGTGTGGCGTGCAGATGGTAATCACTGCTCTCCAGTGCACGTTATGCACATCTCTCCTAATGCTTGGGAAGCAGAGGCAAATTCTGCCAAAGAAGTCGTCTTGCAGCCCCATCACTCTCGCTCTCGCTTTATGGCGCCTCCCCCTTTCCCTCTCGATTCAGTCCAGTGCAACTCCTGCCATTTTCTCATAAGAACTGCCAGTTTCAGTTAAATAAAAGAAAAAAACACAGATTAATTTGTGAGAACCTGACCCAGTGGTATATGGAGAAGTTACAGCCCAACTCAGCCTGAACCTGTCAGGCTGGGTTGGGTCCAATCAGGCTCAGGCAGAGAATCAAAGCGTGATATGAAATGTCTGTATTGTCGCAGTGCTCCACTTTTTTATGAACAAATCTGTCGCCCGTGTGTGTGTGTGTGTTTGCAGGTGTTGATTCACCAAAGATGAAAGGAGAGAGTGACATACGGATCTTTGTGGCCCTCTTCCCTTATGATCCCGCCACTATGTCGCCTAATCCTGATGCTGCTGAGGAGGAGCTGCCCTTCACTGAAGGACAGATCATCAAAGTATGTCCCCACACAGCTCAGACACTCTGAGTTGTTGTTTTAATTCAAAGCATCCCTGATAATCTCACATTAACGGGAGGGCTGCAGCACATACAAGGTTAAACATGCACTCTGTTTGTAATGGTTTTCTCATGAGAAACATTGCTGGAACTTAGACTTGTGTTTTAAAGCTCAGAAGACACAAAGCTAGCAATATAGGTGTGAAGATACACCGTTACTCTCCTCTCTGCAGGTTTACGGAGATAAGGACGCAGACGGGTTCTACCGAGGAGAGTGTGGTGGTCATCTGGGCTACGTGCCGTGCAACATGGTGTCTGAGATCCAGGTGGAGGATGAGGAGACCCGGCAGCAGCTCCTGCAGCAGGGCTTCTTGTCCACAGCTGCCTCCATGGAGAAGATAGGTAGGTGAAACTGCCTCAAGACGACAAACAGTGTGCTCTGTGTAAATTCTAATGATGCTGGGTGCTGTTAAATGTGTTCTGTTACAGCTGGAAATGAACACATTTGGACATCCTTTACCATAGGTGTCAGTTGTAATGTTTTACTCATGATGTCACCGCTGTTCATGTTAAAGTGGTAAGTGAAAATAGCAGCACAAGTGTTACAGAAGCCAGACCCAAAATATCTATTATTTACTAAACTTTATTTTTGTAGCCATGAGATTGGTCAGCTGTGTGAAAAGAAACTTTATTAATATACTTTTGTCTGTGGTTAATAGCTTCCTTTGCATATGACATCATATATCAGCACTCTTGTCAGATGGAGGGCATGTTTTAAAGTTTGAACGGCGTCAGCGGGACATTCAGCATTTACGTAATACAGTAAACAAGCTAATTGCGCTAATGACAGATTGGAAACGGGCAACAAAATTTATTTCAGACACTAGATATCAAACAAAATCCAGAGACTGTGTCGTATTAAGTATCTGTGAGCTCTAAATTAAGCAGAAAACAGAAGATAATGTTATCTCGGAGCCTTACGGAGCAAAGCCTCTCCCCCTCTGTGCCCATGCAAAGAATTGCGTGAAAGTCAAGAGCGCTTACTAAGCATTTAAATTCAGGGACCAAAACTTCCCCAGAAGTACCATGTTCTGATGTTTCATTGGAACTATTTAAAGTTCTGGTGTAATTTATAATCACGCTGCAGCCTCTCCTTTGCTCTTTGTGCCGGGGATGACCTCCTCTGAATACACTCAGACACACATGACACAAAGGGAAGTCAGCGTGTAGCAGTACCGAGAGTCAAAGTCAAGATAAGTGGAAGACTACTGCAGCTGATGAAAACTGCTTGTTACTGTGTGCAATAAAACCATTGCCAGTAAAATGCCAATACTTAATCAACACATGGAAACATAGGGCAAGTGATATTTCAGTCTGCTCTGTCCACAGTCTCTCTTCCACCGCTGCAAACGTTATGTTTTACACAAGCACAGCATAGCTAATTGTTACAGACAAGCAAAAACGAAAACTGTCTGTACTCTGTATGCAGTTTAAGTGTTTAACTTGGTGTTCCACTTCTCTGAAATACAAAAGCCCCTCCTCTCTTTATCAGCAGCATCTGCAGACAGTGATTCACAGAGGACAGGACGAAGGACTGATGCTGACTGATGTCTGATCTTCATTCTTTATTGGTCTACTTATTTTCTTTGCTCAGTACTTTGATGTCAGGAATATTAGTCATTTCACAGATGTTAGATTTGTTTGGTTTATGGATCACATCCAGGTTCAACCAACCTTTTTATGGCATCACTTTGCTGTTTTTCTGATGTATGCAGCATATGAATTCATCACTTCCTGCCCTCCATCTGAATTTTGCGCATCTTAATAGTCACGTGGTTGCAAACAGGCTGTTGGAGAAAAGGCGAAAGCAATTGGCCTGTTGACCTTTTGGCTCGCAACAAAGCTCTCATCAGATCAGACCAGATTTCAATTGAACTAAATGAAAATAGACCCAAACTTTCCCCCTGGCTTTACTTTGTATATTTGTATGGCTTCTGGTTCACTGTGTTGCTATTAAGGAAATCAGAACCATCTATTCTCAGTCACTGACACCGTTTTCATGCAGGTGTCTAAAAAGTTAAACCTGTCAAAGTGTTTGCCTGTGGCGAGTTGTAGCGAGCCACATGGAGAAAAAAAAAATCAAGCTGACACTTTGCTTCTGTTTCCTGCTTTCTACCCAGAGCGGTATCTGCAGATGGTTTAACCTTTTCACTTCCACTTGTTCTCACTGCTGTGTCTGCTGCTCACTGGTTGTCATTTTTAAATTGCTCTTCACTGGCTTTTCATTGTCGACTTTTGTCTGGTCTGCTTCTCTCAAAGATTGCACCTCTGTGTTTCTTTTTGGTTTCATTTGTTTTCCTTTCTAAAACTCCATAAAGGCACTCGCACACATGCACAGCTTCCGCGTCGCCCTGTTCCACCGCCGAAACCGAGACGATCCAAGAAAGGTGTGTCTCGCTGCAGATTGCGGCTTCCCACCTCCCTCCTTTATTCTCTTCTCTGGTTTGCTTCTGTCTCTTTCTCTGTAGCTTTCACTCTTTCAGTTGCTGCTTCTCACTCAGCGACCAGGGGGGATTTTTTTCTAGGTCAGATACTGTAGTAGTGAAATCAGACAGCTTCCCAGCAGTCTGGTAAAATATGAATATTTTCTGAGAATATTTTCACAGTCTGTTATTAAAGCCCAGTGTTACACTTTCTTTCTGAGTGCTTATAGGCTCTTCAGAGTAACTTCATTTCCACACAGATTTTGGCAGTAATGTTTTCACACATGGGTCATTCCATACAAACTCACCAAGAAACTCCCAGCTCATGTCATGGAATATTTTATGTTTCTCTGGCTCTGTCCACTATGGTACAAGTGTAAGAAATGCTGGTTTATAGGGAATTATTAAACAGTAGAGTAATGAAAGATCGTCACTTTTTTAATGTATCTGCAATTAGGGGTGTAACGAAACATGTGATTCCCGTGGCACGTCTGTGTCACCATTTCTGTCCAGGCAGGCACACCTTGCTTCTTAAACATTCAACCAGGCAGACGATGATGAGCACCCACAGAAAAAGGCAGTGAGGATATTTCCTGTTCGTCTCATATCAGTAGCAGGCTCTTGAGTTGAATCAGATCTAAATCTTTAGTTGCAGACTGTGTGATAGCAACTATCACTGAATATCTGTGATGACACTTGTGATTTACAGCCCTATCTGCAGTGAATATTAAAACTGCCCATACAACAAGAGTTTAAAAGAAATAAAATGATTATTCTTGGGAAAATATACAGTCAAAATATATTAAGAAATAGGTTTTTCGACTCCAAAGTTATATTAAGCAAAATCTGCGGCGCTTTTCTTTACGCAGGACCAAATAACTCCCATATGTGATGGAACAATATTAATACTGAGCAGAATCAAGCCCACAGCTGCCCCAGAATCTACCACCACTGAGTTTTGGCATTGTGCGTCAAATAGAAGTCACAATGTTGTAACGTGTCCTGAGGGGTTCTTTGATGTTCAGTACAAATTTCAGCCCAATCCAGTGAACATAAGCAATGAGTAAGGCTTGGAATAAACCATGGGTGGACTGGCAACAAAAACATCCTGGGAGTTTGCTGTCAAGTGGCCCCAATTTCATGCCCCAGATTTTAACTGACACAACATGTCTGTTGATCAATGAATCATTTATTTAAAATGCAAATGTGTATTCTGTGTGTTGTGTTTCAGTGTATTTATTCTAATTTAGTTTGTGAAAGGCATACATGAGGTTTTCCTCCGCATGTTTGTGTGTACAGAAAGCAAACATTCAAAGCTGAATTAGCGTAATGATCACCTAACATCTAACTTGACTTAAAAGCTTGCTTTGCAGAATTATTTAAAATATTGCAAAACCATCAACAGCGGTTAAAACGTAGACTGAATATGAAGATGGACGACATGACAGCTCCCCAAAAGTGAAGCCAAAACATCCCGATCACCCCCTCGTTGCTGGCTGCAATACAGGTCATAAACCCTGCCCATTCCTTGCTGTATGTTCAAATGTTAGATTTTCTGATAAGTTTGGTTTTAAGTAGTAATTGAAGTCATGATTGACAGGCACAATCGTTGTGCTTGCTATCAGTGGTGTTGCTCGCAAATGGTTGGATGGGTGTGTGGGCGGGAACTCGATACTGGTTGAGATCACTACTGCGCAGACATCACCAGCGCAAGATGACAGTGGCTCTATCTGGTATATTTTCATTTTTGTACAGTGAAAAGAAGTGCGGATGCCCGTCCATCTTTATATAAAGTCTGTGGTTTAAACCCAGCAGACTCTTCCCACAGGAGCACAATATATTCACACTGAGTATTTCACAAACATTTTCATTGCTGAGCTGGCTATCACATCATATATCAGGGGTAATGTTCGCCAACACGGTGCCATGAGCGCCTGCTCGCCTGTGGGGCACATTCTAAAAATAACTGCGGTCAAGCCAGCCATCATTGACATCTCTGTGGTCAAACCAGCCAACGCTACAGCTGTAGTGTAACTATACGCTCACACTGAAGGTAAATGCATTTAGATGACCCAGATCCAACTAGCAGGGGGAGCTAGTGATGGACTTGGCAAAGTTAGCTGAAGGATACACATGTAACTGGACCTTGTTTTCAAAATAAGGTGTCATTGCAGGGGTCAGGATAAAAAGTATTTGGAGGAGAGCTTCACTATTTTGCAAGGTTCCACAAATCAGTGGTTCCCAACTGATGGGTCGCATGTCAGTTTTGTAAGAAACACAATGTATTTTTACGTACAGTGAATTCCCGGCAAAGCATTTTTATTTTGAAGTGCCATTTCCTGCTGTAGAGTCAGTGAAAATCAGACATTTACTTGACAGAGACAGCAAACTAGCTCAACGACACGGCCGAACACAAGTATGACACTGAATATTTTAAACTCTGTGGACCTTGAGCTAATAATTAATGAGAACATGAACTGGGAAAAGATTTGAATTCAGGATGAGTTGTCATGGAGTGACCCAAATGTCAAAAGGCACGTACATGAGTACTGAGTCAGTCCTGTCAGCTTTCATTGGATATTCATGTAATACATCGCAGACATCAGCAGAATGTCACTCACTGATTGATAAAAGTCCTTTTACCAGCGTCCTGCTCTGATGTCACGACTGCATTACATGACGATCTAAAGTTCACCCGTTGAGACATCCATCCCCTCTGATCTCCATCTTTGTGTGATGACTGAGACAAACTTTAACTGCAGGCAGGATTAATCTTTTCATATCATTCTGTGCTTATCATGTTTATGCTCTTTCCCCGTACCTCGTCTCTTGCAGTGGAGTCTGCGGCGCTCTGGGAGGAGAGCGTAGACTCCTCCAGCCAAGGTTTGTAGTTTAACTCATCTGCCTCTCACCTGCATGATCAGACGACCGTTTCAGTGCCTGCTGGAGGACAGCATGTGTTTACTTGCTATTGAACAGATCTTTTTTTTTTGTTACATTTCTTTTAATGGTTGTACTGTATTCTAGCTTCTGATAACACCAGGATTGACCTTCATTTGTCCTTATTAGGGGCTGTTTGATCATTTGGGGCTTCACTGAAGAGTGCATGTTGCTTGGTACCAAATTGAAGTACCAAATCTAATGTCTTTTTCTTAAGTTCCTTATTAATCCCCAATTATAAATGTCAAGCAGCCCCTTCTCCTAACTCCTCTTTTCATTTCACAGTTCATCATTTATTCATCACCTCATTTCACTTGTCCTCATTTTTATAGCTCAAGCTGCTCTGAGCTTCTTAATGGAGACATCAACTCCCACTGCTAATCTCCTGTTGTTTATATTCTTATTTCCATGTGTTGGACTGCAGTGGTGTGACTTTTCCTCAGCTCAGCATGACGCTGAGGGAGTCGGACGTGCAGACACGACGAGCTGCATGCTGATGTTGCAGAGACGTGTGACTCCTCATTATCAGGATGTCAGACTGAGCTGTTTGCTCCTCTCTGTTTGACAGATCCCAGCCAGACTGCCCCCGCTGCTGCAGCCGTGGGGAACCCGGCCCCAGGAGCTCGCAGGATGGTCGCCATCTTTGATTATGATCCACGAGAGAGCTCCCCCAACACTGACATAGAGGTCAGACACATGCATGTATCATATTCCAGCCAGTTCACTGTATGTGTGGTAGTAGTTTTTGCTCATTATCTGCCTCGTTTTTTCTGACCGGGTTCAGGCTGAGCTGACCTTCAGCGCAGGAGACATCATACATGTGTTTGGTGACATGGATGAAGACGGCTTCTTCTACGTAAGTGTCGACATAGCTCCAGAATTAAGAGTGGTCTGTTTATAGGTGCATTTTGGTGATGAAGCAGTACTTCCTCACTTAGGATGGTTATATGATTATCAAAATAATTGTTGACTGGGGCGTCGGTGGCTTAGTGGATAGAGCAGGCGTCCCATGTACAAGGCTGTTGCCGCAGGGGCACGGGTTCGACTCCAGCCTGTGGCCATTTCCTGCATGTCACTCCCCCTCTTTCTCCCCCTTTCACACTGTCTGTCACAGTCTGTCCTGTCGTTTAAAGCCCCCCCCCCCCAAAAAAAATCTTTAAAATAATTGTTGATTAATTTTCTGTTGATTGACTAGTAAGACAAGATGGCTTTACAGTAGTTACAGCATTGTCGTCTAATGTTTTCCTCCAGGGAGATTTGAACGGACACACCGGCTTGGTGCCCTCCAACTTCCTGCAGGCCGTACCAGAGGACGCTCCAGCCCAGCACCACGCTGCTCAGTCTGCACCAGAACCCAAGAAGGAATCACAGGTGGCTTAGTCTTTCTGTCTCGCTGCATGTACCACTGTGTATGGAGCTGTGGGCGCCCTGCTCACCTGCATGCATACGTTATGTGTCATTTTCACAAGTCACTGACATCAAAAAGTTCTCGTCTACTTTTTATTTCCAGCGTCTGGTTGCTGTTATTTTCTGTTCTGTTTCTTTAATTCTTCCCTGTCACATTTCTTTCGCCCCACTGTTTCCTGCATGGCCTTCTGCAGAAGCAGAAGAGAAGTGTACACTTCGAGACGTGATTGTAAGTGTTTTTAGGGACTGTAGCAGCTCAGTGAGTACCACTAGTGTCTCCTGTTCACTCCCTGTTTATGTCCTCTTCCCTACACCGTAACTGTAGTTCTACACCACTCATTTACATAGAATCCTGCACCTGCGGATGGTTTTATTGGGTCAAAACACGGGTCAAAAAGTTCTCAGATCATCTTCCTCCTCCTATGTGTTTGTTCTGTTTTAAGGAATACCATTTAAGTCAATATTAAATAGATGAATAAATAGATAAATGCCTATAAAAGAAACCCTGGAATTGATAAATAAGACAAAAGATATGGAAATAAACAGATAAATGTTCAAAGAAATCTGTATAAATGAGTTAGTATAGTTCACTTAAAAAAATAAATAGATAAATAGTTTTTTTAAAGACAAATAAAAAAAATGTTTATTTATTTAACTCTATTGACTAATTTTTATATTTACATTATTTTTTTAATTATTATTATTATTAATATTATTATATTAGTATAACTATTATTATTATGTATTTACTGCCTGATCAGAATGTATTAAATATTTATTATAATAAAATTATTTAGATTTTTATTATTTATTTTTATTATTTATATTGGTTTTGATTTTTATTTATTTATGTATTTATCTAGTATTGACATAAATGGCATCCCATACTATCCTTGTTGTTTCCCTTTGGTATTATAACTTAAAGCATAACTATGCTTTAGATATTGTTTAATATATTTGGCATGCTCATGCTCAAAGTCTCACTCTGTTCCTGAAGGGTACCTGGACGTCTTCTACAGAGACACAAGATCCCTCCACCCTAGAAGAGGCTTTGCACCCTAAAACAGAACCTCCCGTCCCCGACCCAACAGAGCACACGGAGCTGCGACCCAAACTGGACACCACTGCAGGCCTCATGTCAGACCTGGACCCAGCTCCAGCTCCAGCTCCAGCTCCAGCTTTGGGTCCAGCTCCAGCTCCAGCAGCAGCGGAGGCCTGCTGCTCCCGTCCAGCCCCTCTTGCAGCCGACCCCCAGACACCGACAGACTGCTCTGCACAAGGCAAGAAGAAGAAAGGCTTTTTCTCCAAAGGCAAGAAGCTGTTCAAAAAGCTGGGATCCAGCAAAAAAGAATGAGAGTCGGGAAGTCTGACTCAGAATCCTTGCATCACATTGAAAGCACTTTTTCTATCTCCACTGTTAGTCTCAGTTGGTTAGCGGCCATCAGATCTAATAACAGTAATTAAACATTTGCCTTAGAGCACTGCTAGCAGCTGTTAAATTTAGAGCACATCAGCACACCGCTTACAGCATCACACCGGCATGTAGAAGCGCATGTTGAAGTGTGCAAATATACTCTCTGAATACTACCTAATTAATCTAAGCATTTGCAAACTTTCAACTCAGTAGCAGCTTTAATGCTCGATGTTAAACAGTTATCTCTCGATGGATCGGATCTATCTGAACAGCAGACAAGACTTTAGCCAGGTTCAGACACAGCTAATGAAATATTAGCTTTAATGTTCATATTCTGGTGCCACTTTATTTATTTGAAGCAAGCGAACAGAAGCAGCGGTCTTTCTCTTCCTCTGTGTGACTGTAAAGAATGCACTATTTTAAGTATCTGTCTGCTCGTCCCTCACGTGTCTCTTGTCTCTAAGAGTATTTATACTTTGTACAGAACATGTTATTTATTTGCATCAGACTCCTGCCCTCACCATCACCACATTGCATGACGTGACATCAGGGCAGGAGGTTAGTCATATGATAGGTGTAGTTTAGATTTAAATAGTTTTGGGGATTTGACGTTGAACAGCTGAGACTGTTAAATGAAGCTGAACATACTGTAAAGAATGTGAAGGTGTGTGTGTGTGTGTGTGTGTGTGTGTGTGTGTGTGTGTGTGTGTGTGTGTGTGCGTGTGCGTGTGCATGTGTGTGTAGACGAAGCGGTCCAGTCCACTGGTGAGACTGGGAACAGATGCCTTTCTCAGACGTTAACACAGGAACTCTTGATGTTCGTGACAACAGTCACAACTGGCCTAAATGTTGCATACTACATATTTTCTGTGTGTGTGTGTGTGTGTGTGTGTGTGTGTGTGTGTGTGTGTGTGTGTGTGTGTGTGTGTGTGTGAGAGAGAGAGACCTGCAATGTGTGCAAAAATGTGGTAGTATCTGGGGATCAGCAGGCTCCCCTGTTAGCTGATAGGGCTGCAACTAGTGATTATTATTTAATCACTGTTGATTAATCTTTTGATCATTTTTTCGATTAACCAATGAATCGTCTGGTCTATAAAACATCCAGAAAAGGTTAAAAAAGTTTGTCACAGTTTCCTACGGTCCAACGTGATATCATGAAATGTCTGATTTATCCAACCAACTGTTCAAAACCCAAATATATTTAATTTACTACCATGTAAGACAAAGAAAAACTGATTTTTTTTAAAGAATTTATAATTATGTTCATTTCTCAAGATAAAAAGTTAATTTTTCCGGAATCTTGAGAAAATGATATATATCTTTTTTTCTTCATGAGAACCCGCTATCATGAGAAAATAAAAGGTAGTTTCCTCTTATGAGTTAAAATGTTTATCAGGGATGAGGAGCGCCATAGCAGCATGCACAGACGGCATCTTGACGACTGTAGCAGCTGATTTAAGGTGTAACTGCCACATCAAGAGAACACGTTATTGATCAGTGCGTCACACACTCATGCCTCGACTTGACAGTCATGACAGTGATCTTGAAGATGGTGTCATCAAATGAATCGGACGCTCATTTTAGAGTTCTCCGTAATTAAAATCTCCATAATTATTATCTCAAGAAATTTGTGTTGAAGTTTTGTTTTCTTCAAAATCAACATAAATGTAATTGTTATCTTGAGATATAATTTTGAAAAATTAACTTCTGATTTTGAGATAACAGCAATTTTAAAAAAAAATTGCAAACATGTCCCTTCTCAGCTTCCATAGCTATTCACATGGTTGCTGATCGATTTTCTCTTGATGATTTCCAGTGGTTTTAACAGTCTGTAAGTGTGAGCATTAGGAGTCACGTTGATGGAGGTAGGAAATCTGTGGAGCAACATAAAAATGGTTTGTATTAACGGATTTTGGAGTAAGCAACAACTTGAGCCCCATTTCATCTTCCTGTATTTGTGTGGCACCATACAAAGTAGGGCTATGTTGGCAAGAATCTGGCTACATGAAACATTTCAAGAAACAGGGGTTACAATTAAATATATTGCAGGGTTTTTTTTAAATGTAACTTCAGGAAACTGACATAGTATAAAGAACACACCAGTACATGCATAAAAAGGTTTACTTATTTTATGAAATCGGAACAGAGGGATCTGTATTTGTATTCATTACAGTGTTTTTGAGAATCGATACAGTAGCACAAAACGTGATATTGTGACGCCGCAGAATGTTCTATTGGCACTTCCTGTTTGCAGCGTAGCCACGGATGTACAGACGTTTACCACTGAATTAGTTTGATACTGAGAAAACTTAGACGTGATGATTCTGAGGCAAGTTTGGAGTTCATTTTTCTGTCATGTCCAAGTGGACAGTTTGAAAACCTCTCGACTAACTGATTAATCGACCAGCTGTTGCAGCTTAATTACCAGTCCGCAACACTTAAAAATGTTCTAGTTTAACTTGATATCCAGATGAGAGTGAAGCAGAGTCAGTCGTGCTGGTTACATTAATAACATACAGTATTTAAGCCGTCGGGATTCATTCTGGTTTGAATGTGGCGTGTAGGAACACTAACTAGAGCTGCATTTAAAGTTTCATTCATGGCACTGGTGGTTTGTGGCGCTAATGTACTGTTACAGACTGCAATAAGATGTTTGTGTATCTTTTCTTTTGCCTCCATGTTTGAGTGTAACGACGTTCATCTTGTGGTGTGTGAATATTGGGTCAGACAGGCTAAATAGTGTCTATCGATTAGTTTTTTGTGTCCACACATTTGCATCATCAAAACGTAGACTGTTTAAAGCTGAATAATACAACTTTAGCAATATTGTGTACCGCAATACTAAAAGAAAAACACAACCCCTCTGTCTCGTCTCGTGGTTTGTGGCGCTGCATCGACATGTAGTGTTCAGTTACGGTGTGAGTGGTGTGGACCAGGCCTTAGGATTGAGCTTGTTAGTCAGTAACAACACATTCTGATTGGATCTGTTCTCTGTGCGACACGGGGCTGTTAGGTAAACTTCTCAGGTTTCTACTTGTAGTTTCTTGCCACCCGTTGACTCTGGCTGTCAAAAACTGCAGAATATGCCAAAATCTTAGGTGCTTTGCCTGTAACCATAGCGACGCGAGACCAAGCGTCCAGCAGCAGCAACAGCATGGGGACATTCAGTGGGCTGGTGTGGGTTTGTTTTAAACATCAGAGCAGACCTGAGGGAGTCACACCTGATGACACAAGTCAGAGGCAATTCTTTTTTTTTTTTACGTTAAAGGGATTGTATAGATTTTTGTAACGTGGGGTTGTTTGAGGTGGTTATCCATCATCAGTGTATTTCCTACAGTAGATGGCGGTCGACGTGTCCTCACTTTGGAAAAGCAGGCAGGAGTACTGCCTCGGACGCTCAGCAGTGTACTTCTGTGGACGAGAGCAGCAGCACCTAAAAAAAATCAATATCAGTTTAGGTGTATGCTAAATTTAGAATATTCGCTCCGCTTTACCTTTCTGTCAGACAGCCCTTTCTGACAAGGAGCTGAAGCTGTTATGACACTCTCTTCAAAGCCACCAGACTCTTTTGACAGAAACTGTAATTTTACCTCACAGAACACTTTTATAATATAACGAGCGACATAACAGCTTCAGGTCCCCGTCTGAAAGGGCTGTATGACATCAAGGTAAAGAGGTGAAAACACTGTAAATATAGCGCACACTTAAACAGGTGTCTAAAATACATTTCGCTGCTGCCCTCATCCACAGCAGTACACTGCTTAGCTTATGAGGCAGTACTCCTGTCTGCTTCTCCAAACTGGGAGCATGCCAGCTGCCATCTACTGTAGGTAATACACTGTCTATGGATCAGCACCTCATACGACCCCACTTATAAAAATCTGAACTGTCCCCTCAATGTCATGAATGTTTCTTCAGTGTTACATAAAGGGAGCATGATGATGCCAAGAAAAAATAGACACTTTAGATGTAAAATAGCCGGGATAGAGGCAAGACTGAGGCTGTACTGTATGTTTTATTTATGTTTTTTTTTGTTTGTCTGTTTTTTTTAAAAGGGGGTTGGATGCTCAAAAGTTGCCGAAATGTACAGCGAATATTTGTACTGATCTTGTTTTTGACGGCCTTTAATGCACAAGTATTCCTCGACCTGCTGTGTAGTGAGTAGGCGGCTCTGCTGTTGACTGAATAGACCCATGTAGGTAGTGTTTTAGCTCAGCTGATCATATTTAGCCTTACAAGAAGACCTTGTTTAGTCTTAATATGTTGTTTACAGGATGTTTATCGACTGCATGCATACCAATGTTATACCCATGTTCGGCCTTATTTATGTTACTGTCATATTTATGTTTTTCTAGGCGGACTCGTCTACAATATTGTAGATTGTCAATGCAGTGGACAGGAAGCTGTAGGAGGTGTGTGTGTATATAATGAACAGTGTTGTGGTATATTTTCATACAGCGGGGAAAATCTTTTTTTTTTTTTTTTTTTTTGTCTTTCCTGACCTGCATTCATTGTCTGAAAGTGGAAGATTTACCTTTTTATATATTAATGTTTTTATTACCCTTTTGGCATCTGTAAATATTTTTGTTAATATTGTTTTTCAGATTTCTTTTTTTTTTTTTTTGCATGCGCAGGCATTGTTGATGGAGGAACTGTAACTGAGGATGTAGTACACAGAGGATTTGAAATTGTGATCTTTCAATATGGATCTTTTTACAGGAATAAAGTATGTATATTTTCACAGAAAACACTGAGTCTGTAATGTTTGTGGTGCCCCTGGAAAACAGACATTAACACAAGGTAGGTTTGATTTGAATTTTTATTGAATATCACACAGATAATACATCATATAAACATGATTATCTTTTTTTTTTTTGCAGGACAGTTAAAACAGATGAGTTTCTAAAATGGAGGAAAGAGTTGCGAGCTTTGCTCCGTGCCACACGCCGCCCATGTGAACTGACTGGGGCAACACTCTGGGTAATGCGTGGCCTTGTGAGACAAAGCTGCTTCCTCTTTCTTCTGACTTCCTGCGCAGGCTGCGCGCGCAGTCGGCCTCCGTGCTCCCTGAAGCCAACAGTACACTCATCCATAAAGTAGGAAACACTACACTGTGGCGAGGAGTTTAGTAGTGCTTTCTACTTTATGGATGACTGCACTGTACATCCTCTGCTCGTCTTCTCTCACTTCTCCGTTCTTCTGCACCTGCGCTCGCCTCTGCAGCTGCACACACCGACCAAACCCCGCCCAGACACACATTTTTACACCAAACTGAAACCTCTCAGCTCAAACAGCCCTCGCTTTAATGGCGAACCTGAAAATGCACACTTCCTGATTTGCCATGAAACATTTGCATTCACAGTTTTACAGACAGATTTAAGTGAAGCCTGTTGGTAGCATTATTATAAAGACAAAAATCATCCAAAGGGCCCCACCCGTGTGCCTCCAACCACCCCTTGGTGCAGTGTATTAGGCAAAAGTCAGAATTTGCCAAAAGGAAGTGCTATCTTGAGGAAGCCATTTTGGCAGGCATGAGTAAGCTTTTCTGTCTGAGCAACTGATCACATTCAAAAAGTCTTGTAAAATAAGTTTAGAAATAAACTGAAATATAAAACATCTCATAGATACACTTAAACAAAATCAGTAATATTATACTAAAAAAAAAGTAAAAAGTTTTTTAATCCAAATTCCAAATCCATTTGGAAGTCGAGGTCAGTCATGACAGAAGTGAAAAGAAAAGTTAATGAAGTAAAAGCTGAAACACTTTCATTATCCGACACATTAAAAGCATTTTAAATCAAATAATTCTCGCCTTAAATACACACCATGTCGTCCATCAATACTTCACCTCAACCTGCATTTCTTTTCTCTTGTTTCAAGCGGCGGTCGTCCGGCAGCCTCACAGGTGTCTTCTGTCTGTCCGAGTGCTGGATGAAGAAGAAGAAGAAGAAGTTGTCTCCTTTTGAACCCTCTACAACCACGTGATGCAACCACAGGAAGAGGTCTAACAGTCACAGCCGCTCTCTTCTTCTCTCCTCTTCCGTCTTGACTCTGCCTTCTGGAGGCGCTTTTTTACAACGCTGAAGACACACGATCACAATGACACAAACTAAAACACTCAACTTTTGAGATTCTTTAAAGTACAAACACTTTGACAGCATTTTTTAAAAATAATTTTATTGTTTTATCAACTTCAAATAAAATCATTATAAGGCTTAAGTTTTTCCATCTTGACCACGTCTGTGTACCGGTGAGCAATGATGTCATTTACACTCATGTAGATGCTCTGTAACTTTTTGTCCACATCACGGTGCAGTGTGAAGTTGGGTAATAAGCTTGTAATGAAGTGGAGAGAGATTACAACACACTGTGAGCATATCTGTGGGTGAACGTGACCCATTTACAGTGGATTTTACACTTATACTTCACTTTAACTGTATTTTTTTAACAGCTTGACGCAATTTAATATACGTATAATACACCAGCATGTCTCTTAAGGTTTGTGCATGACTTCCTGCTCAGACGACAGAGAGGTGCAAGAAGGTTTGAATGAGCAAGACAGTTCCTTTGAGTTGATGGTTTCACAGATAATCTGACTTTCCTTTAGCTAGAAATAACCAGCGTGTTCTGGGTATGTTTCTGTCAGATGAGTTCATCGTGACGGATTACGTGTTTTTGACCTAAGCTCAGATGATGTGAAAACAATAGAAGCTACAGGATGAGCAACAGTGATATGAATTTTTTAAAAAAGATTTTAGTGTGATCAGAATGAAACCATCTGAGCTGAAATCAGTTGCAAAATAACTCATTAATTAGTTGACTTTGACATTAAAGGATGAGTTCACATTTTTTTCAAGTGTCTTCCTACTCACAGTCTAATATGCAGTGGTACACTGTCTAAACTCCACTACGAATAAAAATCCTGGATTCAAAACCTTACTGAGGTAAAAGTATGCATTCGTAAAATGTTCCCTGTCAGTGTTTTCCTATCTTAACAACCCTATTTGTTTTTTTTTTAAGTATCTAACTGTCTAAAACTTAAATAAGAACAAAGTGCAATAATTTGCAAATCCTTTTAAACCTTTATGTCATTGAATACAGCACAAAGACAATATATGTACTGTTCAAACTGATGAACTTTATTGTTTTTTTTATTATATATACACTCACTTTAATTTTGATGCCTGCAGCACATTCCAAAAAAGTTGGGACGGAGGTGTGTTACATCACCTTTTCTTTGTGACACCACTCAGTAAGCTGTGGGAACTGAGGACACTCATTATTTAAGTTTTAAAAGTAAAAATTCCTCCTCAAGATTCATTATTGGGGTCCCCCAAAATCCTCAAGATATAAAGACTGTCTGTGTTTGTCTGAACACTGTGTTCACATTAGTTTCTTTATACAGGAAGCATCAAGAATCTGCGTTGCAAACAGTGTTGAATAAATTTGACTTTGTTAAGTATGGATTGGAATGTCTTAGTGTAGTTTTACTGAGTTGGTACCAATGAACGACACATTTCATGTGAATAACTGCATTGGAAATATGTTTAATTAAAACAAAACTTGATGTGATGAATACTTACTTAGGAAGGGGATGAAAAGCTATCTTCTGAAAAGCTGTGCGACAAATGTATCGCAGGAAAAAGTACAGTATGTACCTCTGAGGCGTGGTGGTGGAGAAGTATCATGAAAAGAAAGTACAAATACCTCGACTTTGAGTAAATGTACTCAGTTACTTTCCACTACTGATCCCGCCCTTTAATGTAAAAGTCAGCTGCATTTTTTTTAAAATTTTGAATTTCTTGTTCAAAAGACGACTCGTTTGCATGTGGAGCGACATTTCCGTCACTATGATTACCTCTCTGTTGGTTTTTTAAAAGTGAAAGGCCGCAGCAGGTTTCACTTCCTTGTAAATGTAAATGTCCAACTGTAACCCTTCTCATAACGCTACCTGGGGAGGGGGTTTATTCAACTGTACTGCACTGTATGTAACGCACTAACACTGATTTTTACAGCCATAAAACTTAATGAGTTCTGTAGAAAACCAACGTTTCTTTCTCAAGGCGAGTTCATTTTGCACTCCTCTGGTAGTTTATAGTCTAATCTAGGTCACCAAAGAAAGATAAGAATCTCTCTGAAGGAGCAGCAGCAGTAATGCACAGGCCTGCGTTTGTGCACTGTGACCGAGAACTGGCTTCATGTGCTGGTTAAAGCTCGGTTTGGTTTGTTCTTTGACCTCCAAATACCTCTTAGTGCTGCAGAGAGGCTGCTCATATTGACTTAAAGTGAAATGAAAAAAGGTTTAGGACACATTTTTAATCATTTCTATTACTTCTAGTGCCTCTCATTTCTCGTATTTGTCCTTTATCAGCTTTTGAAATTGGATCTAATAAACCCTGTGTCAGTCTAGTAATGTGACCTTTAACAGAAAGGTGTGTGGGATCCATTATGTGTAGTTGTAACATGGATGTAAGCCGTGGTGGAGGAAGTAATCGGATCCTTTACCGAAAGATAGTTTGGATTCTTATGAAGTCGGGTTGTATGAGGTACTTCTACATCGTAGTGTATTACCTACAGTAGATGTCAGTCAGCACACAACCTGTTTGGAGAAGCAGACAGGAGTACCGCCACAGAAGCTAAGCAGTGTAGACCTCAGGTGTGTCGACTGACATCTACTGTAGGTGACACACTGTGTATGGAGAAGTACCTCATACAACTGCACTTCAAAAGGTCTGAACTATCCCTTTAAGGTACAAAAACTAATGTATTATCAGCACAGTGTGCTTAAAGTATTGATATATGACATATTGTTAGTGCTGTTGCATAAATGTATAAGTAGTTTCTGCTGAAGCTGGATGTGGTGGCGCTCGTTTTAACTCCTGTATATGTAACTAGGTAGATTAGTTCTGTGGTTCCCGACCAAGGGCTTGGTCCAAAGGGTCACAAGATTAAAACAGAAGACCAGCTATACAAAAATATAATAATTTTGTGGGACTTTTGTGAGAAGTTCAGAGGGCATTTCACAATTCGGAGGAACTTCTAACAACTCACAGGCGTCAGAAACGACTTTTTGGAGGAGGTCACGTGATCAAAAAAGACATGTCTCATATTTCCTAAGCCAACTTGTTTTATATAATGTAAAACCTTAATGTGAAAAGTAACTTGCTGTCAAATAAATGTAATGGCATAAAAAGTGCAATCGTTTCCTCTGAATTGTCAGTGGTGGAATAAAATAAAACTCACAGAAGCCATTTTGGTTCGTCCTCCCACTGTTCCAAAAATCACCAACTCTGGTTTGGTTGTAATAAACCCTCAATTCTGTCAGTCAGATGTGAAAATACGCTGACTCTACACTCGCTTAAATTACTGTTTATTTGAATGGAGTCTGGTGGATTTGGTGATATTGATTTCTGGGCTTTTCTGGTTAAACAGAAAGGATCTTACTCTGTAACAAAAAGGTCTATCTCTGTCGGGATCCTTTCCATAATGTTAACACACTCTTATATTAATAATCTGAACAAGCACTTTCAGTGGACGCACGTCACCTGCTAGAAACAGGGAAAGGGTCCACGTTGAAAAATACTGACGTTCCCCTTAAAGCTCAGTATATGCTGGGTTCAGATTCACTCTCACACAGTTTCCCATTGAGGTTCAGGGCCATAGAAAGATATGACATGGTTTGGTTACCTTTATTCCCATGACATCTATTCCTGTTTGTAGGTTAATGGCCGATAGAAGAAGACGTTCTGACATCAACACCTTTGAGAGCACAGGACGAGGAAAACAATCCTTCTACATACAGAATGTAAATGTGTTTGTGTCCACTCCACAACAAAGGCGTCATAGAAAAGACGATACGCTTATTATACATATATATTCATAACAGATGAGGAAGGTGACGTCAGCAGGCGCGCCAGATAAACACCTGTGTGTCATACTGAATGTATGAGTCTTAAACAGAAGCCCACTGTGTGAGGATTCTGGGTATTCATCTGTTTTTTCATATTCAATCACTCCTGATGCCTTGGTTACAAATGAAACACGTCAGTCACATTGTTGAAAATATCCAGCATATGGTGTCTGTAAAAGCCACACATTTTTTTTAGCCTCCAACCCTCCAAATCTCCTGACCCCTGCCCTGCTTTTTACTAATCCCTGCCCTCTGCAACTCACTGAGTCACCGGCCGCCACTCAAGTGCTGCCGCTTCATCTGGCAGACGACCACTGGCGTCTGTGCATGTGCCAGTGTGGGGAAGTGATCCTAACTCCCCGTGTGAAGAGGACACTAAAGCTGGGCCCCTGATAGACCTTATCTGGGCCAGCAGCCATTTCCCCTCCCCGCCTGTATGCGCAACCCCGAGCTCCTCCTGGTCCGCGGCCGGGTGTCAACACCGCTGAGCCACCCAGAAGCTTATTTCCCTCCCAGACCCGAGAGCTCCACAGAGGCCTGAGCTGTGCTAAACCGGCTTCTGCAGAGCACCAGGGGAAAGTAGATTTACCCGCGATCTGTACTCAGGTCAAACTTTACTTGAGTTTATCCATTTTATTTATTTATTTGACAGCTGTAGGTACTTTTCAGATTAAGATTTAGCATTAAAAAAGTTAACAACACAGTGTGTAGTTGGGGCTTCTTCCATGATGTCAATTAATGGAGTCCAGGCTCGTTTTTTGTGACTTTCCTATGCATTCATTTTTGTCAAACTGTCCGTACCCCACACGCACGGTGTCCTTTTTTCAGCATAAATTCAGTCATAAGTCTGTCTCATCAATTTGTCAGTTTACTTTGGGTACTCCAGCTTCCTCCCACAGTCCAAAGACATGCAGGTTAAGTGGTGACTCTAAATCGTCCATAAGTGTGAATGGTTGTCTGTCTCTATGTGTCAGCCCTGTGAGTCTGGTGAACTGTCCAGGGTGTACCTTGCCTCTCGCCCAGTGTCAGCTGGGATAGGCTGACGCGATCCCCAACAGGATAAGCAGTTGCGGAAAATGAGTAAATTAATATTATACACATAAACACAGCAGGAAGGTGTAACCCGTCACCCATCAGTATAGGGTCTGTTAATGGCAGTAGTTTTGCACTATAATGTATTTACAAAGTGTGAAGATCTGTGTTAATCCACCTTATCCCTGAGGGCACTGCTGTAGAAATGATTGTGTGCGCAACTTCCAGTGAGATAGCAGAAGTTGCAGTAGGCTCGTTAGTCCCATAGACTGTCTGTGGTTAGTCCCAGTGGCTACTCTTGGTGGCTAGCGGCCAACACTGGTTCTTTTCCAAAGTAATTTGCCTTCAGTTTAGCAAATACTGATTTATTTTTTAACAAATATTTAACTAATGTTAACTTAGCATTGTCTAAAATGTCTTTGCGGAGCTCTGGTACCTGTTGCACTGTCCGTGTCTGTAACGACTAACATCCAGTCTAAGCTAAATTTGTGTCTTCAGCAACTGTTAACAATATTTTAACAGATTAAGGTGAGCTAATTGCTCGTGTGCTCGGTTGAAAAAAAACCCCCAATGCTTTAAGATGGCTGTCAGGGATGGCAGAGGTATGATCACATAATCCTGTTTGAGCTTTAACAGGTAGTGTGTTCCACGTTTTATTTCCCATTTGCTCTTGTAAAGAAGAATAGAGTACTGTAAACAAGCTGTTACCACTGGAAATCGCCGGTTTCGGTTCAGCACCGGAAGTCACGCACATAATTCCAGCAAGGTATCATGGGGGCTAGGAATAAGGTGGATAAGAGTCTAGTGAATACTTTTAAGTGAAATGTCACTTTATTGTAAATTAGAAAGATTTTATGTCGAGTTATTTCATTATCATTTCTGCCAGTAGATGCTCCTGAATCCTACACGCTGGGCCTTTAATTTCGAGTTAATAGGACACTATTAACACTTGAAGCTTTTTGTATTGTAACATAAATAGACCATTTTAGGTCAGTATTATTAAGGGAGAACGGCTCTTCATGTGGTGCTACCGCCAACGCATATTAAGATGGTTAATAGTATTATTAAGATTGTTATTAATTAAGAGGTAATTGATGGAAAAGTCTTTGTGGTCCTGCAGAATAAGGCATTAAATAAGTGCTTTATAATGATTACTTAAGAGACAGTGTGCTACTAGCATACATGCTAATAAGCAGCTTGTTCATAGTGGATGTGTGTATCTTAATATACCACATCCTTAAACATGTCACGCTGCTTTCTGCTCGGTAGCTGCTCTCTAGTCTGCAAGAGACAGGAAGTTTTGTCAGCCTTATGAAACACACACACACACACACACACACACACACACACACACACACACACACACACACACACACACACACACACACACACAGCAGTTTGGGTGCATGTGGCCTTCTGTTGATAATGTCCATCCCCCCATGTACAACACATCCCCTTTACTTCCCTATTTCCACTTAATCCCTGTCAGGCAGAGCACAATGCAACACTGAGCTGAAGAAACCTCCACTTTCTTCTCCCCCGTCTTTATCAGAGGTCATTAAGGCGCCGTAAACCTCCAGTCAACACCTCATTTTCTGATCTTATACCTTCCCTTCAGCTTAAAGCCTTGACATATCCAAATAAGGTCAAAAGCCACGGTTGCGAGCACCAATGAGGCTGTGGCAGATGGGCCTGTGAGTGTGAAAGCGAAGGGCGTGCTTCTTTTTCGCTTCTTCGCTCATAGACGGTACAACGCTCGCTGTGCAGAGGAGAGCGCATGGGTGGAGCTGAAACTCTGCCTGCTGCGGTGGTGGTGGTGGTGGTGGAAATCTTGCAGCACTGAGGCCAGTTCTTGGTTTTGTTTTTAGTTTGCAGCTCCCGTGAAATGACTTCACCCACATGTTTGAAGAGAAAATCAGTTTTAAAAAAGTGATAAAAGCTGCATTTTACTGTGAATTTTTTGTTTTAAATAGTAGAAAAGTAGACAAACTGAACAATAAAGTGACATTGCAGTTGTCTTACACATGCACTCAGTTCTGAGATGAGTTTAAACCCACACGGAGGCGTTCAGACTGACTTTGTGGTTTGCTTCTCATTTGATTATAAACCGTCTTCAACCACTGTCGGTAGATTCTCTGTTCCGCTTGTGAAGGAAAGAATGAGAAATGTTCTGCACATTTGAACAACAGGGTCATTCCTGTTAATGCAGCGACATCCCTGTCTCGTTCTCATGCACGCGATATCTTAAAAAATTTCCATTTCTAACTATTCTATTAAAAATTGTTTCTAAGGCTTCGAATCCTATATGAGAGCTACAATGAACAAAATTTAAATGCAACACAGGTTCAAGTTACAGAGCCAAGACTTGTACTCAGTAGGTAAATTTACGTGTTAATACGTGTTAGTGAGCGCCTCTCCTTTTCCAAGTGGCACATCAAGGTGCTCATTAAACAGCATCATTACTACACAGCTGTGCTTCAGGACGGTCACAGTAAAAGCCCACTGTAAAAAAAGTTTTGCGGGAGCCTGCCATTGGCATGCTGACTGCAGGAATGTCCACCAGAGCTGTTGCCTCTGAACTGAATTTTCATTCCACCACCATAAGCTGTCTCCAATGCTGCTTCCAGTAATTTGGCACTACATCCAACCAGCCACACAACTGCAGACCACATGTAACTACACCAGCTCAGGACCTCCACAACCAGGACCTCTGAGGTCTGACAGCAGTTTGTCATCGTAACCGACTTGAGTAGGCAACTGCTCACCCTTGATGGCATCTAGCAGTTTGGAGAAGTTATATCTTTACAGATGAATCTTGGTTTGCACTGTACTGGGCAAATGGCAGACAGCGTGTATGGCGTCACACAGGTGAGCAGTTTTGGTTATGGGCTGGACTATCGTAAACTATGGACAAATATTTTATTGATGGCAGTTTGAACGCACAGAGATACTGTGACACGACCCTGAGGCCCATTGTCATGACCTCATGTCGCCCCATGTTGCAAGGATCTGTACACAACTCCCGGGAGCTGAAAACATCCCTGTTCTTGCATGGCCTGCGCCAGGCATGTCACCCACTGAGCACATTCGGGATGCTCTGTATCAACGTGTACGACAGCGTGTTCCAGTTCCTGCCAATATCCAGCATCTTCACACAGCCGTGAAGAGGAGCAGGCCGACACTCCACAGGCCACAACGACTCTATGTGAAAGAGATGTGTCACACTGCGTGAGGCAAATGGTATCACACCAGATACTGGCTGATTCACTGGAGTGTCTGTGACACGAGTTTGAATCCGCCTGCAACAACTTTAACCTGTGAAAACTGGCGGCAAAAATTAAAGTGTTGCGTTTAAATTTTTTTTTTATTGTAGTTTCCTAAAAACTCATCGATCAACTGTTTGTCAGAACTTTATCTGCAGTGAAGCATCACTGTTTACAGTGAAGGAGCCTCTGATCTGTTCATGCAGATAACTGCTGAAACTTAAAAGGAGTGTTTCCACTGTCCAGACACAGTGTTAACAACCTGCTTCGAGAGGAAACGTGGTTTCGGCCCTCAAAGGGACCATGTGACAAATGTACATGTTCCACTTCTGCACACCCTGCAGTATGAGACACCTCATGAAGTCAGTGCAATTGTAGGAGGAGGCAGAATCATTCAGCATGTCACTTAGCCACAGTATATTTGAATGTTTCATCGCAGAGTAATGATTACATCATCATTAAAAATAGATGCAATAAAGGGTAAGGTAGGTATTTTCCAGCCTGGAACATTTTTTCGTGTTTTTGTGTCTAAGTGACTAATGGGAACTAGAGCTTTTAAAACTGGTCCAGTAATTAGCCAGAGTGCTGAAGCTGGCAGCGGCAAAACAGGCCCAAGAGCGCTCCGTCATTTCACGTCTACTAAAAGTGCGTATTTTTGCCACTGACAGGGTCAGATTATTTTAAATGTCTGGGAAGGATCCCTACTGAGATAGATCCCTTTGTTGAAGAGTAATATCCTTTTTGTTTTGTTAACCAGAAACAGCCCCATAATCGCCATCGCCAAAGCCACCAGACACCATTTAAATAAACCGTAATTTAAGCATATTTTTACATCTAACTGGGTGAATTAAGGGTTTACTTCAACCAAACCAGAGCTGGTGATTGTTGGAACAGTGGAAAGATGAACCAAGGGGTGGAACATGTACATTTGTTCCTGCCATCTTTGAATAAAGTATATTTCATGGTGATAAAACTACTGTTTTTTTTTAAAGTGGAGTCTGGTGGGTTTGGTGATAGCATTGAACAAAAGGATCTTACTCTTTAACAAAAAGGTCTATCTCTGTAGGGATCCTTTCCATAATATTGTCAGATAAGTAAAATAGCAATATAAGCCTGTCAGTGGCAAAAACAAGCTCTTTCAGTGGACGTGAAATGATATCTGCAGCCTGTTTCGTCACTTAGACACAAATCCATGGGAAAATAGGGTCCAGGTTGAAAAATAGTACCCTGACATATTAACATTTATTTATGTACTTATCTTGCTTATTATAGTAAAACTAAATATGTTTTAGGTCACGGCAGATGTTGCACATCATTTCACGGCTTTCTCGTTTCTCTCCCTCCAAGAACCATTGTAGTAGTGTGCAGAAGAAAGTGAGAAATGTCCCTGCACACATGAAACTGGGACGACTTTCCTTTCCTACAGATAGATGCTGTTTTCACTTCATGTTATTTTACTGGATTTAAATGCCCCGCTGGGAAAATATATGAACTTGTTTTTGTGGTGTTAAGGCACAAGGCAGAGCTTTCTTGTGTATCTGTGCTCCATATCTTGGACAATATTTAGCCAGTATGTATTTCAAAATAATATGGACCCTGAGTGCTAAACAATTAACCTCAGTATTACTATTCGTCTCACTAACTGTGCCTCTGTAACTAAATATCAGCACCAGGTACCTGTGCAACGACGCCCTCATCTATTAAGTCCATAGCGAGAGTTTACTGTGCTCACTGCCACAGAATAAAAGCATCCTCTCTGTGAGTGACCTCGATCCATCAGGTTACAGTGACACCAGACAATGCCCAGACCCTCCAGCAATAAACAGAAACACCAGCTCCAGCTGAACAGAGTACCTGATACACACGGCAGCGCAGGACGACAACCTACAAAGCTCAGGTGTCACATTATTGCACAGTGACGCAGCTGCAGCAGCAGTGACACAAACTGGAAAACACCTTACTGGAGAAACTGTTTAAGACAGAGGTGGTTGAGGGTTAGAGGACTCATGCAGCTACACGACTAATGGTTTGACTGATAGTTCCCCCTGTTGGTAATGTTTGGTACTGTGTGTAAATCCAGCCCTCAGTGGAAAGCACCATCTTGTGACCCAAATAAAAAAGTGCAGGGATGTTTCATTGAAGTGAAATGACAGAACTGTTCAGTTCCTCCTCTCTGGTGTTTCAGATCAGCTGCTAGAAATAAACTGCTGTGATTTCTCTGTGAATGCTAACTTGTCATTGCTCATAATGATCATGCTGATGTTTAGCAGGAAATGTTGACCATAGTCACAGTCTTGCTTTAAGTAATATTGTAGGCTTAGTTTTATGTTTTAATAGTGGGATTTCTACACTATTTTTTTCATCCCTGGTGTTTATTTAATTTTATTCATTTGACTTTTTTTTTTTTTTTAACATTTTATTGTTTTAGTTTTTGTAATTTTTATTTCTGCATAAATTTTTCATTTTTTAATTTCTATGTTTTGTTTCAATATGAAGAACTTTGGGTTGTAGGTTTTAAGTTTTAATCATGAGATTTTTACGTTATTTTTTATCCCTGGTGTTCATTTTATTTTATTTATTTTATGCATTTTATCATTTTATTTTTGTAGTTTTTATTCTTGCAATTTTTTTATTGTTATTTTTTGTTTCAGTGTGAAGAACATCGGGTTGCATGTAATCACGAGATTTTTACTTTATTTTTATTACTGATGTTTATTTTGTTTTATTCGTTTGAATTTTTATTATTATTTTTTTTTTACATTTGTTTGACTTTTTATATTTTATCGTTTTATTTTTTGCATTTTTTTTTCAAATTCCTTTTTATTTTTTGTTTCAATGTGAAGAACTTTGGGTTGCATGTTTTAAATTTTAATCATGAGATTTTGCATTATTTTTATCCCTAATGTTTATTTTATTTTATTCATTTGACTTTTATTTTTGACTCCTTTTTTTGTAATTTTTATTTCTTGCAAAAGAAAATAATTTTTTTTCCTTTTTTGTTTCAATGGGCAGAACTTTGGGCTGCATGTTTGTATGAAAAGTGCTATAAATAAATATAGTTGCTCGCTTTTGCTAAGTAGCACAGGGTGTCTGCAGGTCCCTTAAAACTCTTAAAATGTCTTATAATCAATAATATAAATATTAAGCCTAAATATAAATATATAAATATTAAGAGTCATTCGTCTTAATTTTGAAATTGTGAAGATTTAATTGCCACAAACATTTTCTTTCTTTGTCAAAATGAATCAGGCTCTTCTGTGTTAAAGTCCATGTTTCTGATGTTACAAATCTTTAACCTGACTCACTCTAATAACCATATTCCTACATAAAGCCTACCTCTGCACTGGACCTCGTATACTAACCTTTATACTTACCTGTAACACTTAAATCAGAGATTTGTCTCACTGTGCTTCTTTTCCAAGAGCAGACTGATCTCTCTCTCCATACACCAATCTGTTGTACTGTGGAAATTAGTTTGATTAATGTGCACGTGATTTGTACACTGTGGACCCTCGACAGGCTTGTTTTGTTTGTTAGTTCTTTCTGGGAGTAGAGGGAGCTCCTTTAAGGGTCATTTTCTGATACCAACTGTATCACCTTTAGCTCTGCTTTGAGCAAGTGCTTGCCTAGAAAAAGAAGACTGGATGAGAAGTTCTATAAAAACAGACCTTTATTTTCTCAAAATTCAAAGAAATAAAAAATACCCACAGTTCCTCTTCCCTATAAGCACTCATGCTAATATCTCTAATCATGACAACAAACAGAAATTGAACAGCTGAAGGGCAGCTCCATAAGACATCACAGACACGATCAAATTTAGTCCCACTGGTGTTTCTTGTTCCTGGAGTTCACCGCTCTGCAGTGGTGAATCAGACCGCTGGAAGCAGTCAGGCTCATGTCTTCACTGCTGTGTCTCTGGATTTGTAGATCACTCCTCTGCTTTTCAGCTCTCTCACCACACCTTCAGAGACAAACAGAAAATGGTTAGTAACATAAACAGCAGGAGAGACTTGATTTGAAAGCTACAGATTAAAAATAGCCACTTGGCTAATTCTAGCTTTATTTTTACCATGTGTATTTAATCATTTTTACTGTTCCCTCTTTAAAAAAAACTTTAACTGATAAGAAAGGAATCCCAGACTAGACGAAGCCAAACATAAGGTTTTTAAGTGCGTGTGATTTGCGACATACTGAAGCAGTGCAGTTAGAAAAGTGGTACCTGGAGGTAATCTGCCGGTCACCGACACTGCATATACACCGGGCTTGAAGTTGCCTGGAGGACAAGAAAATATACACAAATGTTATTATTCACAAAACTATTCAAACTGAAAATGACATGAACCAGTATTTTAAAAAGTGTTTGCACAGGGATGTGCTAAAGATTGTTGTCAAGAGCATTTATGCTGACTAATTACTACGTGTAAAGTACATTGGCTCCTTATTGACATCGTACTGAGTACTAAACCCACAGAGAGTTATCCGCTGGGTCCCTGTCTGTCTCTCAGCTTGTTTAAAGTTCCACTGCTCCCTCATGTTCAAAAATACATTAATGTAGCTTTTAGGCATGCAGCGTCAGAAAAACAATTTTTTTTGTTTAACATGAAACAACTTCATTCAGTGTTTTTACCCCATCTACTTTATTTGTTCTGAAGAAGAGGAGACCTCTGAGGATAATTCAGCTCCCAGTAAAAACCTCCTGGACATGAGGGGTCTCGTTTGGAAAGCAGTGTGTAGGGTACCTGCTAAAAATGTATGGAGAACAGTCAGGCTTCCACCTCACCATCTGCATCGCAAATTTCCCCAAAATGTTTGTAAGCATGTGTCAAAGTTTCTCCCATCAAGTCTGTTTTTTTTAGATCACAACTTTTACGTGAGAAGTGGCGTACACCTCTTTTAGGCCTCGTTTTGAGCATACTTAGACTTAGATCCTCCCGTTCCTATTGGAACATTGGGCAACGAGTCCCTTCCACTTGCTCCGGTCCCTGACGACCCTCCTTGGACCATGCCAGCTGACACCCATCTCGCTTAGGTCTTCCTTAAACATTTGTCTCCACGTCTTCTTTGGCCGCCCTCTCTTCCTCTTGCAGCCCTCAGGCACCCAGTCCATTGCCACACTCGTTGGTCTCTCTCTTGGCAGTCGGAGTACATGTCCAGCCATTCTTCTTCTCCTGTCAGAGACCATGTAAGACAGTAGCGCCACCCCTACCCTTCTCATCACCTCATCGTTGGTGATGTGGTCTCGCCATGAGATCCTCAAGAGGGTTCTGAGGCATCGTCAGTGGCAGACATCCAACATGCTGGTAATGCTGGCAGTCCTCATCCACATCTCACAGGCGTAGGTCGCTGTTGGAATGACCACTGACACATGCAGGCGTAGCTTGATGGCGGTAGTAATAGCTTTGGACGATCATATGTTGCGGAGCCATTGGAACACTCCTGCACCTTTGCGGAATCTTGTTCATACATCCTTCTCCACATCTCCTGTACTCAAGATGTTACTGCCAAAGGAAGGGAAGTTCTCGACCTACTCAATGTCATACTCGCCTAGAGTGAGTGGTGGGTGGGTTGTTCTGAGCGTACGCAATGTCTATAAATGAGTTTAAGTTATCAGGGTTGAAACATGAGCACACATTGTGTTATGCCCACGGGCCATCTGCAACAAACCCAACAGCGTCAGAGACACTGATTTTCTTCACATGAAACTGCTTCATTCTGTGTTTTAACCACTTTTAATCACCTTATCCGTTTGTTCTGGAGAGGAAGAGACCTCTAATCTAATAATAATCCAGCTCCCAGTAAAAAGCTCCTGAACAATGTACACTGAAAGAAGTTTCAGCTGATTTCAATATGTACCTGCCACTAGATCTCCCAAAGTCTTACACACTGTTCCTTTAACACAGACATACATTGAAACTTACCTATCCTCTGCCATTTAGCCACCCAGCTGTCCTCAGGGCTCATCATAGCTATCACTCTGTGGACACACAGACATTGGTAAATATTAATTAGGCAGTTCAATAGATATGACAGTAACCTGTGACCGTTTTTTAAAATAATCAATGCTTACCCGTCAAATGAGGAACTTGTGCATTCATAAACCATCTCTCGGTTTCCTTTCATCTGAAGGTACGACTCACAGTTGTCACATCCGTCGTATTCAAACTGGTCAATGGTCTGAAAGAGGAGACGAAGAGTGAAGAAGAAAGAATACGGGAATGTACAGTAAGCCACTTTTAACCTCTCTAACCAGGGTTAGCTCGTCAAACGTATGTTAGCATTTTGAGTTTAGCCAAACACACGGGGCTTGTTAGAAGACGACCAAACTGATCAAATGCCGCATTATAAATAAGTACAGTAGGGTTCAATCGGTCTTTAAGTGTTATTCGGTGAATAAGCACCAGTATGTTAGCGTTACTTAAACGTTTTAAAGTTTTTTTAAAGACACAACACAAGAAACACAGCGCAGTAACGATGCTACATGTTAGCATAGAAGCTAACTGAGCGTTTCTTCCTCGCTGTGTCGCAGTTTACCTTCACAAGAGAACAGAGAAGACAGGCCCGAAGATGGCGGAGGTCTTTAGGGACCGTTTCCAACGCCATTGTGTTAAACTCCTACAAAAATACCAATGTTAATACTGAAATACCAAACTGCTAAATATTTTGAATGTTCCAGTCGCTGGAGAATGACGTCTCTGGCTGTGAGGACCCAGTGAACGGACCAGCGCACAGGGGTCCTTGTTATACGCCTGAACAAAAATGTTCAAGCCTCCGTCATATAAAACAATTATTTCAGTCATAAGGATTATACTTACATTTATTTATTCACTTTGTTTATATAAAAATTGTATATCTATTTCACTTTGTCAAGAAACTTGTCTTGAGTAAACCTTGATTGTTATTTTATGACTAATACACAGACGTTTTATTTTATACGTATTGATAGTCAGTTTTTTATTTATTCATATAAATATGTATTTATTTAAAGGCCTGCGCCATTTTTTTTACAAGCTTGTGTCCATTGCTTACCTTTCTACGTTCAGTTTTGTTGTCCTTGCTATGTCTATTTCTGTGTATGTACATGAGAGCAATGAAAAACAAACAAATAAATTCCTTACATGTGTACACTCCTGATCCTGATATGGTCATGCATGCATGTACATCAAAACTTTTTTCTTGGGCTATGTTACGAGTTATACATGGGTTTTGATGCTGTAGTTGCATTTATGACACGACATTGGACCCAGGTGTGTCATGCCATACACTGCCACCCACTGGCCAGGTGCTGGTAGTGCAACACAAATCTCTCAAAACCAAGACAGCTGATGGTGTGTAAGAAATGTGCAGCTCAAGAATATCTTGCCATTCCTTTTATAATAGGAGACCCTTTGGATAAATAACATTTTATGACACAGAATAACACCTAAGGAGCAGTTGTTAAAATTTCCAATTATATTGGCCAATTATTCATCTGTCCACTAAAATGGACGTCATCCATCACGGGTGTATTTCAACTACAAATAAAACTATACCCTCCTGAGACCCTTTCTACTCATATAAGGACATCACATTCTGGGTTTACTTGACCTTAGACCTAATTCTACATAACTCAGACCTGTTGTCGTCATTTGTGGACACTTTTTATTCCATCTAGCGGTAGTAAGAGCACAATAC
Source organism: Epinephelus awoara (assembly GCA_035609425.1). Lineage (NCBI taxonomy): Eukaryota > Metazoa > Chordata > Actinopteri > Perciformes > Serranidae > Epinephelus > Epinephelus awoara. The sequence goes on along the minus strand of CM069304.1, from coordinate 22,053,603 downwards.
ACTAATCCCTGTAAAAACAAAATGGCAGTCTTCTCTGCTGTATTAGCCTGCAGCTGACACAAAAGCGGACAACGTCCAGAACTTGTTTATTTATGATTAATAATGTTTGTGATTTAAATATGGCAACGAATTTAACCAATTTTAGCAAAAGTAACAAGTTATTACACTACATATTGGGACATTATCGTTGTCCTGTTTGAGGACTTTGGGACTTAATTATTGTTGCGTTTTAGGACATTAGGACTTAATTATTTTTGATAATGGTTAGTTTTTTATACTTATTGGGTCCTACTGATTCCAAATGGCTTGGAGAAATTAAAAATGCATACTAAACAAAAGTTCAGGTCTCAGGAGGATGCTGCAACTTTGTTCTTTTTGAAAATATTTCATTTACAGTGACTTTTTTGGTTGTAAATCAATTGATATCTGATATTAGAATGTATTTTACAGTTTTTGTAACGGGAACAATATTTGTACAATATACTTTTTAAAAAAAATTTTTTTTTTTAGAAAAGGTTCATGTTCAAAAGTTATATAGCCTTTAGGAATGAGCTGAATGTGGAAGGGAGGCACAGGAGGGAGGAGTAGAAAAAGAGGGTGGAGAAGCTGAGGAGTCAGACGCAAGTTTAAACGTTTTTTCATTGCATTACACAGTATTAGATTATCTTAAAATATGTGAACACACTAGTTTAACCTTTTGAGACCTGGAGCGACATTACTTTTCTTATGCTGCTTTCAGACGCCTCAGTATTAAAGCCTTTAACCCTGAGCAAACTGGTGCAATTTCTTTTCACAAACATGGGTAAAAAAGGCAGTGAGCAACTTGGTAAGAAATATTCCACAAATTGCAAAAAATAAATAGATTTAGAAAATTCTTTTTAAAAGGCTATAGGGAATAAATATATTTATAATTATCATTATTTTATCTTTAAAATTATGTTACAGATTTTCACGTTTCCAGCAGGTCATTTCCTTGTTTGTTTTAAAGTTTCGTTTCTTCCTTTTTTTTTCTTTTTTTTTTTTTTTTAAAATAATATTCTCATTTAAAATTTTCTCTTTTTTACTTATATCTTGTCAGGTTTTGGGGGGGTTATTTCTTCTTTTGTTGTTCATTGCCTTCTTCCCATGTTTTTGAAAGACACCAAGCCAACTTGCTCAGGTTTCAATGGGTTTACAACATTTAAAATATATTTTTATAGTCTCACATCATTAGTTTATATTGAGTCAAAATTTGCATGGATGCTGTCCATCTGAGTGGAAATGTGAAAAAACGTCTCCCAAACTGCATGTTTAAATAAACAAACTTCATTTTTTCCATGCCTAAAGACAAATAAAAACACTGAGAAAGTTGATTCAGCTAATTAAAAAATGCCATAATGTATGCAAATGTTAAGGCAGCATTACCACATTTAGTTATTTAAGAGTGTAACTTGCACATTAGTAAATGTAATAACAAGTTTATTAGTGTCTTGAAGTCTTACACAGGTCCCAGAGTCAATGACCCCATCTGTTATGATATCTTTTCCTTATCTTCATCAAGGTGAACTAATATTTTGCCGTGTATTTTTATAGAAGGAACATGTATGTTCTATAAATGTTCCATAATAATAATTAAAAAAATAAATAAACAAAAAATAAAATAAAACAAAGACACACAAACCTACTGCAGAAGGTCATAAAGTGTCCTCTCCAGCAGCAGAGGGCCGTCACACACAGAGCCCGGACAGTTGGTGTCAGATGAACAGCTCCAACGGTTCTGAGAGAGACATCTTTGATGATCCAGGTAACACTTCAGATATCTTCTTTCTTCCTCGTGTAGAATGACACAAAATATGCAAAGCTAGCATTATATTAAGTACTTTTATGCAACTTTACTTAACGCAGACTAGCGTTACTTTTCTTAACTCAAAATAGCTTCAAATACAGCAGTTAACTGGTGAGCTAATGTCAACGTTAGCCTAACAAGCTAATGCTAGCTAGCCGTAACTGTTAGAAGTTAGCGTTAGCATTTTCAGCTTTTGTGTCTTGGGCACAAGTAAAAATTTACAGTATTCATTTTTTATCCTTACGTTTTATTGGGTTACCTTTGTATGAGTTTTCAATGTGTTATATTTTGTAACTAAGTTGCTCCTACGTATTGGTATAAGTGCAGTCTAGCTTAGTTCTAACTGGTGCTAAAGGTGGATTAGCATTAGCTTACTAACTGATGACGGTTGGTGTGATATTGAGATGAGGGGGCGCACTGTGTTCACCAGCTTTACCTCAGTTTTTATTTCTAACTTTACAGATAAAAACATGGATATTGATGGAAGTTTACTCCCTAATTGCGTCAACCCCAATAACTTCCCTGCCAAACTCTGGCGTTTGGTGAACAACCCGCTGAACGAAGCCATCTTCTGGGACCAATATGGACAGTTGGTCGTCATTGATCAGGATCTCTTCATGAGACAGGTCCTGTGTCCGTCCACCGTCTCCTCTGACAGCCCCGACGCCTTCAAGACGACCAACTTCTCCAGCTTTGTCCGCCAGCTCAACCTGTACGGCTTCAAGAAAGCGGAAGCAGCTGATAGAGGCGCCGGGGACCATTCAGTGTTTCATTATTTTTACAACCCAAACTTCAAGCGAGACCACCCTGAACTTGTTGCAGGTCTGAGGAGACTCACTGCCGACTACAAGGCCAAGGTGCAAGCGGGTGTGATCGTGCCAAGGCAGCCGGCGAGTCGACCCCAAGATCAAAAGAGGAAACGATGTAAGTGTCACTGCATGGCTTTGAGTGGGGAGGTAGCTGAGGATAGCAGAAACCCACTGTATTGGTCACACGAGTTTCCCCATAGTGCTATAGTGAATAATACTGTAAAATAAAACTAGTTCTTAAACCTTTAAAAGGTTAGAAAGGGTCATCCCAATGTTTACAGGGTCCCATGTCTCTTGATATAAACTGAGAGATCAGTGCAGGCTATCTTTGTACATCAAACTGCAAATTAATGAAGAGAGATGGACGTTTCCAATGCAGTTTGAAAGTCAAATATCCATTCAGCCACTGTGGAGGTGTCACTGTCTAAAGAAACAAAATGAATCTGTCCTGCCCTCAAATGTAAGGGCATAGGTTTCAAGGATTATAACAGCAGTAGGCTATAAGATGTAGGTGGGGGTTTCAACATGTTGACCAAGAGAAATATACATTACTGAGAGCGTAAAACCAATTGGTGGGTCTTGTTAATGTGTCATATTAAAGGTCCAGTGTGTAGGATTTAGGGGGATATATTAGCAGAAATGGAACATAATATAATAAGTAACTTTTCTTTAGTGTATAATCATCTGAAAATAAGAATCATTGTGTTTTCTTTACCTTAGAATGAGTCGTTTATATTTACATAGGGAGCAGGTCCCTGAAATGGCATGTTTCTACAGTAGCCCAGAATAGACAAACCAGACACTGGCTCCAGAAAGGGCCATTCACATGTTCACGTTGGCCACTGTAGTTGGCAGCCCCTCCGTGGCGAGTGTTGGAGAAACACTGATTTTTAACGTGAAAGGGTTTTTAGCGGTTTAAATCAAATGGTCTGTTTAATTTGGAGAGGGAGAGACCTCTACGGATAATTTGGCTCCTTACTAAAATCTCCTGAACATCTTGATCTGAAGTTCTCATACATGAAAAGTGAGCAGGCCTCTCATCAGGAGGTAAAAGGGTACCGATGACCCCAGTGGCCCATGTAAAGGTCTGTGGTTGACCCTTAAATGGGATTAAGTACAGTTTACTCACTGACTTGTATCAATGACAACACAAGTATGTATTTACATTATACGGAAATGTACTTTCAACATTAAAACACAAGTCAGCGTGCCATCTGATACTCCTACCTCCCACAGCTATTGTGAAATGGTGCGGTCCATCTGACAGAGGTGGCCAGATGAGTGATGTGCAGAACTCACAAGTGCTGGTGATGTAAATGTGAGACGGACTGCAGCCTGACTTAAGTCAGATTGCCTCAGTAAATATCAGGGACTACTAAAGGCAAGGCCAGGGTACAGCGAGAACAAGAAAATGAAAGGAAAAGACAGGCGGTGGCCAAATGTCTGCCGGAAAAACGTGAGGAATCCCGAGGTATGACAGGCGAAGCTGATGGTGAGAAGTGAGAGACTAATTTTTAGCTAATGACATCTGCTGTGGCATTCTCAGTTTTAAAGCTATAGCGAAGACACGGGTATCATATTAAACTAGAGGACCTAATGCATCCATTGGTACAAACCATGTTAAGCTATCTTGTCAGAAAGAGGGCTAAATAACACTCCAAATTTACAATAAATTTTGGCTAGGGAAAAGGGATAATTGCTATTTTTCAAAATGGTGTGAGCCACCTGGTCCGTTTGTTTTGGGGACTAGGAGGCGTCCTAACCTCAAAAACCTCCTGAGCAGTGAACGCTGGAGGAATTCTAACCTGGAGGAGTTTCAGATGGTGCAATCTGCAGTCCTCACCTAAATCTTACACACTGGACCTGTGTGTGAAGCTGAGGAACATAGGATCATGGGAATGTAGATGCACTCCCCTTTTAAACTTGTCAAGGACCATAAAGAGTTCACAAACCTGTAAAGGTCATTATGAATCCTAAATGCTTTGCCCCTTTTCATCTGAACCAAACTTCTAATTGCAATTTCATTTCCACAATCCAGTTCTTTACTTTTCAATAACAGCTGTCTAACAGGTTGTTGTCATGCTCTGCTTTTTCTCTGTTTCCACAGGCAGTTCTTCACTGCTTAGCCCCAAACATCAGGAGTCAACTCCTCCTTACCATCCAAATAAAGCTCAGGTCATGACAGCGTACAATGGAACCCCAATCCCACCACAGTTCCCGACAAGGGGTCTTGGTGCAGCTTTTGGGCCTTCTGTCTTTGCGACAGACAAAGGGATGATAACGTCTTTAAGCCACTGCTACACTGCAGGACCCTCAAGCCCCAGTGCTGTGCACTTTCAGCAGAGTTTACTGGCCCGTTCATACCATGCAAATTCAAATTTCACCACTTATACTGGTCATAGTGCACAACATCAGCCTGGCTTCTGTTCCCCTTGTGAGTATGACAGTCGACATACATAATTTTACCTGCATTGTGCATGAGTAGTAAAAACACTTTAGCTATAATGTACTTGTAATACACCAAAATGTACTAATCTGTGTTGAATAAATATTCTTTATTAATTCTCAATGAAGTTTGCCAGTCTTACCATCCGAGCCTTTTGGCATCACCCATGGCAGGAAGTGGGCTTCAGACAGGGCTGTTCTCTCCCCACAGTTACTACCAGGTAAGTAAATAGGAATGTGATGACTTTGTGTCACATAATCAATGATGAATCTGTGATTGGTCAAGAAAAAAGAGGAGGGCTGCAACTAATAATTATTTTCACTGTAGCTTAGTTTTTTAATTAATTGATTAGTTGTTTGGTCTTTAAAATGTCAGATCAGATTTTAAAGTTGTTGTTTTTTTAAATAGAAAATTACTCAAACTAATTAATCGATCATCACATTTGTTGATTTAATAGTTGAAAACAAACTGATTAATATATTAATCGTTGCAGCTCTAAAGATGAGTGTTTTAAACAGGTACTTTGTCTAAAGCATACCTTTTTATTTCACCGTTTTAGGCTAGCTATCCTTGCAATGTGATGTGTCATGGGGACAACAACCAGGACTCAAAGCAACACCAGGATGTGAAAAAATGTGACATTAACTTGGACGCAGTTTTCCGTATTGCAGATGAGGTGATGCAAACCCTGCCCAGTAACAGCCTGGTTGTGACCCCCGTGAAGCCAGGCGCTGCGATAGTGCCGTCCTCCAACACCTCTAGCACCATGATGCGTGACAGCTCTGCCAGCACTGTGAAAGTTGAACTTTTAAGTCCTTTGCCCATCATAACAGCTGTGGCGGGCAATGTTGATTTGATGACATACAAACAGGAGGAGGAATCTGTGGTTTCAATACCAGAGCAGATGCCTGAAGATGCCATAAATGAGGTAAGCCTCTACATTGCAGATCTTCTGAAGGCATTAAGCTTTATTTTGTCTGAAGAGTGAGGTCTGAGTGGTGTTTTGTTCCCTGTTGTAGCATAGACATTCTTTTGTCTATATTTTTCATCAATATTTTTTATAATAGGCACGGTGGTGCAGTGGTTAGCATTGTCGCCTCACAGCAAGAGGGTTCCTGGTTTGAACCCCAGGGTGGGGAAGTCCTTCCGTGCTGAGTTTGCATGCTCTCCCTGTGTCAGTGTGGGTTTTCTCCGGGTACTCCGGCTTCGTCCCACAGTCCAAAGACATGCAGGTTAATTGGTGGCCCAGTGTCAGCTGGGATAGGCTCCAGCCTGCACACGACCCCTTATAGGATAAGCAGTAATGAATGAATGAATGTGTTATAATACATATATATATATATATATATATATGTATATATATATATATATATATATATATTATAATTGATTCCTAGATATTTGGTATATTTACTAGAGAATGTGTCACAGTGTAACAGAACAGCACATTATTTGCTGTGGTGTTCTCTGTGCCCTGGCAAGGCTACCAACGATGATGCAGAGCACACTGAGGATGTATGTATCGAGGTTTGCGACACTCTGACGGATACCAGTCAGTCCAGATGCACAGGAAGTACACCAAGTCTTTAGGTAAGACATTAGTGACAATTCAGGGGGCACATTTAGAAACTAGTCAGAGGAAAGGCATTTAAATTTTGAATGTATGTTTGCAAGTCATCACTGAAACAAGTTGACTGACAGCTGATTATATTTCTCGTTGTAGATCTCAGCTTGTTGATTTGATTGACGTGTGACAGGGATTCGTGACTCACGTCAGGATGTGATCTTAATTTCTCACTGCAGTCAGATTTTATTCTCCACGTTATTGATTCGTTGTTGCGTAAACGTTTGTTGATGTGATCTAATTTTAATCTTAAGTATTATAGTGTTGCAAAGGTAGGTAATGTTGTATATCTTTGTGTATTTGCAGTAGAATTACTTGTACCATGGTACATTTTTAAAATTGTAAAGCAAGGTTTTATCTCTACATTTTTAACACAGTATTATTTAAAATATTTGACTACTTTGTGATGTTTTTAAAGAATTGTAATTTTAAGTGTGATGTATACAGATTTGCTGCAGTAGGGCCAACTCAGCTTCTCCCCATTCTTCATCTGCAGTCAGTTTTTAATAGCGTAGCTGGTAGCATATGGCATAGCAAGTTGTAACAAACTGCTGTAATGGGCTGAAAATATTGAATAGTTGTATGAAAATATATAAATTCATTTAATCCACTAGTGAGTGTTTGCATTGTGATGGTGACCAAGTGGTGAGTGCATTTCCCCACCTTTTTATTTTTCACTTCAAAGGTGCAGCCGTTTCAAACTTGTAACTGAGATGTTTTTAAAGGCACCTGTATTAAATTAATAATTAAAGTGAGAAATATTTATGATGATTCAGCTGAATGGGTTGTTGTGCATGTGTATTTCATTATCACTGCAGCTGTGTGCTGAAGGTGTCTTTAGGCGTTTGAACAGTAGAGGGAGCCACTTACTCGTTTGTGATCAGCACTGCTGCTCCGCCCTCAGCCTCCAATGTGGCCTTGGGGTGCTCCTCGGAAGCTCCTGTGATGGTTACAGCTTTAACTATTTTTGTAGCGTCACCATAATAACTAAAAGTACCTGTAAAGTTTAGTAACACTGTTTCTTCTCAGACTTAACAAGGCAGGTGACAAAAAGCCACCCTTCTCCAAAGATATGTGGTCGTTCATGTGCGTCGTTTCTATAAAAAGTTTAGTCTCCGACAGTACGTGAACGCAGCAGGACAGTGAGCAGGTAGAGAGTGTCAATGAGATCCCAGGGGAGCGAGAGACAGTCCGGGAGGTAGACTTTTGGGACGGTGTCATGACTGTACACGGCGTCTCTCCTCTTTATTAACTTTCAATGGAGCCCACGAGGAGTTTGGACCACTTTTATGTCGTACTTTTTGTGGTGTTTCTGCTCCGTGACCGCTGATGAGTTTGATCATTTCCCTCGGTGTTCTCAGGAGGATCGTATCTAATTTCTTACAGTGCAGCGGAGCCGCTGAACTCAGGGGAATGCCTGTGTGTGAGTGTGTGTGTGAGAGAGAGAGAGTGTGTGAGTGTGTGTGTGTGTTTTTTTTTTTTTTTTACAACCAGTTGGTTTAAATGAAGAGCGACTGTAGAGAATAAGTTGATGGGTCTGTTACAGAAGTCGCTGTGGTTTCGGACTCAGTATAATTACCACGTTATAAGTGAAGTAAGGCAACGGTCCATTTGCTTTGGTTAATAATTAGATAGAGCGGCGTGCTGTATTTAACTTCTTCGAGGATTATTTTTCGCAAGATTGGTTGTAAAAATATTACCCAACTTCTTTTTTTGGCACTGCTCTATCTGTCAACATGCTTTATAAGTTTCCGGCGGCAACCTGTAACCCAGCCTTTGAAGTTCAAGTCGTCGCTCGTGCGTTTTTTGTGGATTTATCCAGAAAATGTGGCGCCTGCAGGATGTGCTTTCTTCTGACGCTTGTTTGTTTGCTCGCAAAATGTGATTGTAAGCTCCAGTGACTGGTGCACACTGTGATATTAATAGTAGTTTGGATACGGATGAAGATTGATACACTGTTGTCAGGACGTGCCCGTGTGGGAGAGGATACAGCAGCTCGTAACGCCGACACGTTACAAATGAGGACATTTGTTGTGCACAGTAACACAACACAGCGTGTCTTCACGGTGCCATGCCACCCACATTAATGACACTGGATAAAAGTTCATTTAAGCTCACTGCTGTGTGTCGGGAGGTATCAGCTCTCTGCAGCGCTTTGTCCCATGTGGGCACTGAGTGATACGCGTTTCTGTACAGTTTGAATATTAACTCTGGTGCTGAATGGAAGTTTTGGGACATTCACGCATGAGTTATGATGGCAGTGCTCCAGCTTTAAAAGTTTAAGCAGTATAGTCGTCGAGGCTGAAAGAAGAAGTGGGACGTATACATTACACATATCAATATTTCCTCCGTTTGTCTATCCGCGGTGCTTGCCTGCTTTGAAGTCCACCATGTGCGGCCGGGCACCGCCGCTACAGCCGAGGCCATGACCGTCCCCCAGCGGCGCCTGGCCGGGCTCTGGCCGTGGCTGCTCATGGCGGCCCTGCAGGTGGTGCTGGGCCAGCCGGGCCTGGAGTCTGAGCGGCCGGCCTTGCGAGCGGTCATCAAGGTGTCACTGCTGAACCACGAGCCGACGGGGAAGCCCATCACTCTGGAAGGGGTGTTCGTGGGAGGAAGCGCCGGCTACGCAGAGGGAAAACTAATGCAGGTAAGGAGTCATTAAAGAGCATTTACATCATGTTGCATGTTATTCTCACTTAAAATGTACCTCCAAACCTATAAAGGTGAACTCACTGAGGAGTGCGTGTGGGCACCTGTTGTCAGAGTTTCTATGGGCTCTAATGCCTTGCTCAAATACAATTAATAAATCTAAATGAGTGGGAATAGTTGGTCCTCAATCAGGGGCGGATTATGAGAATATGGGTCCCAGGGCACAGACATTCATAAGGCCCCCCACCTCTACTGCACAGACACACAGACTTTGTGGTGGTTTTGCATCTCTTTGTAGTCGCCATGCACCTTTTCATGGGTTTGTTTCTCGTGGTCATTTTGAGTGTGTTCCCAGTTGGTACATGCTAACTTGACATTTGACATTTTGCAAGTGAAGGCCAGAGGGCCCCTGACACGTTGGGCTCCTGGGCCTGTGCCCGGCAGGCACGCTCAGTAATCCATCCATGTCTTCAATCTATGTATTGTTGGCATCATCTGTGCATAGATATACACTTACATCAGCCTGTTGCTCTGATTACCATTTTGTCCCAGGGGACCCTCCCACTGACAGTTTTATTGTGGTAGAGGATTATTAAACTTGAATGTTCTCCCGTTGTACAGTGCTGAAAATATATTGATCAAAGTAAATGATATCATACTTTAGGACCTGGGGTGTCATTTTTGGCCACATACAGCCCAGTTTGATCTCAAGTGGGCCGGACCACTGCATGATAACCTATAAAGAACAACACCTCTAAATGTTTCCCTGTTTCTTAGTGTAAAGAATCCTGAAGATGTTCATCCATTTACAAAACATGATGGTCTGCCATGTCTGTCTTTGCATGTGCATTTCTTCATACATTTTCTCCCCTGTATAGTAAAGCTGACATCACCACACCAAACTTGAGTGCTAAATGTCAAAGTCCTCCCAGACCCTTTGGTGGACTTGTTCTGGCCTGCCTGTGGGCCGTATGTTTGACTCCCCTGGACTAGACTAATCTCTACTACCATCACTGTTGGACTGGGGAGCAATAATTCATCACTGACAGTCCATAGATCAGAAGAGGTCAATGTAAAAGCATTGATTTGATAATTAGTCATCAGTGCATCTATCCGAACAGTTTACCCAGCATCCACTGTCTGATAAACTAAATTATTTTGCACTTGTACTTGTTGCTGTACGCCCTCAAAATAGTGCAGTGACCGGGGGTTACTGTACGCTGTATCTTTCCAAGAGCTGTTCACAATACCACAGTTCCCACTCAGCGTGTGGTGACAGAAAATCTAAATTCCTTGAACAGTAACGATGACATACAGGTGTTATTGAGGTTAATTTGTTTTCAGGCTATTTTTACTTATCCCTGGAAAACAAAGAACATTGGTTTGGCTGTGGTTGCCAACCTCTTTTATGTGTATCTTTTCAAAGATGACAACTTTGTTTTTGCAGTAACTATTTATGGCATCTAATGCTCTTCCAACATTTTTAATATCAAGGTGTGGTCGAGGACTGTTAGACAACACAGCAGATCGTGTTTAGACCCATGCAAACCTGTGATTTAAGCAAAAGTGTTTTCTTTTTTTTTTACCATTTAGGAAAAAAAAGCGTGCCGATACCCAGCAAATGTAAAGTATGCGCTCCATTCAGTGTGCATATTTAGGATTCAGGAGTGGATTAAGGCTCCTGGGCCTTAAAGCTCGGCTGTGTCAATTTGTTTACTGTCTCCAGAGAAACGGGACGACAGACATGAGGCACTGTAGGATCTTGTCTCTTGTCACTCACCAGGCGTGGGAGGCTTTGTGAATGGCGAGCCAGATGCTGCAGTTAGCCATAATTGATAAGGATTTACATGGCTTCTCCACGGAGAAAGCCCCAGTATAAGGCAACGTGAAAAGCCATCGCTGTTTTCCTCTCCAGTTATTCGGCTTTAATGTGTCTGTGTGGGATGTTGACAACATGTTATGGATGCATATCACCATGCAGGTGAGATCAAAGACACTTCCAGCTTTCTGGGATTTCCAGCTTTCTTTATTTTAATTCCCATAAAACCTTGCACAGTGTTTTGTAGTGTTCCATGGGGCCAAATGTGCTGTAGAGGAAATGAAAAGATATTAACCCCCTGTCACCAGGTCTCAGTGAAGAGCTACAGCTGCATATTATGGTAACAGATGGGTGACTGAGCTCAGTCAAGATTGTAAAAGTGATATCTGCCCAGATTTTCCTAAAGGTGTGAAGAAAGGTGCACCAGCCACATTCAAAGTAATATTTTTATCTCAGCCATAGTCCGAATGATAACATCCCTGTTTTTTCTTACTTTCTGCTGGCTACAAAGTCTGTACAGTTGGTTTTGTCCACTCTTCTGTTTCCTTGTTTCCCTAACTCAGACCATTGATTGTGGTTCTGTCTGAGGTTTGGAAGGTATAGTTTTGTCAGACTCTCTCTTCCCAGGCTGTTCCCACAGTGCACAGAGGTGGTGTTATGCTGCAGGATGCTCTTTGTTGCAGCTCAGGCCTGTTCCGACAGGTCCTCACTGCCTCTGCAGGCTGCTTTACGGTCCCGCTTTATTTTCTTGTCTTCCAGTGGATGGGGGGGATGAAGGCTGGAAAGGAGGTTGAGTAGATAGATAGGTCTGTCTTTGTCCTTTTTCTATCTCAGAGTGTGCTCTCTCTCCTCTGTGTTAAAGGGCCAGTTTAGCTCCAAATCAAAAATACATATTTTTTATCAATCTAGATGATTTTGGTTTAAGTTGCTGAGTGTTGGAGATATTGGTTGTAGAGATGTCTGCCTTCTCTCCAGTATAATGGAACTAGATGGCACTTAGCTTGTGGTGCTCAAAGTGCTAAGAAAATAGAAATGTCATTCGCTCAAGATCATCAATAAAACAATCTAGATTAATAGAGAGCACTATAGGTAAGAGGAAAAATATGTATTTTTGATTTGGGGGTGAACTGTCCCTTTAAAATGGTCCAGACGTAATGTATTACCATGACTGCAAAGCCAAATTGTTTTCTAGCTTAATTCCTGTCTGCGACTTCAGTGAGTGCACTTTTGGAGTCTCAGAAGCTATCCCAGATTTTACTCTGGACCACATGTTGATCTTTGGCAACATGTCACTCCTCTGAGCCTTGGATTGTCTCGCTGTTTTATTAGAACTGTCTAATTTTGGAAGTTAATGTCAAGGAAAGTGACAAAAGGCATTAAAGCTTAAACATAATTTTGGCTTTTGTATGAGTCGTACATTGTTGAAACTTTGTGCTGTTATGTAAAACAGTACAGATTCACACACTTTTGGCGAAGTGTTGTTGAACTGAAGTTATTTCTCTGATAAATCATCAGATCCTGTTTTGATGATGTTTGGTAACACACGTGAGGACCACACTCAGAGCGTTCGGGGGTAGAAGAAATCCCCGGTTTCCCCTCAGTGTATTCAAGTCATAAGACTTTGCTTTGGTACGCATCTCCGTCTGATCTGTTAAACTGTGATCTCCCTGGAAGTATGCCCTGTCCTCTGAATGAACACGTTCATTGGAACACTGGCTGGGGTCTGGCCAGCACTATTTGGACAAATACAAGTGCTGAGGAATTTTGACTCTCTCCCCATTTCCAGAGCGAAGCTTGCATTATGACCAGAGGAGCAGTGCAAAAGCTCCGGGGATAACTTTGAACTTGAGAGGATTGTCAACTGTCCTCTGGCCTCTGTTTAGAGAAAGAGTTTATCCTCCAGTGGGCAATGTGCCCAATTAAGAGCTCCACCTATTTTTGCTCAAAGACATCTTGACTTTCTTTTCTTCCTCTTGCTGTATTTTTGGGTCTTTGTACTTTGAAATGTTGAATTGACCTTTGAGAGCTCCCTTAAATACGTCAGCTATAATTAAGGCAGGGCAGGCAATTGACTGAACACCAGTTAAGTGTGCACCACTTCACATTCTTTCGTCTCCCTTCTCGCTGTCCCACAAGGTACTGAATGCCTCCTCGACCAACCGAGGCCACTATCTGCATGTTTCCCTCGCTGGCCCTCAGCACAGCCGTTAGGGAACGAGGGATGGGAGGGTGGAGGCGGCGCTGAGGGAGAACATCAAAGTGTGTCCAGTTCCGAACGTGAGCTGGGATGATTAAAAGCCGAGACTGTTTACACTGCACTTCCCATATGGGCCTTCTCCTCCCCCTCCCCCTAGATTTCCTGTCCATACTTCCTATCTCCCTGGATGAGATAACAGCCTGCCCAGGACTCCTCAGGGCTCCTCGCTGCTCTACATTGTTGGAGGTGCTGCTGCAGCAGATTGTTTTGCTTTTTAATATGTGGCATAACATAAATATATCAAGTCTTTGAATGGTTTCCAGAACTGCGTCCAGTTATTTTTGTTTAATATTAAGCCTCTGAACTCCTCCTGGATGAAAACTCAAATATCTGCCCCTCTAGGATGTTGTAATTGCGTCAGTGAACACAAATTAATTCAATCCCTGTGAATTTTGAACGGCCTTAAATTTGTCCATTCACTGCAACTTCTCTGTAAATTTGACCAATCATCATAGTTTCCTATGAGTTTCATGAATCATAGCAGTCCCCAAATTCACTTTCTTGTTTCTGATTGTGAGGATGAAGAAATGTGTGATGCAAATGTGTCACATTCACCAACAAAATTTATGGCTAAAGATTGTGCGAGGCAATTAACTAATGATCTGCACAAAAGTGGGGGAAGCCGCACTAAACTGCTGATCCATCTCATGACTCATCCTACCCTCACTCGTGAACATAACCAACACAAACTACATCGATTGACAAACATCTTTCTATTGCAAAACAGACCTGCAGAATGACTGAAACATGTCGACAACAGACATATCACCATGACTAAGGCTTTTGCATCCACATCTAAGTAGGTTAGTGGTAACATTAGTGTAGAAATCCCAAACTCAGAACAGTGCGGTTTTATTTTCACTGGAGAAAGTTGCCTTCAAATTTCAATGGACTCTACAAAAAATGTAGCTTTTTTATTGCAAAAAAAGCGCCTAAAAACATCCCAACATGCATCTCAATTTTCTAGAAAAGCTGCTGTGAAATCAGGAGATTTAGACCGCAACAATCCCAAAAAAGGCTGCAAAATCCTGGAGAAATCTCTGCCTTGGGGTTACTTTATGCTCTTTGAGAATGGGTTTGACTCCAAATCCATGATGTTTTTTGCAAGACTTCATGTACATAGGAACAAGGATGTGGATAAATTGCAACGTTAAAAGAAATATCTCAACAGTAAAATGGCTGAACGTAGGATCAGTGGGGATGACGAACACAATCACCCTCTGAAGTCTTTCTGAGATGCATTAACAGTGCGAGCAGCAGTAGGGTGGAAAAGGCCTGCTCTGAATTTTGCTCCAAGCCTCGATTTGCATTCATGGCATGCACGTCTGGCATGCAGAGCTCTGCCATGTCCACTGGTATGGACACCATATGAGACCCCAACATAAACAGCAGTAGAATCACATCCCCATCAGCCCATCTGCCCCTCGGCAGCACTGGCAGATATATAAAGGTATGAATGAAATCACTATAAGCTCTCAATTTCCCCCTGCTTTGCCTCAGCGCCTGTTAAAAAGAAGGCTGACTTTTCTGTGATTAACTGCTGTTTGTGTAAAAAGGAAGGCTATTCAGGGACAAACGTCAACTTATAACATAAGAAACATGCTCAGCGCTGTTGATACAGAGATTATTCACATTCCTTTATGTGGCCAGCTCACACAGATCTGCTGTCAAGACATGTTTGTCTTTTGTATTTCCATATGGTCATCACTTCAGCCTGCCTGCTATTGCTTTTCTATCGTCTCCTTCCTCCAGTGATCTGAGACTGTGATTCCATGTTGCCTCTGGCTCTCGCCTTGAACAGACCCCCACGTGTGTCCAACCTATCAGACAAGCTCTGGACTAATGGTTTCTCCTGAGCAGGGATCTGACAAAGCTGCAGCCTGCAGCACAGGAAGCAGGGGCTAGCGGTGTCCCGTTCACCCTCTTCCACAAGAGATGGCTGTTGAGATGTTTCTCAGGGCACTGGGAAGAAGGGAGAGGCAGGTAGGGGAAGCATGGCAAATCTCTTAATCCTGCCGGCCCCCGTCTTTTTAAGTCATTAGACCAGGTCTGGAATTCATGAATGTTATACAACACATTCTTTTCCGCTTTTCATAGCTCTCCTCTTGCAAATAACAAGAGAAAGTATCTGTTACTGCGGTATACACTCTGCCACTGTCACTGTTTCACTCATACAGTCACTGAAAAGATGCTTAATTCCACGTTATTTGTAGCACACCTATGTAGAGCATGCAAACACACACACACACGCTGAGTGCACACTCACAATGCAGTATGGTAAAGGCATTACCACTGGACTTATCCTTGAACCAGCCCACAGACAGGACGAGTTGGAGAGGAGAAAGGGAACATCAGGGCTGAAACAAATAGCTATACCAAATCTCACATTAAAGGGGGAATTTGGGTTTTTTAAAATTTGGTTGTATGAGATACTTATACATAGAAAAACATATTTTAGCCACCAAGTTTAAGTGTATGCTACATTTAGAATATTTTACTGCTTCACCTTGCCGTCAGACAGCCGTTTCCGATGGGAAACTAAGGCCGCCATATCACCCTCATAAAAGCCACCAGACTCCATTGACAAAAACAGTAATTTTAGTTTGCTGTACACAGGAATACTTGGTCTACTGCCACCTCGAACTGTTAATTTGCTTATGTTATTGTGTGACTTTGGCATTTTAAAGAGTTAGCTCAGCTTTACCAAAGTCATACACAAACAAACTAACCAATCAGTGCAGCTCTAGAGGCGACAACTCTTGTGTTCTGTGAGGTAAAATTACTGTTTTTGTTAATGAAGTCTGGTGACTTTAAAGAGAGCACAGCTAATGGATTCAGCTCCCCATTGCTGGCGATGGATTATCTGGAATTTAAAAAACAGCTCGAAGCGGTTAGCAGCTAACTCAAAGGAGAACAACAACAAAAAATGTCCACAAATTGGGAAAACAATGAGGCCCCAGGGCTCCTTACCCTCTGAGCAGAGGACGAGATCAACTGCCACAGAACAGTGACGGTAATTGATTGTTATTGCCATGTTATGCCATTGTTATAGTTTACAAAGTGCTGCCTGACGCCTACTTTATCTATCTAAAATTGCACAGTTGAATGGCTTTATGTTGGCATTGTTTGGTTCTGTGTAAAAAAGCAAAGCTGGCATCATGAAGGGTCTTCGCTGTGGCAATATTACTGAATCTCTGTATAAAAAAGGCTAATAACACAAACAGACTAAGTAATGGAGGCAGTGGCAGACCAGCAACTGCTGTGTTTTGCGAGGGGAAATTACAGCTTTTGGTGTCTTTGAAGAGCGATATAACAGCTTCATTTCATGTTGGAAAGAACTGTCGGACAGCAAGATAATGGGGTGAAAATATTCTGATTCTTATTTTTTCAGGTGGCTAAAATGCGTTTTGCTGCTGCCCTCATCCACAGCAGTACATTGCTTAGCTTCAGTGGTGGTACTTTTGCCTGCTTCTATAAACGAAGGGCGTGTTGACCACAATCTACTGTATGTAATTCACTGACTATGGATAAGTACCTCATAAAACCCCACTTCAAAAAATCCAAACTATCCCTTTAAAATGAGGGCTACAGAACTATGTTTGTGTCTGTGTGTGTGCTTTCACATTCACACGCTTTATTGATCTCAGGCACAGTGGTGGAAAATGTTGAAATGGCGCATACACACATAAACACACGCACACTCAAATGAAATGTTAATGATACAGGCTTTTGTCTCGCTCTTCTTTTTGAGCACTTTTATTGTCTGTGCCTCTTTAAAGAAACCACCAGGGCGCTGAAGGAGTAGCAAATGTTTGCAGCTCTTTTAAGCTGTGCCATCATGCAGCCATGCATCCATCACAATGGAGAGGAGTGAGTCACCACTGACTATTAAAGAGCACATGCACACAATTCACACACATGCATTCATTTTCCTTTGATGGCGTCGTACCTGACATAGGGCCAGGCAGGGCCAGGGAGCTTTCAGGGTCAGTGGAATTCAATTATGTGGGGTTAAACAGTTGAGAATACCTCTGCATTTTTGCATGCCCAGAGAGATGGGTATCTGGTGCGACCTTTGAATTTGTCCCAACAGTGCGGGTCAAGTGAAGCACCTGTCCACCAACCTTCCAGTTGAAACTGATCCACTGGGAGTACAGAGGAAAGCCTGCTGATCCATGGCGGGTGTGGAGGCCAAGCTATCCCTTCCCTGGGAATCAAGGCCACATTTATAGAGATTTACAGAGAACCATGTTGCAACAGATGACAATTGCACCATATGGCAGTAGAATTCACATGCTACTGATGGGAAAGTTGACTCCCACAGGTGATGGGAAAAATGCAGTGTATACAGTATTAAACAATACTACTAAAATGCCCTCAACATAAAGAAAACAAAATAATCTTCAGATCAGATTTATTAGACTTTTCATAAATCACTGACTAAACATGTACTGTGTACTACTGTACATATTTGGTACAGATGTTGTTAGCATGCTAACGAGCTAATCTAAGATGGTTATCATGGTAAACATTATACCTGCTACACACAGCGTTGTCATCCTGAGCATGTTAGCATTTATTTCAAATCCCCGCTGTGTCTAAGAGCTGCCAGCATGTCTTAGACTCTTGTTGATTATCTGTACACCAGATATTTGTGTGTGTGTGTGTGTGTGTGTGTGTGTGTGTTTCTAGCTGTTTCATAGAAAATCAAACATACACTACAGAAGAAAATGGGAATCACTTCATCCAAATCGCACAGCGTACACAGTCTGTTTTCCTTCTGAATAGTTTACTTATCAACTGTGCAACAAAAGGTCTTTGGCTCTAGATAAAGAAGATTAACATAGGATCAAACTTTTGTTTACTACGGAGATATTCCATGTCCATAATTTTGTTTTTACAAACCATTTTTCCTCTTTCTGTAGATAAAATTCATATCCGACTATTTAGAGATTGCACGGTTGTTCTACAGTTCACTGAAGCTTGGTTTGGCTTCTCTGTGTCATGTTGTAAATCGCAGTGCGGTGTGAGCTTAAATCCCAACTGTTAGTGATCATTTAAGACCCTAATCTGTTGATTTCGGCTAAATGTTTTCATCGATAATGCAAGGACTGACTTTATCGTGACACTGAATCTTCTGCCTGTCATGGCGAGAGCTGCATTTTCTGCTCCCGCCAACATCAAAGGCTGAGGCGCTTCGCTGCAGTTTTTTCATTTCTCTGTTTGTCTCACTCCTCTTTCTCCCACAGCGCAGCTTCAAATTCCTCCTCCTCACCTCCTCTGCTGTAACCAGCCCTCTCTTGTTTCTTGACAGCTCTTTAAAACGGTTGTAATTCATTGCATGCGCTTTAGTTTCAAGGACAAAAATGGCTACATGCACTCAAAAGGCAGGAAGCGCTTAGTTTGCTGAGAGGTTGGAGGAAAAGAGTCATCACCATACCACAGATAAATGCTCTCTGACAAATTCCCTCCCTCTCTCCGGCTCCCTGTGGCTCCTTCACTCACTCTCTCAGACATTTTTTTGTACGGCTTTGTGCTTGCCGCTTTGGCAGAAACAGCAATAACACCTCCCAGCAATGTCATTTCATATAAAGTTGTCTGGTTCCTGTGTGACTATAAATCTATTTGTACTACATGTTTATTGCATGTGCGTCAGAGCTGCAGAGTGATATTGTTAAAAAGCAGAATGTGCATGAAGCAGTCTTCTGAGTGGAAGCACATTTTCTACTTTTCTGCTTGAACGCTTGGCTCAACGATCCGCAAGAAGAGGAGCTTTCACCTGTGTGACGGTCTGACTCTTTATGTGTGTGTGTGTGTGTGTACAAGCATGAGTGAGTCTTTGTGAGTGTGTCCACTGTGTGTGTGTGTGTGTGTGTGTGTTTGTGTGTGTGTGCGCAGGAGGCGGAGCTCCCATACTGAGATCATTTACCAAACTCTATTAAGCGGGATCAAAGTGACTTAGATCTTTCAGTGCTGCATGACTACAAAAGCCATATTGTAACCCCAGATCCAGGGAGATAACGCTGCTGACAAAAAATGCTTTATGTCTGCAAAAAGTCACATGGTCACTTCTAAACAACTAACAGCATGTCCTGTTTTTGACCCTTTTTTTTGGCCTTCTTCTCAGAAAGGCCTCAGTGTTAGTTTCATCAATGGCCCTCCTGCTTCGTGCAGAGTTTGATTTATTGAATTAAAAAAGCTGAGTGCAAATGTTACTATATGACAAAGTCTGATTCAGTGTCATGAAGGCCACATGTAGCCCTTCTTGGTGTTAGCTGGTGCGTAGTCAGGTAGATGTCTGTTCTCTTCAACATTGGATATGAAGTGGAAAAACCAACAACCTACCCAAAACTGCCCACTTTATGAAATTCTGATTGATGTGCCGTTTTGCTCATTTAAGTCCAGTAGGTGAAATTTCACATTGAAATTCCACAATTCATTCAATGCTTTTAGCGTTGGATGAATTGTGCTATGATTCTGCTAACAGATGCTGTCACTGTAGTCTTGTAAAGCCTGGTTTTGTATCATATGATTTCAGTCCTGGTTGATTTGTCAACACCTGAGGTTACTGGTGGTCACACCAAGTATAGTTAATGCAACAGATCCCAGACTTGTTGGGGCAGAAAACACTTGCTGAGCAGCTACTTTTTTAAATAAATACAGCACAAGAGTTTACAGTGCAGCCAAACAAACTCAATATGAGAAGCATGCTGTGCCAACCTTGGTGGCAAATACATAATGTTCCTGTGTTTCTCCAGTTGAATGTGTTTAAAGGGGACCTGTTATGCTTTTGCTTCTTTTCTGTCATATATATACTAGTCCATACCCATTCAGTACAGCATACCATACCATGACTTAGTCATACCAAAAATTAGAAAATTTGGCCACAGGGGAAGCCACAGCGATCGGTCGCATTTTATCCATTTTTAAGCATTTTTCTGTTGTTATAGTGCCTCCCAGTTGCCAAGTAGAGTTAAATTTCTCCAGTCACCTTGAGGTGTCCTGTTCTACATATCTTTTAAGTTAAGTAAAAATTGATATGGCAGTTAGGCCTAGATAAGAAATTAGCTCTCTAGGGGCCCCATTTTGTTTGATCGGGTCAATAATGGAGGGGTCCCCTCAGATTATGTGTGGTCATATGCCTACAAAGTTGCGTGGTGATGGGTGAAACCCTTGAGATGTTATACACCTTTATGTGATGAGCCACGCCCTCCGCAATATTCATTGCCTTATAGAAGCTCAGTTTTAGTAAGTTTTCCAACTTTTGCCAAGAGGAAACTTTAGCTATTGGTCCCTAGATTATGTTCACCCAGTTTCATGCAAATCGGTCAAACTTTCTAGGAAAAGATTGATTTTAAGTGTTTTTCAAACAATTAAATATGGTGGAAAATCTATATAACTGGAAGTAATGGGTTCTTGAGGCAAATCTGAGGAGAGGTATCTCTGTACAAAGTTTCATGTCTCTACGACATACGGGGCATGAGATATGCCCATTCAAAGTTTGCCATTTCAGTTGGTTGCTATAGCGCCCCCTTTGGCCAATTGATGTAATATTGCTTCATTCACATCCTCCCATGATCCTCTACCACTGTGCCAAATTTCACATGGATTGACCAAGTCAGTGAGGAGAAAAACATGGAACAGACACACACAGAGTTTTTGTCATTATATAGTAAGATAATGTTACAATGTTGGATGTTCATCAGTTAATGAGGTAAACATATGTAAAAGTAATCCCTGTGACAGCACCTCAGACTTCAGACTGTTTTGAATACTCTGTTTCCACCTTTTTTTCTTGTTTGTGACGAGTGAACATCGGTTTATGACGGATTTCTTTGTATGGTCATCTGCTCCTGGCACTGCTACATGTAGCTACATGTTTATGTAAGGAAAACAAGTCTCAAGTCTCCCTGATTTCAGGTCGTATTCCTGCTGGAACATGTCCAGCTGTGTTAAAGGATAACTTCGGTATTTTTCAACCTGGGCCCTATTTCCCCATGTGTATGTGTGTGTATGAGTCATAGGTATAACTCGTTTTAAAATTTGTTCAGTATTGAGGGAGGCGGGTGCAGCCGGCAGCCGCGGAACAAGCTAAAACGGTAATGGGGGCAAGTGTGTCCCGTATAAGTTTGTGCATTGAAAGTGCTTTTTATCGCCCCTGACCGGTTCAGATCGCCAGTGCTATCTCTGTAGATAGCATACTAAGCTTTTCCCTTACCCTTCACTTGCTCTGGGCTGTGACGTCATCTCGCGAGAGCTTTGCTTGTTGCCGGAAGAAAACAGAGGAGCCATGTAGAGCGCCGCTCGGAGTGGCGCTGGTTGTCCCGGAGTACAGCTGAGAGTTTTACTGCATTGATTGAAAACAATGGTTCGTGTTTGTGCTCATCCGAATCGCAAGAACAGGATGTCGCGCAACACCCCGTACAGCTTTCATAGGCTGCCTTTTGTCGGACGTGCTACAAATGGTTGTTGTTCCACGAGTAGAGAGAGCTACAGACACAGTGGAGGTAATGTTATATAAACAATGTTCGAAATTCCTAGTATGCTATTTACAGAGATAGCACTGGTGATCTGAACCGGTCAGTGGCGGGAAAAAAAACACTTTTAATGCACAAACTTATATGGGACGCATTTGCCCCAGTTACCGTTTTAGCTTGTTTCGCAGCTGCCGGCTGTATCCGCCTCCCTCAATACTGAACCAATTTTAGAACAAGTTGTACCTATGAATCATACGCACACATACACATGGGGAAATAGGGCCCAGGTTGAAAAATACCGAAGTTATCCTTTAAGAAGCTTTTATTGATGAATTTTTATGTGAGAAAGTGCTGCTATTCGCAGTTACAGTTTTTCCCCGGCCTTAAGTACACTGCTACATGCAGCTACACGCTAATGTCGGGGAAACCAGTAATCCAGGTTGCAGATGTTTCCTAACGTCTCCCAGATTTGGGATCAGATTTCGGCTGGATTGTTGCAGGTTGTGAAGCCTGTATTGTTGATTCTTTTTTTACTGTAGATAGTGCCACTGTTCTGCATTACACCCAGTCCCTGGCTGCAGTGATGGTGCAGAGATGCCAAGATGCGAAAGACCCAGAAACACGAACAGTCAGAGCAGACTGGGCTTTTTTGAGAGGTGGGCTTAAAGAGATAGGGCTTAAACAGAGCGACTCAGACAGAGAGTGAATACAGGTGCTCCAGCTTTGAATGTATATGTGGAAAATAAAGTGTTGTTTTTAACATAAAGATAGAGGTTTTAAGGACTATAATTAAATAGGGATGGGATTATATACAATTTTTGAGCAGAATTTATAATGCCAGTGAGTCTTACTGCAAACCAGATAAGTTTTCAGAGCTAACATGTCAGTCCACACCATCACCTGTTCTTGTCTTGCTGGTAATTGTAACAGATAATGAGCCAGGACTTCTTGAAAGAGTTAACTAAACAGAAACATCCAGTGAGGAAGCATCACAGTTTTTTGTCTGTGAAAGACTCGTCACTGTGTTTTTTAGAGAATGATGGATCATTCTCTGGGGAGCAGGTGCTGTAACACAATATAAAGCTCTGCAAATGGAAACATACTTACTAATACATAATAATACTAATACCTTTACCTTTCTGGTTTGAAATAGGGCTGTGTTTTTGCCCTTTGTAGCAGCTTGCCTGATCCTAATGACTGCTGTGAGAGCAGGAGGTGAATGATTGTTCTCCGCCATCATACTTCCAGTCACATGCCTGCCAGCGTGATAGATGGCTGTTCTCTCAGTCGGACTAAATGAAAAGTGCATGCTTCTGAATCAGACAAAAGGTTAGTATGTCTGCCAGACAAGTGAGTTTAACTGATGTGTTCGTCTGCGCTCACCTGCAGGGAGAGTCTTCCTCTTCCCCTCCAGGGAGTTTGTGTTAAATGCACACTCAGGCCTACAGAGACAAAGGTCCATGTGACTCCTTGAGAGAATTTGAACTGGTGTCACATGGTCTTGCTTGGGTGCTACATGCACACACGCATGCACTCACGAATACATTTCACAAAAATCCTTGTACTGCCATCAGTTCCATTTGTCAACCTGCCTCTACTTATCCATTTGCGTCCATGTTGCACTAACACACAGTGGCCCAGTACAAGTCACACAAATCCAATATAACAAACAGTTTTTTAATCAAAGCCAGTAGAGTTGTTCAAGATTTTAATTGATCGTTATTTTTTGGGAATTTTATTCTCAAATATTAAATCTACTAAATGCATTTAGCCATTCACCTCAGAGGCTTATTAGCTCACTGGCTAACAGTGGTGATCTTTTTTTGGTACTCATTTTGTGCCATGCCAGGACTAACTGAATCCCTACCAGTCTCATTGTGTTTCTTCTCCTCATCCTTCCACTGTGGGGGGCAAAGATGTGGATTGGTTAAAACATATTTAAGCTTTTATCTTGCAAGTGTACTCTTCTTCAACGTTTTGTTTACTTCCTGGATTTTTCCCGCATGGAAATTCTGACCAATCAAGAGCAGCTTTCTCACGCAGGCATTTTATCTGGTCTGCTTCTAAAAGCTGCTGTGAGAACATGAACCAACACTAGGCGATTATGCAACTTTGCAACTAAATTAGTCCCTGATTTGCACCAAAGCAAGGCAACTCTAGGTCTGAAAGCACCCTCAGTGACTAATGGGAACAACAGTTTTTGAAATTGGTCCGGTAATGATTGAGAGTGCTGCAGCGAAACATGCTGCAATGTAACCATTCTCAGCAACTGTCAATTCATGTCCACTAAAAGTGTTTGTGTTTTGCTTCTGACAGGATCAGATTCTTTATGTGCCCAAACACATTATTAAAAGGATCCCTACAGATATAGAACTCTTTTTAAAGAGTAAGATCTTTTTGTTTAACCAGAAACAGCCCTGAATTCGCGCTCGCCAAATCCTCCAGACTCCATGTAAAACAAAACAAACAAAAAAAACCCCAGCAATTTTTTAATTGTAAAACACACTTCATTAAAAGTTGACAGAAACAAAATAAAACACTTGTTTTGTCTTTGTTTGTTTTTCTACTGTTCCAACAAACGCCAACTCTGGTTTGGTCAAAATAAACCCTTAATGTACCCAGTAAGCTGTGCAAATATGCTGACTCTATACATGATAAAGTCTTACTCTTTAAAAAAAAAGGTCCGTCTCTGTTGGGATCCTTACAATAATACTGTCAGAAACTTTCAAAAAGAACCTGAGCCTGTCAGTGGCAAAAACAGACAAACATGTCCACATACAGTGGATGTTAATTGACATAAATTGTACAAACATACCTCGAGTGGTTCCATTGCAGCGTGTTTGCTGTTCCCTCTGTCACTTAGACACAAAAACATGGGGAAATAGGGTTCAGGTTTATAAAAAAACAAAACAAAAAAAACATGCCCTTTAATAACAATGTTTTCAGAGCCCCTGCAGCTACTGAAAGGCCATTAGAGATCTATACTCTGCAAACAGTTGGGCGCTCTCTTGAAGTGTGTGACAACAATGCTGCCACCAGCCGTTTATTAGTCTCACCCCAGGTGGAATAACTGATTCAGCATAGCCATGCAGTGACCTTGTTGCACACTCCAAAAACAAACCAAAACTTGACTGTGCCCGGTGGACTGTCCAACAGCCCTCAGGAGAGGACTGCGTATCTAGGAGACCCGTTCCAATTGGCCATGACCTCCTGACTGGCTGCTCCTAATTAGAAGCAGTCCCTCACAGTGCCTCCCTCTCTTGTCCAAAGTAAATACCTTGGCACCCAGCAGGAATGCTGACAGACTGCTGTTTAGGGTGCTCTGAGAGAGGTTTGGACGGTTGCTGACTCCCCTAATGTTTAACCCTCTGGAGCGCAGCGCAGCCAACACTAACAACTCTTCAGCAACGGAAACACAAATGACTTCATTGTTGAACTCGCTCAAAATATGCATTACTATCTTGGCTTTTTCATGCCAGCATGCTGTGTTGGTTTTCCATGTGGAATGTGTTCAGATTACTCTCTTCAGATGGCCTTGACCACAGACTGGGACTTTGTAGGGAAGTGATAGAGCGGGAGGAATATCATCTACATCTGGGTTACATAACGCGTGTATTTACATTTACTCCAACTTTAGGCTTCCTGCAGCCTAAAAAAAACAGATCCTCGCTGTTTCAATGTCAACTGCCCTTGGTGTGCAGCGGTTCACTGGAATCAGGGGGGCGGATCAAAAGGCAGTCTGTATTTGAGAGAACAGGGCCATGATGTCTCATCAGGGCCGTTCACCTGATAACCTCCTCTGAGGGAGCCGCTCCAAAGCAGCCAAAAAAGTAGCACTTGACAGCTAACAAGGCGTGTTTGTAGGCCCGTGTGGAGTCCTTTTTTACTTTGTGACGGTCTGTTTGTGACTCAAGCTGCC
The DNA here is from genome assembly GCA_035609425.1 of Epinephelus awoara. Lineage (NCBI taxonomy): Eukaryota > Metazoa > Chordata > Actinopteri > Perciformes > Serranidae > Epinephelus > Epinephelus awoara. The sequence goes on along the minus strand of CM069304.1, from coordinate 22,027,778 downwards.
AAGTCCCACTCCCTCACAGCCTGCTATTTAAACCCCCAGATTGCTGTGCGGGAGTGGAGTGGAGCATGGCGTTGCTCTTTGTTCTGGGCCCTAGGTTAGCGTTAGCACAGCATTACACCACAGCAGCCCTGAAAGCCAGCTCTGAAGACTAAAGCAGAGCTGTGTGTGGTTTGGTGTTTGGTCTGCTCACTCTGAGATTAGAGCAGCAGGTTGGCAGAGGATTGGGTAATGACATGTCTACCACTCTCGAGTCCTTGGACTGTCTAGGACGGCGGGGATACTTGAAAGCAAGACGTACACGCACACACACCTACACACAGGAGCGTCCTCTTCTACCAGGGTACATTTGACCATGAAGAGTCACCAAGACAGTTGTGGTAACAGAAACAACATAACATTTATAATCTCTGCCCAGTGAGATGTGACTTGGTCAGCCACTAATAGTTGTGGACTCAGATGACACATAATGTTCCACTCGTGTCACTGAGTCAAAATCTTATTTTCCAGAACATTAAGTCTTTATGACCGTGAACAATAATAATAAATATGAAAACGAGGCAGTAGAACATGAGAAGAAGTGATCATAAAACTGTAACGTCATTGTGACTGCGCTGAAAGTTGTGTAGAGAGAATTATAACGGAGGAACTTGAATCGTAGTCCGATGCTTTGATCTTCAGGCTTTTACACTCCATTAACATCAGTGTTCAATGTGTCCTTTTGTGCATTCTTTCCATTTTACTCACGTGTGTTTGTACATGTTTGGAATGTTCCCTGGCAAGGATTTAGTGTTTTGCATAATTCACAGCGTTTGACACTGGAAACAAACGCGTTTTGATTGATATCATTACTAATCTGATCCATCACCCTCAAAAATTGCAACATTTCCTGAATTAGTTGAGTTGTATTTACATCACATCAAATTGGAAAAAGACAGGCTTTTGATTAGAGGCTGCAATACAGTCAAGTGATGTAATTTTCTGAACTTACCAGACACCAGCTTTTTTATTATTTGCCTCACTCAGTCATTATATCCCAAACCAATCACCAGAAAAAGTGAAAACTTCACCTTGAGCCCAATTTTAAAATTACTTTTCATAATATGAAAAATGGTAATATGACATCATCTTTTTGGCTTTTGACTATAAACACCATATTTGGTATACAGCGTTGCAGGATGGAAGTACACAATTCCATAATAAATGAGAAAAACTGGTCAAGAAACATGGCCACAGTCAATCGAAAAGTCTTGAAAAACAGTGGGGCTATGCAGGAAATATAACTTAAGTTGTGTTAGAGCAATCCCGACAAAACTCAGTGGGGACATCCTGCTGTAAGTCCTTAACGTTCACATTAAGTTTCATGTACAACCAATAAAAGGGGTGAAATGGCAGGACTTTGTTGATGAAAAAAAAATCTAAGGGCGAGGTATAATTACTTTAAGACCTGTGAAGCTTAAATAAAGTCTGTAGGTAAAGGTGTGAAAAGTAGCAGAATTTTAAAGTGGCATAGATCAAAGGTTTAAAGATTTATATGAATTCACAGCATTTTTTTCAAATTAGAAAATTAGAAAGCTTTAAATTTGATTATATTACCATCTAGGGCCTTTTATTTTGAAATTTTAACTTTGTCTGGGCCTCTGGTCAACAAATGTAACCATCGAGGGGCTTTGATTTTGAAAATACGGCCTTGTTTAACGGCCCCCAATTAACTTTTGTTCCCACCTGGAGGCTTTTATTTTGAAATTCAAGTATTGTTTTGGGCCTGTGGTAAATTTGTGGTACAAAGATGAGGGGAACTACAATCAGGAGCTAATTATGTATGGGTTCATCATTACAAGCGACCCTGGACACATATAAGTCATTTCAATTATTGCACGTTTGCACCATTGTATGTTTCTGCAAACTCTTACATTTGTACCTTTTCATGTAGCGAATATGTTGAAACCTAACATTTCATATTTCAGCAACACCGTGGTTAATGTGTGGTTTGGTTTTGTCACAAAAACTACTTGGTTATTGTCAGGGAAAAATAGATAAAGATTTTGGTTTAAAACACCCATCTTTGTGGCAGCATCCTGGCAAGAAAAGCAGCAATGTGTCGGTAAAACACAACTCCTTTTTGTGACGTTATCCCTGCAGGAAGCACAGCCACGTCTTGATGGAAACAGCCGATTCTTGTGTCACTATCTCAACAGGAAACGCAGCAATTTTTCAGTATAAAACAACCACTTCTAATGGCACTCTCCCTAATACAAAAAACACAATGGGATGCTAAAAAAAAACAATGTTTGGTGGCTAAAAAGCTACTGGAAATTCTGTGAGTACTCGCTGTGAACAACCAGTTTTGTTTGTTTGTTTGTTGTTAAACATTGGTTATGACACTTGGCAGGCGTCCCGTCTAAGTGTCATGCCATCCACCATCCCCTCCATCTCCACATGACAAAGTCGGCTTAAATACTACGTCATGATGCACATGACAGGTACAAATGTAACGTATTCATGGTTTGCAGAAACATGCAATGCAAAGATTTTCTTCTGGCAGCCGGGCTAAATGTTCATGTTAATGATGATTATTCATTCAAAATCTCATTTTGTAAATATTTTGTAAAAGCACCATTGGTCAACCCTACAATACTGTCGTTATATCGATACAGACGTATTTGGTCATTTGTGATATCTGATTTTCTCCGACTCTGGAAGCAGGAACACGGGGCAGTTAGATACTGTGATCCTGTTTGAGGACTGTTTACATCCCTCAGCGTTTTATGGAGAAAATCCTGTCGAGTGCTCGTTACAACACTCTGTCCTATATGAGTCACCAGCATGTTCATGAAGCTCCAGTTCAAACCAAAGAGCCAGGAGTTGAGCCAAGTGTCCCAGTGCATGCTAGATCTATCTGAGAGGGAGGGAGGGAGGGGCGGAGGGGGAGGGTGGGAAGGGGGTGGGGGGGGCAGTGTGTCGACTGCAGTTCTCTGACCTACCTCCATGCCGCTGACTTCCACTGTTTGCCCACTCTGTTAACTATTACCAAAAGGCTGTGTACCTTGGCTGCAGCCCAACACTCTTACACATACTGTGGCCCATTATCAAAGGAGACCTGCACTACAAGCCCTGGAGTCCTTCCAAAAAGGCCACAGTTTCTGCCTCAGGACCTATCCCAGCAGCACTGCAGCACTATCTGAGCACTCCCTCCTGTTTTGTCTCCCCATCGCTCTCCCTCCACCTCCTCCTCCCATTCTCTCTTTCTCCTAATCCCCTTGCTTGAACATGCACATGTTGGTTAAACTGTCCTTGGCAGCAGGTACCTCACCCACTCACACTTCTTTTTATAATCCCTTTTATGTTTGTCAGTTTCTTTGGTGTGGTCACAGGACAAAAACACTGAAAGAGTAAAAACACGAGGGATTCACCTCAACCCATGGAATTACTTTTTTTATGGTTTAAATGATCTGTTTATGTGTTGTGTTATTAAAACTACCTTAAATGTCTGCAGCTGTGCTGCCTTAGTTTACTTAGAATAGCAACAAGTGAGTCATGAGATTTTCATCTTCTTATGCCAGACTGGAAACACAACTATTTTCAGTGTTGATCTATCTTCCACTTATTTACTCGATTAGTCGACCAGTTGTCAGGTCTGTAAAATATCAGAAACACGCAGCAGAAGTTTGCTTTCTCTAATTGCTTATCTTCACAGTTTACTATCATAAAAAACAGCACATCTTCCCATTTGAGAATCTGGCTGCAATTCAAGATTATTTATATAATCTTTTTTAATCCCCCCCATTATTTTTTAGCTTAATCGTTTCATCAGGAAAATGTCAGAAAATAGTGAAACAGAGCCAAGGTGACGTCTTCAATTTATGCTTTATTCGACCAACCTTTCAAAAATCCAAAGGTGTCCAGTTTATTATCATGTACGACAAAGAAAAGCATCAAATTGTCACATATGAGAAGCATGAAACCAGCAAATATTTGGCTTTTTTGGTTGAAAAGAATTTACTTAAACGATTATTTGATAATGGGAATAGTTGCCAATTAGTTTTCTGTTTCACTAATTGACTAATTGTTGCAGCTCTATTAGAGAACCATCACATTGTTGGTGATTTGCTCGATAAGTGACAGAAATGATTGACCAAATTAATTCATTTTCAGACAAACAATTCATTGTTTCAGCATTAGTAGCAAAATTTCTGTGTCAGTATATGAACATTTGATCGGGGTATCGTGAGTGATATTAATATCGTTTGTGAGCGTGTGTCAAATGAGCAAAAAGGTCTTGCCTTTTCAACTTCATAACTAAAAAAGTAGCAAAACTAGAAGTGCACTTTATACCTTTCTACAAAGTTTCAGGAAGTTATGCCAGTGGACCTGCCGACAAATGGAGACCCGAACTGAAAAAATAACCTCCTTGGCGGAAGCAATAATGATATGGTTGAGATTGCTGCTGTATACAAAGGTTATAAGAGCAGATGTACTATAGTTGCTAGTGGCCGATTGATCACAGTATCTTGTGTGAATGTAGCAGCAGTTTTCTGTGTGTCCAACAAACAAAAAGTTTTGGCCTTTTCAACTCCATAACGGAAAAAAGCAGCAAAATAGTGCATTTGTTAAGACCGCTGCTGTGGACCTTCGCTGACAGCGGATGTACTGTTGCTGCTCATAAATTTTATTATCTCATATATCACATCATAAAGGCAGCATCTGTAATCCAAATGTAAACAGCCCAAATCCCTAAAACCAAAAGACAGGGCCGGACCCTGCTATCACTGCCAAATTATTATCACAGCGTTATTATTTCTTTCTTCCTGATAACAAATAACAGTTTTCTGCATATTGAGCCTGTTTTGCCAGCACGTAACTCTGAAATAATAATCCAATTTTATTGCTGTTTTGTGATAATCAAACACTCATATCTAATGATCATGACTTTATTATCGCAATATCTCATGGTTGAGCTGAGATCCAGCCTGATTGCCCAACTGATTATGACAGTGTTCATGAAGAAGTATGTGCAGACAGGAGAAAGCATCAAGTCAGATTTCAGTCAGTTAGTGACTTCAAAGTCAAATAACCAAATAACGACAAGCTGACCTGGATGGAATCTTTAATTACATCAGTCCAACTGGATATTGGCAAAGCCTTGAATCTGCCTTCTAAATATAGCGAGATATCTCGGTCAAGATCAAGAAAACAGTTTTATATGGAGACAAGTATGTAATTGTCTCATTAAGAAAGCCTTTGAGGACCAGTAAATCCCATTTAGTTGTTCTAAGATAAGGAGATAGGCTTTAAGTTGTATTTGTAATATAAATGGATGAAAAATCACAACAAATTTTATTTTCCATAGCTGTGTAATAGTAATAAAGTAATGATCTGAGGTTGTAGTCTTTCACAGTTTGGAGGCATTAAGAGCTGTGACCTGTATCAGATGTTTCCTGATGTTTCAGTTTTCATATCATGTAGTATGCATGAGTCTTACTGTCATAGTGTGCACTGTATTAAAGGATATGTTAGATATTTTTAAACCTGGACCCTATTTTCCAATGTTTTTGATATTAAGTGACTGATGGGAACAACAGTTTTTGAATTTGGTCCAGTATTAGGTGAGAGCGCTGCAGCTGAGAGCCACAAAACAGGCTGCTATAGACCACTTGAGGCATGTTTGCACTGTCAATGTACGTCCACTAAAAGTTTGTTTTTGCCTCTGACAGGCTCAAATTGTTATTATAAGCGTCTGACAACATTTAGAGAGGATCCCTATGGAGACAGGCCTCTTTTGTTGAAGAGTGAGATCCTTTTTGTTCAATAGTTTTGCTATTGCCAAACCCACCAGACTCCATTGAAATAAACAGTCACTTTAGCGTGTATAGATCCAGCATACTCTCAGATCTAACCGGGTGGATTACGGGTTTATTTCAACCAAACCAGAGCTGGTAATTGTTGGAACAGTGGAAAGATGAACCAAGATGATGTCTGTGAGTGGTATTTTGTTTCTGTCCTCTTTGAATGAAGTGCGTTTTACGATGATAAAATTACTGTTTATTTAAATGGAATCCGGTGGGTTTGGCACTAGTGGTTTCAGGGCTGTTTCTAGTTTAACAGAAAGACTCTTAGTCCTCAACCAAAAAATCCAGCTCTTCCATAATGTCGTCAGACACTTACAATAACAATCTGAGCCTGTCCGTGTCAAAAACAAGAGCTTTTATTGGACGTACATTGACGACGCACACATGCTGCGAGTGGTTACACTGCAGCATGTAAGTTATCCTGTACGTTTTTTATAGCAAATGTTGTGTATTTATGTTTTGTGCCATCATATACCAGCCAACCAGATTTAGATTTCATAATGTAATGTATTTGTTTTGCCGCCTGTGGCTGCCATATTGTTCATCTAAAGAGATCGTGTTGAGATTGTGTGTGTGGCAGTGCACCGATGTTATCATCTTTCCTGTCTTAAGAAATATAGTTTTGAATAATGTACCACTTCCTGGAATTCTTCTGCACATTGTTTTGTGTTAATTATGAGGATTTGTTGTACCTTTTAAAAGAAATGCGGGTTAGAGGAGCTAACACTGTGAACATGTGCCATCTGAATTTGTATCACGGTGTATTATGTTGGTTTTATTTGATCAGGTGGCAGCCTCATCATCACTCGGACCAGGTGCTTCCCCATATTAGGCCGAATCTGTCTGTACACAGGCCACTCTTGATGGCATGTAAACACGCTTTGAAGTGAGGACACTTGTGTGTGTGTATTAAACTTGGAATCTGATTCTTTATAATTGACATGTAAACACTAAGTGCTTTGAAGTGTGTGTGTGGCATGGACTGTATCTGAAAGTGTGATGTCAGGTATCCTCGGGCCATACACTTCTCTGTTGGTTCAGTGAAGCCTGTTAATGTGGAGAGATAATCCCCCCCCCCCACCGCTTCCCAAGCTCACTTCCTCTCCGCAGCAGGAAGTCCTGGCCTTTTTAGACCCCGACAAAGCAGTGGAGACAGTAGTTTCCTATTTCAGCCTTATCTCTGCGGCTTTTAATTAACTCTGAGGTGTTTACTCACGGGGGTGATTCAGAAAAGGATTGCACGGCTTTTGCACCTGCTAAACCTGCACAAAGAAAACAAAACAAAACAAAAAACATGGAATTGTCAAATGCACCCACAGAGGATGAAATGCACCCTTCACTACGCTGCCGAGCAAAATTGCTTCTTGGTGCTCCTGACCTATTTGCACATATTTAAATCAGGTAATAAGCATAAATTTCGGTGTCATTTTACAGGCTGGAAAGGTCATGGAATCGGTTGAATCCTTGAAAGTCTTGGAAAACTCATGAAATCCTGTCGTTTATTATGAAAATGTTTAAGTAATCTTTGAAATAAGCATCCACATCATGTAGCATAATGGCAGATTTATGTTCTGTAGCTGTGGACGTATTGTAGCTCTAATAAGCTGAAGCGTGACGTTGTGTTTACTGTCACATGCACTTCTTCATCTTCACCCCACGTTCTATCTCTTCCTGCATGTCTGCCAGCAAGTTGGAATTAAATTTGAATAGAGTTTGAATCTGATATGTTTGATTTACACTAGACAAGTGGAGCAAAAATAACAATGTTGTGACAGTGTGATTTAACATGTAGGGTCATGAATCCCAGTTTCCACACCTAGGCCAACTACTACTCTTAATCGCTTACAACATTTAATTGACACTCAGAGCGCAAATGTGCAATGTGCAGTTGTTTTTTTTTTAAACAAACCAATGTGTCCACAAAACTGTTGCCCATCACCTCCTCCACTCTGTGTCTGCAGACCACCTTTAGTAACATGAGTAACATTTAGAGAAAAGGATACTGTACAGTTTTGTTCGTGTTTTACGTTTTAAATGGTCGTGGAAATTTTATTATGGGTACCTTAAAAGTGATAGAAAAGTTTGTAAATTTTGTCCATGAAAATGTGAGGCATCGTGTTTAAAAAATCTTCGGGCTGCTGTGAAACTGCGCCTAATAAAGGCAGCAAAAAAGTTTGTTTTGGGTGCGTCTGTACAATAGGCAAACAACAAAGGACAGTAGAGGAGATACCCGCACACCAATGCAACTGGACTGGACAGCCACAAAAATTTCACAAGCTGAGATCAATGCAAAAAAATGGTAAATTTATCAGTCAGTTACTTTGTCTATCACAAGTGATTTTTTTGAGCACTGATGAGAGTCAATGACTGAAATGTTTGCTGCTGTTTATATTCACTTTTATGTTAATTTTGTACTCTGAGCACTCGTATTTTTGTGCATGAATGTCCTAAAAACATTGACTATTTTTTGCATTGATCGTAGCCTGTGGGCCTTTTTGTGACTGTCCAGCCCACTGTGTGTAATAAACATTCATAATATTTTGTAAATTGAATATGTTACTCTGTTGTGAAAATGCCATTACATTTATTGAAGAAAGCATCATGACTTGTTCAGCACCTAAAACTCAGAGTTTAGGACTTGGGACTTGGCTGTCTTCCCTTGGGACATGAGTGCAAAACAAACTTGTTGACTCTCACCCTTGTGGCAATTAACAGGATCTCAGCTCTTTGTTTTACTTTGAAATGTGTGTGAATGCACACGTCAGCCTGCTGTGTCATACACTGTGTGAATGCTGAAAGTTACAAAACAGGTACAGATTTTACAGGCGTTGACTACGGTTTAATTACCTGTTTTAAGCTCTGTGCCTATCGGCAGTAATCCTGTTTGATTTCAGTCTGGCCGCGTTGCAGAGCTCTTTGTAGTTTGTTTTTGAACAGTCTGCAGTCAGCCCTGTAGCAAGTGTTGGTTCCTGAGACTCTTGCTGAAAGGCTGGTAAGGCGAGAGTTGACTTTGACTGGGAGAAGGCCGACATCATTTAACTGGTGTCTGGTTGGTGCCCAAAAGACAAACAGTAGCAGCAATTTACAGCTGGGTATTGCTAAAGACTTCACAATACAATGTGCACAATGATGCATAGGCCACAATATGGCAAAATTACAACTCTCCAGTTTAAATGTCTGCAGCTGCCAGCACATAATTATGTGTAAAACATACAGTTACTCAGCACCTCCTGAACACAGAGTTACTGCTTTAAACAGTCTAATTAGGCACAACTTGAAAATTGGTGAGATCTCAAACACACCGCCCACACACTTACAATACACACACAGACATAATACGCCCTGCAGCGACCAAGTGGTTCCAGTCTGCATGGCGGGCAGGGAGGAGAGAGGGCAGTACCCTTCAGAGGGTTTCTCCTCCACGCCCACGACGCCTTTGTTTCCTCGCATAATGTTTTCCTTTTGGGTCAACTCTCCAGCCTTTTAGGGCAGTGAAAGTGGATCTGTCCAGGGCCTCTCCATTACATAGCCCATCAGATAGGGAGCGCTAGATAAGTCCCCCCTGTATAATAAATGTCTCATATTTGATCTTCACAGGTGGGAGCGATCTCACAGCACTGTAGCCAGGGTGCCTCTCCTGGGACAGCTTGCACAAACACCTGCTTTTAGGAGCAGAGAAAGACACGTCTAGTTGCCTTTTCACATGTGTCACACAAACACAATTTTCAAACACACCCTCATGTAGCCATTTTTCCTGTGACCCTGTGCTGTTGGTGCGTGGGAAGGTGACAGGTTAACATATCCTTGCTTATTCAGCCCCACCAACCTTTCAGGAAGCTTTATGGTGCGAATCGTAAACGAGTTAACCCCCAACCTAGAGCCCTCTCCCTCGCCTCCCGACAAAGAGAGAGAGCAGCTTCGCCTGGTCGGTTCAAAGTTCAGACGCAGAGCCCGACAATCATTGACACAGTAAGGCGAAATCAAAAGGGAATACAAGGAGGGTTGGCTCCAGAATAGACAAGAGATCATAAATACAGTGGAAAGTAAATAGTGGAGGCAGAATGTCAGGCTGCCTTGTTAGCAGGTATAGTATTGCATGGCTGTGGTCTGAATGGAAGGCATTGGAGACATGGGAGGCAACCCTAGCTGTGAGTTATGTTTCCAGAGCTACACGGGTATGCAGTGCTTGTTCCCTCCTTAGCATTCACTAACAGTCAAAGCTGTGGCCTGTCAATCATTTTTCAGGGTGACATTTTCCTGGAAGACCATTGGCTACCCGGGGCAGGGGTGTGTTCCACTAGACGGCCCACTACGAGCTCTCCCTCTCAGCCCCACCCATTGCTTAGGGTTAACTCTTGGACACTTTGTGCGCTGGTATGGTGGAAAAACAGTGACCCACTTTTGTGCTTTTATACCTGCCACCCTGGTAGTGCCATTAAACACAAACATTTAAAGGGTGACTTTGGTATTTTTCAACCTCAACCCTATTTTGCTATCTTTTTATGTCTAAGTGACTGATGGGAACGACATGTTTTTTAACTGGTCCCATATTGAGTGAGAGTGCTGCAGCTGGCACCTGCAAAACAGCTGCAATGTAATCATTGGGGGCATTTGTGCAACATTAATGTATGTCCACTAAAAGTGCTTGGTTTTGCCAGTGACAGGCTCAGATTGTTATTGTAAGTGTCTGACAATATTATAGAGAGGATCCCGACAGAGATAAACATTTTTTGTTTAAGAGTAAGATCTTTTTGTTTACCCTGAAACAGCCCTCAAGTTGCCATCGCCAAACCCACCAGACTCCATTTAAATTAACAGTAATAATGTCATTGTGAAACACAGTCGAAACAAAATAATATTCACAAAAGCTGTCTTGGTTTGTCTTTCCACCGTTAAATCAATCAACTCTGGTTTGGTTTAAGTAAACTATTAATTCACATAGAAAACATGCTGATTCTACACACGCTAAAATTACTGTTTATTTAAATGGAGTCTGGTGGGTATGGTGACAGCAACTTCAGAGCTGTTTCTGGTTAAACAAAAGGGATCCATAACTTGTCAGACACTTCTGTTAAAGAGTAAGATCTTTTTGTTTACCCTGAAACAGCCCTGAAATTGCCATCGCCAAACCCACCAGACTCCATTTAAATAAACAGTAATTTTAGTGTGTATAGAGTGTGAATTAAGGGCTCATTTCAAGCAAACCAGAGTTGATTGATTGTTCAAACAGTGGAAAGATGAATAAGGACTTTTTTTTGTTAGTTTTATTTTGTTTCTATCGACTTTGAATGAAGCGTGTGTTACAATGATACAACTGTTTATTTAAATGGAGCCTGGTGGGTGTGGCTATGGCTATTTCGGGGCTGTTTTTGGTTAAACATAAAGGATTCTTCTCTTTAACAAGCAAGTGTATCTATGTAGGGATCCTGTCCATAATGTTTTCAGACACTTATAATAACAGTCTGAGCCTGTCAGTGGCAAAAACAAACACTTACAGTGGACCTACATTCAAGGTGTGAACATGCCCTGAGTGGTTACCTTGATAGTTGACTTAAAAAAAGTTAAACTTTAAATGTTGTCTCCTTTAATCACTTCGGAACAAAAACATGTCTGAATAGAGCCCAGGTTAAAAAATATTGGAAGTTGGGAAACAGTGAAGTCTGGAAAGACAATAGCGAAGGATTTCAGCAGTGGCGTTTCTGAAATAAAGGCTGTTGACACCAAAATCAATTGTATTAATTTATATTCTTGCGAGTCTCACAGCTCTTTGTTAACTATACTTGAGATATGGTTTGGAAACATTGCATTGTTCATTGTTTTACTGATATTCAGATGGCTTATCTAATGTAAATAGATTCTTTATATCAGTCAGCTATTTCAAAAAACCACAGTCAAAGTTTGTTTTTCCAGCAGTCAACTGTGCCTCCGTCTTTAAAGAAACATGGATTACTTTCATTAAAAAAATGGCATTCAGGTAGTACTGATGGTTTTTTACAGTATGTACCCATCAGTTCACACAGGCTTTAATTCCATAGCAAAGTTACCGGCTGACCCCTGGCCTGTGTTGTTGTTGCCAGTGTTTGTATCCAGTAGCAATGGAAACAGGCATTTCCCCGTTTTATCTCTCTGTGTTTCCTCCACTATACAGATTCAGTCATTGTAACCTGCACGCTTTACTCTGTCATCGTCTGCCTGCTTCTTTAGCCCCTATATTTTTAGATCTCTTATCTGATATTGTCATGGCAATGCAGAATAAACAAAACGTTTTGATAGCCGCAGGTTTTTCAGTTGGAACCTGTCTCTGGGTGCTTTGATCAGAGAGGCCTTTTATTCTGCCAAGAAGCTTGAGAAGCCAGGAGGGGGGCTGGAACGACAATGAAGCAGCCAGAAGAGCAGCGCTGTGCCACGACTCTTCCCTGAATGTGAGGAGAGAGGAGCAGAGCTGAAAACTTCTGGCTTAGTTTCTGAGCTTTTGACTGAATTGACCTGGAAGTAGCTTTAATGCTGTTTTCAGACGACACGATATCAGTCCCTTCCATTATTTTTAATGCAGACTTGACGCCAACTTCTGCACACTGTTTACAGTACATGCTGTGCACCCACACACTCAGCCCCTTTCACTTATCTAAGTCATGCCATAGACTATAAGAGAAGTGGACGTAGCCTCGGGGTTGGAAAATTTCCTTAAACCAGCATTCTTTCTATTGGCCAGCAGGGGGTCGACTCCACTGGTTGCAAACAGAAGTGCGACTGTATAGAAGTCTGAGATAATGACCCTACTTCTCACTTGATTTATTTATTACCTCAGTAAACATTTTCCTGATGAGTTTATGGTTTCAATCACCAGTTTGAAATATTATTCAATACAGCAGGATGTTAATTTTGTAAGTGATGGTCCCATTTAGACGATAGACGATAAAGCAGGGGATTGACAAGTTGCTATAACTGTGACCTGTCAGTCAGGATAGAGGTGTAACTAATATGTGATTCCGTGAGGTAAATATTCTGTCAATGCGGTTTTGCCTTTTAAGATATCTTTCTGTTTTTTTGTTGAAGTGGACGGAGCTTTTTGACAATAATACCTCGTCAATGGGATGAGTCCTTTGTTCAGCCAGTGTCTCGGCCTACATGTTGCTACCACTGGCTTCCAACAGGCTTCTGCAGCCAAAGAACGTACATAATGTTTGCTTTTTAACTTGAGATCCTTCTTAATACATTTTTATTTATTATTACACAGGTTGCCGTGTTACTTCTGAATTTTTTTTAGTTAAAGGATAAGTAAAAGCTGATGTTTCAGAGAAATAAAAACATTATGGTCATGTTACAATGCGCGTCCTTGGCACTGCGTACATTCAAATGACTGAACTTGTTTTCAGATGCTGTCCTTGTTTTCATCTTAGAACCATAGACTGTATAAAACAGCTCAGTTTGTTAGCAGCGACTTTGCACGGCGTAGCTAGGAGCCTAGTGCAGTCAAGTTGCTGGTATAGGTGGGGGGCATAGTTTCCATGGGTTCTCAGTCTCACCCATCCATTGCTCCTTCCCGGCTCCACCCTCCATCCAAATATGGTCACTTCTGGCTCCAAAAACCCAAGATGGCAGCCAAAATTTCTAACACCTGGCCTCAAAACCAGGAATGTATGACGCAAACTGGATGCAACGTTGGAGGCCAACAAATTTTACTTTCAGATCACCCAGGTCTCATACATCTTTTGGACCATAGAGTGGGAATAGAAAAAAAGACTTCTAGTTTATCACTTCGCTAATTTGAATGGGAATAAATGGGTTTAATCATGCAGCCCATCTAGACTTTCAAAATGTTACCGGACCGAATAGACCAAATTCTCTTAACGAAACGAGTCAGTTCGTGGGGGTTAAATGAAGCTTAGAATAATGTATCCGCTGATTCACAGAGGTCTCTTTTACGATGTAAGCTTTTTGGGTCTAATGGCATCATGTGAAGGACTCAGAAGTTGTAATTCCATGTTCGGACACTATGTCAATTTGGCTCCAAAGCCTGTTGCTTTTCCTGGGGGTTCATTTTAAACGATTATCCACATCCAGTGGGTGACATCACAGTGACGACTACCACTAATTTTGTTTATACAGTCTCTGTGTCATGCAAGTTGGAAAAGATGGTGAGCTGTGATTGGTCAGGGTCCATCACATAGTTTGTCATGTCTCTCAACCAAGTCATGATGAGAATTCATGACTCATGTTACACAGTGATCATCGTGACAGGCACAAATATCATGTGGTCTGATCTTGGCATAACTGGCAACCATGGTCGGAGCTGGCCAAGTTCTGTAAATACAAACAAAATGTTCTTCATTGCATCCTTTCTATTTTCTTTTAGCTTAGGGACACATGTTTGACAGACAATCCACATTTTGATGTTTGGCTTTTTGTGGAACTTGAAACAGTTAAACCATCTTCTTACTGCCTGCAACATTTGTGGGTGATGACATGTTTACTTGTGCGGTTTACATGCCATCGTGACTCAGTTAAAGTAGTTTTGGTTGGAGAGCGCATCAGCTGGTGTAAATGACAGCATGGCATTGTGGGACAGGGGGATGGTGGCATTGATGGAGTAGGTGTGTGTTCAGGGTTGTGTTTATGTGTGCAAAACTGTAGATGTTTGTGACAAAACGTGCGTGTGGAGTTGTGCATGAGCACTGAGCCTCTACATGGTGAGGTCATTGCTCATTGGCCCTTTTGTGGGGGTAAGGTTGGGGAGCAGTGATGCCTGCTACAGAAGGGGAGTGTGGGAACCATCCGGTCGGTGCACAGAGGATGGGGGTGGGGGTAAAAGATGAGGTAAATGTTCTGGAGCCCAACAATCAGCACGTTGATGTCTTCACTGGGTGGCCTCGTTGTATGGGGGCTGCAGGACGGAGCAGGTCGCCGGGTCTCAGGGCGCTGTGGGAGCTCTGGACAGGGACACGCAGCACCATCCTGCTGCATGATGGATGAGCTGTGCTCGCGTCTAAAAATAACAAGATGGAATCATTCCATGAGGTGTCAAAATATGTACTCCACTTGATACCGAATCCAACAACACGCAGCAGATGAATGGACTGAAGGCTTGTTGTGCGTGTGTTTTGAGATTGTTGGAGAAGCACTGGGTTTTCTTACTGAATGGCATAAAGGGCGGTAGTACCATGAGGTTCAATTTAGTTATGGTTCCTCAAATTATGTTTTATTTATTTATTTTTATTTTATCACAAAATAATACCAACAATTACTTCACGCTTTCACAATTCATGTTTGAACAAGCTCTGGTTGCCTGCAGGTGAAACAATCAAAACAGTACCAAAAGACAGGCTTTTGACTTTGATGGTGTCCTAAAGTAGTGTAAGATCATGGGAGTTTGTTGCCTTCTTTGTTAAACAACCACCATTGTCAGTTAAAATCTATCCGATGTGACTCAGGTAGAAATCATATTCACAAATTCAGGTTTTATTACCTTCATATTTACTTAAGTAAAGTCATTTCATTCCAGTGAAACTAAGTTAATGCTTGCTTAGCCTTGGCATTAGATGAGTCAACAGGTAATGTAGCTAATGTTGAGTGCCAAATGTTATGTGCCAGATTCAATCATGGGGGTAGCCTGGCGTTGTTAACCGTGGCCAAAACAAGTCACACAGTAACACAAACAAACTAACTGATTGAGGCAGCAGTAGACCAACAACTGCTGTGTCGTGTCGTAACTGTTTTCGTCAAAGGAGTCTGTTGCTTTGTGCTACAACATGAAAAGCAGTTGTTTTTCACTGAGGGTGCTTTCAGACCTAGAGTTGTCTTGCTTTGGTCCGAATTGGGGACTTATTTTGTTAGTAAGTTGTATAATTGCCTAGAGTTGGTTCATGTTCTCACGGCAGCATTTACAAGCAGACCAAATCAAATGCCTTGCACGAGAACACTTTCTAATGTCACAATGGAGGGACAACTACGCAGGTTGATTTAAGCGCTGCTCATCGTGGACTATATTGCTGTCATTGTTCATTTAAGTCAAACCATACAGTTTGAAAACGAGGCGCAGCTCCAACTAGAAAACAATGTTTTGATGCATTGGATGTGCTGAATGTGCATATTAAGGCAGTACAGGAGGAGGTGCACATTAATAATCCTCCAGGACTGTAACATGCTCACGTTTAACCCAAACAATGTGTCATGTGACTGCAGTTGGATCGGATTTAGGTATAGAATTGAATTGAACCGAACCAAACAGTGCAGGTGAGAAAGCACCCTTAGACATGGCAGCTCTTCCAGTAGGGACTGTGCCCTAAAAACTGGGTATTTCAAGCCAAAACATGATCTTTTCCAAACCATAACCAAGTGTTTTTTGTGCCTTAACCAAACCACATGTTAACCACGGTGTTGTTAACGTGCAAATGTAACGTATCCCTGGTTTGCAGTAACATACAATGCCAAATTTTTGCAGTGATTGGGTTGTGATAGCACAGTAACATGGATCGATATTGAAATATATCACTAGATTAGGTCACTACTGGATGACTGTGTTGCAAAATCACATGCAGTTCATGAGTGGCAGAAAAAATGCTGCATTACTGTAACTGAGTAAGATTCTATGACATTGTAAGATTTACAGTGACGTATCACCTGGTGTTTCCCTGGAAGTTAGAGCAACTAGAGGGGTTAAAGGGGATATGACGACGCCACTGAAATTGAAAGCACTGTTATCTTGAATAACATCAGTTAGAAATGTTTGGGATGATAAAAGTACACAGCCCAACAGAATATAAACCAGATCTGGTCGTTTTTAGTCATTTTGATGCAGAAATGTTACGGATGATATCTTTTAATCGTGCACTCTCACCATTCAGCAAACAAACGTCTGATTTTCCCACATCTGTCATGTGAGAACAAACACAGCCTCAGTGATGTTACCAATATAATTCTTCTTTATATGTTTTCTGCAACAGTAAACATTTACTAACATCTCTTGTTTTGAGTAGTTTGTCCTGTGCTTTACCCGGATGTGACCCAGCTGGCAAATTCTTTTTTCTTTTTTTTTTTTAGCTCTGCTAACATGACTTTCGTCCACACAGTCAGTCTTTTATTGTGGTTTGGGCGGTGCTATGTTGGCAAAACATCACAGATTAGAGTCTTGGTTCTGCAAAATGTAGCTCTGGCACAGTTAGCATTGCTTACAAATAATGATTAGCCTTTGCTTTTCTCTAGGAATAGCATGCACCGTCATTGTGGGAAATGCTTCAGCTCTCCCAGTAACTGCTGTTTGAAGAGGCTCTGCCTGACAATACAATATACCCAACAGTCCTCCAACTATTCCTTAGCATATATTTATATTTTTCCAAGCACAGTTGGCTCCTGTTGGAACAATGTCAAAGACCCCCCCCCCCTCCAACTCACCCACCACACCCCCCTCTTTGGAGTGAAATCTTAACTGCCAGCACTCAAAGCCTGTCAATGAAAGGCCAGCTGTTCCCCGCCCTCTGCCGGCCTGCCCGTTAGATGCTCGCCTCCATGTTCAACCCCCTCCTAACTCACACACTCTCTCACAAACACACACAGACGGCCCGGGCTCGTGTGAAAGCATGAAATGCCATTACCGGCAGGCGTCAGGTTACGTGGGCACAGCACCAAGCTATGTCCTAACGAAGGATGTGGTGAGAAACTTATATGCTACATGCTAACTGCACTCCCAGCATGGCACTGTGGCTCTGCTCTGTCTCTTTCACACACACACATAGGCAGACCTCGAGGCCCCTGGTTGTCGGAGCACAATTCTGTAAAAGTTAACCATACGACAGAAATAGAAGGCAGCAGTCTTTAATGTTAGAGTCTCCTCAAGAAAACACAGGCTGCTGCTGCTGGGACCCCGTGAAAGAGACGCAGGCTGGTGTGGTCAGCTCGTATGTTACTGTAAGCGAGGCTGCGGCTAATCAAACACAGTGAGGAGGAATGTCACTGCCAATAACAGCCTATAGAAAATGAAATATAATTACAGCTGATGTTAACCATGTATTCACTCTCATTTTCAGTCATTCACAACTTCAACCACAAGCATACTGAAGCAACAGCCAGACGTTTGGGACTAGTATTTTATTTTTATTTTTAGCTAAGTTAGCAGCGTGGCTAAAAACATGCAACACTAATAACATTCCCATCAGCCTCAGCTGTACTTAAAGCTTTTATTAGTTTTGGAAATAAACAGTTCACTTTTTCACCTGTTATTATTACTATTATCATTATTAGAACTAGCCCAGGTTTCACATAATGAGCTTCATATAATGATTTAAATATTGCTGTGAATATTTCATTGTGTTTTGTGCAATTAGCAGCTGTTGGTGTGCTAATACGTTAAACTAAAATGTAAAATAAAAGAAGTAAAAACAGATTATCACACATTATTATAAGTTCTAGCTTTTAAATCAACTAGAATTCCTTATTTATAGAAATGTATAAGATAATGTATAATTATACTTGGTTGTTTATTCAACGCCCTATTATACTTATTATTGTCAGTGGTGTTATCCAAAGAAAACATTAATACCTCCAAATGACTTGCTCTCTGATGTTTTAAATACAGACATATGTAGAAATAATATAATTTCCTAATTTAAATTGATGGTTCAGGTTTCCATGCACAGTTATGTAATGTCAGTTTCATAATTTTTTTAATTTTTATTTCAACTTTAATTTGTATTTTATTTTATTTTTATATTTTGGTGATCACTGCTTTATATAGATAATAGATAACACAACTGTACATCACCAAGCTCATGGGGAACACCACCCAGCATGAATTAGAAAAAGACGAGAAAAAAATGAATTATATAATAATAACATTTACAGTTATGAGTAAATCCATACTAACAAACATCCACCACAAATAATATGCTTATTACAAGCACATACAGTTTGAATATACACATAAATGTAAAAGCAATGAATGGGTATGAAACTAATATTCAGTCTCTTGATGATAATGTGATTACACCCTTGTGTTAATGGTTTCCAGCTTTGGGAAACAGCTCTGAGTGTGTTTGTTCACAACTTGTTTGAATGTTGATTCCCTGTCTAGGATAGCATAGTTAATACTGTTTTGCAGAATATATGTTTGTTTTAATAACATCATGCATGTCAACAAAATAGCGTCTTGCAGACTGATAGCACGCTATTGCAGACAGACAGTTGTGGTGGTGTTTTTGACAGAGTGCAGAGATTGGTTTCATTTCTGCACGTGGGAGGCATGCTCTGCATAGCCTGAGGATACAAAACCAGATATCGTCTGCATCTGATATCAGCTCATATCACTTCTTGAGTCTCGTCCATCACAGGCTGCGTCACTGTCTTTCCTCCCGCCAGAAGCTATTCCTCTGTTTGAATCCTGTTTTTTAAACTGTCGGAGAATATTTCCTGGTCGAACTTTGTTAAGTGCGAGTTTAAGATGCTTTTTCTTTTCATTTTTTGATATGTTTTCACTACCCGTTCCTCGCGTTTCTCTTTGTCAGTTGGGTTAGCTTTAATGAGTGGACTCCATTGTTAGTTGGGGCGGCCGCCTGCTTGCAGCTGTGGATGAAACTATCTGGTGTATTTGGCATGGCGCCCATCTTCGGCCTCAGTGTCTAACAGGAGGAGGAGGAGGAGGTGGAGGCCAGCACATTGGATGTGCTTGATGTGGACTGATGGACAGCAGACAGCTTGCCATGTCTGCAGGAAAACAAGAGTGCTTTCTAATCTACGTAGACAGGAGTCCATGGAAACCAAGTGCTGCTGGAGGACGGAGGGGTTACAGTAGATGGGAGGGTTTTTAGCAGCACTTGAGGTGAAAGTAAATTTCTGTTTTTCACAATTCAGCTGACGTCAGTAGCTGTTCCACATTTGATCTCTGATGTTTTGCTTCTTCATAATCTGCTTCCAACATCAAACTGTAGTGTAAACTCCACCTTAACCTGTGGGCTCCACTGTCCCAACAGTCAGTATCACGTCCCATCACATGCTGCCGAGAGTCAAAACACAAAGATTATCGTTTTATCCCCCCTGCTGCATTACTTTGGTTTTGCCCAGTGGGGTTACTTTGAGCTTTCTAGTGAATGTTGAACTTTATAAATCATCTCTGACATCAGCTAAGTCCTCATCTTTCAGCCGGATGAAGTGATGTACCTCCCATATTACACATCACCCAGATCAGATAATACGTAATGTGTGAAGTCATCTACAGAGTCTTTTGTTGAGCTCAGTTGAGCTCTTTAAGCAGTGCTGTGAGAGACACCACCCCTACTGGCTGACCTTTGTCTGGAGGTTAAAATAACAAAGTGACATTTTCACTATGCTGTACATTGAAATGAGATTAAATTCACTAATTAGAACCAAGCTATTTGTACAGTATGATATGAAAAGTGTGATATGGCTATTCTGGATACTATACTGGATTCAGGAGGGATTGGTTGAGGCTCGTGTTTGGTAGGATAATGGGGGGTGGAGGAGAGGAAAGAATGGGGGCTGAACAGAGTCATGGTGTGACTGAAGCGTCTAGGAACCCGGGGGTCAAGACTCAGGGTGGGGGCATGTCTCGATGAGCTTCCTGCTTCATCATCCTCCTGTGGTTCGCGAGCATGGGCTAAGGATGCAAACTCCATGTAGAAAGGACCTGGGACAGTCGAGGTTCAAATCTCGGACCTTTCCACTGTAGCTCCTTACTGAGAGGGATCATGAGAACTGAGACAAATGAGAGAGAAAGGGTTAGACTCACCCATGTAGATCTGTGCAGGTGATTAAAGCATAGTCTTGTCTCTGAACCTTAGCTATGATAACTTTGTGAAAAGAAAGAGGAAAGTTTGATCCGGATAATCCAATAACTCTTCGTCCAGCAGCTGTCTGCAAGCTGCCTGTCAACTTACTGGAGGTGATCACCTTGATCACTTCGAGTCTGGCTATGTAGAAAGGAAGCGAGAGAGAGAGTTAAGGCATCATGTGACTTTTGGGTGTGTAGTCCTTTCAAATACATATTTTCACAGTCTTATACTTGAGCAGTTTTACGATAAACTGCAACTTTCCTGATTTACAAAATTATCTTTTAAATTGACAAACATAGAAGTTGTAATTCATGGCACAACTTATACAAGATAAAACAATTATCTCTTGTAGTTAACTACTACATGTATTTTTTTCCAAAATAAGGTCCCATGGTAGTTCGCCAGAAGGGGAGGGACTTTGCTGTTCTATATGCAGAGAGAGGGATTTTAATCAGTGAGCCTTAGTTTGAACGAGGTAGTTATTCAGCCTGTTGAATCATTCCTTTTCATGACTTAAATGTGTGATAGGTGTGTTATAGTACATAGTGCTGTTATCACTGTCGCTAAAATGGATTAAAACACGGCAACAAGTCTGTCAAGTGTGACTGCGAACCTTGTGCTATGTGGATGCAAAGTTCTAAATTTATAACTGAAATGTCTTGTTTTCACTGTCCTCTAACATAAATACATGTGGAGCAGGAGGGGGATTGGTGTGTGTTGGGAGTCTTGAAATTCCAACAGCTGGGGAGTTTTATATTTGTTCCAAAACAGAGTACGGGCTGGATAGAAAGAACACCTGGGGAAGTAATTGTTGAGTCATTGGTATTCATCAGCATTCATATTGTTGTGTCGTTTTGTGGGCTGCGGCAAAAAAAACCAAAACTTAAGCCCCTTAAATAGTTTTACGTGATTTTTTGCATTTCTCCTTTACTGTTTCATACATTAGAGGATGAGATGGGTATCATAAAGTTCAGTAAGTCTTGTCGTCATGCTCAGTGGTTTGGCTGCTGCGGGAGATTTGACCCAGCGACCTGTCTTTTGTGTACAGTATGTCGTGTTTGTGCAGTTTTCATGCTGCTGTGATCAGCACCAGAGCGGGCTGCTGTAAGTGGCCGGGGTGGAAATAAAGGATCGGGATGAAAGGAGGCAGATTACATATTCATCTGGCCCATTTAGAGGAAGCGAAGCCTACAGAGATGCCTGTCGAAGCACACTGACGGGCCCAAGATTACTCACAGGTGCAACTGTGACTTCCATCTTCATCCTCAATCTTTCCCTTTCTATGCCTCAGTCTTTTCTCTTCCTGTGTCTCCGCTTGTGTTTTGCCACCTTCAGCTCAGTGTGTTTTATCGCAGGCCCTCATCTCCCTGGTCTTGGCGCGTTTCTGCATGCACAGTCTTTGTCTCTTATCGCCAATCTACCTTCCTTATCAGTTCCCTTTTATGTGCGAGTCTTTTCTCTTTTTTTCCCCTTGTCTGTTGCCGGCATGCTTTTATTTTTCCACTGTTGCTCATAATGAAGTCCTTCATAGGAAGGTCCTGCTCCAAGGCCGGTGATGTTTGTCTCCTCACTGAGAGACCAGACAGTTTAAAACAGAAGGGCCCCGGTGAGGGCGGAACAGAGAGAAGTAGATACAAAATGGACAAATGGGAATATTGTTATTTTTATATGATGACTGTAAGTGAATATTCTGTGTTCTCCAGTAACATGTGAATCTTCAGTTTATTGCATATATCTCAAACAATATAGGCCTTGTGGGTTAGATCTCATGTATATTACTTCCCTTGCCTCGTGTCTTTTTAACAGGCGTAAAATCAGCCCAGTCGCCAGAATAAAATGTGGCATTGTTATGTCACACCACGTTACATGGGACATTTGTAGCGACAAAAGCTGATATATTTAGAAAGAGTTCCAGATATGGGTGTGCCACATTATCTCGTTCACGAGGATAACGGTAAAACTTTAAATATGATATGAAAAATTCATGTCCTGATACACACAATATTTCAACTTGTTGACATATTGACATCATACTGTTACCCACGGCAACAACAAGCATGATTGACAGCGAAATTATTAGCGACTCCGCGGTGGTTGCAAAAAGAGGAGCAACGTCAGTAGTGTGGAATAAACTGTGGCGTCCTGAATGTTTTGTGAACAGCCCCGGACTTCTCAGACTCCTTTAGCGACTTATGGCTCAGAGGGAACTCAGTCAGCGGCTCCTCTGGCAGCAGCACAGCGTCTCTGCCTCTCCTTTCCCACTGTGTCGTCAAGTGATTTTGTCATAAACTTTTGGTAATGTAAACCTACATGACACTCGCCGCTTGACAAAAAATTCCATATATGTGAATGTGTGATAGTTCTGGTAGCATAACAGCCTGTCACAGGTTACAGTGTGATGATTACTAATTTGCGATTGTCAAGAATATCGTTATCGTAAAAATCCCCTGAAATATTGTGATTTATTTTAGGGCCATATCGTTCACCCCTAGTTCTAGACATTTCTAGCCATGTTTTAGGCGAGTAAACTGGTTATTTTGAGTCAGAACATGATTTCCCTAACCCTCGGCAAGTGTTTCTTGTGCCTAAACCTAAACGCACATCAACCACCGTGTTGTTGCAACATGAAATTGAAAACTGACAGATTAAACGGTGGAAAGTTTCAACATAGCTGCTCCATGTGAAACATAAAAATGTAACATATCCATTGTTTGCAGACAATGCCAACATTCATTCTGGAGATTGAGTTTGAGAAAAAACAATATCAGCAGAGCGACTAGTCTCAATTGGAGCTTCTCTTTCTCTTTCTCTCAATGTATGAACAAACTACTCCACCGATTTAGCATTGCACTCCTTTAACACTGTCAGATTGAAAATCTAGGATCAAAATTGCTGCAGCACAACCAGAGATATCAATTTATTTGTGTTATACTATACATACTGTGCAGCTGACCTCTCCAAGACCTGTAAACAGACTTTGATGTGTAGAATTGGTGAAGTTCCCCTTTAAGTTCAAATGAAGCTGCACTTGAGGCAAAACATTGCTGGACTGAAAGAGGTGCTGTAAGATTAGTGATTTTTTAATGTATCTTTTTGTTCGAAAAGGAGCATAAAGGGGGTGTCTGTTGATTTCACACAACAGTGTGTTAATAGGAGTAGCTCTGCAAATGGAAAAGGTTTATATGTCTCAGGAGTTAGCGGAAAAAAAATCTTTGAAAGACACTAATGTGGTGTGAATTGTATGACTTGTGTGCAGACATCATAGTGTTTCTTATCAAGATGTCACTGTTTCACCTTCATGTATTTCACTCAGTGAAGCACACTGTTTGTCTCTCCTCAGATGGACTCAGTTAGCAGTGCACTGAGTCTAAAATCCACCTGTACTGTGCACTGGTTTGGCTGCAGCAGTGTGTGAGGGACCTCTGGTGCCCTCTCTCTGCAGACCAGCTGGTGTCCATGTTTACACACAGACAACCTGCTCTGCATCACAGTGTCAAATCCACACACTGTTAAAAAACTAGTTTATTGATCCATCAGTTTTGTGTCTGCGTTGTTGTACAATAGCGTCATGAAAACTGTTTGCACGGCTGGGTTTGGTGTCTTTGTACAAATATTTTATGGCATGATATTATCTGTCAGGTGGAGGAGGCAGTGTTCGAAAACATAATGTGGAGCATGGTCGGCAGCCTCATGGTGACAACAGGACTCAGTCACTGCACCTGTGTTACAGAATGAGGTTTAGAGGTGCTGGTAGGTAGAATGTACAATCCAGTCACCAGAAAAAATGTCGGCGCTTAACGTTTCAGATATGTTGCATTTGTATGTTATTATGTAGCAAATACGCTGAAACTTTTCAATAACGCTGTGGTTAATATGTAATCAGGTTTAGGTGCAAGATCATGTTCGGACTAAATGCGGCTACTAAAAAAGTTTTGGGGCACCTGGTGGCTTAAGGCCAAAACACACCAGCACCGTACGACGCGTGTCAAAACAGCCGCCCCCATTATTTTCTATTTACAAACCCACAACGGCGGCGGCTCG
Organism: Epinephelus awoara; assembly: GCA_035609425.1. Taxonomy (NCBI): domain Eukaryota; kingdom Metazoa; phylum Chordata; class Actinopteri; order Perciformes; family Serranidae; genus Epinephelus; species Epinephelus awoara. The sequence goes on along the minus strand of CM069304.1, from coordinate 22,003,111 downwards.
ATGCGCGTTTTGTCCTATTTTTCCAGCGTCGCCGCCCTTGAAAAAGAGGTTGGCAACCAGTACCGCCACCTAGCGGACTGGAGTGTGCAATAGAAATCTGCATATATATGCTGTATATCATCCCCTCTCTTTCCTTCATTCACACTTGTCCTATTAAATGTTAAAAAAAAATAAATTGTTGTTTAAAGACAAAAAGGCAGTCCACAAATGCATTTGAGGCAGCCTGTAGTTAAAAATCCTTTGTTAGTATATGGATAAACAAACATGTTTCGTCATGTTTTGTTGTTTGTTGGTCTTTAATAGTGGTCTGCAGCTCGGCAGGTACAGCTAGGTATCACATGGTCCCCTCCACCTCCTGGTGACAAAGGCAGCTGATGCACTACATCACTTTAAAACAGTTATGATATGTATGTAACGCACAAACGTAACATATTTGTTGTTTGCAGAAACATACAATGCCAACATTTTCTTCTGGCGACTGCACTGTGATTTTGTTTCCTATGGATGGAGCCAGGCTTACTGTTTACCGCTGCTTTCAGTCTTTATGCTTTACTAACCCTCTCCTGGCTTCAGCTTCATATTTAGCGTTCAGACATGAAAGTGGCATTAATCTTTTCATTTCACTCTTTACAAAAAAACAAATTAAGAGTATTTTTCAAATCGGAGAACCACTCCTTGATGCCGTGCCATTCACTAAACGCTAAACCACAAATGCGTGAGGAGAACAGAGGATGCTTCGACATGAATCTTGCTCTCCTTGGGGGTCTCACAGCTTGACAGGCGTGTTTTTGATTCATACCTGATCTACCTGCCTGCTCCTCTGCCTGATTGGCCTGAAGGGCCTAATAGACGGCGTGCTTCCGAGCGGTAGCAGCTCAGCTGTCGCAGGTCTGTGCCCCGGGCCAGATCCATCGCGTGCAACCACTTCAGCCTCTAATTAAGCTTCTGAAGGGAGCGACAGCTTTTATTGAGAATAGAGATTTTTTGCCTCCTTCGTACTCCACGCCCTCGCTGCTACAAAGGCAGGAAAGTAAATGAAAGGTGCCTTCAGTTAAGGCCCTGTTTTAACCTCTGAGTAGCTCTCGTTCGTAGACTTAAAGATGTCTTGTTACATTTGTGCATGAAGATGTATGTGGATGTGCTTTTGCATCGTGGTTGGTGGTGGTGGTGGATTGGGGGGCTGCAGCCACTGGTGGGGGATGACTCCTCCAGATGATCCTGTGTGTAGCAGCAACAGCGACGCAGCTGGAATTGTTATCTCCTTTGATATTAGGGCTGCATGTAATGTGGAAAACACCCTGGGCCGGCTCCACTTCCTCCTCAGACGATAGGGGTTTCACATGCCAGTGGGTTTTTATAATCCCCTCAAGATTTGTAGTTTATTCCACTGAATTCAACCTTAGCTATGTTAAATATTTCCCCATCGCTGTTGTTTTCTTTCAAAGGCTCAAAGACGGATACGGGGATTACATTTTGTTTTGCTCTTTTCTGAATCAAATCAGCCACAAACACAGCTTGGCATTCCATCAGATTGTTTCTTTTTTTTTGTGGTTTGCTTCTGAATACACTCTGCAAAACAAGCCCAAAGTCATAGTTCAAGGAAACGAATTAAAAGAAATTAATTTGTGGTAAAACTGGAAAGTGATAGAATGATGCATCAACAAGTCACTGACCAATTAGGTGGGGCGTGACGTGGGGTGTATTTTCCTCTGGCGTTTTCTCGGGATGAACGTCTCGGTGTCTCTCTCCCTTAACAACATGTTCCTTTGGAGGGAATACGAGGGAGGAAGTGCTTTAGATGTCATTGCCCGTCTGCCCAGAGGGGCTGCATGTCGAGACACACCCCTCCCTCCCTCCTCCCCTCCCTCCCTTCCCGCCTTCCCTTCACACCCCTCACACTGATCTCCCAGCCCATCCATCTCTCCCGAGGCGACAGTCCCGTCTCTTTACTAGAACTGTCTGGCCCGTGGGGTCCACATAATGAGACAAACACACACTTGCTGTGAAACACCGCCAACATCACTTTACCACTCCAAAATAACACAGACTTTCTCATGCTCCTGTGTGTTTAAATGTGTGTGTAGTGTGTATGTTCATTTATGTCAGAGGAATGTCTCAAGTAAACCACCACCTGTAGACACACATGTTTGCTTGTATCTCAGTTTGGACCAATGACAGTGGACAGTCCTGACTGCGTCACACCCATTACACAAAGCCACATATAGCATATTTAAGACCCTTTCAAGTATTACATTACAATGATTCATCTGTGGTTTATACATCTTTGGTTCTCCATTTGTTTCCAGTGATGGAAGTGGTATTTACATCTTTTGCCTATGCAAAAGTAGTCATACCACAGTGCAGAAATCCTCAGCTACAAGTTTAAGTCCTGCTTTCAAACTCTTACTAGCGTAAAAGTACAAAAATATACTGAAAGTACCAAAAGTAAAAGTACTTGTGATGCAGATTGGCTCATTTCGTGATCATATATATGACTGGATTATAGTTACTAATGCATTAAAGGAGCTGTATGTGACATTTGGAGCATATGTAGGATTCAGAGTTTGAGCCATGGATGTATTAGGAGAACTGGATGCAGCGTTGAACATGGGGGCTTATTGGTTGCTATGAAAGTTGCTCAGTGGTGCATGAAGCCAAAATGATTCAACTGCTGCATAAAATTACTCAGGGATTATTGGTTTAGTTTAGCGCTCCGCTATCTTGAATGGGGATAAAATGAATCTTTTTAAATCTTACCAGACCAAATGGATCAAATCCTGATTGTGAAACAAGTAATTTCCTGATAATACCCAAATAATTATTCATTAGCAATATTTTCGATGCAGGACTTCTACTTCTTACAGTGTGTTTATTTTTTACAGTGTGGTTTTTTATACTTTTTTTAGATAAATGATCTGATTGCCTCCTCCTTACCTCATATACCACAAAATGTTGAACTGTTCCTTTAAGAAAAGTGCACTTGGCAGAAGCACACTTGTAAGTTGAATTTTTGTTTCTTGAGAGAGAGTAGAAAATTGCTTAGTTGTAGCCGACAACTACTAACACCTAATTTATGAGCTACTGTATTTAGTTAAAGCAGCCGGGGTTTTAGTGGTAAACCTTCAGGCACAGTGATAAATGTTTTCCTGCGTGGGAGGTCGAGAGGGTTGGGCTGATGCTCTGCCTGAAGAATACCCAAACTGTGAGAAAACAAAATCACTTTATTGATAACGAATTAATGATTAAAAGCCTTAACGAAAGACTGTGTTAAGACCTCCCTCTAGCAACATAAATACAGTGCCTCGTCACTCTTGAGTGTCCACGCTTTGAGGAATGAACTCCCAGTGAAATCACATGAAAGACGCCCTTGGGCGAAGTAGCACTAAGTAACACAACAAGAGAGCCTCTTTTAGAGGTCTTGTCTTTGTCAAGCAAGTCTTGATGGGGGTTTTTTCACCACACTTCCTTTTAGTGTCTGTATTAATGCTCTAAAACTGTTTTTGCATTTAAAAAGGAAATTTTTACGAAAAGATAAAACCTACTAAAGTTGAGTTTAAGCGTGTTTTTTCATGCCCGGGGTCAACATTTAAAGTCCTGAAGACACTGTATGTTTGGTATTGTCTCTGCATGTGTCAGGGCATTAGGCGTAGGACAGTAGGACTAATGATATTTCACTGTTTTGTTAACCTGAGTGACGTGTTCAGCTGGCACCTCGGTGAAAAGCATGTCTAAAGCGTGTTGTGTGCCAAGAATCACAGAGAGAGTGGAGATAACCACTTAAGTCATAGTAATGCTACCTACACTTGAAGAGTACGACAGCCTGTGCTATCAGGATGACTCACATCAGGCGCTTTCATGTGGCAGTGATAATAGGCTGGCAGAGTGTCAGGATGACTAAACATTTGCCTGAATCACACACGTCTGCTGGTATTGATTTAACAGGTCATTCTAGGCTACAGGACGGGTCTGAATACTGAAACACACGGAGGGACACACCTACAGCTTACCTAATGCTTTATGAGTTAAGACAGAATTAATTCCTCCGCAATTACAGCCCTGAATCCCATGAGTCACACCTTCACATAGACAGATGAAGTCAATTAAATTAAATGGAGCCTAATGCAGGAAACAAACGGTGGATTAGGGTGTTCAGATTGTGATCACTTGTCACATAGGAGGAATTCTGTGCTCAAAAGTAAGAGTGCTGGTTTTTTTCTGTGTTTATGTGTAGTACAAATCAGCACAGTGAATACAACCACAGGAGGAGGAAAAACTGCAGCTTCAATGAAAAACATCTGGCTGTCTGGGGTTGGGCGATATGATAGATTGTTTTGGTGTGAGTTGCAGAGTGTTGGAGGCATCAGCCGTAGAGATGTCTGCCTTCTCTCATTATTTGTAAAACTCAACAGCAATGTGTCTTCCCAGAAATCATGACCCGGTTACTCGAGATAATCCACAGACCTTCTTGTGAGAAGTTTCACAAAGGAACTATTTTCTTTCTTTTTTACCACACCCACTGTGCAGAAGGACATGTGCATCTACTGCTAACTCACCTAGCACCACTGAGCTAGCTAACGTTACAGCTCAGCTAAGGAGGACACCATTAATGTTTACATCTCACACTGTCAGGTTTTGAAATGCAATATGATTTTTTTTGGGAAAACAATGCCAAGTACGGATAGGCCCCACTGTCTTAAGCCCCTTTTATGATGAGATCGCGTTAACGGGCCGCTACGAAGTCCCATTTTTACACAAAACCAAACAATGGCGGAATCGTTCCGCTCCAGTGTGTGATTAGAGACAGCATGCAGACATTGCAGCATCAAAAGAGGTGTCACAGGCATGACATGTCACATGACATCATCGTCCTCTAGTGTGTCATAAAACATACGCATCGGCAATGCTTTCTAAACAATCATTTGCCGTCTCTGTTATATGGTGGCTGATCTTGTCCTCTGCTCGGAAGGTAGGGAGCTCCTGAATTTTATTGTTTTCCCAATTTTCTGACATTTGCAGCTGTTGTTCTTCCTCTTTGAAGTAGCCACTAACTGCTACAAGCTGCTTTTTAAATCTCCTGGGCAGACATTGCACTGACCGGTAAGAGAGCAGTCTGGATTCCAGAGACGACCCTTCATTGCTGTATCTCACCTGTGGCATGGCAGCAACAGAAAGTTTGCGGAGTTTTCTTATCTTAATTTTGAATGTATGGTTCAGTAGGCTAATTGAGGGGTTGTTGTTCAGTAAATGAATTTCAGATTGCACTTGTTTCCCATTGTCAGCCATTTTAGTTTAACATGTTACTTTCCAGTTAGTTTGTCTCAACAGCACCTCACTGAAAGCAGTGCGTCTCAAAGCGAAGTTCACCTCTATTCCCAGAACTGTCACCTTCTCATCTCGAGTTTGCAGGCCTGAAAAAAGTGGGTGTTCCTTTCTTTTATTGTTACCTTTCAGCACTCAGACAGATGTTTAACATCAGCATAACACCCACTGGAGCTTGTTTTGAGCAGTTTAACTAAACCATTGAATGTTGATGCCCCCCCCCCCCCCCCCCCTGTCCACAGCTCTGTTATTGTACCATTATCCTGCAGTGATAAGCAGGTGTGAATGGGAATGGGAGGGTTGTGACAGTCGGGGGGTGATGAGTGCTCTTAGAGGTCAGGGTCGCTGTTGGTTTGGCTGTGATGTGGTTAACCCAGGAGCGCTGGAGCTGGATGCAATTTGGCAGAGTGGCAGCTGGCCTCTGCCACACTGCGCTGATTCCTCTGAGGGGACCTGCCTGTAAGAGCTGGTTCTGATTTGTGGCCCACCCACATCGCAGCACAGCGTGAATGGACCTAACTGAGGGAACGCTGTGCTTTCCCTCACTCTTTATCATTTCCCTGCCAGGAGTTTAATTTTATGCGGTTATTTACTGCGCTCTACAGTGGAGCTCCAATGCTTTTCTTCTCCTCTCCTCCTCCTTTCCGCCGGCTGCAGGTGTGTGTGCACTCGAGCGAGGAGATGTGTTGGCTTGTCTACAAAGGCTCCGACATAAAAATGGATCAGGAAATTCTGGTTCCTTTTTATACTGCGTCCCTCCCCCTCACATGGCAGTAAATGCTCCAAACCAACCCCCCCGACCCGCCCACAGCTGCAGGAAGAGGTGATGAAAAGTTATTGCCACATTGTTGTTGTCACCTGCCCGCTGCTAAGTACAGCATTCCTGTCCAGTAGTCTTCAATTAGCAATAAACTTTAATGATTTGATCAGTTGGACAGAAGGAAGGAAAAACCCGATACAGCATTCGTCTTTGTGCCGTGGGCGGTTCAGCAGACGAACTTGACTCAGGTGACGGATAATAGGCAACTGCAGGACTGTCAGCATTGTGGACCCTCCAGTTGACTCCAGTTGAGACAGGAGTCGCCTTTCATGTCATATGAGGTCACCTTCTTTTATGTCCACTGCACAAACTGTCACACAGATACCCAGGTCCTCACACCCCTGAGGGCCAGAGGAAGGAGACCCAGCAGAGGAAGTGTAAAGGTCTAATGTGAGACTGCTGAGTGACTCTGGAAAGAGAGCAGATCAGGTTGCGAGGCCAGCCAGGTCTGTATTGTGAAGATGAGTTGATCTGTCTCTGTGAATGGGCCTCGTCTCCGTCAGCAGGGTCCTGTTTGTGTCGTCGACCCCTGGACCCGCCCGCAGGCCAAACCGCAGAATGCCGCAGTGGAAATTTGAATTCCTTTGTTATACAGAGGAATGCCATTCATGAATTTTTGACTCGGGACAAAGACACTGGACCCAGTGATTCATTATACTGTGATCTTCGTTCATGGTCGAACACATTTTCAGTCATGAACTGGTATGAATGGGTTACTTTTTAAGATTTAATTGAAGAGAGGTTGCTGAGGTCACCTTCAACCATTAAGTTTTGTGAATGGAATTCTTTTATACACGCCCGAAGTGTGAACTAGAAGTGACAACTTTGATGCATGCTGTATGTGGCGTTTAATGACAGACAGCAAAACACTACACTCTGACACCCAAGGGAACAAGAAGAGGTTTTTTTTAACTTTTTATTTCATGGGACCTTTAGTTAAGACTTGGTTTGACAGGATTTTGCTCACTTGACGCTCGGGGGGGGGGGGGGTGTCAGTCTGATACTATTTTTTTGTACATTACATTAGTACATTAAAAATTGAAGTCATCTTGCTCCAGTGAGAATAAAACTGCAGTGTTCTGAGTTTGTGATTCATACACTAACGTCACTACTAAGCTTCATATTTAATCTAATTCACTTTAATACACTTGTAATAGATCTGGATGCAACAATCTCATGGTCGTGGTCCGCTTTGCAGTTTTGTCGGTAAATGTGAGGCGTTTGTGTTGCACATTTGCATCTTCACAATCAGAAACAAGGAAGTGAGTTTGGTGATGTCATTCAGGGTTGGTAAAATTTGCGGAAAAGCTGCAGTGATTGAACAAAATTTAAGGTTGCGCAGGATTCAAATGGATTATTGCTTCAATTGCAGCATCCCGGAGGGCTGGTTGAGACTATTGTTTAGGAATGCATGTGAATGCTGAGTCGTACTGAAGGTCACAGCTGTGATGTTGCCCACTGTCATGCTTAAGTGAAGTGAAGAAGTTGTCTAACTGACATAGAGGAACCAGAAAAAGGTTAAATTCTTCGTGATGTGTGGCCATGTGACTGTCCTCTGTGTCACAGCACTGTGTCTGCCATCTGCAGGATCTCTGTGTTATGAATAACCATGTGCGTCCAGCCCTCCTGGTGGCAGCGCGCTGGTGTTTACGTGCTCAAGGCTCGCTGGTCAGGCCTGTGAAATTGTAGGAAAGGGATACTTTGCCCTTGAGGATTGCCAACTCTCTCTGTGTCCGTCAGTAATGGCCTACAGGCTTGTGTCCAGAGCCTCTGGGTTAGCCACCATATTAGAAAACAGAGTGGTGCCAGCCATAAATCTACCCCTAAAGAGTAGGCCAGGACAGGAGGGGGAATGTTTTGATGGGGCTCAGAAGAAAGGACTCAGGAGTGAAGAGAGTGACCCCATGAAAAGCTGAGATTGAAATAAATATTCCACCAGGAAATGACTTAAGGAGCTCCCTGGAACTGACCCCAGACTGGTTTAGTCATTTGCCAAAGGCTAAAAGACAGTAGCAAAGAAAGGAAGGCACACTTTCTGTCAGGGACGTATCATCTCTATTCTACAGAGGATTTAGAATCTGTTTATGATGAATCCTCGCCAGTGATAGTAAAAAGAAAAATACATACAAACTCAAGCGCAGCCTGCCTGTGATTGAATTCTCTGTTGCTGCCAAGAATCCGCAGAGAAACAGTTTTATCTGAGAGCTCCACGTTAGGAGGAGCAGAGTGGCTGAGGTAGATGAATGCTGCTTAGGTTTTTATGTACCTTACCCTCCTGACCAAGCTCCGTCTCACAGGGGGCCGGTGGTGGAGCTGTGCCCACTTGTGGTATCGGCTGGCCCCTAAATCACAGACAGACTGTCCCTGCTGAAGAGATTTATCTAGCGGCTACCAGAATACACCAGCAGACCTGCCCCTGCCAGGCAGCACAAGTACCAATTTAAAAGCTTCCCTATGATATGACAGCGAAGTGGTGATGACAGGCCGCGCTCTGTTCCGGGCTCCCCTACCTTTCATCCCGCAGAATACAGAGGGAGAGCGGAAGACTGCTGAAAGGCCTTTAAAGTAGGAACCACAATATTGCCGCGGTGGTAGAGGGACGCCTTGTGTTTTGTTGTCGGAGGCAGATGGAGTCTGGTTCGATACACACTCTTCCCCTGCTGTAATTATGCGCCAAATATATTTTAATGAGGAATGATGTCTAAATAAATGTCATTGGTGCAAAGTTCTCCCGAGCCTTTGGTGTATATTTTGGATGCCGCTATCTAAATCTTTTTTCCTCCACTGGCGCCGAGACAGAACTACAGTAGGTGAACGCTGCAGAGTTCATTCATCGGACTTGGGACTGATGTCCAAAAGACGCTCTTCCTACCGAGATGACACAGTTCTGTGAAAATGAAAGCCCTCAGACAGCAGCAGCAGCCATGGCTCAACTTTACTTTGTTAGTGTCTGTGTGTGTACTGTATACACACTGTTACCAAGTAGGACAAGTGATTTATGTGTATATACACTATAGAGACTTTTATGAGTGTATATATAGAAGTGTTTGGTGGTGTGCTGCTGTTGGAGCAGGCAGATGTTATCACACAACTTTCTTCGTCCAGTATTTAAGACTTCCGGCGCTGAAGATAAGGACTGTTGTGTTTACTGCTCGAGGATTCTCAAATTTTTGCATGAAGTGTAAGGCTGTAACTGTTAGGGTATCTCATGGCATTTGATAGGAAACACAAGAATCTCTATAAAAAACAAACGCTTTTCACGGAACTATCCCTGATGTAAAAGCAGCGATGACTCCTTACAATCAACTTGTTTTGATGTTTGTTTGTCTTGAACAGTGTTTAGAAAGCCAACGGGGGCTGGTAGCAAGCTGAGGCAACAAGATCCAAAATGTACAGTTTGTATGTAAATACACGCGATCTTTATGGATTATATTGATGCGGAATTGAAAAGAATACTGTCGTCACGACACCTTTTATCTTGTGTTTTTAGAGTCATGTGTTTTTGCGGACATTTAAGGAATTTATAATGTGTCATATTTCTTAAAGGAAGTTTGGTGTAATTTTAACCGCCAGGAGCAGGATGGGAAAAAAATCTCAGAAGGAATGTAGTTGTATTCTGTAAACAGTAACACTGCAAAAGTGTCTTTGTCTTTGCAAAATCTTAGAGAGTGTGCCTAAAAACTCACATTGTCTTTAGTTGTGTCCGACTTTTCAAATTCATCCAGTGTATTGATGCAACCCGTTGACGTTCGGTTTGGTTCTGAAGAACCCTTTTTTATTAAACAGTCTTTGGAGTCTGATACAGCTAAACTAAGAAGTGTACAGTACATTCAGAAGATCTGTTTGGCAGTGTGTCAGTTATTGACTGTTAGCTAATTATGATTCATTAGTCGGTAAGCCCAGCCTGTTCAACTAGAATCACCTTTACTGCCAACACAACAATGGAGTTAATTAGTGAGAGCAGAAGTCAAAGGGTAACTTCCTCGTTCCAGAAAAATGAAAGTTATTCAAAGTGCAGACTACTAATGATTCAGCCTTGCTCAGCAGTGTGTGGTGCAGTTCAGTTCACTCCCTTCAAAGCAATGCACAGTATTATTTTCTTGTTTTTTAATGGCCTTTAACAAACACTTTTTCCCACGGCAGTAAACATCAGCTTCAGTTGTGTAGTGACCTGCTGCACCATGATGCAGGACAGCAAGCTGGGCTACACCTGTAAATGTGCATTAATCATTAAATCTTTAGGCCACCATTGGCTGCTGCTGCCTAGAGTTACAAATTAGCTGTCATAAATTTTGTTAAAATCACAAATTCCAATTGAAAGTGCTGCGGTAGACCCTCGTTTGTTTAGAATATGGAAAGTAAACCCCAAGGACAAGTTTCACTTTCTCAGAAAAACAGATGGTCGAAATCCCAGATAAAAGACTGCAAAATCTAGAGGAACAGACACTTGCCAGGAAGTGACATCACAATTTTGACACTTTTAACAACATTAAAGATAAATAGAACAAACACAAATGGCATCAGATGTTCTAACTAATGTATGATTTATTATTATTATTATTGCCAATTAATTTCATGTCCAGTGACTAGTGGTTGTAGCCCTACTAACATGGGAATGGATCTATGATGGCACCACCTGTCGCTGTACATATATGACAGTACTCAGTAGACGTATATGCTGAAAGTGCACGTTAATTCATTTGTATATATTAAATAGTAGAAAGTAGTAGTGTTTGTGTTTTTTTAGAATAAGTGGAAGGATATGTTATTTTTAGTTTTTCCTGTGGCAGATGCCAAAGATACAAAATGCATTGAACCTCAGTCATTACACACAAGTTGAGAGTGGCTTTGATCTAACAGTTGTTCATTTCAAAGTTTCTCTCTCTTGCTCACACACACACACACAGACACACACACACACACACACACAGAGACACACACTGGTCGTAAGAGAGAGTGGTGATCCAAAGGGCAGCAGTGTTTACCTGCCCACTTGAGTGGATTCCTCAGCCGGCTGGCTCAGACGCTGAGGTGGAGGCTCCGGTGCCTGCGTGTCTACTGTCTACACCGGAGACATTCTTTGCCTGATATCACTGCCGCACGCTCAACAAAGATGTTGAAAGGCCATATTGAAGCAGGATGAGGAGTGGAGGGGTGGAGGAGTGGAGGAGCGGAGGGGAGAGGGAGCAGAAAAAAGGGAGGGAGGGAGTCTGAGGAGATAGATGGACTCAGCTCATAAAACTTCGTCAGCGGAGCCGGAAGCCTTGAAGTGTCGGGCATGCAGAGGGGAGAGCAGGTGTGAGTTTCTGTATATGTTTGTGTACGTGTGTGTGTGTGTGTGTGTGTGTGTGTGTGTGTGTGTGTGTGTGTGTGTGTGTGTGTGTGTGACTGCGCAGGCATGTGCGTGGGTGCATGTGTGTGCTCATGTGTTGAAGTGAGTGCATCTGTGTTTGAGGGGTAATAAATAGAGTGTGTGTTCCGGCCTGGCGGACATTGAGTCGGTCTGAAAATGCATACATACTGTACATGCTGTGTGTTTGAGGCTGCGTTCATGTCACTGCTCAAACAAAGCAGGACTCACTGCTCCGAGGGCGCAGGTTTTTTTTTACAAATAACATTTCAACATTTAGGGTGACACAGTCATATTTGAGCGTCAAACACTTCATTTGCCGCATTCTGGTAAATTTCTTCTTCAATTTATGGGGAAAATGTCATGGTGCTTGCAGGGGTGTACAATACAATCGATATGAGATGAAATCACGTGCCCATTTAACAAAATCATTTGTTTTCGCTTTTGGCTGTAAAATATCACACTGTGAAATAATTGTCAAATATTGTAATGGCTATGTGCTGTAAAGTTTACTTTAAACTGACTTGGCAATAAGTTTAAGCTGGTTGTAGCCTGCAATCCTCACTGCCAGCTGCCACTAAAGTCCCCTAAATCTTATACACTGTTCCTTTAAGCAGCTAGAAGCAGTTAGCGGCTAACTCGAAGGAGAAGACCAGCAGCTGAAAATGTCCGCAACCTGGGGAGACAATGTAGTCTGGGAGCTTTTTACCCTCCGAGCAGAGGACAAGATCAGCTGCCATATAACAGAGACAGCAAATGATTGTTTTTGCCATGTTATGCTATTGTTGTTATACGGCACACTTGAGTCTGACACTTTCGTGTTACGTGTCATGCCTCTTCTGCCATCTTAAATCACACACAGGGCGGCATTATGCCACATTTGTTTGGTCCTGTATAAAAAAGCAAAGCTAGCGTAATGAAGGGTCCTCGCTGCGGCCCTATCATGAGATCTCTGTGTAAAGAGGGCTATTGTTGCATGTATGAGTCACATTCTGACAGTTGGTCAAAATAAAAGTCCTCTGCTACTTTCACGTTACTATTGGGGGGGACAAATGCACATGTCCTAAATATTAGGAGTACGTGTCCCCTGCTTCTCTCCCAAATGTACGCCTATGCACTGGACAGTAGTTTAGATCATGCTTTCTTCGCACAGGAGTAGGTCACGGCCATGTGTGCATGTGTGTGCGCGCGTGCGTGTGTGTGTGTGTGTGTATGAGATAGGGAGATGAAGCGACTTCAAAGCAGCGTGGCAGCATTCTCTCAGCCCGGCCTGTTTACACTGCTCAGTGGAGTCTGCATTCCTCTGTCTCATTTTTCCATGGCATTCCACGAGGAGCTCCCAGCTCCTGGCTGCGTGCCCACGCCACAGCAACATTTACCTCAACACACACCCCTACCCCCCTCCTCCTCCTCCACCCCTACCCATATAGTGCATACATACTTTACACACAACTGTGTACGCTCCATTTGGACATTAAAACAAGACAGAACCCAGCTGGGACCGGAGCACACAGCACCCAGCAGCAGCAGCAGCAGCTCACATGTACTGTAGCACTGCAGGAGGGCAGGAGATCCAGAGCTTTCTTCTGCTCCCTTGGTCCTCCCCTCCCCCTCCTCCACGAACCGACCCAGGTGGATATCCAGACACACAAATGTCAGTCCGCGTCCCACCGCCATCGGACAGAAACATCTGCGCTGGTTTGTCTTGAAAAGCTCTCAGCACATTCCCTGACCATAAATTAGGCCGCTTCAACGCCTGCCTCGGAGCCAAAGTGAAATATAGCAGTGAAAAAGAAAATAATTATGCTGCCAATTACAAGGTGTGTTGCAAGCAGTCGGCGGCCACATCAGAGACGCTCTCTGCTGATGTTTTTGTGACTATTTACTGCAGGGTTGCTAAGGATGCAGCATGTGCCCGGGCAATATGGTCACATAAACATTTGCAGGAGAGTAAAAATAACAGAAAAGCCCTTTATTTAGTTGTTGTGTTTACTCGCTCTTTGCCTTTATGACAGCGTTGCTCCGGCATAGGCCACAGGTGATTATGGGATTCCCTGCGGGGTGGAGTGGAGCGATGGTGGCAGACGGTGACAACTGTGGAGAAATATGTCTCTTTTTCTTTTTTTCTCTTTCCACGGGATCCTCCCCTGGATTAAATTAGAGATCTTCCATGACAGAGTAGTAGGTAATGACAACTGCACAGTAAAAATACTCATCTGAAAGAGTGCTGCTTTTATGGAGATTTAATCTGAAAAAGATGCACTGGATAGACCTTTCGAAGAAGTTATTTTCTTGATTGTTTTGATTTCCTCTTTCCAGGAAAATAAAATTTAGTGCTGAACGTGTAACTCACATGATTTTGTTGGTATGGAAATGTTTTGCAGTGTATGATAAGTGTACATACTCGAGGACAGATGTTAAAGGAATCAACTGCGAGGGGAGAGGAAGTCAGTGGGTTAAGTCATTTTTGTCTGTCGTTTGTTTGGAGCAGATGGGAGGATGGGGACGCCTCGGAGGGTGTTTCAGGAAAATGATTTACAGTTTAAGCCCTAACCCCCAAATAACTTTACATCTCTCTGCAACAGCTTAAAGTTAATACACGTTTTAATTGTTTTTAGCAGCCAACAGGTGAATCACACCTGCTGCCAGCTGGTAGAAAAAAGAAACTGCATTACACAGAAACATATATTTCAAAATCACGAGACAGCATTTAAACGATGCCGACGAATAAATCACTTTAAAGCAGCTCTTTGAATTTTAAAATAACAGTATATATTTAACTTGTTTTGATGGATAAGCATTGTCAGCAGAAAATATAACAAAGCAAAGCTCTTGTGAGGCCATACAGTGGCCTTCATTTTCAACCCACAAGCTGCGTTTAGGGTTTGAAGCTGTGTGAGGTTTAACTTGAACAACAGCGAGAGGAAGAGAGAAAAATGGCTCCCTCCCATACGCCATGATAAAGTCTGACCTCTCTTCAAGAACAGTGTAAGAGAAACATGGGTGGGTGGGTTCAGGGGGGGGAACATGGGATTGCATTTCCAAATGAAAGAGGGAAGTTAAAACACCCCCAGCAGCTTACTGTTTTTTATTTTATGTGCAAATGTGTAAAAAAGGGCACCTGTTTCTCGTTAAAGAGAAACGCACGGCGGCCTTCCTCTGGTGTCATCGTCTTCACTGTCTGTACAGCGTGACTTTTTCTATTTTATGCAGTAGCTTTATGTTAAAACAGTCCCCTCTCTGAGACAGTTTGAACTTAGTTTAATGCATCTTTGCCTCATACCAGTGTACCACATGCCGCCTGTTGTATATTTCAAATTTTATATAAAGCCTTGAGTTAACGTTTCTAATCATCTAATGTAAAGCTCATTTGTAGTCTATAAAATGTGAACTCTGACATGGATGCAGCTAACAATCAACCCTGAAAACACTCGAGTGTAATTGCTCAGTAAAAAATCAATTAGAAGCTCATCAGTTGCAGTAATTAGGATTCGTTTTAGCTTTTAACAGACAACTCGTCCTCCTCATGTTTCCCTTTGTCTGTTTCTTTGTGTCTCTCCTCCTCCTATAATTTGGAGTTCCCATCTGTGAACACCCTTCCTCATTCTCCCGGCTAATCTGTTTCCACAAAGCTGACCTTAATTTCCCAGTCGTAAGTGACTGACACGTTGACAAGTGTGGGTTTTCTCTGTGACTGATGTCGTGGAACCTGAGAGAGTTAGAGAGTGGTCCTGCAAGCCAGGGACGAGCCAGGGACGGGCTGGAGGAAGCCTGGAGGACGTGTGGATGTGTCTACAGGGAAGAAGGATCACTGCAATACTAACAAACTGCTGGGTTACAGAGCCACTGACTTGTTATGACAGGGAAGTGCTGTGTTTATGTTTAACTCAGAGCTTTGAAATGTATAGTGGAGCGCTGGCCTGAGGCTGATGGAGTGTCCCCCGTTGTTGTGGGTGGTGTGTATGTTTCGGTGTGTGTTTCTGTAGCACCACAGAACCTGCACAGGAAGTGTGCAGAGGACACAGGGCTCCATCTTTAAGTGGTTTCCATGGTGATACCAGTGCGACCAACACACTTTGCCTGTGGAGTGTCTCTAAGTATCTTGTCACCAGACACAGAGAGATAGAGGGTCATTCTGCTATGATTTACTTTAGCAGCAAGGAAGACAAAAGATTTATAGGCGTCATTCAAAGCACTTAAGGACACCTTAAAAGACACAATTAAAAAAAAAAAAAAAAGTAGTAGTAACAATGTATCCATAGATCATAAAATCAAATTTATATATATATAAATATATATATATAAAAGTTCATAAAAGGACAAGACAAAAAACATAATTAGAAATACTGGGTATGAAATCATCCTCATAAAGTTATCATCTGTGCAGGTTACCATATGTGTGTCTCCATTAAATCAGACTGAACATACCAGCTTGAAAATGTGTGTTTTCAGACAGGATTTGAAAGTGGAAAGGGAGTCAATATTGAGAATGTCAGAACGGCTGAAGGTTCTACAACCCCAAGGTAGTCAAGCGGGCAGATGGATGCACCTTCACTGTCCCAAAAACCCCTAAGAGGGCCCCTTTCTGACTATTGAATGACCTTGATGGGCCTCGATGGGCGTCTTTGCCCAGGGCACCCCAGAGTCTAAGATTGCCACCATTGTGAAGAAGACTTTCTTGTACAATAGTGGTCCATAAGGAAAAATGCTTTTTGGACTGCAGGTGATCGTGAGTACCCACTGGCAAAAAATTGGAAGCAATAAAAGCCTCTAAACCAAAATCTAACATGATATGAAATCGGGGGAAAACACCAGGAGATCATGCAACCAGGATTACATGTTTTCCTGAAGTTAGCATGTAGCTACATGTAGCAGTGTATGTAATGTAAACACTTAAAGTAGCAGGCCTGGAGGAGATGACCATATAAAGAAATCTTTCACAAGGTGACGTCAGGATGACAGGAAAGTAGAATAACCCTTTGACTGTCCATTCATTCTTTGACTTTGAAACCAGATCCTGTTTGACTATCTCTGCAGCTTGGGTTGAAATAACTTTATGGCTTTATTCTTCATGTAGGACATTATAACTCCCCCACAGAGCTCTAAAAGTATCTTCACTGACTTTTGTCTGAATGAAAATCTGCTGCACTGATCGAAGCACAGGTGCATGCTATGATGAAACCCCTCCACGTCTACTCCAAAAGAGAGAAGCAGCTACCAAGGATGATGGATTTATGTCAGCTTGAGTGTCGGTGTATCATAACACAGTCTCTTTAGGTATGTTGCAGCATCAGGAAAACCAAACATTTATCCCCTCATCTGGCGCTCCACCAGTAGAAGTACTCAGCAACTTTGTTTAAGGACAAGATTCAGGCTCACTCCTCAGCTTCCTTTCTTTAAGACTCCTCTCTCCTCTTCCCTCTCCAGCTTCTTTCTTCTCTCTTGTCTAATCCCTTTTATAGAACAGAGAGAGACAGTCTGACGGGCCTGGAGTCGGGGGGAAGCACTCCTACTTAAAGAAAGCGCCCGGGCAAATTTGGGGCTGGTGGTAATTATTTGGGCCTCATTATGGGATCACGTTTCCCCGAGTCATTCTCTGTGGTAACCGTTACTGGATATGGGGCTGACACTGTCAATAAAGCGGGGGGAAAGATGACACGCCTTTTGTTTTGACAGGACCAAAAGCAGTAATGCGTCCTGTTCGTTTGCATTTGCAAAGAGAGGAGAGGCGAGGGCCTCAGAGCCACTTTTCCAGATGCTGTGACAGAGAAAGACCCTCCATTCCACTCGCCTGGCACCGGGTCACTCTCATATCAGCCTTTCATGTTAATCTACTTACTGTAAGGTCATGAGATACAAGGCTGTTTGATTGAGGAGTGTGGTATGAGGAGTGTGTATCTGTGTCATCTATGGCACCGAGACCTGGACCACAGCGTGTGTGTTTAAGCCAGCGCTGCGTGATTATTGGTCCAAGGACGGATATGATATTTGAGAAAAGGCGCAGTGCCTCGGCTTTCAGCGCCCCCCTGAAGTAACCGCTGAGACTCGGGGTCCTGACCAGTGTTTGGTTTCTTACTCAAAAAAAATGTAATTTATTACTCATTACTCTTCACTCTTTCCAAAAGTGATATTAATACTGCTTACTTCTCCCTGCCAACGATAATGTGTTACATTACTTGTTATATTACTTTTCACTCACACCCCACACAATTGGTAATTGTGTCCTTTCTCCTGAAACTCAGAATTCGTGTGCCTCTCTGTGTGACTTCCAGGGTAATCTCCAGTAAGCACAGCTAAGGCTGGATAGCTTGGGGGTCTTCTGTTGCCTGTGACTAGTATTTCCCAAGGATCTGTCTGAAGGATGGGGAGTCAATCAGGGAGAAGTCTTGTGTAGCCAGACCTTTCTTCAGTGCTAGAGAAAGGTCTGGAATCATTAATTATCTTTCTGCTACAGGAGGGCCGAAAATGCTCTGATTTGCTTTTGTTTCTTTAAACCAATCGCAGTCATCTTGGGCGACACTAAGCCCAGGATGCAGCGATGGTGCTCTTGCAAAACAGTGTCGGGGTGATCTCGGGGGAACATTTGGACGTGGGGAGGCGAGCACGCCACAAAAAACATTAACAGACGCATGTCACTGTGTGATTCAACTTTTAGTGATATTAAGACAAACATGATTTGATAATTGGTGCTCTAGAGGTGAAGCATGACTGTACTTTAGCTCTGGAGGAGCTCACTGGACCCATGAAAACCACAGGCGATTTGCTGGCTGTATGCGACTCCAGCAGAACATTATTGTGACAATATCACAGGAGCTTCTGTGAAGTGGATTGGATCGGCACATTAGTGAAGTCAATGTCACTGTCACTGCCAGACTAAAAGGATGCGGCAAATCAACTCTGACTGGACGTGTCAGAAATTGGATCAGCACCAGTGGCAAAAGCAGGCATTCTTCATTGAACGACCCAAATAATTTAAGTTGTTAATTTGGTGGTGGTTGTTGTTGTTTTCCCACAGAAAAGAGAATTTGGAAACGGTAACATACAGATAGCAGAAGGAAGGGTTAATGCTCGCCGAAATCAGCACCCGAATGACAGGTTTATAGCCACAGTCTACATCCACTGAGTCAGGCTAATTTCATCCAATTTTTTTGCCACTTGTAGTCTGCAGCTGTCCACAATTAAAATCCAGCTTTGGTTGTTTAGTCACGGTAGGGCTGCAGCCATCCGTGCAGCCGGCTGCTGAGAGCTCAACTTTGGGGTATATTCCCTGGAGCATTACGTTGTTGTACTGTTGGTTGTATTTGGTGTTACAGGAGGTTTGAGGTAGTGTTTTTCTGCCGTTTAAACAGTCTTAGTACTATTACTTGATTACCTACAAGATCAAAGTAATGCTGCTATGCTGCTATGCTAAACCGGCTCATGAAACCTCATCAACGGGCCAGTGAGCCCGTAACTTAGTGCGTCTCCTAACGTGTTGCATTAGACATGAGAAATGTGCCCGGACGTCCCTTGGTGAGTGTCCTTTCTGGGGGATGTGTGTCATTGACCAGCTTGCTTGAACCGGACGACTCTGCTGTTCCATCAGATCAGTCGGCCAGCTCGCTCCTCTTCGTGGTTGTTCAGAGTAAATGTCAAACGCTATCTCAGTCTCTCTTGTCTTCATAATGTCTTGCCTCCGCCGTCTTCCTTGTGGCGTGCCCGTTCAGCTCAAAGGCCTCCTCCAGGTGCAGCTAATTAGCGGCTAATGAGCCAATACCACCAACCGCCAAGTGTGACATCAGTGCTGACCCTTACTCCTACCGCCTGCCTAAGCCACACCCACAAGACATTCATTAAACTACCAATGAAGCTATCATAACAAAAAGGAATATTTCCATCTACGCAATGTACGATAAGTGTTTCCATCTTCCAAAGTAACTTGCTGCTTTGTGACAATGCGTGCGCAGCATGACGGTTACAAAACTGAATCCAGGGATATGACTGATGTGATGTGACAGCAAAAGTGAGGATGTAAGAGTTATTTCTTTTTGGATAACTGTAATATTATCACTGAAATTTTATTACTGATAAGTAACACTTACTGGGTTAAGTAATATTATTACTTAACTGCAACCGCCTAACACTGGCCCTGACACACCAGGCCAACAGTCGGCTGTCGGTCAGTGTCTGTCGCCCTAGTTTTTGTGGTGATTCAGCATTTTTAATCAGCGTTGGAGACGGCGGTAAGAGAAATTGCCTAAGGAAAGAAATGTAAATGAGGAAAGCAAACAAACAAAATCAAGAGGCTGTGAGATCAAGTCAAACTTGTTATAGTAGGTAAGATAATATTTTCAGCCACTGAGCTTTTTAACATAAGAGATTTGTAATTGTTTGTGTCACTGTTCACTAGCGCACGGTAAATATGCTTTATTCTTTCAGCATCAGGTTGTGTTGTTGATATGCTAACTGGCTAACTAGCATTTTGAATTCATGCTGTCGGTCTTCTGGTTTCCCTTTTTGAATGATGAATACAGTCTACTGCCACCTGCTGGTATGGAGACGTACGTACGTGCTAGTTGGCCGTTGGCTGTAGTCTTTGCACTGTGCACACTATAACTTTTTGAATGAGACACAGGCCACGTGAGGCGACACAGCAGTCGACCTTCATTGCCACTAGTTCTTTGATGTCAGTTTGGTGTGTTTTGGACTTGAGACACACACTCCTGCACCCAGCGCCGAGTGAATCACTCCCCTGCAGGACCACAGAGGGACTTTTTTCACCAGTGGATCAGTAGACACACGCTCATGCACACATATGTTCACATGCAAGCACATGCTCAGGTGCCTCTAGCAACAATACATAGCTGCGCTCTCATTCATCAACTCGTGCTCTTACACAAACTCCCACACTGTGATTTTCAGTGAGGTGGCAGGAAAAGGGTCAGTGTCTCAGCCCGTCCTGTCACCTCAGGCTCCCTCTCCCTTTAACAAACACTCACCCCGGGCCAAATCTTAGCGGGGACATACAGTGAGTTTTGCCCTGTAACCCGGGCAACCAGATTCAGATCTCTTTCAACTATTACATGCGGTCTCGTTGCTACTTTTGGCAACCACTTTTCCTGCGCTTAAAACAAACATTCGCCCTCGTTACAGAATCCTCTGCCAAGTTGAATAAGAGAAGCCTTTGATTTACACCCTCAGAGACAGATATAGAATCATTAATTTATGTTGTGCTGTCAGTGAGGCCAGATCACTTCAGTCAAAACAGAAATTAACTGTTAAATCACGAAAGAAAGGAGGCTAATAACGCGGGACAGTTATTATTCAAATAAAATGCTGAATGTCATTCTGTTAACTTTGGCACCAAAATCTGAGGCCTGGTCTCAATTTAAGCTCACTGCCACAGTAGGCCCCGCTGCAGCACACTGTCTCTGACTCCTGTCTCACTTTAACAGCCCGCATGGAAGACATGACCCTGTATATGAGTGTGTGTATGCAAGTGTGTGAGCGCGGAGCAGGTGTGTGTTTAATGTTGGGAGTTCCAAGAGAGACGAAAAGATTTCATTAGATTTAGAGCCCAGACGTGGGAGGCTGAGTCACAGTTGTGGTTGCATGGACAAAAATTCTTTAACCTGACTGAAATCATTCTGAAACTGTTTTCATGGAAGGCAAATAAAGTGATCCAATGAGATGTTTGTTTACATACCCCAAAGAATTAAGTCAAAACATAACTTTTGTACTTATGCAAAGTTCCAAAGTAATAATTTTATTAAGTCTTGAAAAGACCCTCACCCTGCTTTTGCTCAACTTCACTAATGTTCTCTCTGGACCTTCGTCGAGAGTATTTGAAATGCTAAAATACTCTCGACGAAGGTCCAGAGGGACCGAAACATTAGTAGAGAGAGCACCGTGTGGGATCTTTTTTCAAGACTCAAGTGAAACTTTCCAACACACCTGCATCTGAGACAGTTGGATGTGCGATTATCTTCCTTTATCCAATTTTATTAAGAAAATTCAATACATTCAATCCATAGAGTATAGGTAGGAGGAAAGGAGGTGGTTCTGCATGTTAATACAATTTAGTAGTATGAAACTTGCTGGTCTTTTCATAAAACTGGGCCGTCTATGCAGTAGTGAGACACAAATACTTTGGAAATTGGTGCCACATGACCAGAGGAAACAGAGGAAGAGAGCTGCGGTATTCGCTTTTGCTCCAGAGGTAGAAGACCTACAACCACCCAAATGCACAGTGCCGCACCAATGAACGCTCATGCTGGTGGGTGACATCATGTGGGCTGCTCATTTGAAAACAAATGGTGGCAAAAGATCTCTAAAATATATTTCTGAAAACAATTTAGGCGAGGAGTAGGCAACGCAGTAATGGAATCTTGGTTTATATTGATCCACACTGCCTAGTTTTACCATTTGATCTGAGTTTGGTCTGCATGTGTGAGGGGGTCTCTCTACTACAAAGTACAATCTATAATTCAGTCAACAACCTGAGAGTGAAAATCATTATGGCGCATATCCAGCCAGTATCCAGGTGCGCCGGTATCCATTTATTAGAATACATTCATGGTTCAACCAGAGATGAGCAATCAGATGAAGTTTTTACATAGTTATTAGTTGCTTATATTTTCCAATTGAATGGATTATTGGCAGTATACATTAGCCCTCTCAACCCAATTGGAAAATCCCTCTGATCGGACCAGTCTGTTCTGATTGAGGTGGTCATATGAGGCTTCTTTATTCTGATTATTAGTAGAACATTAGGGTTCATGTAAACGCGGCTGAGGATGTGGATCAGTCAGGAAGCAGTAGATACTGTAGTACATGCTTTTAGGTGTGCGTGTGTGTGTGTGTGCGTGTGTGTGTTTGCATGTGGCAGAGTTGATTGAATTCTTCCCTGATATGTTCAAACCTGGCAGGCTCTTCAGGCCTCGGGGCAGAGCTCTCTATCGATGAAGCCTTTTCTCTTCCTCACTCCTCGTCTTGATTTCTATAACATAATCACACTGATGGATTTCTTTCATCTCCTGCTCAACCTATCTGCTTCATTTTGAACACAGGGTTTCATCCAGTAGTTCTTGAGAAGCCCACTATGACCTGAGCAGCTGGTAATTGATTTGTTGAGCTCGATGAGAGGTGCGAGCTCTTTTTGCTCCCCCCCCCTCTAACACACACTGACATAACTGCCTGGGCCTGGTTCCCTGCTGGCAGCAGATGAACTAGAAAGCTCTCTTGCTGATTATTGGCAGATGAAAAAAGAAGATCCGCAGGGCTAAGTGAGGGGA
Organism: Epinephelus awoara; assembly: GCA_035609425.1. Lineage (NCBI taxonomy): Eukaryota > Metazoa > Chordata > Actinopteri > Perciformes > Serranidae > Epinephelus > Epinephelus awoara. The sequence goes on along the minus strand of CM069304.1, from coordinate 21,980,349 downwards.
AAAAAAATATTATTGACTTCTCACCACAGCTACTATTTATTCTCCCCTTTTTTTCTGTCCGTGTATTTGTTTTTGAGGCTGTTAGATTCTTGCCTCGGAATATTTTTGGGGTAGTCTTTGATTGAGCTGGAAAGGAATGCCTTTAATCGTGGCTACAAAGGAACCGAGGGACATGTCCCCGTCAGTTTTGCAACAGATCTAGACAGATGAGGAGGAGGAGGAACGGAGGAGTGAGCATTGTTAACAGTCTGTGGGGAACTGTTTGCGTGCCCTGTGGTTTCTAGTCCCTGTGAAATGGAGACGCAGTGATTTGGTTTCCCAGGCCCCTGTTTCTCAGGGCCATACAAAAAAACCAAATGAAGACGTTTCAGTCTGTCCTGGCTGCCATTTATAGTCCGGTGGCAGTGTGTTTCTAAGTGGTAGATGGCACCAATGGTGGCACATGGAGAGTGTTCACAGCCATCTGATTGTAAGTGGTGTGGGCATCTCTAAAATAGAAGATAATGCTCAGTCTTGTCAACGATGCAAAACATAGACGCTGTGACCGTGGAGGTGGTTGTCCTCAGAGTCTCAGAGAGCCAGAGGAAACGAAAAGCAGCCGCTCCTTCTGAGCCTGTTTGGCTCAGCTTTGGGATTATTATCTGTGTTATTAGGTATGATTGCACAGACCCGTGCATCGACATGTTTAACATCACAACAAGATTCAAACATGACCAACTTAGCCTAAAGATTCAAAACAAGCATTCCTGGATGTAGCTCCTTTTTCAACATTTCCCACAAACCTATAGCAAGAGGTCATGGCATCAGCGAAGTAGTGTCATTAAAGGATTTTTTTTTTTTTTTTTTTTTCTTCCTTTTTCTTTGTTAAGGGCCAAGTTCAACTTTAAGCCTTTAATTTGGGCCTAGTAAATGTGGACTGGTAGAGGCAGCTGGCAGCGCAGCGTGCAGGCCAGGCCAGAGGTTCCTGCTGTCGAGCTGCCTGGCTTCCTGAACAGGAGCTTATATTCAGGCAACACGTGAAGGTCTGAAGACATCATGCAGGGCAGAATCTTCAATCAGCATTGTTAATTTCCCATTTCACCCTCGGCTCTAACTAGAGGGAGGTGTTGTGGATTAGTTTCTGGGATGTTTATGTGACTTTGAGTACTTGTACGCTGTCTTAAATACTCTCAAGCAGTGGCTATGATGTACCCTCACATCTCTATCAGATGAGTTCACCGACACAGTCTCTCATGTTTAAATGTTTTCAATTTAATAGCTTTAAAAGTGTATGTTAAGTAACCAGGGTTGCCCCCTGAGACTCAAATCATTTGTCAGTGACTCCTCATTCGACTTGACATTCTTCAGTCAAGCCATTATTTTTGGTTTGTTTGTTTTTTCAGTCAGTGTGCGTTCGTTACATTGTTTCCCATACACTGTTTTATGTTTTGCAGCTTCCACAATATCAGCATTAACTGCTACATATTGACATGTTTTTCTCTATTTAAAACGGGTAAAACATTATTTAATTGTAGAGCTGTGTGCAGCGCGTTGATTCGCCCAGCCCCTGTTTGCCCTGCTTTGGCTTTCTCCATCTGTCAGATCACAACTGCCTCAAGCTAAATAAGATTGGCTAGCTAACAAGCCCACCCCACAGTCCCTCCACCTCACTCCCCGCCACTTGGAGACTACTTCAGGAGAAGAGCGGACAGTAGCTCCAGAGACGGAGTACTGAGGGTGCAGAATTTAAGAAGTGGACTCAGTACACGGTCCCTAAAAGAGACGACGTGAGTGCGTTTGGCAATACCCACTTGGAGTTTAAATTCTTAGCACTGGAATTTACTGTTCAGATATTCAGAACACCATATTTGGAGCAGCAGAGTGTATAGTGGGCACTCTGTCTCGGGGGATGGAGTAGCAAATTGAATGTGTAGTTAATTTAACTGTTTGTTAATTCATTCAGAAACGAAACGCTCTGTTTCTTGCAGTAACAGTGCTCTCGTTTTAGTGTAGAGTGTCAGATTGGATTAACGAACGCACCCCGTTGTAGATGCAGTGGATGCAAAAGAAAGGAACAAGTATTCGTATGTTTGTAACAGCTAAATCTGATTCAAAATAAAAATTGTAATTCAGTTACAGCCCTGTTCATAGCACTTCTTTTTTTATACATTGAATTGGCAGTGTTAGGTTAGGTTTGTCAAGTTTGCATTCATACTTACACTCTCAATCAGAACCAAGCAGCAATGGCCACTTGAGGCTGGCTCCAGAAGTGAGTCAATCCCCATAGATCCCCATGTTAAAATGCCCAACTTTACAGTGGAAATAAACATGTTTACAGCCTGATACAAAAACGGTTTTGGTCTCTATAGCTAATTTCCCCCTTTCATGATCAATGCATAATTAATGGCAGGGCCGCTTTGAGTGACAGTCTGTTGATAGTGTCCTCAGCTTCTCAGTCAGTTCCGCCCCTCGCTCCTCCACAGCACCAGCCCTATGACCAAGTATGGTCACATCGGGCTCCAAAAACCAAGATGGCGGCGGCCAAGATGCCGAACTCGAGTCCACAATCCAATGGGTGACGTCACTTAGGCTACATCCTTTATTTTTACAGTCTGTGATCATGCGCATCGTTTTAAGGTGTTACAGCTGACTCCAGTTGGCTCAGTGGTTATTGTGTTACAGTGAATTTACTGAAGATCACAATAATAGCAATTTGTGATTCAGTTCACACTTTTATTTTTCTCCTCAACACAGATGTGTGGATATGTTTCTTTTAATGGAATCAGGATTTATAAGCTGAGACATTCACTGACCTTTTCATGTCCCCCAGTAGCTGCAGACGACCCCCAATAATGCCCCGTCAGTAATGCATTGCTTGCATGGTGTCTGTCTGGCTGGTTTCATCATTAGTGTTGTTGTTACTTATGCTAACACTCATAGTAAATACCATATTAATTATTTGTGGTACAGCATGTAAATCCATGGCACTGTCCAGTCACTATACACAAGGTGTTTCCTCCTACCTTCTTCTATCTCCGTGCCCCACCCCGGTCCCCAAAGTCTGTTTTCTTTCTCCTCTTCTCTCTTTCTCTCTCTGTCTCTCCTTGTGACAGACATGCACCAGCCCTGTACATTACGTCAATTCCCCTGGACCGGGGTGCCAGCTGTTGATGTCACCCTTGGGTCTTTTTAATTTAGGGATTTCCGCTGGGTGAGATGAGGGGGAGCCCCATGACCTCAGCCCACAGCCACATGAAGAGGCCCACCGGGGCCGAATCAGGCCGGGACGGGGCCTGTGCAGGGCAGGGCAGGGCAGGGTGGGGCCGCTCTGCTGGGGTGTGGGTGAGCTCAGGGACTGGGCACTGCAGGGTGATCTGTGAACTGTATCTGATCGAGGAGCACTGGTGCACTCATTGATGTCATATGAGGAAATGAGCGCTGCACTAGGGTGTTTTAGGAGCGGTTTGCTCCCCTTTGGACTGCCGTGCGATCTCTCATACCCGTGACAGCATGTCTGTGACTTGCAAACACCGCTGCGATCCCTTGAGCTCTTAAATGCAGCCTTTCAGCAGCTACGAATTTCCTCCCTTTCAGAGGGGATCAAATGTTCCTACCAAAGACTATCTCTCGGTCTTTCAGTGCTCAAGGCTTTGAGTGGGAGTGAACATCCTTACATCCATCCATGTAATTGATTTTGTTGGGTGCCAAAGTTTTTCCTCTTGATATCAACTGTGAACGATTTAGAAAGGAAACGCCTTCATTTAACACATAAAAGCTTCTGACAAGTGCAACTGTCTAGATAATTTATTTTTCACTGTTGGTTATAGTCCAGTCTTTGACATCCTTTGGGTCACATGCTGTAGCTGCAAGTGTTTTTGGTATAAATGGATAAATATGTGGGATTTACTGCAGTATATAAACAGCATTGAAATGGACATGGGTCAGTTTTATCTGCTTCCTCAGTCTCATTTTTCCTTTTTTTAACTTAAGTCCTAAAGTTAAAGCTAACAGTTAAAGGAAGAGTTTGGATTTTCTGAAGTGGGGTTGTATGAGGTACTTACTTAAAGTCAGTGTATTACGCACACCCTCAGTTTGGTAAAGAAAGTACCAACAAGGAAGTAAGCAATGTACTGCTGTGCACAGTGGCAGCAGCAAAATGTATTTTAGCCACCTAAAAAAAATCAATATGGGATTAAGTGTACACTATATTTAGAATATTCTCGCAGCTTTACCTTGCTGTCAGACAATTCTCTCTTCAAAGACACCAGACTCCATTGACAAAAACAGTAATTTTACCGCTTAGAACAAGGGATTTGCTGGTCTACCGCTGCCTCACTTGGTTGGTGTGTTTGTGTTATTGTGTGACTTTGGTGAATCCGAACTAATCCTTTCAAACACCGAATTCACATAGTAACACAAACAAACTAATCGATTGAGGTCGCAGTAAACCAGCAGCTCCCGTGTTCTGCAAGGTAAAATTACTATTTTTTTCAATGGAGTCTGGCTTGAAGAGAGCACACAAGAGCTTCAGTTCCTCATTGGAAAGCACTGTCTGACAGCAAGGTCAAGATATTATAAAAATAGTGTCCACTTAAACTGATGTGAATTTTTCAGGTGACTAAAATAGGTTTTGCTGCTGGCCATCCACAGCAGTACACTACTTATCTTCTGTGTCAGTACTTCTGCCTGTCTTCAAACTGGGATCATACCAACTGCCATCTACTGTAGGTAATACACTCATTGTGTACCTCATACAACCCCACTTAAAAGTCCAAACTATCCCTTTAATGTCATGCTTTGGTAATAATGCAGAAAAGAAGAGAAAGAACAAAGAGATACATCGGTGTGATTAGGTGGAAAGACTCTGTTGCTGTTTGCGTACCTGGGCATTCATTCATCTTGCACTTCTCATGACAGCTGCACACCCAAAACTCCAGTGCAGTGAGCACTGAAAAAAATGCACTCCCTTTGAACTGAACAAATGATCCCAACAGAGACATCTGCATTGTTTAAAAATTTTATTTTCCTCTTCTGGTATGAGATCATAACCTCTTTCTCTCTTTTGTTTCGCAGTATCACCCTCTGTCTCTGTGCAACACGAGTGAGGATGAACGACAAGAGAGTGACTTCATCACCATTGTCAAACTGGAGCACAGGGTACCCCGCTGTCTGCCGCTGCTCGATAAGGTACAGATCACACACAAACCCGACTGCTGGAGGAAATGTTGCATTGTATGTTTCTGTGAACCACAGATACATTTCTACACTGTTATGTAAGAGATACTTTAAAACTGTTTCAACAATACTGTGATTAATGTGTGGTTAGGTTTAGGCACAAAAACCTCTTGGTTATGGTCAAGAAAAGATCATGTCCAGGCTTAAAATACCCACTTTTGGTGGCAGTCATATCTGCCACTATACCGTCAGGGAACACAGCAATGTCTCGATAAAAAACAACAGTTACTAGTAGCTCTATCACAGCAGGAAACACTGTGATGTCTTGGTAAAAAAATCAACTACTGTTCAAGGCACTACACCAGTGCAATAAAAACAGCCACTTTTTTGCCTCTATACCAACAAGAAACGCTGCAGTGTCTTGGTACAAAACAACCACTTTATGTGCCACTATTCCGGCCAAAAACGCAACAGTGTCTCTGTAAAAAACCAACCTTTTTTTTGGCACTATCCCTGCTTGAAAACAAGAGCTACGGAACACCCACATTTTGTGCCCTAAAATCATGACACGCTAAATCACAACCAGTTTTGTTGAGTTGTTGCTCTTGAAAAGTGGCCTGCAGCTTGGACAGACGTCTCGCTTAGGTGTCACGCCATCCGCTGTCCCCTCCACCTCCTCATGACAAAGTCAGCTCATATACTACGTCACTTCAGAAACGTTGATATATGTATGAAACGTGTAAAAGTAACTTCTTCATGCTTTGCAGAACGTAAAATGCCAGCATTTTCTTTAGGCGATCGAGCTGCACACACACACATACACACCACAGAAAATGCCTCGTGCATTTTCCTCGTCAAACGCTCTGAGAAACTCCCCTCTATGTGACCCCTTCCCCTCTCAGACACGGCAGCAGACAGATAAACCATCTTGCCATCTTGTCTCCTCTCCAGTACCCCTTCCGCTCTTGGATTCAGACATTAAAGAGAAGATGGTTTTAGAGGGAATTATTTGGCAGGAGCTTAATGTTTTGTTCAGGACGGTGATCTTTCAGAGTGAGGGCTTGGACAGGAGGGGGTGGGCTTAGCTCAGCGCTGCTATGTAGCAAGTGGCAGTGAGCCCTGGCTTTGGATGTAAGGCTTTCAAGCCCCAGCTGTCACTGGTCCGATCCCAGCCAGCCAGCCGGCCAGCCAGCCAGAACCAGACACTCAGCGTTCTCCATTTCTGCTTCCCTCTAATATGAACGCAGCCAGAGCTCCATAGATTCCACCCACACTGGTTTAGATGTATGTGCGACTGCAACAGAGTTGACCTAAATCTCCCTTGTGTTTAAGTATTCTACCATACACACTGGCTGGCATATCCTAACTTTAAAGTAGTGTGATTTAAAACTGTTGCTATTTTTTCCTCGTTTTTCAAGTGGTGACAAATTAGCAGGCAGGAGTATAGTTAGGCGACTGCCTTTTTTTAGCCTGTGTTTTCTTTTCCCCTAATTTAAAGCCATGTTTAGGAGCTGCCCGCCGTGGCGACGATGTAGAGACATTCCCACACTTCCCCGCTCCTTTCTTCCTCCTCCTGTTGCTCCTTCAGTGGGAACCAAACCAAGCCGGCCATAAGGGGGGAAGAGGGGTGTCACTCAAGGCTGACTCCAGAAAACAGTTTTGATTAAAGCCGTAATGGCATCACTATGTTGCCCCATAAACAAAACACGGTCTCCCCCCTCATGCAGAAGTACCCTTCAACAAAAGACTGTTGCTTCCGAGTACTTTCTCCCTCCCTGCAGATCGCCTTTGAAATCAGGAGAAGTGAAGGAGGGAGGGGAAGGGGGGTCTTTCTTGTTGTTTTGGTCGTCTGGAAAGTATGTGTTGCAATAAACTCCACTCCAGCCACCTGCATCCTCGCTTCCTCGGCCAGATTCAAAGCTTTTGGTCGTGGTGGATTTATTGGGGATTCATTGTGCAGCTGTTGAGGAGCTCGGCCTTTTGAGGAGGATGAATCAGATGGTTTGGGATGTGCGGTGCCGGGTCAGCCGTGGTCTCTGGATGGGACTTGTTTACAGTTTAGTCTGACTGTAACCCGCCCCGCTGATCTATAGATACTCCGACGGCCACAGAGGGTTCGTGTTGCACCGCGCACACTCAGAATAGACTGTAAACCAAACAAAGTGAAGCTCAAAACCTTGAAGGATAAAGTTTCATTGTTGTCCTTTGTTTTTATTTTGGTTTTTCAGAGGTTCCTATCCTCAGAGGGAGATTCCTCTGCTGATTCACAACAATCTGTGCCATCTCTCTAATGATCCTTGTTTTATATAGTATCTCTGAGCAGCTTGGAAAGTTAAAGTTTGTCTTTTGGGATGGCTGTGCGACAGCAGGACATCTTCAACAGGGATGTAGCCAAATCTAAGCACAAATACTGTGATGGAAACAGATATTTATTCTACCTGAAGTTGCTTGTTAGCATTCAGGGGAAAAAAATGACATTTGTGCATCATGCTTCATCAAATTGATTTCTGTCAATGTGGATGACCACAAGATAAAAATGACCTGTTTACAACATAGGACTCTGATTTCACTAACTAGTAGTTTCGTTACTAAAAAGTGAGTTTGATATTCTGACCATCCCCGAATCAGGGCAGAGCAAGCTGAGGGTGTATTAGGAGGAGGAGGAGGAGGAGGAGGAGGAGGCATCAGGTGCCGGAGTAGCGAGACAAAAGCCTGGTGTGGCAAAAGGATTCTTTCAAGCCCCTGCAAGTTATACATGAAAATGAAGCTTTGAAGCTGTTGTTTTCAGCAGTATGTGTTATTTCCTGGTTTCCTGGTGTATTCAGGAGCATTAGGAGGATTTTAGGACATTGGGGGCATAGCCTGGATCTCTGTTTGGTTGTCCAGGGGCTCGTCCACTGGTATTTTTTTGATAATCAAGCTATATTTTTATGCTTTTTAAATGCACTCTAGAACCTTATTTACAGTCAAAGTACAAACAAATCCCAGTGTGAATTAGGAAATAGTTGGGGTCCACCTGACACCCCATTGTGTCTGTATGTTGAGTACCACTGATCTAATGTGTAGAATTTAGTGGCATATACCGGTGTGGTTGCAGAACTGAAACTTCCCCCATGTGCCAAGCGTGTAGGAGATAAACAGTGGTTGAAGTGAAAGCAAACTTGGGGTGCGCCGTTTCCACAGGAACGCAACCCACTTTCATCTAAAGCAGTTTGGAAAATGATAGAGAACACTAAAATGAAAGCACTGTTGTTCTAGGAAGTAGAGTGTTGTATTTCTGCATGAATTAATTAATTAAGTTTCACTGCGCCTGGCATTCTGCTGCTCCATCTGTGCCCAAAGTATGCTCTGTGCTCCGAGAGTGTGGTGCTCTGAATAACCAAACAGCATATATGCGGCCCTGCTCCATATGGAGACGAAACAGCTCACTCTAAGGTAACGAAAACACAATTCTTATTTTCAGGTGATGATAAACTAAAGAAAACATACTTACTGTAGTAAATTCAATTTCTGCCAGTATAGCCCTTTAAATTCTACACTTTAAACCGATGAAATTAAAGCCGTATTAAAAACTAAAACAAAGACCTATTTATTGAACCATTTTGACTAATTTGTTCATTTATTTTTATTTAATCCATATTTAACCAGGTAAGTCCCATTGAGATCAACTATCTTTTTAACGAGGGGGACCTGGCAATTAATGTAAATTAATATTTACACTAATTTCTATATTTATTTCCTCGTTTATTTATTTCAGGATTCATTTCATAGTCATATTGACAGTTCATCAAACTTAGTTTAGTTCAAAAATTTTAAAAAAATAAAAGCGACAGCGGGAGATGAAAAGTACAGTGTGAGGATGTATAAATGTATTTCGTGATTATTTATGTCATTATTGAATCAATTTGATGCTCTGAAGGCAAAACAGTTTCATCGCCAATGAGTATTAGGTTAGAAAATACAACATTTGCCAAATTATGCCCTGACTTCCTGTATAAACCACTTCCAGTCCTCTATCCGAATACAGAGACAGATGATGTTGTTGGTTGAACAGATAACAGATTATGACATCTCTGTAAACATCTAATCGTCAAGTAAAAAGGAAAATGTCAAACTGTTTCTGCAGACGTCCTCAATAAAAAGTCGTGCATTTAAGCATCGCCCTCTCCTGGTACAGTCTGCGCTACTGGACACCTCTCATACATATTCACTTATCTGTATGAAATGAGCAACGTCCTGCTGCCTCAGCAGCTTAAATAATCCTGTAATGCCATGGATTTTAGGAGGATATTATTATAGTTCTGTAGACAAAAGACTTCTTGATTTCTCTCATGATATTTATGTTTTTCTCTGTTTTATATTTTCTTACGGGACATGAGAGTGATGGTGCTGGGTTGCTCTCACACTTTTTCATAAAGTCACCTTAAAAAAGAGTTAATAAGAAAAATCAGAAGTATCCACATAGTATCCAGACCTGCTCTTTGTGCAGTTATTTCCTGCCGCTCTGTGTGTGTCAGACGCAGCTCCCTCCCTCTCCCTCTATGAATCAAAACCCTCCACTGCTGCAGTGGTTTTGCATCATTACACAACACAAGCAGAGGCCACGTTCTCTCTCTGCCAGCATGTTGTGCTAGAAGTGATCCGTCTGCTTTCCACTAGCCAGCCCGGCTTTTCTGTTTACACTAAAGCCCTGGAAAGGTTCTCAAGCTAAGTCACGTAGCAACACATGACTCGACGAGAAAACGCATGGCGGCAGTGCCAGGAGGGCTCCTCTACAGCTCCATGCGGGGCTCACGGTGCTCTGAATAAATGCTGTAATCTGTGGGGGTTTTTTTAGAGCACTGACTTTCTCCCACTGCAGGTCTGTGTAAGAATCTGTGGTTTAATGAAACCAGCTCATACAGTGATCGAGTCTTTGGCCCGTGTCTGAACTTGACTTGTTGACTCTCATAGAAAGCCTCGCTTATTGATTCTGCTCCTCTTAGATGAAAAGGCTTCTGGCCTGATTGTGCAGTAATCCTGTTTTCTTTAACTCATGTGCGTATGTGTGTGTGTGTGTGTTATTAGATCACATTACTTCAAGTGTGCCTACCCAAATTTCTCTTGTAGAAAGGTGACCTCTTTGTAAGGAGGCAGAGTTGGAGATTCAAATACTGATAGTGCATGTTGAGTATTTGTAATGTTATTACAGTCTGTGATTGTCATTTTTTGATTATGTTTAATTTAATGTAATCTTGGTATAATTTGGAGCTGCACCAATGTTCCTTTTTCTGTCCCAACACCAGAAACTGGCCCTGTGTGTATCAGCTAATACCAAGTACTGATCTGGTACCAGTGTTGAATTAAAAAGCTGTGTGCCTCACTGTGAGCTGCAACTAACAGTTATTTATTTTCTGGATTAATCAATTAGTGTTTTGGTCTTTAAGATGCCATTAATGGTGACTAAATGTTAATCTGTGTTTCCCAAAGCCCAAGATAACGTCCTCAGATGTGTCGTTTTGACCGCAACCCAAAAAATGTTCAGTTTACTTTCAGAGAATTATTCTTTTAATTACTTAAAGAGATGAGAACTAATCGATTAACAGAATAACTGCTGCAGCTGTAGTGTGGATGTGACAGGGATCATTCTTATATGTGTGAGGCAACATCAGGCTCGACTTCAAGTGTGGCCTGAACTTGGAGGCCAGGAAGAGCAGTCCAAGTGACAGGAAGTGTTAGAAAACAAGGGAAGCCCGTTGAGGGAGGAATAAATCACGACCCTCATGACAACGTTTTTGTCTGCTTGTGTCTGATTGTCTGTAGGGGGTGACACTGACCTCAGGCTATTCCTGCCTGCTGTTTTTTAGAAAAGACAGAGGTCCTGGAAATGTAATGGCAGCTGCCTTTGGCTTCTTTTCCTGCAGTATCTGAGTCCAACGTCTCCAGTTCATCAGAGACGAGTGGAGCAGGAGGAACACAGGGGAACATCTGGAAAAAGGGGGATATTTCAGTTTTTCAGAGTAAATGCAAAAAGCAGCAGGTACACAATGGACATTTTGGCGAGTATGAAATGCATCAGTGTTAGCAGACTTCTGGGTTTCGCTTTGATTTCGCTCCCAAGAAAATTCATTATTTGCTTGTCAGTGCCAGACAGTTGCACGGTCTTCTTCAAAGGGATAAACTATGACTCTCTGTTAGTCAAAGCTGGACTCTTTGCTAATAGACCGGCAAGGACTGTGCACATCTGAAACCACTGCACGCACCTTTGATTATTCTGTTCAACCTTTTTTATGTAGAAAACACACACATCATAGCATTCTTGCTATTTCCAGTATGAGAGAAACTTTAAATCGCTGCATAAAAACTTTGGAAAACCTTATGGGGACATTTCAGAATCAGTTTTTCAGTCCTCTGAGCAAAAGGTATGACCCTTTCTTTCTGTTATCCTGAGTGCCATATTCCCTCTGTGCCTTGTCAGGTTTACGCTGCTGTGATCAGTTCATATTGAACTCAACAGCTGTGAAAGTGATGCAGGGCCGTGCAAAGACATTTTGAAGGGCAGGTGCTCATGCGACCAAAAAGGCACCCCTCTCGTAATTATTTATAAAATATAAAGTTCATACAGTAGCACATCTTGCTAACATATTTGTTTATTTCAATTCTCAAACATTTGTCATTTGTTTCTGTTGCCTGACAAAGGAACTAACTAGCCAACCGGGGTTCATGGTTTGATGATGAAGTTTAATGCGGAATATAAGTGTACAGATTAACTACTCAATTAACTTGCTCCTGAAAGCTGCACCTCTTAGCCGTCACAACTGCTTCAGTATTAGGTGTGCAAAGTCATCAAGTGGGCCAGATTGGACCTTTTGGCAGGACGGTTCTGTCCCTCAGGCCCAGTGTTTGACACCCCTGGTCTAGACACTGGTGGAGGTGGTGGTGGTTGATGACTGATGAGGCAAAACGAGGCTGCATCAGGGAAGAGTCGGCGGTGACGGGGAGGTGGAGGGCATGCACAGCTGCAGCATGAAAGGACTGCAAGCAGAAAAAGAACCATATTTAAAAATCAGAGAAGTGAGATCATAGGCTGATAGAGAAGACGTATGACTGTGACAGTATGTAGTAGCTTGTTACTAAAATGTTGAGGCAGAGGGTGTCTGCTGTAGCCCTGTTTGAGGGTGAGAGGCTGTCAGCAAATAGTTTGTTAGGCACAGGGAAACAGATCTGTGTGGGTACATGGGACCCTAAAAAAGAGGGTGGACCATGGGGAGTACCACCAGTTGGTCCAGGAGCTTCGCCTCCATGATGGCTGTTTCCAGGCATATTTAAGGATGATTCAGGGGCAGTTTGACAACCTGCTGTCTATCGTCAGGTCGTATAGCTCTGGGTATTCAGCAACTGCTACCACCAGTTTCTCCTCCATTGTTTACGCACAGTAAACTTCTTGTTGTGACCACCACAGAAGGACATAGAACAACAACATGGACCGCGAGCAAAAAGTTTTACTCTCATTTAAAACTTACAAAAAGCCGCCTCTAGCTGCTAAAACACTCTCTTTTGCCCCTCTGTCTGGCAGCAGCGTGGTTGATCTAAATATTTCTACTGCTTTTAACTGTTCAGTGACTCTGTTTCTTTTTGGATACTTACTTCCTTTGGCACTGTACATGTCACTCCTCCTCTCTTAAGAAACAGCAACTATCCACTGTTTGTGCCTGTTTGACCCTGACGACACAGTCTTTCCCCTCCCATTTCCTCTGTTGCTAAAGTTAGCCGCTGCCTTAGCTTATCAATGTGGAGATAACTCAGTAGGAAGTACTTAGCTTAGAGTCCAGCAGCCTAATGACAATCATCTTCTCAGTCAGTGCGCTCATTATGACTCTGATGGTACCAGTGATGTTAGTTGTAGCCTGATTAGCCTCCCTTATTTATTCAGACTTTTATTTTGAAAATAGATGACGTTGTGACAGTGAAGGTATTTTCCCAGTTCAGCGTCGTCTGTCTGTTGTTCCTTTCATGATGATGCAGATATTAAAAGGGAAGCCACACTCACAGGGTTTTAATAAAGCTGAACAATGGGCACCTTTGTGAGGCCGTGCAGAATCATAAACCCCCTCCAGCATACAGTGTTAACATCAGCTGCAGCCTCCTCCCTTCCTGTGGTGTTAGGACAGAGTTGGTGCAGGTTAATAGTGCTATGTTTTAGTTTGTACATGTGTCCACACATGCAGTAAATGACCAACAAATACCAGGCTAAACCTGGTGTATATAATTAGTCTATATTTAGTAGGTCTGACGGAACAATATCATGATACTAAAGTCACTATAACATATTATTGCAATTTTAAACATTTTGCAATGTTCTATAAATATAAATTGTGATAAATAATGGCCTATAGTCACCACAAGAACCAAGTGAATTTGACAAATTCGGTAACAGTTCATGTAGATTGTCCGCCTTAAGATAGTTGACCTATCAAGTCTGACAATTAAGCAAATGTGTTGTTAAATCTTAATTAATAAGCTGCTGAAAAGTTACAAATACTCTATAAACTATATGTAGGCTATGTAGGCTATCCAAAGAAAGTGTTACTTTAAATTACAAAGCTGATGTCTTAACTGGAGATGGTGCTCAAACTCTGTTATGGTGCTGTTCAACGAAGCTGTAACTCCTCAAGTTTTAACTTGTACATCAAAATAAAAGTCTCTGCTAAAACCTACATAGTGTTTTACAGAAACATGTGAAGTCCTATTCATAACTTAGCACATGCAGATGTCACACTGTAGCTTCTCATTCTGTGATGAAAGACCTGACACAAATAAAAACTTCCTGCCAAATACTAAAGATAACGTGATCTGTGTTTTTGGGTCATTTCAGTGAGATTTGGTTTGAAACAACAAGTGTAATTTTGCTGTTAGTCAGGTTTTGTCCACTTTTATTTCACTATCAGGATGTTTGTAGACACTTAAGTCCTGTCTTTCAGTGCCAGCTTACATGGTTCTATGTGCAGAGCGGCAGTGTTGCACGCTTATCAGTCCTTGAATTTTTGTTCATGGGTTTTGGCCCCTGGGTCACACACTGAGTAACTATTATCTAGAGCAGTGGTTCCCAACTGGTCCAGCTGCGGGGTCCAGATTTCTCCTAAGCCATTGGTTTAAGGTCTACACAGTTTAATATATTCAGCATCATACTTATAATACTAATTATGATAATAATAATAATAATGATAATAATAATAATAGCTTTTATTTATATAGCACCTTTCAAGAGACCCAAGGACGCTTTACAGAAAAATATAAAAAACAAAACCAAAACCAAACAGAGCAAGATAACAGACCAGCTGCCAAAGGCCTGTGTGAAGAAGTGATTTGTCAGCGCAGACTTGAAAGTGTCGTCGTCAGCATAACAGTGGAATTGTAGGCTATGGCGGCAGATGATTGAACCAAGGGGGAGCATGTAGCTGGTGAAGAGGAGGGGACCAAGGACGGAGCCTTGTGGCACACTGTGGTTAACTGGGGCAGGGTGAGAAGTGGATCCTTGTGTTTGGCCATGTCTATGCGCTACTTTGCCGTCTCTTCAAAATTAAAGCTCTGTGCCAGAAATTCACTGTACTTAAAAATAAATTTCATTTTTTCACAAACGTGACACATTCGTGAGTCATTGCGGCCCTCTTTTGGACTGCGACCCACCAGTTGGTAACCACTGATCTAGAGCCACTATCAGGTCTTAATTTCAATTGGTCCATTACTTTAGGTTTATGACTAACTCCCATCGACCTCAGCTGTATTGCAAATGTTTGCATGCTAACGCGCTAAACTGAGGTGGTAAACAAACCGGCCAAACATCAGCATCAAGTATTTACTGCCGTATTTATTGCTGTCATTGTGAATGTGTTAGCATGGTAATGTTAGCATTTAGTCCTTTCATATAGGCTTAGAACAGCTAGCATGACTAAAGGCTTCTTTTGAATTATCTGGGGGGAGGGGTTGTAAAAATGAATGCATGTGTTACAGGGTGAGGAAGGAGTTGTTGGATCATAAATGAAATCAAAAATATATTTGGTCACTTTCCACCTCTATAGTGGTGAACCACTACATTTGAGAGGGTAACGCTATTTACACTCAGACTTTTCCAGCTCAAACATTTTGGTTTGTGCACAACTGCTTAGAATTCATCAAAAAATGTTCAGGTGAACTGCTGCTGCTCAGACAGAGTGAAATATTGTGATTCAAAGTGTTGGCCAACAGGGTCATCTCAACCTGGAACAAAGTCTGAGAGTGAAAATGAGCTGTCAGTTGTCATGGATGTTCATGAAGCATCTGCTGCGTCAGAAGTCCAAGGACAGAAAAGCAGGTGATAAGTCCTCTGCTGTCGTCACACAAACAGGAGAGCACATTCCCATGGGACTCAGACAAAGAGTATTTTGGACAGGGAAGAGCCCTGAGCAACAGGAATGTCATTCAGCCGCTAAAATGAACCTCGGGCTGCTGCTTGTTGACCTCGGCTTGTCTGGGAGGGCTTGTACACAAGTTCAGGAAGATTTTCTGCTCATTAGGCACAGATAGTTGCTGTATTCATACTGTCCTGTGTCGTCGGTGCCTCTCTTTACCACCTGAGTGCCTAGTTATCAGAGGGAAACCTGAGGTCACCAGCTGGCTGTGGCGTGAATTCACAGACACGATGGAATCTGTGGTCAGGGGGGCGGGGCGGTACTGTACGGCGGTGTACTTTTAACACAAGCTCCATGCAATCGAGGGGGATTAGCAAGCGTAGGAACAAGTATTTATCGCTGGGGGAGACCTTTCAGGGAGGGCTTGGCTTTGTGAGTGGCTCAACAATGAGAAAAATACTTCAGGTTTCCCTCCTCAATAAGAGAGCGCATTCCTCTTTTTGTCAACACTTCAAAAACAAGTAGGGTGTTTTGCATTTCGCAGTCATGTGTGGTTTTTGGAGTAGTGGTTTTGGTGATTTTTATAAAACAAGCAAATGGTTGAATTTGTCTGTTCAGGTGAGCGGGTGGAATAGAAAAGAACGGGGTGGTTCAAACATGGATGCATTACATTTGTACGTTACTATGTAGTGGATACTTTGAAACTTAGGCACAAAATCTCTTGGTTTAAAATCCAGCTTTGGTGGCACAGTCATCACTGTACAAGCCATCTATGCCTTGCTAAAAGAAAAACAGCAGCGTCTTGGGAAATACAACTGCTTTTCGTTGCATGCTTTCTTTTTGATATTGCTGGAAACACAGCAATGTGTCTGTAAAATACAACCTCTTTTTTCGTTTCATTTACTAACAGGAAACACATTTATGTCTCGTTAAAAAAAACTGCTGCTTTTCGTGGCACCTTGACAGGAAATGCAGCAATATCCTGGCTTCTCGCCTAGTTGATGTGCCATCCACCATTCCCTCCACCTCCCGATGACAAAGTCAACTCATACACCACATCACTTTAGAAACGTTATAGTTTGTATAAAATGCACAAATGTAGCATGTCCAGGGTGCAGAAATGTACAATGGTAAATCGACCTGCACTTGTATGGCACCTTTCGAGTCTTCTGACCTCTCAATTCACCTGTCACAGTCACATTCACCCATTCATACACAGTCATACACTGGTGGCCGAGGCTACCATACAAGATGCAACCTGCTACTCAGTTGTAAACACTCTCACACACCAATGGAACAGCCATTGGGAGCAAGATGGGGTTCAGCATCTTGCTAGAGGATCCTTTGACATGCAGAGCGGAGGAGCCGAGGATCGAACTGCTAATATTCGGAGTAGTGGACGACCTGCTCTACTTTCTGTGCCCAACATGCAAATGCCAATATTTTCTTCCTCCGACTGAGCTGTGTGGTTACAGAAATCTCAGGGGAGGGGTAGGAAAAGAGGGTTTGGCTGCTTGGTGAGATATTTTTGACCTTTGGTGCAACAAGGTGAGTCTAACACAAAGATATGTGGAGGAGGAATTAAAGGTTAAATCAGCCTAATGCCAGTGGGAGGTTATTGACACACATCCATCCATCACATGCCATATTTTACCACTGACAGTTGACCTGCAGTTACAGAACAACACCTACTGGCCCGAGGCTGCTGCAAATCACAGCTGTAGGTGAGCCAGCATATCTATTAGTTATTAATAATCAATCACACACAGTTCCACCTACAGGTGACCAGGAGCATTTGAACTGCAGGTCCTCAAGTTTACAGTGAGACTCAGAGGTTAGACAGGCCTGCAGGTCGCAGCTTAACAGATGTCACCTTGACCTGCAGCATTGTTGTCGTTCAGCTCAGTGCAGTGCTGTCATCACTCCGCCCAACGAGGCGTGAGTGATTTGTAGAGGGTCTGCTTTCCCTGCTGCACTCTGTCCACTCATCCTGTCACCTTAAATAAGTGGAAAATTCTCTGGCCTAAAGGTGTGTGCATTCCTCCTGCGGCATCTGTCGGGATATTTTCAGCGTAACACACCCCAGCTGTGGCTGCAGCTCTCATCCACATGTCTTGTCCTCGGTGGCGTTTCTCGCCAGCGTTGCTAAGCTAAACATTGAGCTGATGGCACAGCAAACTGTCCTCCTCCCAACACGTACATAAAGTCTGGAAGATGTGTTGTTTGCTCTGAGAGGTGGTGTTTTCAGATGCTGGCTCTCTCTTCCCAGCGACTGCAGATTAGCAGCTTGTTGCTCCCCCTTTCTCACTTTTCTGATTTTCCTTTTTCTCTCCCCTCGCTGCGACGACACACGGTCTGTGTTCTGGCTCTGCGTAGTTACTGTAGGCATGCTGGGAGAACTGTGATTCGAGCATCACCGCAAAACTTTTATACACAAACAGTGAGATGTCTACAGTGCCGCTCGGTGGGAAGTGCCTCTCCAAAATAGACGCTGTTGGAATATCACCTGCATGTGTATATGTGTGGATTGCAAAACATGTCCCTCTTAAAAAAGTTCCGGCTAATATTTAGTCCAGAGTTTAACTTAAAGATCTGAGACTTTTTTATGCACTCAATAGATACATTTCTTTCTAATTGTGGTCGCAAATTTGTTAAGAAAACCCTGTAAGTGAGCGCTTCTCCTTTTGAGTGCATAAAAAAGTCTCAGATCTTCAGGGTGTCCGCGGGGTCCCCCCTCGACCCTTTTCTTAAGCCTGACACTAAAACTGGAAGTTTGACTTTATTTCTAACATTTCAATTTTATTCGTTACATGTAAAATGAAAAAATAAAAAAATCTGGCCCTTGGATTCTTCCGTAAAAAATGACCCTTGAAATGAGCTAATTTACACAGGAAACATGGGGTTAGGGTTAGGATCGTCTCAGCTGTGGGAAACACTTGTTTAAAGGCAATAATGATTTGCAGGCTGCAGCTAGATAATGTATTTCCTGCAAAAGAAAGACAGATCATTTTCTTTCACAAGCAGCTGCGTTTTTATAATTGTGTGCACACACACACATATAAACATGCATAAACCACTGCACATGTACTGTTAGCGTCTATGCACGCCAGGCTGCTTATCTCCTCCCTGAGGGCGAGCACGCCACACTCTTGCAGGGCTGCTCCCGGATAACGCAAAGTGTTTGCGTCTCAAGGTGTTCATATTAGGGCGGCACATCTCTCACTTGTCACTTCAAAGGGAGCGCGTCGGGGTCAGCGTTTCATCAGGCTGTCGTCGGCGCAGAAAAAAATGCCAGCCTAAAAATAGAACGCCGTGTCTTGCTCATAAAGACAGACAGAGCCCAGATGATACCATTCTGTGCCAAATGGCTGTTATTAAAATGCCTCCATCCCAACCGGTTGGGAGACACCTTCAGCTGGGTGTAGGGGGGGGGTGATGGTGTGTGTGTGTGGTTGCAGCCTCGATGAGGTGTGGAGGGATTCACAAAGAGTTGGGACAGATCTGGAGATGTCGTCACACAGAGTGGGATGTTTGCGCACTTCCGTTGCAGCTCAGATTTTTGGCATTACTGCTCAGAGTTCATTCTACGTTCTTACCCTGCCTGCAGAGCTGAAGATGTTTTTCCACACAGGGATGGCAAATAGGATCATATGATGAGTGCTTAATGGCCCTCCAGTTACAACTGTACTGTATCACTGCCTCTCCCCGATGAATGAGGCGTTCATAGGGCAGTAACTTATTATTACTGCAGTATTAGTTCTTTGATCTTCCAGGAGTTTGAACCCTGGAGTTTTTTAGGGGGGTGGCTTGTCAAAATAGCTTTGCAGATGGGATCGGGCCTGGTCTTGCCCCGGCTATGAGAAGAGGAGGCCTGGAGGTGTACAGAAGAAAACCTGACTACAGAGGCATCACGCTGCAGTCTCACAGACCAAAGAAATCATCTGTGATCTTATATTTGTAGCTAAGCTGGGGCATTTTGGCAAGGAGAGTCTTGTGCTTCAGCCCAGTCACCAGATGAAAATGTTGGTTTTGTAGGTTTTGACAAACCACCAATACGTTACATTTGCACATTTCATACAGTTTGGAAGAAACTCACCACAAATGGTGGCGTCATGTTACCTACTTAACACAAAGTTACATGGATTAGGTTTAGGGGAAAAAAGAAGATGGTGACGTAGTACCTTAAGATAACTCACATGGGACATGAGCACCGGTCTCCTGGGTAAAAGTCCTGTTATTGTTTGGCCCATCCAACACCTCAACCTGCCTTGTTACAGAGGACGTTACGGCTGGTCAGTCCTTCACCAATTCTCTCGTAAGTTGGCCCGTTCTTCACTGTCCCCACCATCTGACGGTTAATGGCCTCTTAGTTTGCGAGTACAAGGAGGGCGCACAATTCCTTGTCTCCCCAGTTGCTCATCTTTACAGTGCCTGTCAGGTTTGCATTTCCCTCTTACTACTAGCTGCTCGCTAATTCCTGCTATCAGCTGTTTCCTGTTATCCACCGCCAGTGGCCCGTCTCTGCAGCGTCATCAACAGCTCCTCTCACAAGTCATCAACAGCCCCTCCCATTGCGAAAGGCCGCTTCGGTCTTTTTAAACTAAAAGGGTTCTGCCAATATGACTACCCTACGAGGCGGAAAATTGGGCACCTCAGATCAACTCGCCAATCCGGTTCTGTGTGTCTACACACTCACAGCTTGCCGGCAAAACGGCCCAACATTCGCCAAAAATCTGGCAGTGTAAAAGGGGCTATTGCTGTGTTTCCAGCAGCTTTTTCGCACCAGATGTGGCTGATGTTTTAGCAACCTGTTGCTGATTTTCCAGTGGGAATAGTACCAGAGAAAGTGGTTGTTTTTTACCGAGATATTGCTGCTTTTCCAGTAGGTATTTTGCCACCACAACTGGGCATTTCAAGCCAAAACATGATCTTTTCCTAACCATAAAAGCGGTTTCTGTGCCTAAACCTAACCACACGTAAACCAGAGCTTTAAGTTTCAAGCCTTAAGATGTGGTATTTGCTACATATCCATGTGCAAATGTAACATATACTTTGTTTACAGTAACGTACAATGCCAATACTTTCTCTGCTTACTGTGGGTTTAATTGAGAAAGAGGAAGCCCAGTTTTTTCTGCATGAAAAATGGGGGCCTGAATGTGAAGGTGCTGCCCTTGAATCTCCATTCAAGAGCTACGATAAAACACGAGATGTCGTTCTCAGCCAGGACATTCCTCTATTAATGACAAAGGCGACTGGTAAGCCCCGTGGTGAAACATGAAGAGGGAGAGGAGAAGGGAACAGAGAGCAGGAGAGAGTCAGAGAGGTGGAGAGGTGAATGGGTTGACTCAGAGGAGTGGCAGGCGAGGCCAGAGGGCGACCCACACCAGTGCTTCAAGGTCAGGTTTACCAGGTCACAAGCAGGACTGTTGACAGGAAAAATTTGTTGCTTTGATTTGACTACTTCACGTCTTTCTCCTTTCTTTTTGTTGTCGCCAGCCGGTCCTCCCTCTGCTGCTCCCCCCCCCCCCCCCCCCCCCCCCCCCTGTTTGCCTACCTCCACCCTACCATCCTCCATCGCTGCGTCTGGCACATCCCAGTTCTCATTGTGCAGCCTGAGCCGCTGGCCCTCTTTAAGATCTGCATTAGAATGTTGTTTTTATATAGCAGCAAGCGGAGGCATGTGGAGTCTCTTTTGAACTGCTCGGCAAACAGATGGAGGTTTTCACGCTGCCTTTATGAGATTAAGTGAAACATTCCCATAAAAAAAGACATCTCCCGTGTCCCTCCACTGTCTCACTTTCTCCTTCTCTTTCTTTCTGTCTTGCCTCTTTCACTTTCTCCTCTCTTTTTTTTGTCTGGCTCGCCTCAGGCTTGGGCAAGGGCACGCTGCAGCTGAAAGTGAAGTGGAAAGTAGACAGGTTTGTGTTACCAATAACTACTTCCCCAGGCAAGCAAGCGAGCACCGAGCATCTCCCAGAGTTTAGAGCAAACAGGTCCTGTGAGTCCGACACTGCAGGCGAAGGGAGGGTTTTCTCGTTTCTCCTCTGCAGTATGAACCTGTTTAACTCTGACTCAGGTAGCTTAGTGCCAAGTGCCCCCCCACCACCCGGCTTTGGCTTTTAACAGGGGTTTGACAAAACAGATTCACAGGGCAAACAGTGAGGCTCTGCAGTATGTAATTCACTGGGATACAATGAGACTATTTAGACTGTGATTTGCATGGGGTAGATGCCTCACAGCTATCAAGCGCTGTGATTTTTATTTTTTTATTTTTTTGATTGACCCACATTTTGTGGGAAAATGTTTCAGAGTCCAGATACAATCCTTAAAGTCAGACTGACTTACCCACTTACCTCTTTATGGTGGTGAGTGAACATCTGATATTAAATCCTAATGTCCTGAATATGAGTACGCCTGTGACCTAATGAGTCCAGTAGGCCTATAATATTTAACCTGTCTGTAGTAAAGCCAGCAGGAATACATTTTTAACCATGCTAGCACTGTAGCTATCAGGCTGTTTGGTCCAAACTGAAATATTTCAGCAACTATTAAATGGATTGCCATGAAATTTGGTGCAGACACTCATCCTACCCCATTTGTCCCGCCCCTCCTCCACTGCAATTGGACAGCTGGGTAAAAAGTGACAGTGATAAGTGCAGTGTTTTACCCAAAGTTAAACATTTTTCAGCTCCCCTCTCCACCAGATTAGCCCTGGTTCTTGAACTGGTCCCGTTCATGATTCCTGCAACCTTGATGCTATCTCATGAACCAGCCCGTCTTTCCGCCGGATTTGAGTGTAACTATTTTATTCACAAATGTGTTATCAACAGAGGGCGTTAAACAATGCACAACCGAAGTAAACTAGACTAGCAGATTGCATTGATTACCTGGGAATTTTAATTGTTACGACAGATGTTTGTTTTTATCCAAAAAACAAGCGCGAACCAACAATTAATGAGACCACTGCACACTCTTTAACCATTTCTCATTTGACTTCTCCACTGCTACCTCTTCATCACTTTCTAACCTGTAGAATATGATGCCCACTGATGTCATCACAGTTCGCACTTCAGGTCAAGGAAAACCATGTCCCTGTTGTTGTTCTTCCGTGCTGCTAGGCATTCTTCTTCTTCTTTTTGCATTTAAGGGCAGACTACAATACTTGTAGGTGTATGTGCTTCTCCATCAGGTCTGGAACAAGCACGTTCCCATTACCTACGATACTGGAGAAAAATGAGTACCATCACGTCAGCTTCGTACTATCAGTTCTTTCGACATCACTACCTTAAGGATGAAATGTAATCACTTTACTTGATTCCCAAACTTTTTTCTTGTGGCATCATCTGGTCAAACTTTGAATGTATCATTTAAAAGTACTGCAGTAGTTAATCTTCACAGAGATGCTAGTATGGCCTCAGACGTTCATACCACATTTCTCTGTTTGGTTTTCCCCCTCGTGCCCTCTCGGTATAGACAGGATTTTCAGCTGATTCAACACCTTCAAAGCAACACTTGCTAAATCCTTTCATCGGTAGCCAAACAGAGGAACGTCTGCATTTTGTCAGCTGTACAGTGGCGTTTTGGGGGCCCGTGTTTTGTTTTTTAAATCTGCAGATTTGTGCAGGGTGTCCTGTGTCGTGCAAGTGGTGATTCTCTCTGACAGATCAGTAGTCTGCAGTGTTTTAACTCCACCTTCTATCGACTCAGCTCGCTCTGAACCTCAACTGAGGCGGTACCAAAAAAGTTCTGGGCACTATCCACAACTTTCACGAATGAAAATCCAAAAAAACCCAGCAAATCGAAATGAGTAGAACTATGCAGTGAAAATGGGGCATTTGTCCTGTCTGCTGCAGCCTGGACCAAAGACTAGTGTGAAAGTCAAGAGCGCTGCGATCCCAGTCGACTGAATGGTGTCTGACTGACAGTTTGAATCTCCCACTTTGAAGGGACAGCCCCAGCTAACGCTATATAAAACTGGTGAAATACTCAAACCAGCAACCTCAAATAAACTACAATGTGGTAAAGTTAATTTTACTTAAAGGCTCTGAATAACTCTTTCACCACTGCCTATAAATGATAGACATGCTCTCCTGTTGTTACTGGAATCGTTTGAACTCAATCTAAATCTGTATCCCTTTAATATTAACTGGGGATGAAGAAGCATTGGGGTGTGAACCTGCAGGTATAAAATCATGTTTCCACTGTCTGTAAATCTCTACCATAAGTGTTAAAGATGTGGTATGTCTTATTTTCATAATCAAATAGACTTAGCTGAGATGTGATTTGCATTGATCTACAGTCAGTCAGACTGTAACGCAGAGTATTTTTGACATTTTAGATTTTATTTGTGTCTCATTTACAGACAGTGTGTGTGTGTGTGTGTGTGTGTCTGTGTGTGTCTGTGTGTGTCTGTGTGTGTGTGTGTGTGTGTGTGTGTGTGTGTGTGTGTGTGTGTGTGCATTTGTCGGTGTGCTGGCTGTGTGCATGTGTGTGTGTGTTTGCTCTGCAGAAAGACACGGCTTACTGCACGGCCTGTTCCAAGAATGAATTCCTGGAGGCTTACAAGAGCTGTTGAATGAGATGGAGGGCTCAGGGCAGGAATGATGGGAGGGGAGGAGAGGAGGGAGGCTGCTCTCCACTGTAGGAGGGTTGTCAGGCTCTCACTTACAGGCCTGATTAAATAACAGGATGCTTTATGAAAACAAGAACATTATCTGCCTCTTAAAAGGCCGGGAAAGGCCCTCTAATTGGCTTCCCCCGAGTCTCTGTGTTGCCGCCCGTCGGTGGTGAGAGAAAAAATCCTCTGCCATGCCTCGGCCACAAACGGAGAGAAATTATGCAGGATGCTTTCTCTCCCCCGTCCAGTTATACTCTCATCCCTGCTGTAGGAATGTATCAACATACCGATATAGAGCCTACAAAAAGGCCGTCTTTTCCCACTCAAGGGAGGATTATTCCCACCTGAATCTCTTGATTGAGTGCAATACAAACAATAAAGAGATAGTGGCTCCTCTGTGGGATCGGACCGCTTCTCATGTGGCGACTTTCACAGCTGAGGTTTTTAAAAAATGTTTGGAGAAGTGAGAAGAAAGCGTCAGAGGAGGGTTTGGCATGTTTGTGTTCCCCGACAGATCTGACTCTTTACATCTCTTCCCTGCCATGCAACCCAGGTGGTTTATTTAATCATACTCATTACAGTCAAGTGCTGCTTTGATTAAAGTATATCTGGATAGTTACAACTGCGATTGATTTAAGAAGTGTGTCATGTGCTTACATAGCTTTAGTTGCTTAAATAGATTGTACAGTGTAGCTGTAGAGGTGCTGGTCAACATGTTTTTTCTTTTACCTCTCCACAGCTACCTGATTCCCCCTGTTTTCAGTCTTCATGCTAAGCTAAGCTAGCGGTTTAATGGCTCTAGCTAGATGTAAGAAACAATAAGCGGGATTCGTACATGGAATCAATGCTGTATCTATTTCGATTCAGTGTGATTCAGGGGTCTGCGATCGATATTAGGTGATATTAAATGCCCAGACTTCAAACTGGCTGGGTTAAAAAGTGAAATTGGAGGTCACATGGTGGCGTGTGTGCGATGAAGTCAGGGCTCCATCATCATCTGTCACTGGCAGATGAGACTGATGTGGCCTGCCGGCTGCAGGCGCTCGCCTCTTTGATGTTTCGAGGATGTGTTTAGCGAGCGATAGTGTATCAGATGACTTTGGTCTTTCTCTCTGTCACCCTGTGCTTTGCATTTCAAATGTGTGTCATGCACGGTGTAGCCAGGGCGTGCTAACAAGAGGGGGGCGGCGAGGGACAAGGGAAGTGCGGAGAGAAAGAGAGAGGGAGTGAGTTCTCTAAATGACCTCTGCTACCTCCAGACAGGCAGATCAGGTTCATAACTTTTTCCAGTGTCTCTCTGCACGAGAAGGGTGGCCAAGCCCAGGTTCTGGATTTAGTGTTTCAGTGTGTGTGTGTGTGTGTGTGTGTGTGTGTGTGTGTGTGTGTGTGTGTGTGTGTGTTCCAGGATGAATGGAAGTTATAAGTAGGAGGAGTGTGTGTGTGTGTGTGTGTGTGTGTGTGTGTGTGTGTGTGTGTGTGTATGTGATTCAGGCCCACCCCCTCAGGCTCAATACTTTTCCTGAGAGCGTAGAATCTGCTCACCTGCCCTGACATGCCCGCCTGGCCCCCCCACTCCCACCGCCACCCCTCCTCCTCCTCCTCCTCCTTCTCTTCATACATTACTTGCCCCCCCTCCAGCGGGCCCACATCAAAGTGCCCCTGTGAGTAATGGATACCCAGCAGGGCCACACCCTTCCCTCCTCCGAACAACTCAACTGCCGCTGAGCCGGTGGCGAGCACCCGGCAATCACAGCAGCACACACTCACACATACAGCCATTATTCACACACAATTAGACTTAAATATACAGCTTCAAAGTTAGCTAAACAATATTTAAAGCAAAGCCATGTAGTTCTGGTTATTTTTTATATCATTTATTTCAACATTACTTTAAGTGTATGAGTGATAATTATTTGTCATTATTTTCCAAATTTTGACACATATATTAGGGTTAGGTTTGGATCAACTGTGGTCTTTGGACAGATCAGCTATAATGATGTTTAAAGCTGGAATTTGGGATTTTATACATGAATGTCCGTTACATTCAAGCCCTTGCCAAAGTAGTCAGCAGGACCGTGTCCGGTCTGTGACCATGAATGTCACATTAATCCGGTATCTATTACACTACATCATCACAGAAAATTCTCCTCATGGTCCAACCAACCCAAACAGAGCTGAGCCAATCTGCCTTTTGTTTTCACGCCCTGTAAGCTTGGAATGAGCTGCAAGGCAGACTTAACTTCAAATCTTTGATCAAAAGTACTTCAGATTCAGTTTTCACACTGAGAATAACAAGCGCTGTTATTTGACATCATTCTTTTAGCCTCAGATTCCTGTATGTGCTGTGTCATGTTTTATCAGAGTTTCATATAATGAGTTAAACCTATGTAAACAACCCAGTCTTACTTCGAAGTTGTCAAAATCTGGTGCTTGGGCAGTGACTTGCGGTGTCAGACACTGAGGAAAAAAGCCATCCTTTAACATTGGCATGATACACAGCCAGTCACGGTGATAGTTTAACAGCTTTCGGAGGAGTCGGGGAAACACGGCAGGACAAAAACGAAAGTTAAGGCGACTAAAGTCCGAATAGGGCGGGCGGGAGGGGTGGTGGATTGGTCCAGCAAACATGACTTTCACCTGAGAGAGCAGCATTCGCACTAGGGCTGCAATGATTAGTCGACTAATCGACGACTAAACGACTATTAAAATAATCAGTGACTATTTTAGTAGTCGACTAATCGGTTTGAGTCATTTTTCATAGAAAAGTACTATAAAAGCACCAAAATACTCTTATTGCAGCTTCTTACGTTCAAATATTTGCAGCTTTACACACTCTCCCATGATGGTGAACCAAAACCCTTTGGCATTAGTACGAAACAAGACATTAGATGACATAATTTTGGGGTTTGGGAGAGACAGACCGACATTTTTCAACATTTTAACACATTTTTCGATAAAACGATTAGTAGACTAATCGAAAAATGTTGACAGATTAGTCGACAATGAAAATAATCGTTAGTTGCAGTCCTAGTTGGCACTGTGTAAGATTATAAAGCCAAACCCTGTTCATTTTCCCTCCCTGTTCATGACCTCAGCTCATGACGGATTTCTTTGGTCATCTGCTCAAAGCATTCTACTGCAAGTTTACATTACATACACTGCTACATGTAGCTACATGCTAACGTCAAGGGGAGATGTAATCTTGGTTGCAGGTGTTGGTAATTTCTCACTGGTTTCGGATCACATTCCTACTAGCTTATGTCAGGTTGTGTTTAGAAGCTTTTATTGTTGATTTTGAACAGTAGAAAGTGCCGCTATACCCCGTTACAGTCGGCTGCAATAGATGTACAAGACACCAAGATAAAGAAGACCTGGAAATGCTGACCACTCCAGTCTCTTTTGGGAGGGGGGCTCAAAGAGACAGGAGTGTTGTAGACTGAGGGTGAACACAGGTGTTCCAGGACAGACAGTATGAGGAAAATAAAGAGTTTTTTTGATGACTTAAGAATGTAAACATGTTGTTGTGGAAACCCAGGATACAAGTATGAACCTGAAAATGAGCATAATAAGCCCCCTTTAAACACAATGTCCATAACACCAGCTCAGACTGCACCTGTTTTCAATGCCACTTAAACCCCCTCCTATTATCACCACCAGCCCTCGCCCCCGTCTGCTCCTCATTTAGCCATGCGGTGTGTCCCAGTGCCTCAGTAATGGTTCCAGTGTGCCAGGCCAGTCAGGAGAAATGACAGAGCAGAGAGTCGGCCTCAGACCTGTAGGCCCGGAGCTCTGCACTCTGTCATTAGACACTTTAATGCAGCAGCACCACAGCCTGCTCGCCTCACTCCGTCCTTCTCTTCTTTTTTTTCTGTACCTCGTTCACTCTCACTCCTTATTCCCACACATATTATTCCATGGTATAATTTACTCGTGCACTGAATGATGTGGATCCTCACGCTGGGAAAAGACAAGTTAAATAGAGTCTAGTGGCATGTTTTTAAGGAGGCGGGAGGGGAGACCGAGGAAGTGCAACATCAACAGGTTTATGGCGGAGTGTGTGGTGGTGTGTAATTAACGGTAATAAAGATTTTCACTGTAAGGACAACCGTGCTCACTAATTAGTTAGGTTGAGACTGAAATGTCTTACTTGCTGGTTGCTCTGATAAAAAACATCTGACCTAACATGGTGATTTAGTTAAAGAATTACTTCACCTCCCAAATGACCATTTGTATATCAATTACTCAACTAGTGTCACGTTGAGTTGGTGAAGAAAACTTTAGTGGTTGTTGTTTTTTTGGGTTTTTTTGCATGTCTCCGCAGTGAAAGGAGAATCCAAAAACGGAGAAAGAGTTGATGACTTAAAGTTATAGGGCTCCATGTTTGACAACACTAAAACTACTAAAAGAGAAATGAAAGTGAAACTTATCTGCACTTTTTAAAGCCAGACTCCATCAATAGAAACTGTAATTTTATCTTGCTGAACATTGGAGCTGCTGATTTAACATAGCCTCCAATCAGTAAGTTTGTTTGTCTTATTCTGTGACTTTGGTGAATCTAATCTGATCTTTTAAGGGGTGAATCTCACCCCTTAAAATGCTGGTTCCAAACCTTTATTTAGTTTTATTTGACCTTTAGTGAACCAGAAAAAACCTTTAGAGATTTAACATCTCCTTTTCAGGGGTTTCCTGGCCAAGACAGGCAGCAACATCAGTTACACACAGACAACATGGAACATAAACACAAAATAAAAAATATACAGCTCTAAAATAAGCAATATGAAACACAAATGAGATTGCTACAAAGAAAAGCCAAAAAGTATGTTAATATATGCTATAAGTGAACCATAAAAGTGCAAAAAAGTTTATCAGTTGCTCTGTTATGCTTTAAATATAATATGAAATATCCAAAAAATATGTCACCTAGTCAGGGGTACCGAAATGACAAAGGCTGGGAACCACTGCTTTAAAACACCAAAGTCACACAAACTAGCTGATGAAGGCAGTGGTAGACCAGCAGCTCCTGTGTTCAGCAAGGTAAAATTACTGTTTTGGTCAATGGAGTCTGGCTTTGAAGTTTCATGTTCAGTTCCCTGGCAGAAAGGGCTGTCTGTTTTAGAAGTATCGAGCATCCAACTGGATAAATGAAACTTGGATTATACTGCACGAGTTGTGTGGGAGTTTGTAAACAGATATTTTAATACAGTTTTGCTGTTGTTAAACGTGGACCACTATGACTTTATGTAAGTCTCTGTTTTTGGATTCTTCGTTCACCATGCCAGCAAGCATGAAAGCATGCAAGAAATAACATTTTCCTTCAAGAATAAAAACATTATGAAAGAGTAAAACATTTCCTTGTTTTTAGGGAAAACTGAGAGAAGTTAACTTCGTTCATGGTTTCTCTAGAAAAGGTAATCTCCTTGTTGCTAGTTCTCTGTTTGCCTTGTTCTGTCTGTTTAATGCTGAAACGAATTCCTTAGAAAATTCCTAAAACAATGGAAACATCTGGAACAAGTCAGATTATCTCACTTCATTAGCAGATTATCTCTGGTTAAGAAGTCTCAATATGAGAATAGACGACTGTTGTTGTCTGTGCACTCACAGCTGCAGATAAGTGACTTCAAAGATCTTATTCACTGCCCCTTTAATGCTCAGATTTAAATCAAATCTGCTGTCAGAAGTCAAAGGTTATGAAGCTACTGGGTCACACTTGGACTCTAAATGGAGTTCTGTAATCATAGATGTTCAACTAATATAACAGATGTTTCTCCATGGCAAGACTGAACGTGTGTCTGTGTGTAATATTCTCATTATTGCCCTCTCTTTTTCCTCTCCGTTACGTCGGAACATGGCTGCAGATGAAGGAGAATCGCCCGCTGGAATGAATTGGTGCTGCTGTGCCATCCGCACCACATTAAACCCATGACAAACACTGAGACGTTAACAGGCAAAGCGATCTTGTCAGGCGACGGAAAAACCTTGGCGCGTCCCTTATGTGAAATAAAGACATCAGAGCAGAAGCGTAGTTTGTTTCTGCCCCGCTGAGAACACACTGTGATGCCAGGCCTGGCTCACAGACCGCACTTCGCCAGGGATGTAAACAAACAGTGCTGGCTGGCCCCGAGCGGGCCACCCAATGCTGGAGAGGGCAGCTCGCTGGCTCGATCTGGTGTTTATGCAAGATGAGCTGTGGTTAATGCTGCCGTGAGCCAAGTGCTGCTCGTAGTAAGGTGGAACACGCATTCTGGATTGGTTTGTTTGTGTAAATCATTTGCTCCTGTCAGCATCAGGAGGTGTTACAATTTAAAGACACTGCCCTTTGAATTTTTATGAGATTATAGCAGCTTTCATATAATGTTGGTGTAGACTGTGTGGTGTCGTCCATGTCCTCCTTTGTGGTGGTGATGGGACTGATTGTGAGCAGTTAGACAAAAAAGTCTCATCAGGTCCATACCTCCATCTATTTCGTAACCGCTTATCCTCTTGAGGGTCGCGGGGGGGCTGGAGCCTATCCCAGCTGACATTGGGCGAGAGGCAGGGTACACCCTGGACAGGTCGCCAGACTATCACAGGGCTGACACATACAGACAGACAACCATTCACACTCACATTCACACCTACGGACAATTTAGAGTCACCAATTAACCTGCATGTCTTTGGACTGTGGGAGGAAGCCGGAGCACACATGGAGAAAACCCATGCAGACACAGGGAGAACATGCAAACTCAGCTTTGTACAAAATAATAGACTATGTTAATGTCTCAACAATATTCTGTAAGAATTAGTATATTAAATATATACAGTTGATATTGTACAGACTTGAGACGAAGCTGGAGGATTTCTTTTGATATACTGGGGTCGCCAAAGTTGGAAATGTTTAAATTCTACACACAGTGACTTTAAAGGGACAGTTCACCATGAGGATGCACGCATCCTTCTGCGTGGTGATATGGTTGGCAGGTGTAGTTCAGGAGAAAGAAAATAGTGGATTTAAAATGTGGTGGTGTAGGTCG
This sequence comes from Epinephelus awoara, assembly GCA_035609425.1. Taxonomy (NCBI): domain Eukaryota; kingdom Metazoa; phylum Chordata; class Actinopteri; order Perciformes; family Serranidae; genus Epinephelus; species Epinephelus awoara. The sequence goes on along the minus strand of CM069304.1, from coordinate 21,949,201 downwards.
TACCTCCGTGAAACTTGGATCATAGATGACAACAATAAAAGTGGTAACTCCTTTACAGCCCCACGTGGGCTAAAATAAAGCAGTTGAATTAAAAATAAATCAATACATTCAAAAAATCAATAAAAAAAATTGCAGTACTTAAGTGAATAATTGTTTTTTCCACTCGTAGCAACAGGCTGTCTGTGTTGAATGCATACCTGCTGGTGTACCTGTGTGACCTCACAGTGTCCCTCTCTGGCTCCGTGCCCTCAGGTGTGTTTATGTTTGTGACAGCCGCCACTACCTGTTGCACCTCCTCGCCGGCTCTGTTTCACAAAAACACAGCAAGACCCCCCCCCTACAAAAACCCAACCAGTGTTAAAAGCAGACTGTTGTGGTCCGTGCATTGTTTGTTAGTTTTTCAGTGATTACGTCGTCTGTTTACCTCTTTAAACCGCAGTCAGCTCCAATGCTGCAATTGTTAATGTTTACTCAAGTGCCAAATAGTGATGAATCCCATGTGTCACCTCACGAGGATGGGTGTTTACCTCACCACAGCCATGTCTGTTTCAGTTCCGACCATAACAGAATCTGGAGATGTTGAAACCCTCGCACTGGCAGTCTTTTTAACTCGTCTTGTTAGCGTCAGATCTTTTCACGGCACCATTTAAGGATAAATATATCTGCTAATAATCATAATGAGATCTCTCAGGCCTCTTCTTGGTCTGTGGCTCAGTCGAGTCGAACACACTGCTAATACTGGCATATAAGAACACCACAGCAGCAGTCATTCGATGAATACATTATGATATATCTTCTTAAAGTGTAGGCGACTGTGTGCGTTTGGCTTCCCTCGTTTATAACTACGATCAGAGGACGTGAGGGCTCAGTCAGGAACTTTTGAACCCCAGGTAAAGCAAATTCCCACATGTCGGAGATCTAGTTTTTTTCCTCCTATGTGACCGCACCCCATTTAGGCCCATGCACGTACTACAATTACTGCTCTGATGAAACAGGCTGCTGCACACAGAGCTGGAAGCCAGATCAAAGGGGATATGTAAATTTTTTTATTTGACCTCTCTCTGACCGTCAATACTACGGCCACCGGCGGTTCTGTGGGACAATGTTGTTAACTCTCAACTGCACGCCACATTATGTTGGAAAACATACGCACATGCTGTATGCACGCTCACACATGGGCAATTAGTGCACGCGGTGCTTTCATCTGCAGTGCTGGGAGGGTTACTTATAAAACATATTCCACTACAGATTACTGAGTACACGCCCTGAAAATGTAGTTTATATTCTAAATACTTTGGATTACTTTAAAATCATCTTGCGGAGCTCATTTGTCTGGGTCGTATTTTTCCACGCCAAAAACACATTCCTGACGGTGCCCTGCATGCGCATCTCTTTTTTGAATCTGTCATAGCAGCCTGAGTGCACCTTCCCACCCTGGGCTGCGAGCAGCAGGCGAGAAATCACTGTTTAGTGTTGTGTTTGACCCGGGTGATTAGGTGTTTAAACTCCTGTCTCCTCCTCATTAGGCGTTGGCAGATGCCAGACGCTTGAGAGCATGTGATGAGATATTGATGGCTGCTACACATTTGTTTTCTCACTGTCTTGTGGTGATGCTCGATTAAGCATTTCTTTTTTTCTTAGGGCGCTCTGATAACAAAATCAACATTCAGAGAAACACAAGACAACGTCAGGTCAGGTCAGGTCACAGACACAAACCGAGGCACATAGTCTTAAAGATGTTGGTGTGATGTTTCTCTGATGGAATCTGATCAAGCACTAAGGGTTTGCATGTCAGACACAGACATAACTGGCTGTGCCACTTGACAAGTAAGAGCTCCTGTATGTCTGTGGTGTCTCTACAGCATTTTTTACTTTAATGACACTTTAATTACTAATGAATATTAAACTTACAGGCATAAAATTCACAGTCGATCATTTCAGTACACTCGTAGCTTATGGTAGCTAATGTCAGCAAAGTCTAGATATCACTATCATACTTCAGTTCATCACTATCACACTTATTGCGGTCCTTGTAATTCTGCTTTAGCTTTTGAAGCTTCTCCCAGTACCGTTTCCCATCTCCTTGCAGGAGATTTTTGCACACCCCTCATCATTTCGGGTCTGGGTCACCATTTTCAGTTCCCGCTGAACTTTGTCCTCAGTAGAAATGCTCAGTTAGGCCTGGACTTTTTTGTCTATCCATCTGTAACTCCATGTTTATGTGTTAAGGTGGAAGCAAACAGAACAAAAGACAAACTGGTTTACAGCAGTAGACTTTGTAAAATGTTAGTTGATGCTGTCTCGTGAATCTTTGCTTTGAGCACTAAACCATTAAGGAATTTTCAGTGCTGCAAGCCCCAATCCCAAAGAATTACCTTACAATCAAGGACTTTTTGGGGGATATAATAATGTCCCCAGAGCTTAATTGAGACTCTGGTCCATGCTGTCAAAATGCAATGAGTTCCTCAAAAGGTTCCTGCCATCACAAAAGGACTTATGTCACTGACAGTCGGTATTTTCAGGCCGAACAGTTTTGGGACTCCCTGAGAGGAACTGCTTACCAGAGAGCTCTTCTGAGAACTACATACATTTAAGTGCTTTTTTCAATTTGCATTGGCACCCCTGATAGGAACACTGAAGTGATGCACTGTTAGGTTGGTATATCAACATCACTTTTGTTTTGACAAGTCAAAATTGCATTTCCACCGTCGTATAAATACGACTTCAGTTCGTCATGAGCCATTGTTTGTGTTTCATGTCGTCTGTTGTTTACACGGCTAACTGTTTTTCAAATATTGCGGCTCAACGCACACTTCCTAAGGACTACAAAGGTTTCTAGTTCTTACAGTGTGGACAGAACAAAAAAGATGGTTCGTAGAACTATGAGAAGTTTCTGACCTATTATTGAGTTAGTACACTAACCACCGAGCCAGTGACTACATGACGCTTCTCTACTTGTTTTATAGTTTAACTATGTTTCAACATTTGCTGTTGTTTATAATGTTACATCAACAACTGACCACATGACTGGTTGTCTCTAAAACATTCTTTCAGCTTTACACTTCACTGTAAAATGACAGTGATTGAACGCAGCACACTCTCAGAGCCTGGTTTGAATACAAAACGTCCTTATTTGCATGTTGAGCTGATGCAACACCCGTCTCCCTTCAATCAGTGTTTCACCTTCTCTTTTCACTTAATTAAACAATCCTCCGCTGTTTCATTGGTTACATCCTCCAACATAAGATAAGGGTTTAGATTACCAGTGCTGCAGCCTTCAGCTTCCTTCTAACACTTTTTAGGCAGTGTGTGGCTTCAGAAGTCAGGTGGAGAAGTGACAGGAGGAGCCGTACTTTGGTCTGAGGCTCAGTGCGTCACTGCCACCTAGTGATGGGTTGAGACACTAAATGAACAAGTATGGTTTTCTATAACCACATGAGTGATGTTCTCTGTTGCTGAACGCCGTTTGTCCTTTACTGAGATCACACGCAGTATAAGAATATCATAAAAACTGTCCTTGCTGTCTGTATGTTTTGTTTCTAACTGTTATCCCTCCTGTGTTGTCTCCTGCAGGCTCGCATGGCGTTGGACAAAGGTGCTCAGGCTGTTATCTTTGATGTCAGTGATGATGCCAATGCTGCTGCTGAGGTGAGAGTGCAGACACACCTACATTTACAGCTATATTTATTCATAAAATATGAAAGACAGAAAAGCACACAGAAATGTCACACTCATACTTTTGTGATTACCATCCTGTATGCAAAACAAACACAGTTGAGAGAAACAGACTCCCTTCCCCGTCCGGTCGTGCTGGTGGAGGCGGAGGATGCTGAGGAGCTGATGGGTTTGGTCAACAAGAACGAGGAGGCCAGAGTTCGCATTGAGATCATGGTGGAGCAGCCTAAATGGGTAAGCACTGAAACATACACACACCTGTGACTCTCCTATCATTGGCTGGAGAGGAGAGAGTGAGAGACAGATCCATGAGCATGAACACCGTACAGGTTCCCTCACTCAGCCTGCCTCACACACTGTCACAGATTCACAAGATCTAAAGTAGCTGCTGTGCTTTGGACTTTCATATGGATCACTTAAAGGATTTTCTTGTTTCTTTGAGTACGTAATGTTTAAAGTTTAAATGTTAAGTTTGGCCATTTTCAACCTGGACTGAACTTTCTTGTGTTTTTGTGTCTAGTTGACAAATGGAAACAACATTTTTAAAAATTGGTCCATTATTGAGTGAGACAGGCTGCAGTGTAACCACTCGTGGCATGTTTGCACCGTCAATGTACGTCCACTAAAAGTGCTCGTTTTTGCCACTGACAGGCTCAGATTGTTATTTTAAGTGTCTTGCAACATTATGGAAAGGATCCCCACAGAGATAGAGCTTTTCGTTAAAGCATTAGATCTTTTTGTTTTACTAAAAACAGCCCCAAAATTGCTATCACCAAACCCACCAGACTCCATTTAAATAAACTGCAATTTTACCATGTATAGAGTCAGCTTATTGTCACATCTAACTGGGTAAATTAAGGGTTTATTTTAGCCAAGCCAGAGCTGGTGATTGTTGAAACAGTTAAAAGATGAATGGATAAGGTTTTTTGTGAGTTTTATGTATTTTTTGCCAACTTTAAAGCAAGTGTGTTTTACGATGATAAAATTACTGTTTATTTGAATGGAGTCTGGTGGGTTTGGCGATGAAGATTTTGGGGCTGTTTCTAGTGAAACAAAAAGGTCTATCTCTGTAGGGATCCTTTCTTTAATGTTGTCAGACACTTAATCACACAACAATCTGAGTGTGGCCGTACACTGACAGCATGAACGGCTGCCAGCTGCAGCAATCTCACCAAATACTGGACCATTTTCAAAAGTGGTTGTTTCCATTTGTTTCTTAAACACACATAAACATGGGAGAAAAAAAGGGTCTATGATGAAAATTACTGAAGTCACCCCTTAAGATATCTTGGAGTGGTCTCTGATTTAATACAAATATTATTTTGCTCTCTTTCCATCTTCTGTTCCCTTTTCAGCCACATTATGATGTGGGTATCCTGCTCACTATTGTCTTAGTTATTCTGACCATCGTCCTAATCTTCGCTTTCCGCTACAAGTGCAAGTCCAACAGGACCTGGGTGAGTGTTAACATGGGTGTCAGTGCATTGTCTTCTTTTTGGATCCACAGCTCAGCTGGACATCTTTCAAAGGTTTTTGTAACCCTCGCTTCTTGTGCATGCAGGACTCTGTCCATCAGCAGACCATGCGGGCCATCAGTCGATTGGAGACCAAAACCTACAGCTCCCAGGGCTGCTCGGGCTCTCAGCGCCACCGTGCAGCCTGGGGGTCAGCAAGTAGCTCCAACTCGAGCCCCGTCTGTGCTATCTGCCTGGAGGATTTCCAGGACGGACAAGTAAGAGGAGAAAGAGTGAGGAACACACTGTATCTGTAGATGTAACTGTCCTCATCTCAAATCTACCTCTGTCTCACTTGTATACCAGCATCTGAGGATCATCTCCTGTGCTCATGAGTTCCACAAAGACTGCGTTGACCCCTGGCTACTACAACATCGCACCTGTCCCCTCTGCATGCACAACATCATGGGTGAGTAAAGGCATATTTCCAGTCAGGTTTTGGTAAAGAAGGAATCTTAAAATGGTTATGAAGTTTAGTTTAGGCTCTCTTTTCCATGCTTTGACTGATATCTGCAATGCTGTCAATAGAGGACTTTTCGTCAATTTGAAATGTTAGATCTTGAATTTAAATTCACATTGATTTTTAACCCCTTCTTGAATCTGCTGTGATAGATCTTACTGTTACCCTGCAATGTCCTGTGTGTTCTGACTGCTGTTGTGGCCCACAGGGACAGAGCGACAGCCTCAGAGGAACAGACTCCAGCAGAGTCCGGAGCAAAGCCAGAGTTTCCTGCACCCTCAGCCTTACAGCAGCCCACGCAACCACCCCTTCCCCCAGCATGCCATCCCCTTCTCTATGAGGCCCCACTATCCTCGTGGACCCTCTGGACCCTATCCCTCTCTGGGCCACTACACTGGCTCTTCTCCCATGGACGCCCAAACTCTACGTTTCCTCACCAGCAGGCCCCTTACATCCGGTTGTGGATACCACCTTCCTGCAGAGGGTCCTGGGAGGCCCCACAGGATTGGAGGTAACTGCAGGACTTCCACACACCACTACACGCCTCGTCGGTCCTGCCACAACTATCGCTCGTCCTGTCCGGCCCAGCGCAGTGCATCCAGCTCAAGACTGCACCACACTGCCTCTGCCACACCACAGAACCGTGGAGCGCCGGCTCATAGCCGGCAGGACGACGGCAGCTGCTCGGGTGGCAGCTACCACACAGAGCGCAGCGGATACTTGGCAGACGGGCCAGCGAGCGACTCCAGCTCAGGGCCATGTCATGGCTCCTCCAGCGACTCAGTTCTCAACTGTACTGATGTGTCCTTGCAGGGGGTTTATGGCAGCTGGTCCACCTTCCGTAGCTCTCTGAGCAGTGACTACGATCCTTTTGGTTGTTATGGGCCAGGTCCTGGGCGCGCCCCTCGCAGGAACAGCTTAGAGGCAGGCGCCCAGGCCCGGCCCAGGTCTTTGGATTCTGTGGTAAATAAAGCAGGCTGCCCTGAAGAGCAGCCGCAGACTGTGTTCAGCCACATCCACTACCACCGCCACAGACACCACCACTATGAGGAGGGGGAGCACAGCCAGGGCCCGAGCAGAGGCTCAGACGAGGAGCAGGGAGCCGCTGCTGCTGCTGCAGCTGCAGCTGCAGCTGCACCTGCTGCTCTCGTCCTGGACAAAGACTCACCTGTCTGCCCTCCTAAGCACACCGCCTGCCAGTGCGCAAAGCCAGACCCCACAGATCGTCCCAGTCCGGGGGCAGAGTGTCAGGACCACGACCCCAGCAGCCCTACAGGACCTCCTGTCCTGGTATCCCCAATCCCTTTACAGCTTCAATCCCACTGCTGCCACCAGGGACACGCACATCCTCCCACTACTCTTGGGCGAGTGGGTGGCTGTGTGCTTGATGGCCCGTCTGTTCGCTTCCATCAGAGCTTAGATCTGCAGGATGACCGAAGCATCCACATCCACTACGGTCAGGGCCCGGGCTTCTGCTGCTCTCCTCCTGAGCTGCACCCTGCCTTGCTCCCCGTGCCCCTCATTCTGGACTCTGGAGGTATGGAGGACTGGCCTTGCTATGCCGGGGCGCACGTTGTTTGGCAAAAGCGGGTGCAGCAGGCCCGCTCAGAGCCTCAGCTCTTGGGGCCAGGGACCTCTATGGACAGGCCACCCTGCAGGTTCCACCACGGCCCTGCTGCTGACCGCAACACAGACATTTGTTTGTACTGCCAAACATTACATCACAATCAGGGTGGGTGCCTCCTTCGTTTACCTTTAATAACATGGCCAGGTCATTGGCCTTAAAGTACAACTTTGGGTTATTATTTTCATAGTTTTGGGCATCATTTCTATTAGTCGTGATAATGATTACTCACCAGAATACTGGTAAGCTGTTGGAATACGGCGACATCACTACAGCTACATCTTCTGAATTGCTTTCTTTGGACATTACTCACCTAAGTGCTATATTGTGGTTTCTTGAAGACGTTCCGCCTCTCACCCAAGATGCTTCTTCAGTTCTGAAGAGGAACAGAAGAACAGAACTGAAGAAGCGTCTTGGGTGAGAGGCAAAACATCTTCAAGAAACTCATGCAAGTCTAGTTGCTAACGATATAGCACTTAGGATTACCATGACCTGGATAACTGAGAACCTTCACCAACATATCAATTACTCACATTCTTTCCTTATCGTATTTTGAAGGTAACTGAGCTGTTTTTGTGTCCGCAGGATCAGAAGAGGAGTCTGGTGTGTGAGAACTTGTTGCATCCCCATTATCACGCTGCTACACAGGAGCCAGAATGGACAAGCCTCTCATTGGCTATCGCTCTCATGTCTTCCGCATAATTCCACCAGCCATGCCTTTCGTTTCCCCAGCTTCCCCCACGAGTCACAGCTCACACGCTGATATGCTCTCTCAGCTGAGTGTGATTGAATTTACCCTGATTATATAAAGCTAAACTTTTTATTGAATTTATAATGAATGATTTAAATGATTGGGAGTTGCTGGGGAAACGACTCATACGCCACAAAGGGGGGAAAGTGTTTTTCTGTGTTTTCCTCGTCAGTTATAGGAAGAATATTCATCACCGACATGATATCACAAGTTCCCATGCTCCTTAGTGACAACTAACGAATGATCCTTGCTTAGGGTGTTGAGCCCTCATGAAGTGAGACTCCATCTTTGCGTCGCTCACTCTGTTGCAGAATAACTTGATTTATCTTGGAGGTACTTTACTCTGCGTGATCTTGGCCTTCCTTCGCTGAGTCCAGTCTCAGCTCAGAGAAGCTTTTCTCTCCAGCCTACCTCAGCTCAGATTTCTTAACATGCCTCACACAGGGGGTCTTTAAAGGTACTGCTGTAGTGATTTTTTTTTTTTTTTTTTTTTTTTTTTTGGTCACAACCATGTAGCTCCCATAAACTCAACAACTCAAACGTTTTCCTCTTGGCAGTCTGACCTGTCCAAACGGAGAGAAAGGTTGATGCTCAGCCCCTCAAACAACGAGCATTCACTGAGGTTGCTGAGCCTTGCATGGGCCTTGTTTTCACTATTTCAATAATGGCAGCTGTTTTTTCAACATGTTTGTATTTTGGATCATTTTCTTTTCTTTTTCTTTTTTTTTTTTTGTAGTCTGTAATTTTTTTTTTTTTTTAATTTTTCAAAATGAACCAGTTTGACTGAATTATGTCGTCGTCATACAAGCTATTGACTTGTTCTTGTCATTTCTCTTGCCAGTGGTTACTTCATGTATTTAACCTCAATGCTGTTAAACCCCCTAATCGGTGCATAGTGTACAGGGATGACACCATATGCTCTGCTCCTTTTAAAGAATACCTCACTCCACAGATGACCATTTGTATATCAATTACTCACGCCCTATTATGTTATATTCATGAGGAAAGAGTTGTTTTTCTCACATTCCTCCACTGTGAACGAAGAATCCAAAAACTGAGGAAATTCTCGATGAATTGAAGTCATGGGGTCCACGTTTAATAACAGCAAAACTATATCAAAACATTTGTGTAGTGAACTGAAACTATAACTTATATATGCTCTCTTCAATCCAGACTCCATCGAAAAAAAACAGTAATTTTACCTCGCTGAAAACATGAGCTCTTGGTCTACCACTGCCTCGATCAGTCAGTTAGTTTGTGTTATTGTGTGACTGTGGTGAATCAAATCTAACCCTTTAAAACACCAAAGTAACACAATGACACAAACTAAATAACTGATGGAGGCAGTGGTAGACCAGCAGCTGCTGCATTCAGCAAGGTAAAATCACTGTTTTCATCATTGGAGTCTGGCTTTGAGGAGAGTGGATGTTTTGAAGTTTTGCTGTTGTTACCGTCACAAATTTGAATGTAACACGTGTTGAGTAATTGATATACAAACAGTTATTTGAGGGGTGAGGTATTCCCTTAAAGCCTAGTTCATCACAATTTTGTATTACCCGTTAAAAAGGCTATACCTTCCTGTTGGCTTCCAGCAACTAAAGCTCTAGAGGAATATTCTACATTGCAGCCATAGAAAAGAGATAGTGACTATTTAATTATATAACTGGAGTAAAGCCATGCTAGGTAGACCTTACAGTCCCAAGCATCAGCTCAGTCTGTTGCCGTAGCACCAGTTCAATGAAAGCTCGGTGTGCTGTTCCCATGATTTCAAACTGTAATGGGCGGAGCCTGAGAAATGTCTCAGGAACAATCAAACACTGGAAAAATGGGAAGAATTCATTTACCTTAGTTACAGTAATGCTACCTGAGTTGGTAAATGATCCTTTGTCATGGTAAATGAGCACTGTCAGTCCCTGCTTTAAAGAAAGGATCCACCGTAAAGGGACAGTTCAAAACAAAGTCAAAAATATATATGTTTCTTCTTACCTGTAGTGCTGTTTATCAGTCTAGATTGTTTGGGTGTGAGTTGCTGAGTGTTGGAGACAGTGGCCAAAGAGATGGCACTCGCGCTTGTGGTGCTCAAAGCACAAAAAAACAAAACAAAACAGCAACGTCTCTTTCCAGAAATCATGACCTTGTTACTCAAGATAATCCACAGACCTTGTTGTGAGCAGTTTCATGTAGGAACTATTTTCTTTTTACCGAACAGATAGCGTGCATCTCCTCATGGTCGAGAGACTCATGCTGGTGACAGCACCAGATGTTTAAACACATTAAAGGGATCATCCGGTGTTCATCAGGTGTAGAAAGAAATTACTTCCTCCACAAAACATTTCACAACAAGGTCTGTGGATTATCTTGAGTAACCAGGTCATGATTTCTGGAAAGAGGCATTGCTGTTGAGTATTTCAAATGTATTTTTCACAAGCTGAGCGCCATGTAGTTTCATTATATTGGAGAGAAGGCAGACACCTCTGGGGACAATACCTCCAGCACTCGGCAGCTCACACCAGAACAACCTAGAATGATAAATAGCACTACAGGTAAGAGGAAAATAGGTAAGGGGGGGATCAAAAACATTTTTTAATTCAGATAAAAGTAAAAAATTATAACCAACTCCCAAAACTACAAACAACAGAATCAAGCTTTTTTATTTCCTCTCCTCCCAAGTAGCCACTCTGGCAGACTGATGGACAGAAAATGTCTTTATATCCCAACAAAATTACTCTGAACTCTTCAAACTGTGTAGATAAAAGTCAAAGATGGCTCTCTTATTTCATATTTGTCTAAATAATCCGAGATCGGAGGTACGGGAATTCTGTTAGAGCGTCAACTTTCCCTTAAAAGCTCAGTGAAAATGTGAAAGGACAGACTTCAGATACAGTTTAATAGCAGACAAAGAGCTTGTGGGTATTGCAATGTAACCAGTAGCACTTACTAAAGCCTCATATGTGCCTTATTCATTCAAACTGTTCATCATCCTAAATCAGGAACGTCCCAACACACTAAGCTCTTACCTGTCGAACCAAAGAGGTAAAATCTTGAACACAGTGGACTTATAACATAAGATGTGTTGTGCCTTTATTCCTGCTTCAAATCTTTTCTCAAATCTCAGAATGAAATGCACTTTCAATAATGAGAGAGAGAACAGAGAATTGAAGTGGGAAAAATTTTGGAGTCAATATTTTTTGGACAATCATGCCGCAGTCCCTTCCTTTGTGCCAATACCTCACTTTGAATGTGTCACCGCGGCATCCTCCAGCTAAAGTATCAGGGTTTCCTCGTCTGTTATTGTTCGTGCCCCAAAACAGTCTCAGAGACTGAGGTGGAAATGACTGAATTACAAGCAGCACTTTGGCTTGAGCAGATTTTATATTAAAAAACAAACAAACAACATAATCCATGGTATTAATTGAAGAAAAAAAACAAGCCCAAAATCATCAGCACATGAAAAATAGCATTTAGCGATGCCGCAGAATATCTGATGTGATTTCATCCTGTTCAAGATCTTTCTCTTTGTGTTGTTTATGTGTTTGTTTTGTTTTTGCAAGAATAATGAGCTGAAACTGCCTTTTCTATGAGTAAAAAAAAAAAAAATCCCTCCAGAACTTCAAGGGATACGTCAGTATATTTTGGATACTTTGTGTACAAAAAGAGAACAAAAAAACAAAACCAACAAAAAAAAAAAAAAAACAGAAATGAAATAGTGTTGTATTTTATATATAATAGAACATTTCAATATAGTGACATGTCACTAATATATTTATTTACTAATATATTTATCCATTTTGTCCAGGTTTGAAAGAGTGGTTTCTGTATAGACTGAATGTTTCTATATGGAAACTGACCAGTGCCATCACAGATGTATCAACCTGCCTTCATTCCAATTATATGCAAATAAATTATTTTGAAATAAAACCTCTGTGCTGAATGCTTTCTTTCTCCAGGAGAGTCCAGTTCATGTTGTTTTTGTGCATTTTTTGTTTGTTTTTGTTTTGTTTTTTTGTTAAAGATCCGGTGTGCAGGATTTAGGGGGACAAATGGAAATAGAATAAAATATAGTAAGTATGTTTACATTAGGGTGTAATCACCTGAAAATAAGAATCACTGATTTTTTTGTTACCTTAGAATGAGCCTTTTATCAATCAATCAGTTTTATTTATAAAGCCCAATATCACACATCACAATTTGCCTCATTGGGCTTTACAGCATACGACATCCCTCTGTCCTTTAGACCCTCACAGCGGATAAGGAAAAACTCCCCAAAAACCTTTAACGGGGGAAAAAATTGTATGGGAGAGCAACTGAGGAGGGATCCCTCTTCCCGGACGGACAGACGTGCAATAGATGTCGTACAGAACAGATCAACATGATAAATTAACAGTAATCCGTATGACACAATGAGACAGACAGACAGACAGAGAGAGAGAGAGATGCATGACAGACAGTAATGACAGTAGCTGACAACAACATTAATGAAAGTAATAACATTATAATTCCGGCTATTCTGGTACAATACGCTGAAAGTATATATTAATATCTGATCGTATACATGTGTGACAATAATCATATGTGTATAATAACAGTAGAAGTATGACTAATGATAACAGCAGCAGCAGGAGGCATCTGGCAGGACCACAGCAGCAGCACAACCACACACGTCACACTATCCAGGCACCGCTGTGATACGAGTTAACCTGAGAGACAGTGGAGCACAAAGGCTCCGGAGAAGAAGCTGAGTTAGTGACATGCAGTACAGCCGTCTTAAAGTCTTAAGTCTAGTGTTAAATGTGGAGACAGTGTCTGCCTCTTGGACTGAAACAGGAAGATGATTCCACAGGAGAGGTGCTTGGTAGCTGAAGGCTCTGGCTCCTGATCTACTTGTGGAGACTTTAGACAGTGGCACTAAGGAAAAGAGAGGAGGCAGAGCTGGAGGAAGCAGAGATGAAAATGTTGAGGTTCACTTTGGGAGTGACGAGGATGGATAGAATCAGGAGTACATCAGAGGGACAGTTCATGGTAGATGTTTTGGAGATAAAGTCAGAAAGGCCAGACTGAGATGGTTCAGAGGAGGGACAGTGAATATATCCGTAGAAGGATGCTGAGGTTGGAACTGCCAGGCAAGAGGCCTAGAGGAAAACGAAAGAGGAGACTGGGAGAAGAGGATGCAGAGGATATAGGCAGATGATTCGCTGTGGCGACCCCGAAAGGGAACAGCTGAAAGAAGTGTCTTCCAGATGGCAATGTTGCAAACAGTCCATGAAAGGGGCGGGTGCTGTCTTTGGTCATGTTGCAGGCTCTGCTGTGGCAGTGAGACCTGTAGGTGTCCTCAGGTGGGAGGCAGTGGGAGACCAATGATCTTCTGTGCAGTTTTTATCATCCCCTGCAGTGCCGCTCTGCCAGCTGCCGAGCAGTTTCCGTACTGGACTGTGATGCAGTATGTCAGTATGCTTTCTACCGTGCAATGGTAGAAAGACTTCAGTAGTCTGGCAAAGAGGTGGGCCTTCCACAGCGTTCTGAGGAAGTAAAGTCTCTGTTGGGCCTTCTTGACCAGAGCAGCAGAGTTGACAGACCACTTGAGGTCCTTGCTGACGTGGACGCCCAGGAATTTAAAGTTGGGCACTCTATCCACCTCCTCTACCCCTGTTGTCACTGGCCGGAGCTCTTCTTGATGTCGTCTGAAGTTTATAATTAGCTCCTTTGTCTTCTTGATGTTAAGAGACAGGTTGTTGTCTGCACACCACACAGTCAGATCACCATGTCTGTTTGCTCTGAAGAGGAAGAGACCTCCAGATAATTTAACTCCCAATGAAAACCTCTTGAATGTCTTGATCTCAAGTTATCAGTCAATGTGAAACATTACAAACGTTTGTGTTTTCTCTAACTGGGAGACATTTCAGCTGGTTTCAATCATCATGCAGTCCTCTTCTCTAGATGCCACTAAATCCCCCTAAACCTTGCACACTGTTCCTTTAAGGAGTATTTCACCCAAAGTTACACCTCATAGTTTAGGAGACCCACAGGACTGCTGGCCATCTCGGCCAACATTGTTGTCTTCAAGGTGCGCTAGTGTCTTCAGCTAGCACAACAACCTAAGGGATCCATTGGTACCAATCATGTCATGCTAGCTTGTCGAGAAAGAAGCTAATTGACAACAACGCAATTGAAACACACATCACTGTATCAATTACCTATTATGATGTCTGGGGTAATGTCTGATGTGGGTTTTTTAGCAGTTTCTAGAACAGAAGTACGCCGCATCCAGTTTTTTTGATACCATATCACACCTTGGATTTTTTACTGATGTCCCTCAAGGTCCTGGTGTCTTAATGTGGAATTTTAAGGGATTTTTGACCATTTTTATCCATTTTCAAGTGGTGAAAAATGCTTAAATTCAGCACCAAATTTGTGTCACAAGTAGTATCAACCCATCAAGACATAATTGAGCATGGGAGCAGCCATCATATACTTCCATCATAATGTTCTAAGCCACTCTAAATTTTCAACGGTTGATGGGCGCCTAAACAAAACAATACTGAGCTGCATCTCATATTAATCTTTAGGTTCCCAGCTTTTAGATGATGTACATTTCTATGTAAGTTTGACCTGCTGTCTGCCCCTAAAGATTGCCTGCCCTCCCTTAAGTCATTTTCCACCCTGTTATTTGGCACTTTCTCACCTTCCCATAAAAAGAATACAATTCCATTGAGACCACTTTCAGGAAGTGACATCATTTTTGGAGGGAACTCAAAGGAGTAAAGAAAGGTGAGCATAAACTTTCACTCATATCGTTTGTGCCGTGTTGTTAATCTGTTAAAGTCCCACTGTGTTAGACTACATGACGACGAGACTTGGTCCGACCACAGAAATGTAAAAGCGATCGATCAAATTATGAAAGTTTTGTATGTGTAGAAAGTTAGCTAGCTAAAATTATGTCACAGTGAAAGAATAGTCGGACAGTTTTGGAAATACATTGATTTACTTTCTTGCCTGAAGTTAGATCAGATGATTGATACCACTCTTATATTGTAAATATGAAGCCACAGCCAGCACATCATTAGCTTAGTGTAGCATAAACATGGGGAAACAGCTAGCTTAGCTCGGGCCAAGGGAACACAATCCGTCTACCAGCACATCTGAAACTCACAACTTAACACATTATTTCTCAGACTGCTGCAGTCAGTTGTCAGGAGTTGTTGTAGTAAATGGTAATATACAAATTCGTTACCTTTGGGCAGAGCCAAGCTAGCTGTTCCACTCTGTTTCCAGTATCTGTGCTAAGCTAAGCTAACTGTCTGCTGTGCTGGTGTGCTAGCTTCGTTTGGGAGCGTAGTTATGTTTCCCAGCTCAAGATGCTTTCGATATGACTCACTAAGGAGACCTTTCAAAGGTATATATTGTTATAGCCCCTTTTCCACTGGACAAAAAAAACCTAATTACACCCACCAACATCTGGCTTTTGAGTTTAGTGGGAAAGGTTACAATCTGCATCATTTCCCGGGACAAATGACTCTGCTGAAGGTATGCGTTTCCCATTCACTTTTCAACATTACAAACTATGATGACATAAGAGGGTTAATGTTTTCTGACGCTCAGATGATCAAAAGCTAGAATAGCTGTTCAAATTCAATGTGTTAAAGATTGCCAATTTTGTCTGAAAAGCCTGGGAGGAAAGGCTTTAAAGTGTGTTTAATTAGTACTTTTTTTTTTTTTTTTTTTTTTTTTCAGTGCTACACAATAAATGCCTTTGTGAGTGATCCATGAACTGGATCTCACACAACAACGATCTGATTATAGAGGAGGCTTTTGTTGCTTTGCACAATTTTCTATTCTGTTAACCCTCTGGAGTCCCGGGACATGCCGGTTTGTCCAAATCACATAATGACATGACATGCGAACTTCAAACTATATACCAGTTTTAAATTGTGTTGATAGGCCAAGTAAAAGCAGACTTATGATAAGTAATGTACACTGTGCTTTTTCCTGAATTTTATCGTCACGTTTGGTGCAGGAAGAAACGGTAGAAACAGGCTATTCAAAGGAAAATGCAAGCAAAAAAAGACATGACACCCCCTTTCCTATTGGTGGTGTTTTTTGTGTGATTTTAGGTCCAATGTGTTAATACAGTCTGTCAAAATGAAAAAATAACTGTAAAGTCACACAGGTGAGGTTGTGCTGAAAAAATGACACCAAATAAAACAATGTAAACAGTTTCTAAGGTGAAATTTAAAGGTAAAATCAAAATTCAAAAATCAATTATAGCCTTGACCCCAAAGAGTTATTGTTGTCTGGAAATATGTACACTGGACTCTGATCCTGACTTATATTGATTTTACGGTGGCTTGTAAGCCCATGCAGGCTGGGCATAACTGTATGCATGACACAATTATAAAAAAAAAATGTATTCATTGATTTATTCGTATTTCAGACTGCCACTAAATTTTACAAAATTTGGGCCACCTTTTATAGACCATTTCAATTATGTGAAATCCTCTGACAAAGGTTAATTAAGACTACATCCATCACCTTCCCCACCCCCACCCCCCTTTTCAGCTTTCCATTATAGATTTTAATTTACTCCCCCTCCTTTTTGCATTTTTCTAATTCATGCTTTACATCAATTTCTTTATTTAGTCATAGTGCATGCAATCTACTGACAACTTAAAGCATATCTGGTGTCACATGAAGACATTCAACACTGTACATGTGTTTGATATACTGTGATGTTGATTGCCTCTGAGATGTACAGCCATATATAACAGTCTAAGTGTGGTTTGGCAGCAGCAGTGGGAGGATCAGTAGAAGGCTTTGGCCTCCCCTTGGGGTGTCAGCGCCGTGAGGTTGCCCCTGGCATCTTGGTCCTTCTCAATGGCCTCAAAGAGAGACTTGAAGTTTCCTGCCCCAAAGCCCTGGAGAGAGAACAAGCACACACAGATGGCTAATTACCCAAAAAGATCTGCCGTCTTCTGTGTCATTTGTTATGGCTTCTCTCAGACACCGTTCAGGGTGTTAAACACTTTGATGTTGGATCACGGGCAGATAAATATCCTCGCAGGGTTCTCCGCTCTGACAGGGAGCTATGCTCACCGGGGGCTCGCAGATTAATCATGTAAATATTTTCATAGATAATCAAAAGATCAAGTGTTGGTGGTTGCTCTGAGAGATTCTTTGCTGCGGTTCAGATTTCTCACTTTCATGCATTGTATCCACATCTGTAGTGAAACGCTGGGAAGTGACAAGACGTGCCTGTCCTGACAGGCAGAATGGGTGCTAGGTGCTCGCAATGCAGAGCCACAGGGTGCAACCCAATCCAAAGATCCCCCTCGCTGTGAAGCAGTGAGCCTTTTAATCTGTATCTGTGATAGATTTACTGAGCTTTTACAAGTGGGCTGCTGTTACACTGCTCGCCCTGGGTGGGAGCTGCAAACAGGTGTTCAGCCGGCTCCGTCTCGGCGTCTGGAAGAAGGTGAGGGTAAGAAACAGGACCACAGGCCTGTAAACCCTGTCTCATAAAGACATAAAGGCTAAAACATGACCCTCAGATATATCAGCAGGTCTGTGGCACTTACAGAGTGGTTATGCCGCTGAATGACCTCCAAGAAAAGGGTCGGTCTGTCCTGCACTGGTTTGGTGAAGATCTGAAGGAGGTAGCCCTTGTCATCAAAATCCACTAAGATTTTCAGCTCCTGAAAATAAAAACACCCAGATAGTTTATATTTTATAACAGAAGTAAAGAGGCTGTAAATAATTTCAGGCTTGCTGAAATGATACGTTTCCTCACCTGTAAACGGTCGAGGTCCTCCTTCACCTTGATCTTGGCGGTTTTGAGATTCCTCCGCAGGGTTTCGTAGTACATGTCAGGTGCTGCGAGGAACTCCATCCCTCGGGCGCGCAGGTTCACAACCTGATTTAAGACACACACACACACAAAAAAGCAGGATCTCGAACTTGCCTTTACTTGCAGATTTGAGGAGGCTGGAGTCTGTGGATTATCATGAAATTTTAATGGGTTCTAATCAAACGCAGGAGACTCACAGATTGGATGATGTTTGACGTGTTGAGGGCGATATGCTGAACACCTGGTCCCCCGTTGTAGTCCACATATTCCTGTGAAGAAGGAGATTCAGGAGATGAAATGCACTGAGGCCAGGCTGTTAACTGCGACTGAACTCAAATTTACATATCTTTGCATATCCTATTTTAGGTTCAGCAGATTTTCCTCCAGAAAAATGCACTCCTCGATTCACTCCTCCATAGTTAGCTCAGACCACCACAGAGGTCGGAGTCGACCTTAAATGTATCCATATTGTAGGAGTTTGTCAGCTCCTGAGTTAGTTTGTTAACCAGTTTCTGTGATTATGAGTATATGTGGAGTGATACAGAATTGATACGCTAAGCCCCGCCCCTTTCTGATGGTCTGTAACTGTAACTAACTGCACTCCCTGAAGAAATATTATCACATTTTTAGAAAAATGAAACAGTGATTGCAGAGAGAAGCAGACAGAGGGGTCTACAGTCTGTGTTTGAAGGATATATCCAGGATGTCAAACTGACTCAGCAGCAGCAACAGGTTAAAAAGACAAAGATAGTTAGAAGCTAAAGCCGAACTATAGGCTACAGATCACAGTGTAGAAGTGAACCACCACATCACTGCTGATCGCCACAACAGACAATGAATATAAAGGGAAACTCTGCTGATATTGAACCAGCTGTGTGGCATCACAGTGTGTGCAGATGAACAGTGTTTGGCTTCGCCCCTGTGCCACTGCCAACACCTGGACCTCCGCTGCCAGACGGGCAGGGATCTCCAGGGGAAGTCAAACAACGTACATCTGCGCACACTGCGATGACACAGAGCTGGTTGAATATCAGCAAAGTTTCCCTGCTTCCCTTCACTGGTTCCTGTAGTAGCCTATCAAAGCCATTGATAAAATCACACCTGGATTTGTGAGATCTTCTTCCCCGCTGCAGGCTCATTGATCGGCATCTTGATGGTCTCTTCATAGTTGGTCACCACTATGGACCTCAGTGAACTGTACTGCGTGTGGATCTGCTTGTCGTCAATCGACCAGAACCGATGGAACAGCAAACACTTCTGATACCTGGAATTGGAGAACACAAACAGAAGAAATGTGACGAGATGGACAAGCCATGCCTTATTTGGAATTGTTTGAATATTCCTTTTTCATTGAAACAAAACCAGTAATGTTGCACTGGACTGGAGCCAGCTTTTGATTATCTGCACTAACATTTCACACTGAGACAGAGGTGGGCGTTTGCAGAGTGTTTACTTGTCCTTTTGCCCCGCGTGTCTGCTGTACCCTCAGTGTTGGTGTGTACGTGTGCTCAAACAGGATTCTTACCAGTCTGTAACTGGCAGCATTTGGTCATCTGGCTGGTTTCCCACAATGTGATCGATGAAGTTCAAACCTCCTGGTGGACTGTAAAGAAAACATTGCATGGGTACTTTTCCATGAATGTGATGCAAGAAAAAAATGTTGCATACATTTTGTTAATTTCTGTAGCATGAGGAAAGGACACAGACTCACAGTTTGGCTAACAGAGGATCCTTAAACAGAGGCTGTTTGTAGCCCGGCAGGAAAAGGCCTTTGTAGGGACTGAGGTACTCGATGAGTGTGTGTGTTGTATCTCCATACTGAGGACAAAACACAACCTTATTATTCCACTTTCATGTGTGTATCCACATGAGGTTTTCAAATACATATCACTCTTTACGTACCGTTTGAATCACAGCATACTTGACCTTCCCGTGGCTGTCCTGCTCCACCCAGGGCTCCTTGACGACGACAGCTCCTCGCTCTTTAGCTGTCTGTCAGTGGAGAGGTGTTGGGATCAGTTTGGAAACACAGGAGTCTAACATCAGTTTATTCGTCTGAAGACGGCTCCTGGAAGCCCTCCAGTGGCTAAAGACAGAACATCCTCTTAAACATGCTGTGATACAGTGCTTTTTAATGCCACTGTTGATCTCTGTGAGAGTCAGTGGTGATTATTCTGTATCTTTGTAACGGTTCATCCAGACCTGCAGCCTGACCTTGACTGAAGTAGAGAGTTCAAATGAGCCACAAAACATCAAAGCTGCACTGTCACACCACTGGCATGTTTGTCCCTATTTCAACACACACTGAGTTAGCCACACACGTTTGACCCAATCGGGGCAGAGTGATAATACACATCAGGCCTCAATCAGCTCATGGTGCTTTTAGTCATTATGGTCCTCTCTGGAAGTCTCTTTGCAAGCTTTTAGTTTGGTTTTTAAATGTGTTTTTATTTGTTTTATGAATTAGTATTATTATTATATCCCCTTTTTAAGAATAATGATAATAATAATTTTTCTTCAATAATTTTTGACTTGACTTGACTCATCTACTACACTACAGAATATTGTGCATTACACTCCAATACATTTACTTGATAACTTATGTTACTTCAGATTAATAATGTAACATATAATGAACAAAAACGTCATGATGGATTACTCTAGGTATCGAGATGTTCACAAGCAACTTAGCAGTACATGAAGTAAAATTTTTACCAGCAGCAACATCAAAGTGACATTAATGCATTGATAATCATAGTCCAGGGGTGTCGAGTAGCTCACCTGGTAGAGCAGGCGCCCCAAGTACAAAGGCTACGTCCCTGCCATAGTGGCCACAGGCTTGATTCCAAGTATTCTATCCTGCATAATGAGTATTGTTACTTCTTGTGTTTTGAATATATTTTGATGCTGATACTTTCGCACTTTTACCTAACAAAGTGTTTCTCTGCTGGAAAGATGGTCCTTTTTTTCTTTAACAAAACTGCAGTCAAAAGATGCAAATACTTTTGAAACTGGTGCGATATGACCAGAGAAAACAGAGAAAAGGGACTATGGCATTTGGTGGGTGACGTTATTATAGGCACATTGACTGTGTCAGCCAGTTGCAGATATATATTACCATCACCGCCATATTGGAGAGAGCAAGACTTGCTTGTAAACGGGGGAGCCGCAGTTTTTCTGGATAAAAAGCACTGTAACATTCATGTTGTTGTTTTTATATTAATGAGTTTATGATCTATGTGTAGTAGAGAAGAAAGTTTTGTCTCCAGTTAAATGTAATCTCGATATTTAGGCTATATTCACTGTTGGACGAGTGTGTTACTCTGAATTACTTATGTGATGGAAACTGTCACCGGGAATTGTAAGAACTCACATTTGTCAAGCATGGATTTGGCGTATAATACCTGCAGAGATGTCCCTATATAATATAATTTCAACTGCTTTGTTTCACCATTTAACCTCAGTATTTTTAGCCTACATTTCCACAGTACAGAAAACAATATGGCACCCACTTCCTGTTCATAAACTCTGGTATTACAGCCGAACTAGAATAGGTTTCTAAAAATATTTTAAGCAAGAAATAGACAGTGCAGTGACAGAATTTTGATTCATATTTGATCAGCGCTGCCTAGTTTTACCGACGGTTCTCTCTCTATCCGCTTATATGCTCTTTGTGGTCGTAGTGATGGGCATACAAAAATGAGGAGTTACAGTCTGTAGTGCGGCAGATTTTCCCTGGCAAATGAGCAGGGAGATCCAGGCGCTGGTAAGATGGAGGGAAGTTCAACATGGTTCATTTACACAGACTACCCACATCTGATCTACACTCAAATCTGAGTTTTCTGGGACGTTCATGAATCCGGTGTAAGTTTTAAATACCAAGGGGTTTTTTTATGTGCAGGTCTACGTACAGATTTACTAACATTACATAATTAGAGTAACTGTCTGTAACTGATATCAGTTAATATAAAACTCTTTCACTTCTGCCTCTTGCAATTAAATTTCAGTGCATGTTCCTGGCGCAGGGCGTGGCCAATCCAATCCAAGCTGTGACTAAATCCATCAGCAGCACATCAGTGTGCATTGTTACCTTGATTATGAAGTCACAGTCCTCCACTTGAAAAGCGATGTCTTTGACTCCGTCTCCATGCTTTATCATGTGCTCTCCCATCTCTGAGAGAAGATAAAACCACGTTGAAATAAGGACATACTTTATGTCATGTTCACAGCATTTTACCTTTCATACTGTCTCACAGTGATGCGAACACTTGCCTTCATTTCCGGGATTTAGTGCAGATTCAAAGGCGAATATTATCTGTGAGGTAGAGGGGAGAGGTGGGATCACTGATCATGGATGTACTGTAGTGAGTGTTCAATCAGCACAGAATGTCTGAGTGCATACCTTATCCTGTTTGATGACATGAGACACCAACTCTCGGCTGCCGGTCTCCAAACCCTTATAGGCCATAGCCTCGAAGCCCATCTTATCACAGTAGTACGCGGCTGCCTGTGGAGTGATCACACTGTTGTTACTGTGGAGGGAATTCATGATGGACTTTGACAGAGTGACAGATAGTTGAAAGAGTTCATGTCTGCCAAAAAATGGTGGATTTCTCAATCCTGGCTGTGTGTATCTGAGCCCCAGTGATCGAATGAACTGAGTAAGTCTGTGTAACAGGTTTGATTTTTATGCAAGTCAGATTTATGGTGTTTTCTACTGAGTACATTTACTTAAGTACAGTTTTGAGGTATTTGTACTTTTGCAACTTTCCTCCCCTACATCTCAGAGGATATATTGTACTCTTCACTGCACTACATTCATCTGACAGCTTTAGTTGAGGGTGAATGTTTGTGATACACTGAAGGCTGACGTTTTCCTATGTGTTGAGAAAATTCTCCTGCATCTTAGGCTAAATAAACTCTTTAAAAACTTTCTTAGATCAGCTGGGAAATGCATCGCCACAAAGCTGAAAACAGGCTGTATTTCTGACACATTGTTCTCACAGGACAGCCACGCTACAAACATATAATGATCTTATAGAATATGATGCATCACTGTAGATTAAACTACCCTACAATGTATAAAGGAGTTAAAATGAGCACAACCTTTTACCGTCTTTTACTTTAAGTACTTTAAGTACATTTGTCAATTACACACTTTTGAAATCTCAAGATTTAGTTTTGCTGTCTGTTCCTAGTGCACAGACTGAGGTGGGGAATAAAGCCTTTATGTGCTCTGCTCCTCCTACTCAGAATAACCTTGAAAAAGATTTGAAACTGCATGAACAGGTCTCTCTACCTGACTTTAAAGCTCTCATAAGTACATGGATGAATGAGTCGGTTGGGTCTTGTCATTGTGCATATGTTCTAATATTCTTAAATGTTACTGTATATCGTCTGTGTTTTTTATTGTGTGGTTCTTTGGTTGTAACTTTTTGTTACAAAGGTCTCCCTTGTAAAAGAGATTGTTGATTTCAGCGGGGCTAACCTGGTTAAATATGGGTTGAATAAAATAAAACAATGGAGTATTTGATATCTGGCAAAATATACAAATATAGATAAGATGTGTACACAGTGGCATTAGCACTTTTACTAAAGTAAATGATCTGCATTCTCCAACACGTATGGTTTAGAAATTATCAATGAATCTGCTGAGCATTGTCTCTGCTAATCAACAAATCGTTTGGTCTACAATATGTGTGATAATTGAAAACAAAATGCTACTTATATTTTACTAGAGCCAAAGTATTCACGTAGCTTTTTTGTCCAAACCCCAAAGATATGAAATCTATTTTCATATATGACAAGAAAATCCCCCCATTTTTAAAACTGGAACCAGTTTAAGTTTTTCATATTCACTTATAAATTGACTGAAACTTTCAATAGATGATCAAAACTAATTAATTGTCTGTCCATAGACTTAAAAATTGATGGACTGTATCTGTAATTCAGAAATTAATGTCTTGTTTTTGAATTTTTTTAGACAAGATGAAGGATTTAAGTGAATTGTTGTGGTCCACTTATACATTGATATTATATTTATATGTATATGTATATGTGCATCAACAGTTTTGAATGAATGGTATGGCCTAGGCAAAGCTGCAACTCATTTTAAGTCTATGTGAAGAATAAATGTACAGTTCTGATGTAATGGCAACATTTAAACCTAAACCTGCAGATGTTTCTTTACAAACTGAAACACTGATACTTATTTTTGCCCAGAATGATGAACAACGATGAAGACAACAAATGTTCAAAACCAATACGTCTGGAAAAGTATGTCGAGAAAAATCAGATGTGATTCGACTGGTGCTTAAATCATTAAAATGACAGATGAAAGAAAAGGTGACTTTTCTTGTTAGCGTTCGGACACTGACCTGTTTGGCATTGCCGACCCAGAAGGTGAGATGATGGAAACTGATGAACCGTCCCTTCGCATGCTAAAAGGCAGAAGTACAATAAAAGAATTACATTGGTTCATAGTAAAAAACTAAAGTATCCAACAGTTTAAAGACTCCCACAAGTGAGAAACATAAAACCACAACTACATGATTAGTTTCAACTAAACACTTGCAAAAATATTTCATATTAACCAAAGTATTATTCATTTATTCCACCAACATTCAGCCGCTCGGTTCTGATTCAGGTCTTCTGCAGACAAATACAGCACATCAAACATCTCAGACTCTTCAGAGGCAGTTTTAATCTTACCTTCTCTCCTTTATCTGTGTAGCTCGTCTAAAAGGAAAGAAAAGATAGAGATCATTATAACTTCGTCCACAAGTGCTCAGACTGACCTACAGTCAGTTGTTCTCTGAAGATAAAAATTATCTCCTCACTGACTCAGCTGTGAAAATATACCTGCACCTGCTCATCATAACGGACTCCCTTACCATGCTGTGATTGTCGGTGTTTCACAGTTCAGAGGAAAGGAAGATCAAAATCAGGGTGTCAGGGTGCAGATAAGTACTGGCCGGATGACCAGCTGTGATTGGTCCTTTAGGACTTACACCCACCAGTCCACCTCCTCACTTCCTGCTGCACTTTACCTAAAAGGTTCAACAGCAGAAGTCTGGCCATCCTCCTGAGTCTAATCAGTCATCACAGAGACACATTAACAGATGTGAATACCTGAACTGGGAGCACATAACTATATAAAACAGAAGTGCCAAAAGCTGCAGTTCTTGGAACGGCCACTTGAGGCTGGCTCCCCCACAGACCTCCATGTTACAATGCCCAACTTTACATCAGAAATAAACATGTTTACACCTGGGTACAGAAAACAGTTTTGGTCATGACATTATAACTCACCTGTTTACATTTTATTAAGGCTTAAAGTTACATTTAAATAAGGGCAGGCTGCTTTGAGTGACAGGCTGTGTGCCAATAGGGTCCTCAGATCCAGCCTCTCACCCAAACACTGTCACTTCTGGCTCCAATAAACCAAGATTGCGAACCCCGAATGCCGAACCTGAGGCTTCAAGGCTCTCAAGACTTTGTGTCCATTACAAGCATTTCTGAGAGACTGAGCTGAGCTGTCACAAAGAAGTTCCCTGCAGTTAATTAGCCACACATTCACCCAGCGACCAACAATGGTTCACAGGCATTTTCAACCAACATTTATTTTTTGTTTATTTATTTCACTTTTATTCAACCAGAAAAACCTCTTGAGATTAAAAGGCAGGCAGCAACATAAGTTACAGACAGACAACATAGGACAAACGTACTGAATAAAAATGTACAGCTCTAAAACAAGCAATATAAAACAAAAAAGTTACTACAAGGAAAAGCCAAAAAATATGTTAATATATACTAGAAATGAACTATAAAAATGCAAAAAACTGCAAGTAGACATGATTACAAAGACCAACTAAGATACACTGTGACACTGGCATATAGAAGATTGTGTAGAAAAATCCTGCAACGGTGCTTTGAAATGTCCGAGAGGAACCGAAGTACAACTTTAAGTTCTTCTGCAGAAGATTCACATATAAGGAGCAGTAAAAACATGTTCTGAGAACGGAGAGCATTGCCATTTTCAGTTGTTTGTTTAATGTACACACATAAGTATGTTGGAAGTAGGACAAGAATAGCTTACAATAATAATAGCTAGTAATTTCTTTATTATGTTATATTTGTATTTAACAGCTCACATAAAATGTCAGTAATTTATGTTGAGCTGCATGTGTAGTTTATGTGTGACAGAACAAGCTTTTGTTGCTTATTCCTATTATATACTGTGTACTTCCTTGTGATAACTTATGTAATGGGAAATTATTTTTCAAACTGGGTGGCAGTGGACCCCAAACACATTTGGTCCCCCCCCGTGTTGACTCCATAGGCACAGCCGTGGTTGGTTGTATTGATAGATAATCCTGTCCACAGCAGTTCCTCTGAAATCCTCCTCTGCTTTGCTGATTTCCACCACCAGAGGGAGTAATGCTGCCTTAATGAAACAATCAGACAAGGATTCATGTGCTGTGAGATCAATGAGTAAATCCAGAACTTTCCAACATATAAACTGATTTTTAGTAATTCCTAGTGTTATTAGGGCTCTCACATTGAAGTAATGACAAAAACCAGTCTGTAATTAAGAGATCAAAAAAGATCTTTTTTTTTTACTTGAATGTTATTGCTTTGTTACAGTACGTTTTCACCGAATAAACAAACAAAAACAAAACAGAACTGGAGTGTCACTGAGGGCGTCACAATACTCATCCTAGCAGTCACCTGAAACATTTGCCATGACCATCAAGAGATTTAGATGGTGTCTCTGCAGTGGGCCTTGAACTCCGTCCATTTGGTCCATTTTTCTGTGAATTCCGATTTTTGGAGTCTCGGTAAATGAGTGAATCTTTTCATGTCAAATACACCGATCAGCCAAAACATTCAAACCACTGACAGGTTAAGTGAATAACTTTGATTATTTTGTTCCAATGCATTGTTCTGCCGGGAGACCTTTGGTTCTGGCATTCATGTGGATACCACCTGATGTGTGGTGGTTGTTTTCTGTATGTTGCATATGTTAAACCAGTCCTCTTTTGGTAATTGTATTTTGCTTTCTTTCTCCCATTTGTCCCTAATATAGATATATTTGATATTTTGATATCAAAAACATGGCACCAAAGTACTTGATTTTACTACTAAGAGACAATTATAGCAACTGTACACGTGGTAGCTTCACAGAGCACATTTACAGTGACCTTAAAGAAATGGTGACAATGCACCATGTGGGATATTCAATTTTAATTTTTAACTTTTTATGACCAACAAAACAAGAACAACCTGCCACCTGCTATGTTGACTCTATTGTCTGCACTTGTTGATATGTCGTTTTATCCCTTGGTGTGTTTAGTGTGACACTGTGGGTGTTATTGTGTTTACATCCTCAGTTTTGTAATGTATGTGATGACTGAAGCGCAGTGTTGTATGTGTTTTTAATCATCAGATAGTATGAATCAGTCAACGTGTGAGGGGAAAAACGTCAGCAGATTGTAACAAACACAGGAGTGAGGCGTTGTGTGCCTGCTGACTGGCATCGGAGAGCGTGTTAGGTCAGGTCAGGTCCAGGCAGTTATAGAAAAGGTAGATGAACAAAAATAGTGTCTGTCCCCAGCTACAGTGCTGAAAACAGATGTATGTATATACACATACCAATGTCTAAGTCAGGGAGCGCCATAAGATAAGGCTCATGTGGTTACTTGTTCCATATCCCAGCCAGCACTGGTATGTGGGTAGTAAATGGGCTGAAATACAGGCCTTATATGGGATTGTTAATGGGTTCCATAATGGCCCCATGCCAGTCGCCCACAAGGTGGGTTGACCTAAGTGATCCCCAGATAAGGTGCCCATTTTGGGCCCATACACAGTTGCTACACAGGTAGCCCTCGCGTAACCCATATGGAGTCCACTTAGGTAAACCCACCAATGTGAGCAATTAGCATGGGGTCAGTATGGAGCTCATGGACAATCCCATATAGGACCCATTTTCCAGCCCATTTACCCACATGAGCCCCACATACAAATGTTGGCTGGGATAAGTTTGCAGAAGTTCTGTCACTTTTAAGTTAAATGTTTCAAATGAAAATTCTGAACCAGAAGTGATCAGACTATCTCTGCAAGTCACTTTTGTTTTCATTTAAGATTCATCCATAAATAATTTTTTGTATTCATTGATTAATTTTATGTCAGATGTCAGAAAATAGCCAGAAATGCCAACCATCTATCTATACAAGGGAGTATTACCACTGCTTTCACACCTTATGTGCATATTAATATTAATAAATACTATAATAATAATACGCATGTGGGCGGCACTGTGATGTAGTGTTAGCACTGTCACCTCACAGCAAGAGGGTTCCTGGTGGGGAGCCCTTCTGTGTGGAGTCTGCATGTTCTCCTTGTGTCTCCTTGGTTTTCACCAGGTACTCCAGCTTCCTCCCACAGTCCAAAGACATGCAGGTTAACTGGTGACTCTAAATTGTCCGTAGGTGTGAATGTGAGTGTGAATGGTTGTCTGTCTCTGTGTGTCAGCTCTGTGATAGTCTGGTGACCTGTCCAGGGTGAATCCTGCCTCTCGCCCAATGTCAGCTGGGATAGGCTCCAGCCCCTCTGCGACCCCCAACAGGATAAGCGGTTAAGGAAAATGGATGGATGGATAATATGCATATGTGTATCTGACTTAATTGTGTGTGTGTGTGTGTGTGCGTGTATCTGACTTAATTGTGTGTGTGTGTGTGTGTGTGTGTGTGTGTGTGTGTGTGTGTGTGTGTGTGTGTGTGTGTGTGTGTGTTAAGACTGGTTCAACCTCCCTTTCATGCTTCTATCCTTTCCTTTTGTTTTCTTTGCAATTTATTGTAAGTGTATTTTAGGAATATTTTTTAAATCACATACATGTACAGTTCAGTTCACATATTTTTTATGTCGAACAAGGTTCAAAAGTCTGAGACCACAGACCAAGATGCTTCTATTTTGCAGTTGTTTCTCATAATAAATGATGATATCAGGTTGACAATTTGAGCAAAAGGAGAAGTCTTTGAAAAGTGTATATTAATTTCAGAATACCTTGTATTTGTTCCCCTTATGCTTTCATGACAGCATGCTCTTGAACTGGCATGGACTCCACACAGTTGTGCACAACCTGATGACCCATGTTATCCCAGCATGATTTGACAGTGTTTCAGAGGGCTTCTTGCGATGCCACAGAATGTCTCCCAATCTTAAAGTGCCCCCATAAATGTTCAGTGAGGTTGAGGTTAGGCAACTTGCAGCCTGGGAATCGAACCATTACCCTCTCTGCCTCCCACGCCACAGCCAGTCAAGTAGCTCTTGCAAAGCGTTTCCATTTACTGCCCCTGTAAGAAACATTTAGTCTAGCAATAATTTGACACTGAGAGAACCCCTCTTTGCTGAGACTAACAATTTGACTTCTGCCACTTTCGCTTAGCTCTGATGCCACGTTTCTTACTATCACAATGCTACTCATGATTTACTGGAAACATGAGGCACAGCCATATTTAGAGCAGGTGAACACTGGCTGAGTTAAGTTACTTGAATGAACCTCAGATGAGTTAATCTGAACACATACTTCAGTGGAAGGGATACAACCAATGGTATAGTGGAGAGTATGCGCAGGTATACTGGTTACACCCAGGGCTGTAGTGGTGGTTGATGAGGTGGATGTACTACGAGGCAGATGGGTAGGATTCCCAGGAGGAAGTGGATATACTCTCCTACATAATCCAATGACTTTTGGGCTGATAGGTGGGTATACTGTAGACAGCCAGAAAAAGGAGTGGGTATACCAGCGTCTACCCTCCACTACACCACCGAGTATACCCACCTCTTCTTCTGGTCTTTTACAGTATACCCTCCAATCAACCAAAACGTAATTGGAATATATCCTCCTGAGACCCTGTGTCCTCCTCAAATACGAACATCACATTTTGGGTTTACTTGCCCTTATACTTCACTCTACTGAGCTCAGACCTGTTGTCCTCGTTCGTGGACACCTTTTTGTGCCATCTAGTGGTAGTAAGAGCACAATACACTAATCCAGGTAAAAACAAGATGGCAGCCATCACTACCAACTCAGTCTGTAGCCAAAACCTGATCACATTTTATGGCTGAAACATGTTTATTTATGATTAGTAGTGTTTGTAGTTTGATTAGTAAGTACTCATTTTAAGACATTTGGGACTTTATCATCTTGTCTGAGGACACTGGGACTTATTTCGTTCGACAATATTTTGTTTATTAGACTTATCAGATCCTACCAATTCCAAAGGGAGAAATTAAAAATTGATACCAAACAAAAGTTCAAGTCTCAGGATGATAAAGGAGAGTGTACCCACTTCCTTCTTGGTAACCTACCCATCCACCTAGTAGCACACCCACCTCATGAACTACCACTATGCCACTGGATACAGGTAAGGGAAATCTGACCTTTTGTACAAAGCAGCTGAGCTCTCAGTGCCACAAATTTGATGCAGGATCTTAAACATTTCTTCTTCATTTCACATGTCAGAACCTCTTAAAAGTTTCCGGATCCTCAAATGCTCTACTTGTTTTCAGGTTTACGTGAAAATATCACAGATTTCCAGTGTTGTCTCAGACTTTTGGACTCTACTGTGTATTTATTTATTGTCCAGAATATGTCACAGGCGCTGCCGGGCAGTGTGCTTGCACACACGTACTGCACTGTGTATGTGTGTATCCAGTGTGCCGCGCTGTGATTTTCTATTGGTGCGCTTTAGGAGCTACGTGGCATCTGATTGGCTCTGCTGTGGGTGTGTGCTATGTACTCGATTGACTGTTGTCGATCCTAATTGGTCGGTACGACTTCCATAACGCTATTGGTGTAGAAGGTTCAGTTTTCTTCCTCACTATTGGCCAGCGCTGTTGTCATCACGCAAGAATGCGGAAGTCGAGTAGTCTACTGAGTCACCGTTGTGTCAGCTGATTCTTTCTGAGTGAGTAACTCGATTTATATTTTAAAACCAAGTAACTTCTGAATAATGTATCGTGTGTGACATGTTCTCACGCTGCCAGGCTTGTGTTTTACGTGTGAACCTTGAGCCGTTGTGTCGTTTTCTGTTGGCAAATGAGGGACTTTGACAGGCGAGCCTGTAGTAATGTTGCTATCCGGCAGCTAGCATGATGCTAACGTTTGCAAACACCGCACACACACACGTACACTCACACGCACACTTTCGGTTTGTCAACTAGTCGCCTCCGGGTTCAGTGGCAGCCTGTAGTGAGGCTGTCGTCTGCTTTCACTTTCACCTTACATATGTGGTAACTTCATCCCTGTTATCATATGTTCACACCTGTTGTGTTCACGAGGCAAACAGAGCACCTGTTATTCACTGCTCTAGTGGGGCTAACAGCCTCACCGGCAAGGCTGGGAAATTCCAGTTTGATGGACTTGGTTTTAAGTGTTAAGAGGAAAGAACCAGAGAATTCCCCCACTCACTGAACTAGTAATGTGTGTTATACTTATGAGGAAGAGAAACTGGTGCTGAAAATGTCACCCTAACCTCAGGGACAATGCACATTGATCAACATCAGTGTCAGTGTACCAGAGTTAGCTGCTAACAGGCTAAGTTTCAACTGTTGTCTCGCAGCCTGGTGTTAAGTTGAAGATTAAAACAACACAAAAAACACACAACATATAAAACAAGAACAAGAGTAAGCAAAACATGATCAGCCAAACAGGACAAAAAGCTTAAAGGAGTCATGCAGTGGGCAGTATTTTTCAGCCTGGACCCTATTGTCCCATGTTTTTGTGTTTAAGTAACTAATTGGAACTATTTGAAATTGGTCCAGTATTGAGGGAGAGTGGTGCAGCTGGTTGCAGTGTAACCATTTGGGCACAATTGGTGTATCCATCCATCCATCCATCCATCAATCCATCCATTTTCATCTGCTTATCTGGGGATGGGCTGTGGGGATAGCAGGCTAATCAAAGCACCCAAGACGTCCTCTCCCCAGCAGCGGCTCTACTCTGATGCTCGATGACTTAGTGGATAGAGCAGGCGCCCCATGTACAAAGCTGTTGCCACAGCGGCCCAGGTTCAACTTCAGCCTGTGGCCCTTTGCTGCATGTCCTTCACTCTCTCTCTCCCCCCTTCACACTCAAGCTGTCCTATCAATTAAAGGCTAAAACGCCCAAAAAAATCTTTAAAAAAAAAAAGTAAAAACTTTTTGATTATCCCCAAAACCACTATTGCTAAACTCACCAGACTCCAATTAAATGAACAGTGATTTTAGCGTGTATAGACCCAGCATATTTTAAAATCTAACTGGTTGAATTAAGGGTGTATTTCAACTAAACCAGAGTTGATATTGCTGAAACAGTGGAAAGACAAACCAAGATGTTTTTTGTGAGTTTAATTTTGTTTCTGTCGACTTTGAATTAAGTGTGTTAAAATGATGATAAAATGACTGATTATCTAGATGGAGTCTGGTGGGTCTGATGGTGGCAACTTTGGGGCTTCTGATTTCTGATTAAACAAAAGGATTTTACTTTTAACATAGAGGTCTATCTCAGTAGGGATCTTTTCCATAATGTTGCCAGAATGACAATCTGAGCCTGTCAGTGGCAAAAAAAAAACGCTTTTAGTGGACGTACATTGACGATGCACAATTGCCCATTAATTAATGTTACGTTGCAGCCTGTTTAGTAGCTACCTGCTGCAGTGCTCTCACTCAGCACAGAGCCAATTTTTTATTTTTTTTTTAAGATATTTTTGGGGGCATTTTTAGCCCTTACTTGATAGGACAGACAAGCGTGAAAGGGGGAGAGAGAGAGGGAGTGACACGCTGCAAAGGGCCACAGGCTAGAGCCGAACCCGGGCCACCGCAGTAACAGCCCCGCGCATGGGGCGCCCGCTCCACCACTAAGCCACTGACGCCCCAGCACTGAACCAATTTGAAAAATTGTGTTCCCATTAATCACTGAGATACAGCAACATTTGAAAATACAGTCCCTGTTGAAAAATACCAAAGGCTCCACAGGCAATCATCACCTACACCCGAACAAGCTTCCATCACCCCTTTCCTCAGATGCCTAAACTTTATCTTTATGTTAAAGCCCATAGCTGTGTCCATAGTGTTGAATATTCAAAGTAACCCAAGCTGGCACTGAATGCTTCCACAGATTCCCATTCTTTTTACTTATTATTTAAACTGTATTTTATTTCGACAAAGTATTCTGAAGTTTGTCTTAAGAAAAGCGTAACTTTTGAGATGATTGTGGTGGTTTTGTTAAATGTAAAAAGGAGAAATGTTTTTGCACAGTAACAATTTTATATGCCTCAAAGTGATTTATCAAAACAATTATCATAATGGTACAGAAACCCAGTTATCAATAATAGCATAGAAACGTTTCACACATTACTCAGTTCTATAGCTGATATGAACTGAAGGCACTCTGAGCAGCTGTAATTAAAATTGTCAGGTATGTATTGTTAGTTTAATGAATGAGTGATATGTACAGTGCACAGCAGCAGCACTGGCAGCGTATCTGAAGGCAGGATTTGACATGCATAAGTATGTCTAATGCTGAGGAAGGTGTGGCACCTGGAATTAATGGTAACACTTCACCTTTTATATAGAGGTACACACCCTCCCGTCTACTGTGTGTTTGGAATCTGAGCGTTGTTTCCTTGACAAGACATTTAATTGTGTTTAAAAAAAAAAAGTCATAGTGACTCCGCCCAGGATGTAGCCTCCAGTGTGTTATTTATTTTCACAGGCAATTCCTATAACTGGTGTCAGAATGATAAGGGAGAAGTCATAGCACAATGTGATTAGTGTTTTGAATTACAACCTGTTTTTTTCAGCTGATATAAAGTCCCTAAAACTTTGGCAAAACAGACTGTGTGTGTGTGTGTGTGTGTGTGTGTGTGTGTGTGTGTGTGTGTGTGTGTGTGTGTGTGTGTGTGATTATTGTTTTCTTTCTGGGTAGAGAGACTAAACAAGAGGAAAGAATTTTGGATTATATATTAGACAGTGTACCCTCTTACATGAGTTCATCCACCAAATGTGCCGTGATGGAGAAAATAGCAATTTTACTGACACACCTTGATAACCACAGTGATTAACAGTCCACGGGAGTTGTTTGAGAAATAGAAGTTTGCACATATTGTAGAAATACAGATGAATATTATTCAGAAGCACTAATTGCATGGCTAACATGCAGCGCTGCGCGTGGATACCTCTCTAGAGCTGCTCAGCTTTTAAGGGCCTTGTCATGCGTAACTTGTTTGGTCTGGACTTTCGGACTTTTCAGTTTAATCCAAACCAAAATTACAGATGTGAACCCTCCCCTGGACCAAACAGCCAAACTTTGGTCAGACAAAAAAAGGTGGTCTCAGTCCAAGTCAAACTGAGCCATGGGTCAGGTTGTTTCTAATGTAAAATGGACCAGTCACAGGAAGTTCTTCCAATCTGGCTATCGTTAAAACTGGGAAAATAAAACACTATACCAACGTATCAAAACAAAATGCTGTAGTAGCTGTTGTAGCACATGAGGAGAGCATACAAGAGGACGGAAGAGCAACACCACCTGAAGATCAAAAAACTGTGGCAGCTGTAACTGTGATAAGTACCAGTAGGCTAATAGGTTTTCTAATTAGTGTTCTATTAGTTGAAATATACCAGCAGTATAAAACAGACTTCAGCAAATCAGGACCAAATATAAAAGCATAATCCATTGTAAGGTAACGTTATGATGGTTTAAGGGAATTATATCACGTCATATGCAAGTAAACATCATCCTAATTAATACTAGTGAACTTTTAATGTATGCTTCCTGTAGTTTTATTCAAAGCTTATTTTAGAGCCAGTGTGGGCAGATGATCCAGAGAACACTACAAACACATTCAGTAGTTCACTGAAAGCAACTACAATCTTGCAAAGAAAATAAATCAGTATTCTTACTCAGATTTTCTGCTGCACTGGTGTACTGTAGGTTCTGGTGTTTAAAAAAAAAAAAAAAGAACTGTACTACTATAATCGCACGGCTTTGTTAGGTTGCATGTAAAGTTACTGCTTAACAAGTAGAATAAGGTACATTTCACATTGTATCGCTCATATGCTAAATGTTCACTATCGTGACATTACTCGAAGGAGCGATGAGGGGTGCTTTTTAGTCGATATTAAGTCAAAACTCTGAACAAAAATTGGCCCGACCAAGAATTAGACAAATTTCATAGTATGGCAAACTATGCTAAACAGTTAAACCCTAGACTTATACATACATGCTGCAGTACAGTGCTTCGGCCCATCGCTGCAATATGCATTTGTATTTGCTATGAGCCAAGCTAGCATGCTGTGCTTATGTAAAACACAGCAGTGTTGGTTGAGAGACTGCAAACAGAGCAACCTGAGACCAAGACAATTCAGAGTCCAACAAGGCAAAAGACCAAAACAAGTGCAAGACACCCCAAAAAGGGGTCTTGAGACTGGACGCCAGACCAAACTAGACTTGATCGCTACAGCCCTGGTTCAGATAACATGAGGCACCTGTTTTTAGCCAACAAGCTCTGTTAACCCTGTTGTACACTACCTGCCCAGAACCAACCTGCATACAAAGTGAGCAACTAGCATGTGAGCATCTAGCTAAAGATCCAGGGGCCATATTTACTGAGTGCCTAACTTAGCCTAAACATTTTTAGTAAGGAGTCCTAGCCTAGGAGTGATTTAGGAAAGCTCTCAGTGCAACTCCGAGCAAGGACAGGACAGAAACTTTTACGTTAGTGAGGAGATGTGGTTGACCCTTTTGTGAGCCTGCAAGATGTGAACACCCAGTGGAAATAAAATGAACGGCTGACTGTGAATGTGCTGTCATTGTTAGTGTGATCACTCTGCTGATAGAAGGTTGAGACAGACCAAAGTCATCACAGCTGCACTGTTGCATTTTTCCATTTTTTTTTAGAAATATCTTAGTGTTGGGATCATTTTATTTCTGGCGTTTTAGCATTATTGCGTTTGGTGGGAAATGTGTGCGTATCCCAAATGAGATCGAACACAAATATCCCTGCACAATCGAATATATAGCATTTCATTAACTCACTGTCATCCAGCGTTTGAAGAATACTTCTCTTACCTCTTTGTGTTTCCGCTATTTTCTCCTCCGCTTAAGAAACTTTTTAACCTATTAAAAGTTCTCCTCTCGGCTTCAAACAGTTTTTCACCGTAGGAGCTCTTTTAAAGGGATAGTGCACCCAAAAATGAAAATTCAGCCATTATCTACTCATCCATATGCCGATGTGGAGATCCAAGGGGAGAGGGGTAGCAACACAACTCCACCTAATGGAGGCTTACGGCGCCCCAGATTTAAACGTCCAAAAACACATAATTGAAACCACAAAATATTTCCATACTGCTCGTCCGTAGTGATCCAAGTGTCCTGAAGCCCTGACATAAAATGTTGTATGGAAAAACATTATTTGAACTTTGTTTTTAGCCTCATTGTAGCCTGTAGCTCTAACTGCCTCTCTGTGCACCGCGTTCATGTGTGCGTGCTTGCGCGAGACCGTGAGACATGGGCACCACGTTCATGTGTGTTCACGTGCTTTCGCTGGTCTCGTGTGCGCACACGTGAGCGCAGTGCACAGAGAGGCAGTTAGAGCTACCAAAGGTGCTTGGTGAATAACTTAATCTTTACAGGGACCTAGTCTTAACTTTAAGGTGAAATTCTAAGACAGCGTCTCAATTTTAAGAATGTTCGTGGAATTTTGTCACTAGGAGCAACTCTTGTATTAGGAAGCTTTGAGAGTATGGCCCCAGATCGGTTTCTCAGGGGTTGGGGTTTGGAGTCCAAATCCGGTAAACGAGTAGAGTCAATATTGGATCTACATTCATTGGATGGCCAGAAACACAACCACAGTCAATTGCAAGTGAACATGTTAGCCATCACAATGTAAGACAAAGATATAGCTGGTTGCCCTGAAGTTCTTCTGCCACCAAGTGACCAAATCATCAGTTAACGCAGCTTTAATAGTTTGATCTCTCGACGTCCTTTACTTGATCGTTTCTCTGCTTAATTAGTGTGTTTGTTAACTTGCACCTCGTTACATTTACTTTGTCAGTTCTTTTTCTGTAGTTGAA
The DNA here is from genome assembly GCA_035609425.1 of Epinephelus awoara. NCBI lineage: Eukaryota > Metazoa > Chordata > Actinopteri > Perciformes > Serranidae > Epinephelus > Epinephelus awoara. The sequence goes on along the minus strand of CM069304.1, from coordinate 21,912,223 downwards.
TTATCTGACACTATACTTTTTGTTGAGTCAGTAGGTGACTCATGTTGCTCAGAGTGTGGTATTGTGCTTTACTGAAAGCAATTATGACGGGTTGCCTACGTGTGGTGGTTTCAGCATTCACGTCCAATTAGCGATGAAAGCCATCACTTTTGATACAATGAGTCACAAGTGGAGGTGAGTGAAATGTAGACAGTCCGTCCTCTGTAGTACGGCTTCTTTCACTTTGAGAAGCCTGGCACTAAGAGAGTGGGAGGGAAAGAGAGTAAGCAATAGAGACAGAGCGAGCGAGGGAGGGAGGGAGGGAGGTATGTCATGCACTAGATTACAACCAGTGTGTGTTTGGGAGACGAAGACTACTGCTACTCTGTTGGGCATTGAGCTTTAACTCAACCTTTCGAAGTAGTTTCAAGGGAAACTTTGTGGTGAACTGATTCAGCACTTTGTACAGGTAAGAGAAGTCAACTTTGGGAACAGTGTTTTGTGAGTTGAGTGTAGTAATTTTGTCTTTTTTTTGGGGCTGTGTGCAAAAGGGGGTGTGTCTGGAAAAAAAGAAGTGTAGGGAAGTGAGCACTGAACAGCAAGAACTTTGATCCAGTTTAAAGTTGTGTCCTTGTGTCCACTGTGTTTAAGTCTAAACAGAAGGAAGTGAAAACTATGTGCCTGTTTTGTCTTGCTGCCTGTGTGTGTTACTCTCTTATTAAACCGAGCTTCCTGACTCTGCTTCTATATACACAGGAAGAGAAGGCAGTGCAATATCAGAGTGTTACTTTTCGTGACAGTCATTTAAGTGTTTGCACAATGTTTCACTTCATTGTCTTGCTTTATTGTGGGCAACCATGGTTCAGATATCCAGTGTTAGAGTTAATTTCAGTTTCAGAGGTCCACCTCAGTGTGCCACTTCTGGAGCACCTTTCTGTGTGTTAGGTGTGTGTGGTAGAGTTGTGGAGTTTGTCCTAATTTCCCATCCACCACACCTCCAGTTATCTTTTTGGCTGCTCACAATCTGATGAGGAATGTTGAGTTTGCATTTCCTGTAAATCAGAGTCTCTCATGCAGGTCAGGTCGGGTCAATCTGCTCCAAGGTTTCCAGACTTCTCACGTGTGCCTGCACGCCTGTCTGCAGCAGTGTGTTTACATTCATTTGATCTGATTTATAGAGAGTACTCCTTGTCCCAAGTTAACCATTGCTCTTTGTGCAACACAGTCTTGCGAGAGGTGTTGCATTGTGGGGATTTTGTGGTGGATTTTGTGGTATTTTGTGGTGAATGATAAAAATGTAAAGTAAATCCAGGCTTTTCAAAAATAAGATGTTTTGATTTTAGCTTTCATGTTGCTTGCTGTACTTTAAACCAAGGAAGCTTTGGTTTTTGGAATTCAGCCGTTTACGCAATCACACACACTCCGCAACCGCCCACACACACCCAGTGTCTGAAGGTAGTGTGTTTTATGTTGGCAGGAACCATCGCTGGCACGGCAGAGCCCAGTAGACAGGAGGAGAGGGAGGGATCTGAAGAGGAGTGCCCAGACCGACTGTCTACAGCACTGGCTGGCAGCATGGTGAGCCAATCACACTGTATACTGTTTATATCTGCTGTAGAGTCCTGACTACTCTTAAACGAGTGCTGCTCTGAACTCCCAACATGCTTTCTAAAGGTAAAATAGCAAGCTGGGACTTTATCTCCTTGACACAGGAAATGGCACCTAACACCTTCAGGCCTGAACAGAGCACAATGTGGCGCAACATGTTTAATGACAAAATGCGCAGCTCAAACTTTTGCCACTTTATAAACATGCCACATGTGCCTTAGGGCTGTACAAATAATTGTGCAATTTTTTGTTGTCACACAGCAGTTACCATATATGATACTTTATAATATTGGCCCATCAGAAATCAGAAACTTTGACTTCAGTAATGAAGTACGGTAGTCTGCTCTTGTTTATAAAATGCATGTGCAATAAAAAAAGTTTTTATGAGATCATGATATAATAGACAAATATTGATTAGCGTTGCTTTAAAGAAAGGACAAATGTAGCATCACAGAGACATCAGGTAAGGCTCCTAAAGGCAACGTTTTGGAGTGAGGAGTCTGTGAGGGATCATATTATTGTCACTGCGTTAGACCCCAATCAGACAGAGCGCATTTTGTGTACCCATCTTTATCTTAACCGCTATTTTGCTGTGAACTAAACTCACAGATCTGTACCTTAAAATATGTTTAAAAATAGACAGATGGAGGGAACTTGGAGAATGGAGATCTGTGTGTATACATGAGACTCTCAGTCAGAGGAGAAATCACAGGGAGTACCACCAGCTGGTCCAGGAGCTGTCCAGGAGCTTTGCCTGGATGATGTTCGGTTGAAGGCGTATTTCTGGACCTGTTTGACAATCTGCTGTCAACTGTTGGGCCTAACTACAGATGAATTAAATTATGAATTAAAATGTTAGAAAGTAGTTGAGGCTGGGTCGCCCTGTAGCTTACCTGATAGAGTGGGCGCCCCATGCACTAAGGCTACATCTTTGCCGTAGTGGCAGTGGGTTCGAATCCAACCCGATCCTGTCAAAATGAAGGCTAAAAGCCAAAAAAGGCTATAACTTTTTCAGTGTGTCTTGTAGCTTGCCTAGGTCCTCGAAGAAAGGGGGCTAACATTAGTTATGCTACCATGTGTTGTCATTGCCACTAAAAAGGGCCCGCTTCTCATTTCATCTGATTGGACAATGGAGGGAAAAGGGCAATAACACTGGGCACTTTAAAATGCGAGGTGCTTAGCAAGACAAAAGCAGCGAGCAAGATGCTTTACTCTCATTGAGAACAATTACACGGGATACCCTGGTAGCTCACCTGGTAGAGCTTGCACCCCATATAGGCTGAGTCCTTAGCAGAGGTCCGGGGTCAAGTACGAGTGCAGCCCTTTGCTGCATGTCCTCCTCTCTCTCCCCCTTTCATACTACCTGTCCTGTCAAATACCGGTCAAAAAGCCAAAAAATAAATAATTTTTAAAGAGCCAACCCAGGCTGTTTGAAGGCGCTCTCTCTGATCGGGGCCTTACTCTGACTCCTGCTGGTTCTTCATGGTCCCTGCCCAGATGCATCAACAAGTATGCAAATAAATAATAACAATTCAGCCATAGTCAGCACTCAACAAGGATTTTTGGAACAGCATTTTGAGTGAATGAAAGTAGACTGTCCTCAGGCAGCATCCCTCTTCTCTGCAGTAGCAGTTTCCTCAGCAGGGTTACGACTTTATTGCATTGTTTGTTTCATTCAGGAACGTGCCCCTGCATCAGTTAAAGTGTTGCAGATGTTACCAGTCTTTGATGTAACTGCCTGCCACGTGTCTCATGTTTAGTTCTCTGTTTTGGAGCATATCCACAGCCTTTTGACCTTAAGATCGCATGAAGAAACTCATATGTGACATTTCAAAGTATTGAATGTGCATGTCCTAAAGCACGACCATGAACCGCAACATGCATATTCAGTGACATTTGTACTGAATGTGAACCTGGGCTTAATAGCCAAAATGTGAAATAAAATGTTTGGGCTGTGGTTGAGTGGCGAAGGTGTCCACCTCAAGATGACCAAGGTATCCCTCTATTACAGTAAGTACTAAATTTGGATCTCGCCCTCTAGTGGATGCTCCTGTCTGTTCAGCTCTGAAGCAAAACCAAGACTAAATGTTTTTTGTATTATGTAACATTGTCATGAAAGTAATTGCTGCAGGTAGATGGAGGAGTAATTGTGCTGCTTCAAGTTGTTTCATGCACTTGTATTTGATTCAGAGTGTTTCTTTGGGAATACTGAATCTCAAATTTTTCTCTACATGAGACAAGCAGTTGTTTGTCTAATCATGCTGAAGTCGGGGTCTGTCGGGTTGTAATTACACTAAAGCTAGCGTAGCAAATACGGCGTGCACGATGCAAGACTATTTATAGGTCACAACTCTACTTACATTTTAGAAGAGCAATGCAAGCTGTGCACTTTATTTTTAGCTAATTATGAAGTGTATGTGCTGCGATGACATAACCGGTGTTTCCAGTTTATTTGACTGAAGTGCTCCATTTCTCAGAGCTTAAAGGGACAGTCACCCCAAAACAAATATTTCTCAACTTACCTGTGGCGCTGGTTATTAATCTAGATTGTTTTGGTTTAAATTGCCAAGTGTTGGAATTATCAGCCATAGAGATGTCTGCCTTCTCTCCAGTATAGTGAAACTAGATGGAATGGCACTTGACGTGTGGTGCTCAAAACACTAAAAATAAACATTTGAAAAACTCAACAGTAATGTCTCTTTACAGAAATCATGACCGGGTTACTCAAGATAATCCACAGACCAGGTTGAATATGTTCTTCATTGTATTCAATTCATGAGTTGATCGAATCAATCAACAAACCCTGTCTCTGCTCTGAACACTCCAACCTGTTCTTTTATGCTCTGAAAATCTCACGCAACCCTATTCTGTAGACGACCAGCAAGGTGCAGACGTTTCTCTGCATTATTGGTGTCTCGTATCAACTGCAAGTCTGCAACTACATAAAAGAGCACTGTGTGATGTAAACTCAAAACAGATCTATGGTTTAGGTACATGTCATGGGTTACGTACTGTTCTGAGGGTACTATATCAAGAGTGTGTGGCGGAAATGCGGCTTGAACTAGCTCAGTGGTGCTAGGTGAGCTAGCAGTAGATGCACTTTTCCTTCTGTGTAGTGATACAATTGGTGGGTGTAGTTCGGTAGAAAGAAAATAGTTCCTGGATCAAACTGCTCACAGCAAGGTCTGTGGATTTTTTTTTGACTCTTTAAGCACCATGAGCTGAGTGCCGTCTAGTTCCATTATATTGGAGAGAAGACAGACATCTCCAAGGCCAATATCTCCAACAACTCACACCAAAACAACCTAGATCTATAAATAACACCATAGGTCAGAGGCAAAATGTTTATATTTTAATTTTGGAGTGAACTGTACCTTTAAAATAATTGCATGAACATATAGGTCTAATCATTGTACTGTGGATATTATATGTCTATTCATCAGCAATTTTAGCATGGAATATGGTAAATAATGTATGTTATAATATACTTTTTTAGAATTAATAGCACCATTATACTTTATAATTGCACATTAGGACCTGTCACTTTGCTGTTTCTCAGTGAATGCAGAGTAATTGTCCCTCAGCCGGGATAGACAGTGCTTTAAGAGAGGGTAAGCAGTGACCACATGAGTGACAAAGTCCTCTTGAAACTAATGGGTGCAGCTTTTATGGGACAGAAATAGGAAGTGTAACAGGAGGATGTGTGTCCCGAGGTTCTGGTCAACTGGGTCCACAGAATGCCACCGTGGCCAGCTGCCCAGCTCTCAGCCTTTTTATGGGACACACAGTCGAGCTCTGGGCTTAATTGATGGCGCGGCTGATGAACAAATAATGTGCCCACCGAGGCGCGTAAAATGAGGATGCAGACCCCTGTTAGTCCTGTGTTAAAGTTCAGTTTCATACAGTTCTGAAAGGCATCTTTTCATTGACCTGGGGCTACTCCTAATAGTTGACCAAACCAATGAGTCTTAGTCCACCAAACCTCAAACTCCATTCAGGAGCTGAGACTTGTTGATGTCACGCTGCCCATGGTAATCACTGTGAAGAGATGGCACTTGTTGCTGCGTGATGATGACAGCACAACTGCATAAGCACTGAAGAGGTAACTAACGGAACAAACTGACATGAGATTGGAGCTCACAGAGAGTCTCGAGACCAACATGTATCTAAAGTGCTGTCCTAGACCCACGTTTTAAGACACCTAGTAGTCTTCTACATCACTGCAACAGCAACAGTTCAATCACTGGAGATCAGCAAAACCCATATTTGAAGTTAGAAGAATATTTCACCTCCGAAAGGAACATTTGTATATCAGTTATTCATCCCATTTACGTTGAATTTGTGAAGCAAACTTTGTTTTTCCCACGTTTTCATGATGAATGAAGCGTCCAAAAACTGAAAAAGTTCTTGATGTACTGAGGTCATAGGGGACCATGTTTTACAACAGCAAAACTATACCAAAACATCAGTTTTCAAACTCCGACAACTCATACAGTATAACCTAAATCTCATTTATTCAGTTGTATGCTCAGTACTTCCCAAACAGACAGTGCTATCAGACGGGAAACAGAATTGAAACTCACATTTCTATGCTGTTTTCAAAGCCAGACTCCACTGACAAAAACAGTAATTTTACCTCACTGAACATGGGAGATGCAGGTCTACCGCTGCCTCGATCAGTTAGTTAGTATGTGTTTTTGTTTGACTTTGATGAATCCAAACTAATCCCTTAAAACTCCAAAGAAACACAATAACTCAAACAAACTAACTGATCGAGGGAGTGATAGACCAGCAGCTCCCATTTCCAGCAAAATTGCCATTTTTGTCAGTGGAGTCTGGCTTTGAAGAGAGCATAGGTAAGTTTTAGTTTCAGTTTCTCATCTCCCTGTCAGAAAGGGCTGCCTTTTTGGGAAGTGCTGAGCATACGACTGGATAAATTAGACTTGGATTATACTGCAGAAGTTGTGTGTGGGTTTGTCAACAGATGTTTTGATGTAGTTTTGCTGATGTTAAACCAGGTCCCCTTTGACATGACTTTAAGTCTGCATTACTTTTCTCCATTTTTGGATCCTTCGTTCAATCTGTCTTAACACAGGGTGACTAACTGATATACAAATGGTGATTTGGGGGTGAAGTGTTCCTTTAAGTTACTCTATGATGGGCAGATACACAGACCTTTGTAATATTTGTGCAACATGAATAAGCAGTTGTTATTTTTAGGAGTGTGGTGTAAAACTATAATAGTAGATCATTTGTAAGTTGCTGTGTGGCCACAGCTAATGATATTTCTGTCTGTCCTCAGTTGTTGTTGATCTAAGGGTTGTTTTCTCAGGTGGGATGTGAGACATTTGTTCCAGCAGTTTGTTCCACAGGTAATATGATCCCTTTAATCCTTCTTGTGAAGCCGCGTTTAATTGCTTCCCAGCCTCCGGCTTTTTCGCTGAAACAAAACGGGAAGTATTGAGTTCATACTGTTGTCCACTCACGCTGCCGTATTGTTCGCCGGATAATGCAAGCATGGAAACGAGGACAATGGGGTTGTTTTACACTGTCCTCAGTACCCAGGATGCATTGTAATGCTACCTTGGTGGGGTTGTGGGGAACACCATGCAAAGATGGGTGTTCCTGTGTCACTGCCCCATATGATGTTACCTGCTTACATAAGGATTACATCACCTGTGTGTGTGCTTGTTTTTAAACGCACTGACTGGACACCAGTAGCTTGCAGCGAGGGTTGTAGTTGGAGTCAGAGGGTTCATTCCAGGTTGTTGTTATTTATGATTTGACTGCCGTGCTCCTTGAGGGACTTTGGCTTCTAGCACCGTTTGACCCTGCTCTGGTTCCTGACATCTGACCCTCAGTGTTTGGTCTCCTTTTCTTTCTTTTCATTCAGTTCAAATCATAGTAACTTTAATGTTTTATTCAGTGCTGAATGTGTTTTTTTAATACAGCCTGTTACCCAGAACTGTATGTTAGGAGTGTTGTGGTACACAATTTTGGGGGGTGACACTTATGGTCTGCATATTGGACACCCTGTGTTTTTCTGCTTGTAATGCATCATATTGAAGGGATAGTTTGGATTTTTTGAGGTGGAGTTGTATGAAGTACTTATCTATAGTCAATGAATTACCTGCAGTAAATGTCAGTCGACACAACCCCAGTTTGAAGCAGCAGGCTGGAGTGCGTCATAGAAACTAGGTAATGTACAGCTGCGGAGGGGGGGAGCAGCAAAACTGATTTTAGTCACCTAAAAAAAAGTCAATATCACTTTCAGCATATGCTTTATTTGGAATATATTCACCACTTCACCTTGCTGTCAGACAATGATTTCCAATGGGGAAATAAAACTGTGATGTAGCTCTCTTTAAAGCCAGACTCCATTGAGAAAAACAGTGATTTTAACATTGTTTTACACAGGAGCTTCTGGTCTACTGCACCCTCAACTATTTCTTGTGTGTTTTTGTGTGACTTTGGCAGTGAAAAGAGTTAGTTCAGATTCACCAAAGTCACACAATTACACTAGCTAAATGATTGAGGCAGGAGTAGACCAGCAGCTCCTCTGTTCAGCGAGCCAAAATTACTGTTTTTCTCAATGGAGTCTGGCTTTGATGAGAGCATAGATGGGGAACTAAGCCATTCACAGATTCCCAATTGGAACAGGGTGTCTGATGGCAAGGTAAAGCAGTGAAAACACTCTCAATAAAGCACACTTACACTTAATCTGATATTGATTTTTGTTTTTTGTTAAGGTAGATAAAATATGTTTTGTTGCTGCCCACGTCCACAGCAGTACATTGCTTAGCTCCTGTGTCGACACTTCTGCATGCTTCTCCAAACTGGTGGCGTGCAGACTGCCATCTACTCATTCAACTCCAATTTGAAAAATCCGAACTATCCCTTTAAGCTTAATCCTGCTTTAGGATAAAAGGCCAGAGTTGTCACAGCTAACTGCAACAAAACACTTCTTACATGGAGGACACAACACAGAAAACTGCAATCATTTTACCCACAAAAAGACTGGAATTGGTTTGAAAACACTTGTTGTAGACTGCAGTTTGCTGAATAGTTACAGGTTATTGATTATATGGCTTTGTTAAAGTCCAAAAAATAACTGCATTTAAAGATACCTAAAACACAAATGTGCAAATATTTTCTGGAGTTTGAATAGCTCCATATAGACGCCTAATGCCTCATGTATTATTCATATCCTACTTCAATAGCAGTGTATCAACATGTGGGCTGACACTCTGCATTCGTGACTCGCTGCCCTCCTTTCCTAAAATAAAACCTGAGACACAAGAGGCCAAATCTGGCGCTCACTTTTGCGGGCAGCTTGGGCGGAGCTGGGCGGGCAGAGAGAGGGCGGGATTTGAAGCCCAGTGTTTGGACTGTGGGCCCACTTGTCATGACTAAAGCTGCAATCTTCAAATGTCCATCTATCCAGCTTTTTTTTTCTGGATGAATGTGGATACACTGGGAAATTATCTGAAAGCTGTACACTTTCAAGGATTAAGTGTTAAAAAGAAAACAACAACACTCTTTCATCTTAGCATAGTTGAGTTTTGAATGACATGCCTGCTGAGTTTTTACTAATAGTCTGAATAAAGACGTCAAGAATCTTGTTTTATAGTCTCGCTAATCTCATCAAGGGAAAGCCTCTCTCACTTCCAAGCCTGATGAGGCTGCACTTGTCCAGGATATGAAGTCTCAATCACTGGGATTTTGCCAAAGAAATAAACACATCACACTAAGTTAGTTGCTGAGCGATTTCTCTGTCACACATCACAAGACAGAGGAGCTGGCATTGCTTCTACAGAGTGCATTTTTCTTTCTCGTAAAGCTGGCACGTTGGAGCTTAAGTGCAATGCATAATACTTTATTTCACTTCTCCATTCCGCTTGAGCGTAATAAATGTAACGGGTCACAGGTTTTCCATGTGACATGAAAGTGATTCTTGGCAAGGTTCTGCTTGATTTGTGGAAGTGCGTTTAATAGTTCAGAGTCCATTTACCTGATGAGATTGAAGTCATACTGCGCACGAGTGCAATGCGTCATGCCTATGAGGCTCTCCCTTCTAATATATTCCCATAGTATGATAGATTAAAGATGATTTGACTAGGCAGTAAAAATTGATGCAACCGAATCGCCAGAAAAGGGTTGGCATTGTACATTTCTCCAAACCAAGGATATGTCACATTTGCTTGTTATTATGTAGCAGATACGTTGAAACTTCAGTGCTGTGGTTGACTTTTTGCTCTAAAATAGGCAGTTTGGGAGACACAATCCCAGCTAGAAATGCTATTGATGTCTCTGAAAAAACAACTGTTTTTCATGCCTAAAAAGCTGCTTGAAGCACAGTCAGTGTCCCCCAATAAAACACCCATGTTTGGTGCATAAAAAGCCTCGGAAACAGCAATGACTCACTTAAAAAGAAATTAAAAATGTGGTTCGGTCTTGAACAGTGGTCTGCAGCTTGGCAGGCGTCTCACCAAGCTGTCACGCAATGGGCATTGTTTTTAAATTTAATTTGGATGTGCTAAATAGAATATAATAACCTAATATAACGTAATTATTCTGAGTGCAACATGTTGATGGATGTTATAGAATAAGCTAATTCTCCCACTGTTCTGCTTGCAGCTGGACCCGTGATTTCTAAAACTGAAGCAGAATAGAAGATGAGCAAAGAATGTTTTGCAGTCTATCTTGGGGAAAAATTTGTATGCCTCTAATGAGAAAACCAAACAGCCAAATAATATTCTAATCAAAAATTGAAGCACTTATAGCTAGTGTCAGCTTTCATATACAATCGCTAAAGACCTACAGTAAAGCTGTGTGGAAAATCCTGCTCAAGCCATGAGGTTAAATGACAGTAACAATAACATTTATCCATACTGGATTATTTTAACTGGAGGATATCCTGTATTTGTCAATATCTGTATTTTGAATCCAGCAGAAACATGAATTATCTATAAATTAATGTCATTTTTTGTTGGCCTGCACACACTTAGATTTAATAATGGCTGTCACTGAATATCCTTTCCTCTGTATTGATGCCCCTCTGGACAGAAGCAGTGCAATCGTAGTTAGAATTAAGAAGGTACAAAAGTGATATCACTAGTTGTACTCCTTTTACTCCTATATTTCTGCACCTTTTGTAGCTAATAGCACATTACATATAAAGCTATGTGGTATGTTTGAAACAGCTTCCAGTTGCTAAAATGTGCTACCTGCTGCTCATAATAACAGTAGGTATTTTGCCTATTTGATCTTCGTTAGCCCGTGGATGGTTTGTCTACATACGACTGTGGCTCAGGAGGTAGAGCAGTCGTGGTTCGATCCCCTGCAGTTTAGATGTCGAGGTGTCCTTGAACCCCGAATGCTCCTGATGGCTGTGCCATCTGTGTCTGGTTATCACTTCTGATGAGCAGGTGGCACTTTGCACAGTAGCCTCTGCCACCAGTGACTGAATGTGTGTGTGAAAGGGTGAATACTGGTTTGTGTTGTAAAGTGCTTTGAGTGGTTACTTGTCAGACTTTTTGTTTGGCACTTTTAGCTGTGCCAAGTCAAACTATGCTGCGTTGATTTATGTTTCCACTATCAGTTTAAACGCGCTGAGTTTTGCCCGAGATGGACCATCTCTAGGGTCAAGCCAAAGGGTTGTCACAATACTGGAATTTAAATCTAGAATACTTTAAGAACTATCATTTTTCTATACCATTTTCAATAACACAATAAAAAATTTGACATTGACGTTATAAAGTTTAAATGTTGTGTTAAAGGATAAATAGAAACAGGCTATAACATGACAGCGATGACTTTTCTGTCTTGGTAAGTAGCAGAGAACAGCAGCAGGACTGTGGTAAACACTAACAATAAGAGAGAGCAGGAAAGCTCATCTCACATCACCTCTAAAAAAACGAGAGCCTATGCTATCTGTTTGGGCGAGTGAAAATATGCTGGCAGTCTAGACATGGGGTTACACCGATGGGGCAGACAGGAAAACAGAAGAACGTTTCGTTGGGTCACAAACACGTCATCGGTTCAAGACACACCTTCAAGCGGGTACCCCTGTTGTATAGAGATGGAGATCCCTGCAGCGCTTGGCTGACGCACAAAGTCAAACCAAGCCAGCATGTGTGCATGGAAAAGGGCTAATGGAGAGGTATGAACGGCAGCAGATTCCGTGTCTTTTCGAGCTAGATTTGAATTGTAAGACCCCTAATACCTGATTCTGGGGTCAAGTGGAAACGTATACTTAGGTTGAATGGTTTCTTTACATGGATTTCACATTACCACAATAAATCATTACAATAACCGCACCACCTATAGAAATCCATTCTGTTAAAATGAGGCTCTACCATGTCAAAATGACATTACAGCGCCTCCTCAGTAATATAAATCCTATTTTAATAGTGCTGCGTTGTGCATCCAGGCTATACTACGCTATACATGTTACATAATGTGGGGTCATACAGTTGAAGGCAAGTGGCTGTCACGACTCTGCCAGGGAGGAGGCTTGGGTAAGAGGGGGAAGGGCTGCGTGTCCCCCTGTAGTATACTGGAGACTGTATGTGTTCACTATGTACATCCACTGACCTTCTCCTATTAGTACAGGAATGTGCTGCAGCTACGGTACTGCAAAGATGCACCGCACTTGTGTAGGACAGTGCCAAAAAGACACTGAGAGACAGGTGAGGGAGAATTTGTGTCTGTAGAATGCTGTGTCACTGGAGATCTCCGCATACACACACCCTCCCTCCTCTGTCCTTGCCTCCTGCACTACATCAGTCGCTGCCAATGCAACGGTTTTGTGATGGGATAGTGTCCTACCACTGGATGGGGTGTCTGTTTGCGCTCCGTCTGTGTGTGAGTTTGCTTCAGGCAGTGTTTTGTGTGCACACAGCTGCCAGCATACAGAATACTGCGGCTGATCATATGGTGCATGCATGGCAGTCGGAGCATCTTCTGGTTGCCGGCAGCATCCTCTGAGCTTTACCGCCTTGTTGCTGAGGGAGAAGCGAATTAATGAGGAGATATCGGTGAAGGGTGAACAAGGAGGGAGTGGGGGAGGAGTAAAAGATGAGAGGGAGACAAGGGGAGAAATGTGGGCACATGAATGTGAGAGAGAGAGAGGTAGATGCGCATGCAGAGGGTGGAGCTTAGCATCAGGCAGTTCCCTCTGTCTTCCTTTCTCTCCTGCTCTCTCTTCTAGCAGTTTCCCCCCCATCCGTTTGCTATGTTTGAGATTGCACATCTGCAGTGATTTCATCACTTTTGTATTCTCTTCAGTTGTGACTCAGCTGATCGCGTGGACCGCCGCTCTTCTTTGTGTGTTTATGGACTATCCTCCCTCTCTCAGCAGTGCAACAGGGGCTGTGTTCAAACACCAGCGTGCTCTCTCCCCACTCTGGGAGCGGTGGGGGGGTGGGGTGGGTTCCTAAATGAGAGTCGGGACCAGCGAGTCAGACCACAGCACCTCTTGAGAAGGGGGAAAAGGTGTGGGGGGGGAGAGGGGCGGCAGGCAGAGGGGTTTGGAGCGGACAAGGGGTGGACGGGCTCCGGCTGGGAGAAGAATGGTTATGCCGGCTCCTCGTGCTCTGGTCGTGCTGCTGCTCTGTAGGCTGCGTGTCATCCAGGCACAGCCCTGCCTCTCCTCGACATGAGCCTCGCAGGAAGGGTGTCCTGCTCCATGCTCAACTGCTTTGTAAGTCCACAGGGTTTTATTTGGGTGTTTTGTTTGTGATGGGTGTGTATTAAAACCCTGCCTTAGCTAACCCGCCTGCGTGTGTGTGCCTGCCGGACAATCTGTGGGGGATGGGGGGGTGGGCGTGTTGGTCGACACACGTGAGCGCTGCAGTTATTAGTGAGAAGCACACACTCTCCACACTCCACATACAAATAATTGAATTACCTCTGGGTCTTCTCATGTGTGTGACAATGAAAAGCTACTTTATTACTCTCATCACTCAGCTCTGTTGTATTGAAGGCCTTGAGCTGCCGGTGTGTTGATTGGCAGCGAGGAGAGGAGTAAGATGTGTAAGATGCATGTTCTGCTGTGAGGAGCACATTGTGCGCTCCTCAATGCTGCCTTAGAGCGGTGAAGTATGTTCACTGCAGTGGAGAACCTGCATTGAGCATTTTGTGGTACTGGGATGTACAGGGGCCGTTGACTGATGTAGAACAGGTGTTTCTCTAAGTTTGCATCTTGAGACAGAGAGGTCAAAAGGTTGGCGGTTTGGGGACAGCAGAGTGGCCTTTGCCTCCTGTCCCTGAGCCTAAATTAGCTGATGATGCACAAGTTAGCTTCCGACATATGAGTGATTTAATTGCCTGATTAATAGGCTATTTATTAACTTTGGTCAAGTTTCTTTTTCAAGTAAATACTAAATGCTTTCACATTCACCTGCCCGCTATCCCATATTATTGATGCTCTAAATATTATTTTGGACTTTTAAAGTTTTTTCGCGCAATGAATTTGCACATCAATGAAATTTGTGAGTATGAGTACTTTTGCGCAAAATGTAAATATTATGCTGCGAAAAAGAGGCATAATTTTCCTATAGAACAAGGTTGATTTTTCTGAGGTTTAGCACCATAAATAAAAGCATCAACTAATTACGTTGCATGTTTACTTTGGAGGATTAATAAACAACATAGAGGCTCTGCAGTCTGCACTGAAAACGCAAACTTGTTTCACCTTTCACCTTTCAGAGGAAACTTAAATTCACTCAGAGCAGTTCATGAAGAGGAAACTTAATAAAATAGCGAACAGCAATGTAGACAATGCAAAAGCTAACCCCAGACAGGTGCTGCTGTGGGTCAATAACATCCTGGCAATATTAGTTAGCATCACAGCTGACAAATCTATTTGCATCAAAAACCTTTACTGAACAAGTGTTGCAATTCTTACAAAGTCACATCGCTAATAGGAATAGTTTGGATGTGGAATATCAGCAGGTCAGTATTTTGAACTTTCATGTCGTTTACTCATCACGCCCCCGGTGTGTAAATGCCTTAAGAGTCTGTACCCGAGCACAGCGGTGCTTTGTGGTGAATGCTAACATCAGCATGCTAACATGCCTACAATGGCAATGCTAACATGCTGATGTTTAGCAGGTATAATGTTCACCATGTTCACCATCTAGTTTAGCATGTTAGCATGCTAACCAGTGTTTTTTTTTTCTTGCGTGGTGTGTCCTTGTGTATCAGTCTGGATCCCCTCTCAAAAAAATTTGAGGATCCATGAGGGTAGCACAGTCGAAACACTTAATGAGTTCTTTTTTACCTCAGCTACAGTTTGTGGAGTTTTGTATCCAATCAGAGCTGATCAGATCTGATTGAGTGATAAGAGGAGAAGCTATTTGTGAGTTAAACATAAACTCTGCTAAAACCTTGCTAATATTTTCTAATTAGCACTAAACAAAAAGCTGAGGCTGATGGAAATGTTATTAGTTTAGCAGGTATTTGGTCTTAAACCAAAGTATTTGACAAGATTTTAGCCTGATGAATGAGCTAGATATAAAGTTAATGGATCACCAAAGTCATTACAGTTCATCCTGAGAAGAACAAAAATGGTAATACCAAGTATTACAGCAATCCATCCACTAGTTGTTTCACTCAGTATTATTAATCTAATTCTCCATATGACGCTGGAGGAAAAGTCAAGTGATCACCAAAGTCTTTACGATTCGTCATCTGGCAACTAAAGTCTAAAATAATCATGGTAATCTATTCAGTAGTTGTGGAGATATTTTAGTCTGGACCCAAAAGGTGGACCGACCAACCAACCAACAGACCAACAATAAAGCATTTTAGCAGTGCACAGTGTAATGCTAACGTCACAGCATTTTCAACCACAATTGACGTTGATATTGGAAAACCCTACTTTAATTTCCATCACTGTTTCTTCCAGAGAAAGAACTTATCAGATAGATCAGTAAGAGCACAGCTGCTAGTTTCTCTTCTGGTCCTTAGAGACCATACATGGTCAGGCTTTACACTATTTATGATCTCGCTTTTAATATGTCTGTGGTGCAGCTGAGTCGGCAGTTCCTCTTCTGCGTCAGTGTCTCTATAATTTATATCCTCTGTTACTTCTGTGGATCACAGCGCTGTCAGACTTCTTCTGTGGTAGAAGGCTGCAGTGTTGAGCTAAGTTCCCATCATTGTGGCTATTGTTGTGATTGGAAAAAACATCTTCAGTTACTGTTCCTTTTATCTCCAATGCATCATGTTTATCTCCCTCTGTGATATGTTGTCTGCACCAAATGGAACTATAAAAAGCCTAATTGAATTGGTTAAGATTTTTCCATGACTCAGATTCTATTACACCCACTAGCTAAATGAATAAAGAGTGTAAGTACAGCCAAAAGCTTTTGGGATGTGCTTTAGGCTATGTAGCTTCTTGCACCCTCTTCTGTACATGTGATGGGGATCTGCCTGACACCAAGGCAGTAACACCCTTGAAAACTTCACAGGAAGTGACACAGTTAATATGTTATGACACTGACGGAGATCTCATGACCACGGCGTCCTGATAGAGGACAAAATGCTACACTAATAGACAGAGTAGGTTGTATTTTGGCATTTAAACCAAAGGATAGCTGGCACTTTTTGTGCGCCAAAATCTTTGTCTGTACGTACCTGCACACAGATCCAGATTTTCTCCTTTTAAGATATGTTGCCTTTGAATCATACTCCAGTTTAAGCTGTTTTCTGTGTGAAACAACTGCCTTGCTTGTTTGTGTGTTTTGTTGCTCATGCTGCTGTTTTGAGAAGGCCTACATTTTCACCCATCATTACATTTGCTAAATGTTCCCTGAGGTGTGTTTGCTTAAAAGGAATACTTCACCCCTCAAATGATTATTTGTATATCAGTTACTCATCCTGTGACATATAAAATATGTGAAAAGACATTGTTTTTCTTGCATGCCTTCGGTGAATGAAGAATCCAAAAACGCAGAAAATTCTTAATTAATCTGCATTGTAGGCACCCACGTTTAACAACTGCTAAGTTATTTAAAACATCTGTTTGAAAACAAATTCCCCCACAACTCATGCAGTATAATCACAGTCTCATTTATCCAGTTGTATGATCAGCACTTCCCAAACAGACAGTCCTTATGATGGGAAACTGAACTGAAAGTGAAACCTATCTATGTTCTCTTCAAAGCCAAAGCCCATTAATTAAAAGAGCAATTTAACTTTGCCTTGATTAGATAGTTTGTGTTATTGTGTAACTTTGGTGTTTTAAAGGGTTTGTTTGGATTCACCAAAGTCACACAATAACACAAAAAGACCCAACTAATCGAGACAGTGGTAGACCAGCGACTCCCATGTCCTGTGAGGTAAAATTACTGTGCTTGCCACTGGGGTCTGGCGTTGAAGAGAGCATATATTAAGTTTCACTTTCAGTTAATTTCCCCGTCAGAAAGAGTTGCCTGTTTGGGAGGTGCAGAGCATACCCCTGGATAAATGAGACTTGAATTACACTGCACAAACAGTTTGTTAACAATTGTTTTGATATAGTTTGGCTGTTGGCCGTTTTTGGATTCTGCGTTCTCTGTGGAGGCATGCAAGAAAAACAAAGTTTTCTTCATGAGTTCAACGGAACACTGGGTGAATAATTGATATACAAATATCATTTGGCGGGTGAAGCATTCCTTTAAGAGGAACCGGTATCTTAAACATGCCTATAAAGAAAGATCTGTCCATGTCTCTGTATGCTACAGACTGTATGTTTTGATGAATTTTGAATACTTGTCAAAAACACGCATCTCGTCTAGATTCCTCAGCTCCTCGAGTGCAGCCCAAGACTAAAATGGGAGTGATCATTTAGAACATGGTGGTCTATGAAATATTAACATAGCCTGAGAGAGAGAGGACAGGGAGAAAGGAAGTGCATTTGAAAAGATTTGTCACACTCTGCCATCTTTGACCTTGACCCATTACTGAGACTGCACTGCCTAACACAACTTGATTGTTTTTCATTACATATTTGCTGCTTTCAATTCTGCCCCATCATTACTGTCTCTGTTTTCACCCTCCCTCGTCCTTTTCTTACTACATGACATTCTTCACATTTCAGACACTGTGCCAAACTGTGTTTTGCCTCATTTGATACGTCCAAAACATCAAGTAACTGGACACTTCAAAGCAGACACATGTTTTGCACATCTCCGGGAGGTCACCTCTGCATCATGTAGTGGATCTCTAATCTGCACAACTCTAGGACAAAGCTCTGGTCAGATTAAACAAATAATCTGGTGAGTGAAGACAGCAAATTGTTTCCAAAAGCTTTACAGAGAAGAGGACTCTAAAAAGAGGTTGTTGTATCCATAGCAACCAGACACTTATTCATGAAGAGTGTGCCTGTGTATTTTTCTCTACCTATTCTACTTTTTCATTCATTCACATGCAGAAATCTCTGGAAGGCAGTTTTTTAGTCATACTCTCCCCAGACAATTAAAACCTTTTTTAGTGCATAAGAAATTAGGCCTGCACGCTCTTACCTCAACGTACACACTGTTAACCTGCTACATCAGGGCTGTCTAGCCAGCTGCTCGCTGATACTATCACTGTTATGGCAATACATGTCATCGAGACATTACATGTGTTGTACACTCTGACAGTAATATTTGAGAAATGCATGGAGGCGTATGTGTGTATGCGTGCATGCCTGTCAGCTCCAGCTTTTTGATTGCTGGGTGGACAAAGGTGGGGGAGGGTGCGCAGGCTCACAGCAGTGACGAAGCAAAAACGTGTCGGGCACAGGACAAGCTGTTCTCCATCTTTGCGAGTCGGATGGAAGTGAGAGCATCTCTCTCTTTTGCTTTTAATCTTCCCTAAGCTGATTGTCTGGTCGTGGTCACAATGCGACGGACCAAAAATGAGAAAATAGACGTGCCTCACTGTTTGTGTTTGTATGTAAATGTAATGACAGAGTTTAAAGCTCTGTCTGCCACGTGAAGGGACTTATGAAGCTGAGATTCCAAGGTTATCTGCAGGGTTGCTTCAAGTATTCCTCCAAACACTGCTACTCTAGTGTCTGTGCTCTAATGCAGCTCAGTCTATATTTTACTCTTCTTGACACTTTCTGTTCTTTTAACTGCCATAATGACTTGTCAGGCAAACAATTTGAAGTGTAGTTCCTTCATTCTAATGTTTATAAGGTGTGTTTAGCACCAATGCATCAGTATAAGCTGGTCTGTTTATATAGCCATGGATTTATGGAGCAATACCCCATCTAAACTTTACGTCAGCAGATTTTTTTTTGCCTTTTAAAGTACACTGTGTTCTCGCAGGCCTCTCAGAGGAGTGCAATGTCAGGGCTGCTCCATGAGAGAATTAAGTAAATGGTGCCAAGTATCTACCAGGTAGTGCAGCACAAGACATATTGGATCCAAGGGAGTGGATGGATTATTGACGTAGGGCGTGTGTAAAGATTGAATGCATGTTCCTCTTAACTAATTTGCATTGAATTTCCTAATGCGGTAAAAGTTCCGTGGAAATAGCTTCCCCAGTAATTTATGTTGGCTGTCCGGCATGCCACTGTAAATTTTATTTACTAAAAGGAACAGTGTGTAATATTTAGGGGTGAGGATTGCAGATTGCAACCAGCCGAAACTCTAACCAGCCGGTTGGAATTCCTTCAGAGTTTATTGTTCAGGAGGTTTTTACTGGGAGCCAAATTATCAGCAGAGGTTTCTTCCTCCAAAACAAACAGACACAGTAATTAAAACCATTTAAAAACACTGAATAAAGCAGTTTCACATTATAAATCAGCATCTCTCCAATGCTGTTTGGCATGTCGGTGACAGGCCGCTAGCCCAGCACCTGCTAACGTGTGCTCACCTCATTCTAATCTAGACATTTAGGAGTTTTTACGGGGAGCCAAATTATCCACACCGGTCCCCTAGCCTTTGCAAAACAAACGGAAGCAGTGATTTAAAGTGGTAAAGACACTGAAGAAAGCAGTCTCTCAAAAAAGAAGAGAAATCAGTGTTTTCTGATGCTGTCTTTGAGGAGGGGCTGCTAACTACGGTGGCAGACGCAAAACCCCAACTGGCCCTATTTGGACCAGTTTTGGGTTTGTCCATTCTGGGCTACTGTAGAAACATGACAGTGAAACATAGCAATCTCCATAGACGAAGACTGGCTCCCAGTCTAGATATAAACAGCTCATTCTAAGGTAACAAAAATGCAGCATTTCTTATTTTCAAGTGATTCTACACTAAAGATAACATACTTATCATATTACATTCCATTGATGCCAGTATACACACTGGATATTTAAAAAAAGCAGAGCAGTCGGTGCCTGGATGGCAAGCTGGTGGTTCAGACTGCCCAGCAACAGTGTGTGAGACCAACCTGTAATGACATGACCCTCGCAGGATACCTCTGACTGATGGCCACTGTCATGATTCAGCTATTCTCAGGTGAAAATAAGTAAAATTGATGACACACAGCTGCCTCATCAGTCTGATGCCGAAGGCCGACTCAGTTCAAAGGTCAAGAGATTAGTGGGGTTGCATAGCAAAGGGATTTGGATGAGTTCTGACAAGTTTATCAGTCTGAAAGTGAAGCTCTGAGTGTCGACTGGAGTTTGTTTTTCTCAGAGAGACACCACAGTTTGAGTTCAAAATGCAGTTATCACGATACTGGAAATTTAGTAGTCGATACCAAAACCAGTGACATTCCACTATTCTAGATAACCAGTTTGATACTACAGTAAAGAACAAAAACAAAACAATAAATCCCATGTACTCACCTATGCACTCCTTTTTAAACTATAGACCAGACAGTCAATGTGGGTTCATGAGATTTTGTGGGCGGGGAAACATATTAATACAAAGCCTACATTGCTGTTGTTGTTCAGCTCTTGTACATGTAAGATGTGATAGCTGGACCTCATGGTAGGCTATTTGTCCCACTGTGATTGGATAGCAGGGTAAAAAGTAACAGTGATGAGCACAGCGTTTTACCCAAAGTTAAACATTTTTCAGCTGTCAGTGACCAGAAGAAAATGCCAACTATTCAGCACTCAGCGCTGAGTAGACGCTCAGCCCCTCATCACATTGCTGGTGTTTGTAGCAGCTTGTTTATGCGTGGTTCTCCCATTGCAAAGAATTTTAAAAATTTGCAGGTTTTAGGAAAAAAACACTTTTCGTTTCAACAAATCGAAGCAGAGCTGTCTGCTATTCTGTGAGTACTCCCAAGTAGGGATGGTGGAAAGTTTTCTTCTCATTCTGGTAATATTGTGTTAATGAAGCATTAAGCTGGAAAGAAATGTCCACCTCCTCTTTACCTTGAGTGTGTCTTCCATGGTGATGGAATCACAGCATTAGCATGAACATAAAGACATCATTTGCAGGAAATGGAGCCCACAGTAATACTGTGTCATACTCAGACAGCACTTAACACTGGAGCATCTTTTTCTCAGTTGGCACAGCCTTGACAGCCACCTCTATGGCTGCCATCAGCGCCGCCATTTATTACAATTTATGGTGTACAATTAGAAGCTATCCCTTTAATCTCTCCTTCACAGAGACTCCCCACGCCTATGGTAAACCTTCAATACAGACTCACCTGCAGCAAAGGATTCTCAACCTGAGACCTGCACTTTGTGTCCAAGCCAGATTTACGCCACATTTCCACTGCATGGAACGGCACGGCTCTACTAAACTCTACTCGCTCCTTTTTGATTTTCCATTAGCAAAAGTTGTGGAGAGTAGCTGGTACTTTTTTTGGTACCACCTTGGTTAAGGTTACAAGCAAGCTGAGCCAATACAGGAAGGTGGTGCTACAACACTGCAGACCACTGATTAGTCAGAGAGAACTGTCACTTGTTTGACATGATATATCCCATACAAACCTGCCTTTTTAAATAGCCAGGCTACCATCAATAGTAACGACGGTTTTATTCACTTGACCCAGACTTTTTTAAAAACATGGCAGCTAGCAAAACAATAACAATACAAATACAATTAACGGTATAATTAACAAGGTGCAGACGTTTCTCTTTTCTTGGTTGCCGCCAAAAGTATTCAGCAAGTGTCGCATTGAAGATAATGTCATGGTATGTCTGATCAGCTGATAATCCCACCTACACAGAATGGGTACTATCTACAGTGTAAACGAAATAGAAAAAAAGGACCTGGTACCAAAAGCGAGTTGAGTCAAGTAGAGGCGAACCATTCAGTAGAAATGCAGCATGAGATTTAGGGCTGGAACTACACATTATTTTTGTTTTAAATTTATGATTGATTATGTTGATTATTGGTTTTGCCTTCAAAGTGTCAGAGAACTTAAAAATTGAGCATAGCGTTAGTTCAAGCATGACACGATGTCAAGCTCAGCTCACATCCCAGCTACATTAGCGGATCTCAAACAGCCCAATCAACTGATGGAGCAGCAGTCTTTGCTGCTGCTCTCCCTGCCTTAGGCTTTGCATGTAGGCGCATGGAAGGGCAGGGAGGTTTGCTCTCTGCCTCAGGCTTTCCTCATTTGCACATGGAAGGGCGTAGAGGTGTGCTCTCTCTGCGTAGGCCTGAGGAAAAGCAGAGGCCCCAAAACAGAGCCATAGTGCAAATGGAAATAAAGTTTTCTTTGACTAAAGTGGTCCTGACTGAAATGTCTTTTATAATTTTCCAGAGCCCAAGGTGGCATCTTCAAATTCCTTGTTTCGTTGGACCAACATTCCAAAATCCAAAGATATTACATTTTTGAAAAACATCAGATTCTCACAAAAAAAAAACAATTTTGTGCTTGAAAACTGGCTGAATCAAGTAATTGATTATAGTTAGTCATAGTTGCCCATATCGATGAATCATTTCAGCTCCGCTTACATTCTTTCTTGACTTCTTCAGTTGGGTTTAAACAGATTGAATTATTTGACTTGATTGCAATAAGAAGGTATCTAGGCGATTTGAACCCATTTGTTTGTCAATATTTTATGATTTGAAATTGGTACATTTTCAACACATTTTTATCAGAAGGCTAGTTCCTGACACTTTTTGAAAAGCACATTCAAAGGTGTGTACGTCACGTCAGCAGTAAGATATTTTCTTAATGCCGAGCCTATAGATTGTCTATAGACTCAGTCTGTAGGCAGCCTATAGACTGTTTGTCCTCTGTCAACATAGCTGTCATATCACAGAAGCTCATTCTCAATGTCTCTTTGCATTCTGATATCAGATGGTGACAAGTTGGTGACTTGTAGAGGAGGGGTTGTCACTGTAGGAGCCCTAACTCCATCTGTTACCAGAAGGCCTGATGGGTGGTATGCTTATCATGTGGTTTAATCACCGACTTGAACCTTTGGATTACAGATGAAATGATTGTAAACATGGCAGGAGGTCTGTATGGGGAGACATCGAGCGCTTTCCTGTTGTAATGTATGGCATTTTTCCTGTGATATTATACAGCAAGAGACCAACCTGAGCCAGTACTACTACGGTACATTCTGCCTCCCTCTGTCCCCCCTTCAGGACTCCATTGCTGTTTTCATTAAGGAACAGCATCAACATAAGGTTGTACTCAGAAGGAGAAGCCAAATCCAGCAGAGTAGTAAAGGCAGCAGTGTTCAGGCAGCCAGAAACCAGACTGGGATCACCCACAAACACTGAGTTGCTGCAGAAATGACAGAGCGGCTGGATGCATGTCATAGCAGACAGGGGTCTGAGGTGGGGAGACTAAAGTCCTTGCACACAAGTCCCAAGTCTTAAACTTTGAGTTTTGTGTCATAAACAAAGTCTCCCCAAATGATATGCCACAACAGAGTAACAATGTATTACATTTTGAAAAGTCATCATTGCTTTTTAAAATTTTTACTTATTTGTTTAACTGGGGATCTGAATAAAGAATAACTTATTCTTAAAAACTGCAGTGCTGATATTGCACTTTCACAGCATATAGCACTATTAACCAGTACCACAAATAGCTCATACATAGCACCCACACTGGCTTGCTATACGTATATATTACTTAATATTAGCTTCGACTTACTGTTCTTTGTGCGACTTCTGATGTCGAACAAAGTTTGAAGTTGTTGTGTCTTCATCTACAATTTTTGACTTGCATGTTTGCAATTGAACAAGTGACTATGTTGGAAATATGTTGGCAAATGTAACATCTCTTCTTTTTGTTTCTTATATTGTATTAATAAAAGATAATGGACGTAAATTAATTTGTTTATATAAATCATGTATTGAAATCAAACATTTTGATGCATTGAGATGCACTTTTTTATCTTTAGCCCCCGAAATGGGAACTGAATCATAAGGTGCCTGGAGATTTCCCCCCTAACATACATTTAAATGCACTTTATGTGTATATTAGTCATTAAGTGAGAATTTTAGAGGGCATAACCTTCACAGGGGATTTTCATATGTTTTTCAGTTTCATAATTTTGGTTATTTTTGACCCTTTTCTCTCAAATGATTGAAGTATGACCCGACAGTCTGAGTGGGGCATTGGCACTCTGAGCTGGAAAGACAGGGTTGACTGCTCTCATTGTTCCTCTCTTGCTCTCATCTCTTCTGCTTCTTGAGGCATTGCAGTCTAATTTTAGCCGACCATAACAGGTGTGCACTTGATAAGACTACACCTGGATGTGTCATTTATAAGCAGCAGCCTCAGTGATGCAACACTGAATTAGTTTACATGGTCTTTTACACAGTCATAGACACATTTGATTACTTGGTATCAAAAGTTCCCTGAGCAAAACACTGTATAAACTCTGTAATAAGTGCATGACTCATGAAAAACTAGTCAAGTGTGTGAAATACCTCACGAAGTTCAACTATGTTTGTTTGCACACGACTGTCACAAGATCCAGTCGCAAAGTCTACAACTTTTTGGAATCCGGTGCCCAGTCCCGTCTGTCATTTCCACATGCAGTAACTGCCTGCACAGTGCCAGAGCAAACACAATATAAATGTATAAAAGATGCATTCATCCTTCAGCATTATTATAAATAAGTCAGTCAGGAAGATGTTTTTAGAATCGACTGGTAAGCATTTTAAAATAGCTTTCCTCACTGACCTTACACAAAGTCATGTGCCCTCATTCAGAAGGAGTTTTGGAGCTCTCGTAGTCAATATTTAATCTCCTACGTGACTCATGACTGTGACCTGGTTTGCATTGTGAAATTTCACCTGGCATGGATCTAACATCAAAGGCTATCCGCCCTGACAAATGTTGAATACAAGAACACTGACAATATTAAGGGGTAACTTCAGTTTTTTTTCAACCTGGACCCTATTTTCACATTTTTTTGTTTCTAAGTGACAAATTTAGACAACAATTTTTCAAATTTGGCAAGAGTGCTTGCAGCCAGCAGCTGTGAAACAGGCTGCGCTACCCTGCCTAAATGATGTTTACACGAGGTGTTGCGAAAATAAGTCCAGGAGAATCATTAAAGATCCAAACCACCTGGATAACTGCCTTTTTTCCCTACTGAGGTTATGAAGAAGGTTCCAGTTACACCAGGCCAACACTGATAGGCTCAGGAAGAGCTTCTACCCTCAGGCCATAAGGATCCTAAATGAGGATACCGCCCAAAGCCCCCCATAAACATGCATTTATTATTATTACACTGTTTTAAATATACAAATGGAAGGAACTTCAGTGAAATGTAATTTGTCAGTTCCTTCCATTTGTATATTTAAAACAGTGTAATAATAATAAATGCATGTTTATGGGGGGCTTTGGGCGGTATCCTCATTTAGGATACCGCCCAAAGCCCCCCATAAACATGCATTTATTCACTGAAGTTTTATTGATATGATTTCGGGGCAATAGTTCACTAGGAGTGCTTGTCTTTGCCACTGCCAGGCTCGGATTGTTATTATGTGTCTGACAAAGTTGAGGAAATGATCCCTAGAGAAAAAGAAAACTATTCACCTTTTGCCTGATTGACCTTCACAAGACTCCAGAAATTATTTTTCTGTTGGGATCCTTTACATAATTTTATCAGTCACTTAAAATAGCAATCTGAGCCTGTCAGTGACAAAAATAAGCTCTTTAAGTGGACGCACATTGATGGTGCGAACATGCTTCGAGTGGTTCCAGTGGAGCCTATTTTGCGCCTGTAGTGCTCTCGCTCAATAGTGGACAATTTCAAAAACAGATGCCTCCATTAGTCATATAAACATATAGACACATGGGAAAATAGGCTCCAGGTTGAAAAAACCTAAGTTTCACTTTAAATTTGGGTTAACGTTAGAGAGTTTTTTTGCAGTAGGTCTTCCAGTGTTCTTTCTTGTAGTTTGACAGTGCTATTATTAAACTGCATTGGGCCGGGGGGTTCTGTGTTCCTTTTTTAAGATATGTATCTCTATGTGGTGTCCCACCCTGCTGTGTTGACCTGAATGATGACAGAAGTATTTGTCTGACCACTCCTGCCTTGTGTTTGTGTCTCAGGGTGAAGAGGGGCCTCCCAGTCTGGAGTATATCAAGGCCAAGGACCTGTTCCCCCAGAAGGAGCTGGTGAAGGAGGATGAAAGCCTTCAGGTGAGCTGAACAGTTGTCATCAACCCTTGACAACTACCGCTCCAGAACACAGTCCCGTCTGCTCTGACAGCCAGCTGACAGCTGTCTGTGGAGTAGACCACCAGGAGCTGCTGAAGTGTGGCACTTTTTAGATTATGATCTCATCTTCAGCCCCGGCTCCTGGCGTGTCACCAGAGTGTTCCTCCGAAACACCCTGATGAAGCTTGGGTTGCCACTGTGTGAGAGTGTGATTGCCAAGATATTACTGCAGGAGTCACAACTCAGCAGGCTTGAGGCCAGACACTGGAGGAGAGACGATGACTCTGGTCTAGAAGAGCAGTTCTTTTTGTCATTACTCTGCTGTCCTTTATCAACATGGGAAAATGTTAATTAGGCAACTTGGAGGATAACAAAGTATTTGCATGTGAATGCAGGCGCTGCTCACGCTCTCTATAGATAAGGAGTCATACTAATAAAAGACACAAATTTTCTCCAGTATTTATTTAGAAAAGACATTTTGAATTACTCCTCTGTGTCGAGATTAGGAATATATTTATACAAGGCTTTAACAAGAACAGAAGGAAAGATTTGAAAAATCTTGACAAGTTTTTGTGTCTACAGTATAAAAGGACTGAAGTAGCTCTGATTCACGCCTTCCTGTAGTAGTAGTGGTGGTCATAACCAGAAGCCCTTTCTACACTGCCTGTTCAAGGTGGTAATATAGTGCTGTAATGCTGCCTCGCCGTGCTTTATACAAGGTACGATTGCGTAATGGGCGGACAGAGTGATCTTGCCTTAAAGTAGTCATGGGAGGTAGTAATGGCACCGATATGGAGTCTGTATTAACATGACAGCTGGCAGGACGGGTATGATGTTTTGACGACATGTTACGCATGCAGCCTGCTGCACGAGATTTAAAAAGTAGCTGTTACCCGTTAGTGGCTAACTCAAAGGAGTAAACGAGTGCTTTGTCTGTGAGTGCAGTGAGTAACAGTGAAGCTGATTTGTTTATTTGTGTTTGAAATTGTCTCTATTTAGACATGTTTAATGTGTGTTTTGGGTGTGTTTTCAATCAATTAAACTTTACAGCACTTCACAGAAATCCCACCACTGACTAGTGTTTTGGAGGTCTAACTGCACAAGTATAAATGCTCACAACAGCGTAGGCCACGTGCATAGGCTACGGCATAGGGCCTTCCGCACAAGTATAAATCCCCCTTAAGATTTGTCTTCAACTGGTCTGTCTCTATTATACTGCTGTGTCCTCTACTGCTCCCCAGAAGAGTGAAGTCACTGCAGAGGACAGAGACGGGCAGCTAAAAAACATTCAGGTCACTGAAGTGAGAGGGATTTGTAAGTCTATTCCACGGTGAGGGTGCCAGTAGCAAAATTGTGATGGATAACTTGTGCTGTGCCTTCCATGGTGTTGAGTTTGTGCTCTCTGGCTGTCTGGTGCTCAATGGAGCTGAGCATCATGTGTCTGGAGAGCTGGGCAAAGTGAAGGTGGAGAGGTTTGCCAAGCCTCAGGTTACTACCTGCGGTTTTTGTTTTTATGGTTTTAACTGAGGATTGTTCCCACTTGGGTTGCAAGTGGACTGCAGGGAGGGAGTATCAACCTTTTCAAAGGTGTTGTTTTTTGATTATTAACGTCATTATCATTTTGTAATTCCTGCTAAGCAATGCGAGAAGCCTGCGAGGAGCCAGAAGGAATAGATGTTTCTCTAATAAATACTGTTCCCGTTTTCTGTTTCTACGCTCTTACACTTTGCCTCCCCTCCCCCTGCGTTCACACATGCAGTTCCTCATTGTGATAGCTTTGATGTTTTTTTCTTCTCTATGCAGGCGATCCGATGAGAGTTTCTCTGACAGCTGATGTCTCTAACCACAGCCCTCCCACAGGCAAATTATAGGCATTCCCTACCCCACTATATTTAATACCCTGCTGCCTTTCCTCCTGTGTGTGTGCAAGCCGTGCTGCATGCTTGCAGTTGTGTATGCACACGTGCATGTTCTCACAGGCAGGCTGCTTGAACCGGAAGTCACGACTCAAGTCAGAGAGTGTTATTCACGGGTCTTTCAGCTCTCTCCCTCTCCCTCTCTCTCCTCAATATTTCTGCAGCTGAAGGCTCGTAGAGGAAACGTGACACAGTATCTTCTGCTGCACTTGCTGCTGCTGGTGACTCATGCACCTACTTTTGGAGCACAGCTTGTTTAATGCAGCTCCCGGCCCGTACAGCATGTTAACTATGGCACTCTCAGCAGTGCATGTTAGGTCTCTTCCACAGCGGAGCAGCCCTGTAGCTGCACGTTCTCATTTCAGCCCTTTCTGCTGCTGTTGAGGCAGTATTTAATGCAAATTTGCTGCATCCCCTGACTCATGTAGAATGCAAAACTGCTTTAGATTCTCTTTTCTCTCCTTTTGTGTATAGTAAAACTGTATCTGTAGCATTTTTCTGTCACAGTAAACAACTTTAGAGAGTTCAGCTTTGTTTGGCTGCCAGCTGTGTTTTTGCGCCTGTCACTTTAAAGTCAGTTTTGCTACAGAGTTAAGCATTTCTAAATGCATGAAAAATTTTAATGTCGGATTTTAGACATTCCATTTTTTAGAAGTCCCAGTGCAGAGTGTCGGGGGACGTGCTGCCTATATTTGGCTCAGTTGGTGTCTGCGTGCAGAGTACTACGTGCTCCATTTCCCAGGTTAAGCTGTGCTCTTTCCCTCATCATGCTTTCTATCCTGGCTCATGCACATATTTTCAGTTAGAGATGAGCAACAGCAGGTGCAGTGATTAATGTCAGGGGTTTGATTTTTTTGTTGTTGTTTGTTTTTTGGACATAAGCTCCGTCGACCAACAGTAATCAACAATCTGAAGCAGAGACAGCGCTGATCCTTTGCCAATTGACAGTCAATCTTTTAAAAGGACAAAATCAGTCGTTTTATTTTAGATTTATCATACATATCGTTTCTTTTTTGTCATGAGTGTTGAAACATAAGCAGACTGAGTTGATGCTGACTTGTGTTTATGGGTCTGTCCTTCACATCCAGCACTAACTAAGGCTGTGCTTTTAACCGTGCTGGCTAATGTTATTTCAAGTAAGCCCGATTTTCTGACATCTTACCATAATCCTCCATCTGCCCTGCTACATGTCCTCTTTTTACATGCACCAGTGGGTCCTCCTCTGCGTGACTCAGCAATGCATGCTAATGCAGGATGAGGTAATGTTGTCTCCAAGCAACACTGTTGTCCTCACTACCAAAAACTAAACAACGAGACCTGGGTCACAATTTGTGGTCCCCAATGACCATGATTATGTTGAAGCAGCCAGAACCAACATCGGTACATGCAGCCGATCGTCACACAAAAGTGATGACTAAGAAACTTGTGTGAAGAGGTTTATGGAAATGAGTCATGAATGGACGTAGCACAATCCTTAATTTGTCAGATGGGAGAGAATGATCCATCCCAGCAGTAACTGTTTTACATCAGCCAGATGGAATGTTTTATAAAAGATGATTGAAAATGATTCAAAGGGAACCTGTGATGCCTTTCCACATTTTCTGTTACAATGCCGGATGCTCATATTAACTGGGCCAAATTTTCATATCATGAGGTAAATGAAAACTCTGTTTCCAAGGTTTTTTTCTACCTTTGAGGCAAGCTGACGTCAGCTTGTGACGGTTTTCTTCATATGGTCATCTGCTCTAGGCACGTAACTAGAGATGTCAGTTGTGGTAAATTTTGCTTTTCATGCCCGACACCCATTAACCAGTAAAAAAATGACGTGAAATCCAGGTGGTGCTTTCCTTTTAATCCAGCACTCCATTGAGTCAGTGAGCTTTAGCACTGCATTTCAAAGTGCTATCAGTTTAGAGGTGGTGAAATTTTAATGTTTTGTGATGCAAATGTTTTGCCTTTTATGTTATTTTCTGTTTGGCTTTGCTGAGAGACAGCTGAATCGCCACATTAGCACGCAGAAACATGGTGCCCACCCTCCGGTCTCCACTGGTTAGCTACCTGCAGCTCTGCATTGCGCACCACCTTGGTCAGATAGGAGCTAGCATACAGTGTCGCTCTTACGGCAGTTACTGCTGTAACGTCCTGACCCATGGTAGCAAGATGGCTTTGCTGCGGAAAAATGGTGGCTATCCTCTGATCTCCCCCCAGGTAGCTGTGGTGAGTAAACTGCTTCATTTTGTACCCATTTAGCATTGTCAACTAAGTTAGCACCACAGGCTATACTGACACCATTAATGGTGCTAACAAAGCTAAAAGTGATAACATAGTTAACAATGCTTAAAAATCCTTAAGGGGTTTTGTGGCTCATAATTATGCCGCGTAATCACCAGGATGACCTGAGGGGAGCCTGGAGTGCAGCCACCATATTTTAAAAGCACCACTGTCCCGTCACCTTGAGTCTGGACAGCAAGCCATACCGCAAGCTAGCTCGCCACCCAACCTAGGTAGTACGTAGTGCAGTTAACGGAAGAGTAGCAAAATTAACCTATAGATTAAAATGCCTTACAGAGTAACAACTAATTGTTGACATCCCTACATGTTTATATTACATACACTGCTACATGTAGCTACATGCTAACGTCAGGGAAACATGTAATCTTGCTCGCCAATGTTGTTAATTTCTTAATTTCTTCTTAATTCATCCCGATTAACAGCAAAAGGTCTCACTGTTCACTGAAATCATCATTTTTAAATACCTTGGTCAGTGTAAAATCGACCCCTCTTAAAGTGGTTGGACGGCTCCATCTTTATATGAATCGAGACATCCTTAGTTGGCATCTGTAGCTGTGTCTTTCTTCCATACAGTCAACTATTAAACCTAATGCCCTGCGTCACAGTGAAATGAAGAATGTTTTCTATGTACCTCTGTTGGGAACCAATTATCTTAATGTTTGGGTCTCAGTGCTGCCAAAGCCCAGGCTTGGCCTGGCTGTGATAAAATGGGTAGAAGTAAAAATGTTAATGGACAGTTTGGGGTCCGTCACTGTACCGTCAGGGCTTGTGCAGACAGTCTCCCTCCCAGTCTTGCCCTTTTGTCTGCCTGCTCATTCAGGCTCACCGACAAGCCCTCGGTGTTCACAAAGGTCCTTCTGTGAAACTACTATGTGCTAATTGGACAGCTACACATGCACACTGTGTCCCCCTTTTTGTCATATCTGTAATGTCACTCTGTCCACAATCAGCTTCTAGTGAGCAGCACGAACTCTGGCTGGTGGTTGTGCTTAGTGATTGTTTGCAAAATGTCAATACTGGTGATATATTCAATACTTCCCTTTTAGGAATCTAAAGGTTATTCTACAAAACTTTGACTTTCAACTTTGACATTATTTATTTATATTACACTTTTCATACAAACGTGGAGCCCAGAGTGCTTCACATAGTAACATTAAAACAAAATAGCAAAACTAAAAATCAATAAATAAGAAATTTGCAACTCAAAAAATACAGTAGACAGTAAAACAATGGTATGTTAGAGGTCAACCAAATAAAATAAACTTCAAGGATAGAAATAATATAAAATTCATGTTTTAAACTATTTTGTCTTTATACAACGTAGATTGCAAGATCTTTGCCTGAATATAATGTAGTCTGAAATTAGCACAATTATGCTAATGCATTGCTAATTAGAAAATGGTAGCATGCTAAGAAGTTTAAAGGAATACTTCACCTACAAAGTGACCACACAAGTCTCATTTATTCAGTTGTATACTCAGTACTTCTGAACACATGCAGTTTTGCTAAAACCTTGCTTTAAATACTCAACTGATAAGTGAAAGTGAAACTTATGTACACTCTCTTCAGACTTCAGCCAGACTCCACTGACAGAAAGTAATTTTACCTCGCTGAACATTGGAGCTACTTGTCTACCACTGCCTTGATCAGGTAGTTTGTTTGTATTATTGTGTGACTTTGGTGTTTAAAGGGTTAGTTTGGATTCACCAAACTCGCACAATAACACACACAAACTAACGGATCGGGGAAGCGGTACACCAGCAGCTCCCATGTTTGGCGAGGTAAAATTGGAGGATAGATAAGTTCCATTTTCAATTTAGTTCCCTGTCAGATAGGGCTGTCTGTTTGGGAATTACTAGGCATACGACTGGATAAATAAGACTTGGATTATACTGCATTAGATGGTTGAGAGTTTATAAAAAGATGCTTTGGTATAGTTTTACTATTGGTAAATATGGTCCCCTATGACTTCAATTCATCCAGAATTTTCTCCATTTTTGGATTCTTCGTTTACCATGGAACCACCGTGTATAAACCATTGTTTTCTTCATGAATTCAACATAACACAGGTTGAGTAAATGATATACAAATGATATTGTGGATGAAGTATTCCTTTATCTTGTATTATACCTGCTAAACATCAATTTGTTAGCATTTAGGTCAAATAAGTGTTAACTAAATACATCCTCACAGAGCAGCTAGCATGACTGTAGACTCCTAGGCTTGAAGAGCACTAAAAGTACAGCTTTAAAAACTGAACTTTGGATCCCGTGATTATACTCCCAGTTTATATAATAAAGTCTGATTGTAAACATGTGGTGGTGTCATGTCTTTTTTGCTTCAACTTCCAACAGTCTGGTTGTTTTGTGTCTCTACAGGTGCCATTCGCAGTTCTTCAGGGGGAAGGGGTGGAATATCTTGGCTGCGCAGATGAAGCCATTATTGCCATTTCTAACTACAGGCTCCACATCAAGTTCAAGGACTCTGTCATCAACGTGAGTTCATGTCACAGACAATAAACACACAGAAGAACCACAAAAGTAGTCCAAGTCTGACTCATTGTGTATGAGTCTGCCATTGGACGCCTATTTTAGATGGAATTCTCCTCCCTTTCCTCTGTCCATCTTTGTTTTAGTGCTGTGCATGAAACAACATCAACCTTCGAGCTACCAACCCACACGCTTTAACGTCTTTAAGTGTTTAGTGTGGCGTTTTCTTGAAAAGGAACTTAGCCATTTTAATGCCAAATCTTGACTCCCTGCGTGCAGATTTTCAACCAAAACAAGTTCCCTCCCAACATTATTTTGCAGGAGCACCATCGCTAGACCCTGGGCTTAACGCCGCCCAAGACGATCGTGATTGGTTTAAGAAAATTGAAACTTCTGCTTTTGTTTTTTACTGTGTTATTAAACTGGGTAGTGAGAATCATGGAATTTCACTGGTTTTGGTTTCAACTCCTAAATTACTGGTATCGTGACATGCCTATGCAGAGCCACTTGAGTCCAAAGTGTCTTTGTGATCTATACCGCTGCAGCAATGCCCTCTCAGAGGCAAATAGCAGGAGAGAGCAGACTATAATGTGTAGTTTGGACGCACATAGGCTTTTCCCCCTTTCCCCGTATAAATTTTATTAGCACGTAATTGTGCTAATCAGGCAAATAAACCTACAAGTGTTAAACATGGGGTACCCGTAAAGCAATGTTCGTCATATCCCAGTGTAGCTGGCGTGAAGTTGTGTGTACCAGGGTTGTTACCACAGGAGTGGCGGTCCCTCTGATCTCCAGGCAGCGGAGGTTTAATGTGACATCTAGGCTCCGGAGGCCCGGCCCCCACTGGCACTGATGTCCACCAGCTCGCTCCTGTTGACGTCAGACCTTGCTCAAACACAAACAGGCCAATTGTTTGCGTTCACTGGCAGCGAATTTCCTCCTCCTTTCCAAATCCCGGTCATCTTTTCCAGAAGGATTCTGGAAGATGACTGGGATTTGAAAAAGCAGGACGAGGTGAGTGCAGAGGATGTTTAGGATGCTGCTTCACCTTGACTTACACTAGCAGAGGACAGTCAGATGAAAGCAGAGCTCACCAGGTGAGAGTCGCTATCGAACCACTTTCCAGAGTCCTGCCTTGACCTCAGCAGCACAGATGAACTCTGTATGAATTCCAACAAGCAACCTCCCCCCCACACCCCCCTTCACAACTCATCCCCCTACTTCTAAGCTGTTTTCTTGCCCTTTGCTCCTGTCCATGTTTGTCTTCCATTTGGCATGGTCATGTGATCCTGCAAGTAGCACACTCTGTGATCCACTCAGTTATCTTTCATCTTTCAACCTCTTTGATGTTTTCTTTCCTTTTTTAACTCTTCATTTCCTTTTGTCTCTTGAATTATTTTGGTTTAATAGTTCTTCCATTTCCTCCTGTCTTGTGTCTTCCCTCCCTCCCTCTCTCCCTGTCTCTCTCTGTGTGCGCTCCATGGTGTCACTGTGTTTTAGACCTACCCAGGTGTGGACAATGAGATATCTGTGAGTACCATATGATAAAACACCACCCTCTGCCACAGTCTAGACAGCTTAAGTCATCCATCTCCTCTTCATGTTAAACGATTACAGTGCACTGAAGACAAACATTCAACTTAGTGGTAACACTTGATTTAATGGGATTGTCTGGGGAAAAATAATTGTGGTGCGGTGCTGGCTGACCTCCAGACTTAAAGTAATAATCTCAAAGATTATAATTTAAAGACATGTCTGTTTAGTCACTGTTAATGGTGATTAAGCCTATGGCACACTGATTAAAGTGTTGGAATAGTTACATATTTGCAGTATGATAAACTAGATGTCTAGGGCGACATTTGCAAAAATGATGCTGTATTAAAGGTTAAGTTTGCTATTTTACAGCCTGGACCCAATTTTCCCATGTTGTCATTGTCCCATGACAATGATTGAAAATGGGTCAGTGTTTGTGTTGTCAATGTACGTCCACTAAAAGTGATTGTGATTTTTTGCCACTGATGGGCTCAGATTGTTATTCTGAGTGCCTGACCACTGTATGTGTGATCCCTACAGAGATAGATCTTTTTGTTCAATAGTAAGATCCTTTTTGTTTAACAAGGAACAGTCCAATGATCACTATAATCAAATCCACCAGACTCCATTTAAATAAACAGTAATTTTATTATTGTAAAACTTTACAGTCCACAGAAACAAAATAAAACTTAAACGATCATCTTGGTTCATCTTTTCACTGCTCAATTACCACCAACTCTGGTTTGGTTTGGTTTGGTTTCGATGTCTCTTTCGGGGCTTATTGTAATTACACAAAAAGGTCTATCTCTGTAGGGATCCTGTCCATAAATTGTCGGACACTTAGAATAACAGTCTGAGCCTATCAGTGGCAAAAACAAGCACTTTTAGTGGATGTCAATCAAAGGTGTGGACATGCCCTGAGTGGTTTCATTGCAGTTTTGCTGATGCTGTCTGCAGCCCTCACGCTCAATACTGAACAAATCTCAAAAACCTGGTAAAATAGGGTCCAGTTTGGAAAATACTGAACTTTCCCTTTAAGTTACTGCTTATAAAAGCCAAACTACTGCTGCAATAAGACAGAGCAGCCATGGTGCGCTCTAAGAGCTGCAGGCGGCAGGCTGCACACCTCCAACTTGAGGTAACCGACTTTTTTCACTGCTGTCTGCAGACTCATGCTGCATGCAGCGTAAAATCAGATCACAGTTGTTCTCAGAATGAAAAAGGAAAAACGCTAATCATTGCCTGACTTTGTTATTAAAATGACAACCGAACTTTGTGACCTGTAGTATTAAACCACATGTGCTGTTACCATCAGTAGAGAAGAGGTAGTGAAATGAAATCATATTTTCTTATTCATACAGGGTGCACAAAGTGCTGTTGCACAAATGTTTGACCAGAGGTGAAGTTGCGTGGGTGATTTTGTAAATCTAAGCTGCAGCATCGTTAACACCTAAGTCAACAGGATAACTTGAAAGCTTAGAAAGCAGAGTGGACAATTCTGTGGAAAGACCCACGTTTGTAGCTGCTGTTTGGTATCATAACAGATGTCTAGAGACAAAGTTAAAATACCGCACAGGCCTTATTCTCCTCTGCAGTGGGCTTAAAGCTGTACTGTGTGTGTATCTAGCCTGGGATCAGTATGTACTAGACCAGAGGGTGGTAACCTCTTTGCAGATGTGCCGCCTGCTTTGACAGCGGGCCATCAGGCTGATCACACATGCGCTCTGTCTCCCCCTACAGGTGCCTCTGAGGCTCATAGAGAGTGTGGAGAGCAGAGATATGTTCCAGCTGCACATCATCTGCAAAGACTCCAAAGTTGTCAGGTACAGTAATCAGAGCAACTCACTCACACACTAAACCCGTCATATTAACCCTACAGGCAGATTGATGCTGTTATTAACAAGAGTAAATACAGTGCAGTGGTCTGGTACACGTTTGAATGAATAATATAATAGTTTGGCTGGCTGTGAGGAGACAATTTATACACTCTACACACACGACCACACTCAACTGCTAATCAGTATTCCCAGGTGTAAAAGGTTGCAACTCTTACAACAGTAATAAAATGATATTAATTTAATTCTAGTGCCATTCTAGCTCCTCCATCCTTTCCTCTCCTACTGAATTACTGACATCACCGATTATGGAGATCATGTCTTGTGTCCTCACAGTTTAAAGGCTGGTCCATGTGCGCTCTGCTCTGTGTTAACTCCTTCTCAGCCGTTTGCCAAAAGTAGTGATGCTGGGTACAGCACTGATGCCCCCCTACCTCACCCCACCCCAAACACCATTTACTGATGGTGTAAGCATGGAGAGTGAGGACAGTGTTAGCTTGAAAGATGTGAGCTTGGAGGTAGAAGATGGTGCTGTTTTGTCATTATTACACCTTTATTTAACCAAGTGAAGACACCTTGAGATTCATAATCAGTGTATTACCTATAGTAGATGGTGATCGGCACACCCCCAGTTTGGAGAAGCAGGCCAGAGTACCGCCACAGAAGCTAAGCAATGTACTGCTGTGATTGCCACAATATCACAAACTAACTAACCAATCAAGGCAGCATTTGAACAGCAACTTCTTGCGGTCTGCAAGGTAAAACAACTGTTTCTGTCAAAGGAGTCTGGTGGCTATGGACGGGCGCTCCAACAAAATCTATTTCAGTCAGCTAAGAAAAGCCCCCCTTAAAAAAACAAATCAATATCACTTTGAATGTCCATATTTAGATTATTTTACCACTTCACCTTGTCTTCAGACAGCCCTTTCCAACAGGGAACTGAAATAGGTATATTGTTCTCTTCAAAGCCACCAGACTCCTTTGACAGAAAGAGTAATTTTACCTCATAGTACACAGGAGTTGTTAGTCTACCGCCAACTCAATCATGTAGTTTATTTGCGTTATCGTGTGATTTTCAGTACTGAACAAACTTGGCGTCCTCAGCAGTACGTGGGTATATGTGTAGCAATGGCATCATGCTGACACCTATGTCTGGTAACGCTGAAAATGTTTTAGAGGATATGAAAAGGATATGAAAACCTCAAAAAAATAAATAATGAATAATAGAGCCACCCTTTGAAATAAATGTTGAGTGGCCTCAGCCAGTTTTGGATATTGGTCCATAAACTTGCAGCATATGGACAATAGAACAACAAGTGCAACAGAATCTACATAATGATGTTTTTTTAGTGTCAAACATGTTAAGTTGTTTTTTAGTAGCAGTCATTTTTGCAGAATATCTCAAAGGCATCTATTGCTGTTTTGTAAATTCTTCTGAAAAATTGATTAAAATATGAGCACATTTATTTATTCATTTGGACTTATTTTAAAGTGAATATTAGAAATGTATTTAGTGATTTCATTTAATTTGTGATTGCTTCATTGTTAATAAGATCAAACAGCTGGTGAATTAGCACTTAGCATGCGCACACTTGATGAGAAACAGTTTCAAGTAAGAAAAGACGGAGGCCTGCTTTAATTTCACAGCAGACTGATAACCTCATGTGATCATGGACATCTGTAAAGTTCAGAACCAGCGGAGCCGTCAGATTCTCAGCAGCAGATGTGCCAGCGACGTCTCTGTTCCTCATCATTAAGCAGCTACATTATTACTCCTGTTTCAAGGCTGGAGAATCACAGAGCATCTGAAGAATGAGTTTTCCTTGTTGTGTCCTCCTTCCAGTCCCCAGTGCATGAAGCTGTAATGTGATGTTTTGTTGTTGGATCTCGCTCATCTTTCTAATCTTCGCATTGGGTTCTCCACAGATGCCACTTTGCAACATTCAAGCAATGCCAGGAGTGGGTCAAGCGTCTGAACCGGGCCATCGCTCACCCGTCCCGACTGGAGGACCTGTTCGCCCTGGCCTATCACGCCTGGTGTCTGGGAGGCAGCGCTGATGATGAAGACCAGCACGTTCATCTCTGTCGCCCAGGTCCGCACACACAAAAATCAGTACTGTTACAATGTCATATTACTCCCGACTTAAGTTTCAAATAATGAAGTAAACATTTGTAAAATTAAACTTCAGAATTCACACTGTTCTGAATACTCTGTTTTAGGGATGCTAATTTTTTGTGACCAATAGCCGACACTCAGTAATCGATCAATAACTGTTAATCATTAAGTTTGGACATTGTTTAAGTTATTTTGTTGTGGACCTGCGCATAGCATGTTGCTTTGCTAAGCACCTCCTCAGCCTGCTCTCTTTTTGTTTATCGTGAGACGACTGCTGCAGTAGTGTGAGATCTGCGCCAGGGACATTAAGAGTCCGCCTGCCACGCACGCACACACACACACACACACACAGTGACAGTGCTAACTTTTAGCATCCCAAGGCTAATGTAAGGGATTTAACAGCAGTCGAGCCTTTGTGGTGTTGGTGTGAGTTTGTTGGGAGCGTTGAACAGCAGCGGTGTCGGATGTTAGCCACGGCTGCTACCATCTGCCCAGTTTGTGCTAACCAGGCAGATGTTGAACTGGCTGTTCTGTGTAATGGCAGCAACAGAAAGTTTGCGGATACAAAATACGGAAGACCTGGAAACACTGACCAATCAGAGCAGACTAGGGGGCTTAGCAATACAGAGAGAGGGTGAATACAGGTGTTCCAGCAAACAGTATGAGGAAAATAGCGTTTTTTGAACATTAAAGCATGTAATCATATTATTAGTAGATTTCCAAAATGCAAGTATGATCCTGAAAATAAGCATAAACGTCCCCTTTACACAACAGCTTTCATATTTTGTTAAAATGTTAATACTTCTAAAATAATTTCCTCCCTGTGTGCTCTGTGTGTGTGCAGGTGATCACGTGCGTCAGAGAATGGAGATGGAGGTGAAGAGGATGGTCTTTGACACACAGAACGTCTGGAGAGTGTCGGACATAAACTGCAACTTCAAGTATGTCGGAGATAAATTACCATAAATAGCATGACACCTCTGTCTCTGCAGATAGCTGTGCTACTGTACTAGTCATGATGGTCGATAAGAGAGTGAATAGTGAGTGACGAAGTTAGAAAAAGTTTTTTGAGAGCTGCGACAGACAGTAGGGCTTGAATCAGGCTGGAGTAGGGACGCCCTAACCACAGTGTTGATCAGTGGGTGGCGCAGGCACCCCATATACAGAGGTAATGTCCTTGCTGCAGCGGCCACAGGTTCGACTCCAGCCCACAGCCCTTTCCTGCATGTCGTCCCCTCTCTTTCCCCCTTTACGTCCCTGACTGTCCTCTCATCAAAAAGGCCAAGAAAATAATCTTAAAAAAGAACTCTGCCAGGAAATGGGAGTTTTGAATTTGTCTTAAATGATGGTTACATTTGGGGGGAATAGTTGTCAGGCTGGATTAAACTGCAAGAGTACACTGAATACACAGACATTACACATATAGTTCTTATGTAATCAGTTTTAGATTCAGTGTGATTTACACTTCTGGGGGAATCATAGTCTTGGATGTCCATCACAAAAAAACACCAGTAAATCCATTTAGAAATCATAGGAATAAAACCTGCCATCACCTACCTGAGAATTATTACGTTTTAAGTTTTATTCAAAGCAATCCGCTGATAGTTGTTTGTACATCCATGGGTACAATGCAAAAAGGAACTGGCATTTTTGGGGCTGTCTCTGGTTAAACAAAACTTATCTTATTCATTAACAAAAAGGTCTATCTCTGTAGGGATCCTTTCCATAATGTTGTCAGACACTTAAAATAACAATCTAAGCCTGCCAGTGGCAAAAACAAGCACTTTTAGTGGACGTACATTGAAGTTGCAACATGCCCCGAGTGTTTGCATTGTGGGCTGTCTGGCCAGCGATTTACTTAATATTGGACCAATTTCAAAAACCAATTAGTCCCTTGGACACGAAAAAATGGGAAAATAGGGTCTGGGTTGTAAAATACTGAAGTTAACCTTTAACACATGGACAAATAAACAACACTGTAGCACTCACTCAAGCAGAAATAATGCTGTATACCATGTGTGTGTGTGTGTGTACCTGTGTGTCCGACTCTTTTGTCTCCTTTGCTGTCTGGACAAATAAATACTCCAAAAAAAAAAAGGTCAGTCTGCTCGGAGGGCCCAAGAGAGCACATCCTGCTGAGGGAGAAAGACACACAGGACAACTGGCTAATTAAACGCGCCGCAGCCTGCTGAGGCCCATGACTCAGCACAGTATTTTGCTCTCACACACACACACACGCGCGCGCGCACACACACTGTCTCCGTCTCCTTCGCTCGACAGACAGTCAGCAGGTGAACAGACATTGAGGGAAGTATCATGAGAGAGGAGGAAAGCAGATGGAGTCGGGCTGTAGCACTGTGTGATTTGTTCTCTCTCAGAGCTGAGCGTTCTTGATGAAGTAGTGTGACCCTGAAAACCAGAACATTTGTGTTGTCCAAGAATGTTGCTGCAGCTCAGAGTATTATTTTGTTTGGGTCTTGTTTTTTTTTTCACTGATAGACTCTATGTTAAGTCAGTCTGAGTGCACTGGCTGGGAACACATATAGACTGTAAACATAATGGATGTAGCTACTGTGACGTCATCCACTGGTTTGTGGACTCCAATTCTGAAGCCTCAAGTTCAGCCTTTTGGTTGTCGCTGTCTTTTTTTGGAGCCAGAGAGGTAGGCTGAGAGGCTGGCACAGTGGATTAGCAACTAGTGGCTCTGACTGATAAGCTGAAGACACTATCCGCATACATCCTGTCACTCAAAGCCTTAATGAAATGACTAACCTGACTTAATTTTTGTATTATTTGGTGGTATTAATAATTGTTAAGGCAAAAGAACACCATTTATTTTATCCGTTAGCTGAAGCCGTGAGATGGTGACTTTATTGCCTGTGAGCTGGCTGCTGAGAACATGGAAGTAATATTTGACAGTGTTTTATTGTCGGTACATATGAAATTTGTTAAACCAAGTTATTTGGTGTATCCAAAGTCATTCTATTAAGCTGAGATGGATTCTATTTTCTGTTCGTGACTGTTCAATCATCTGAAGACTTTCCGCACAAAGCTGGAGGCAGACATCGGGTTGTATTAGCCTGATGCCTACCATACACTGGAAGACTTAGAAAAGACTTTCAAAGGACTAAAACTTTCTTTAGTGTAGGGCCAGCAGAACTTAGATGGCCCTCAATTTGGTGGGCCAAAAGGAAGTTACCATTGTGCTGTGGAGTTTTCAGCTCCAAGATTTGCATCCACGCGGGAGGATGTAAAGATCTTGCGTATTTTTGTAGTGATATGCATTTTATACGTATCCATTTATTTAGTTTATGGTCAGAATGTCACTAGTTTTCCCCGTCTTTCCGTCATTATATTTCTCGGGAAATGGGTAGTAATTTGAATGTGTATTCCAAGGACTTCCGTTTCCCTGGAATAAACCTTAATGGCCGTATAATGTTTTCAGCAATATAAACTGCATTTAACCTTCATCTATAAAAGTAATGTGTTTTGTCCTTCCTGTCGACAGGCTTTGCTCCAGCTACCCGCAGAAACTTCTGGTTCCAATCTGGATCACAGACAAGGAGCTGGAGAGTGTGGCTTCCTTCAGGTCCTGGAATAGGATCCCCGTGGTGGTCTACAGGTGGGTCACATACACACTATCACACGTTTCACCAACATGCACAACAGCATTTCCTTTCTGATTTCTGATACAGATCTGCACTTACTGACTCTGTGACCTCGAATTCCAGGCACCAGAAGAACGGGGCGGTGATCTCCCGTTGCAGCCAGCCGGAGATTAGCTGGTGGGGCTGGAGAAACACGGACGATGAGTACTTGGTGAAGTCCATTGCTAAGGCTTGTCAGATGGACTCGGGAGCCAAGGGTACCTGTGGAGCACCAGCCTGCCGACAACGCGGGGAAGCTCCCGACTCCTCCGACAGTGATTTTGGTAAAGCATTCCTTTTTATTGATTTACATTTTGCGTACACTGTTGGAGCAATGTAGCTCTCGAGAATACATTTGAATTCAGGCTGATAATTTGAAATGAATTTCCATTATTTATATGTCTCATTAACTTCCCTTACTTCCGAAGTGGCTGACCAATAAAAAATTATGCTTAACATAAGTGCCAAGTGATACACTATTTTCAATTATGCCTGCATACATTGAGCTTCATCAGCAAATACACTGTCAACAATTTAAAATTAATTAACACCCTAGCAATAAATTACATTTATGCGCCTCTTTCTAACTGGTTACATGCTCCAAAAATTAAAATCAAGTGCATGCAGTATCTAATATGCATTTTAAACAGGCTTAGTTATATAAATCTTTAAGTGGGACACCTGTCAGTGCAACTTATGGAGAAAAACAACTCTGATGAGCCCTATCTTACACATGATGCTAGGTGGTAATTGTTAGTTTCAGACCGAGGCAGTCATTTTCACGGCCAGCATTGTGAAAGTAGCAAATGTCCTTCTGTTCTGATGTGTAGGTCTTAGTGAGGTGCTGTCAGTCGAATTGTTGGCGTATTTCTATTTGACATTATGAAAAATGTGAATGTAGCAGAGAGCAGAGCTAAAGAGCTTCAGAAGCTAAGCTTTTAGCTCTGTTTCCTCTGTCAAGTTTATAACTACAGGTTTTAGTTTTGCTGCCTAAAAGTCCCACAATATCTGCCGCAGAGACATTACTGCTGCAACTACATTTCTCTCAGCAGAAAACCACTTGCTTCTCTAATTTGCCGAATCCGCCATGTAAAAAGCAGTGTGTCAGGTGCTTTTGAATTAAATAGGAGATGACCTAATGATCAGTTTAATTCTTGTTACGCCCACAACACACCTATAATTGATTAAGGGACTAAATACAGCCCCTTTGCCACTTGCGCCTTACTTTGTGCCCAGATTATGCACCATTTAATCAGCATCAACAGGTGTACTCCACTGTGCAGAAAGAGGCTCTCGTGCTTGTTTTGGCACTAAAACACTTTGAGGTTTATGTCGGCTGGTCTAGTGTCAAAGTTAACTTGGACTTGTCCTAAATACACTTTAGACTATGCGCTATAGATCGTCTAAATGGGGCCTAATATGTCAATTTGCAACGTACATGAACTGACTGAGTGCAGAGAAAAATAGTTTAGTTGCAGCGTCGGAGTAATTACTCGTCTGTCTCCACGGTTGAAAGCAGGTCTCTTGACTTGTAATCGTTACTCGTAGCAACACTGTGGCAGTGTCATCAGGAGGAGATATTGATTTTCAGTAGGTTACAAATCGAGTCAGTTTCTGTTTATCATGTCTGTGGCACTTCTCTGATTGCCTCCTTCTGCTTTCACGCTTTCTCTCTCTTCCTCTCTGCGCCAGTTCGATTCATGTAGCACTGTCCACTCACAACAGTAACATATCACCTCTCTGTCCTCCCGCCTGTCTCTCCAGACTCCTCTCTGACGGGCGGCTCTGGCTGCGATGACAACACTGTGCCACAGAAGCTGCTGATTCTGGATGCTCGCTCATACACCGCTGCAGTGGCCAACCGAGCCAAGGGCGGAGGCTGCGAGTTTGAAGGTTAGTGCAACCAAACATTTGAGAAGTCTTAAAGGGGACCTAATATTTTCATTTTCAGATTCATAGATGTATTTTAAGTGCCTACCAGAACATGTCGACAGGCTGTAACATAAACACTATCTGTGCTGGAACACCTCTATTCACCCACTGTCTGAGACGCTCCATTTTAGCATCCCCTCCCAAAAAAGCCCAGTCTGCTCTGAGTGTTTAGTGTTTGTGGGTCTTCCATATGAAAAATCACCAGTAAAGGCTTTTAAACACAACTGGAAATACAGGAATATGACCCGCAAACTGGGATAAA
The DNA here is from genome assembly GCA_035609425.1 of Epinephelus awoara. Lineage (NCBI taxonomy): Eukaryota > Metazoa > Chordata > Actinopteri > Perciformes > Serranidae > Epinephelus > Epinephelus awoara. The sequence goes on along the minus strand of CM069304.1, from coordinate 21,868,083 downwards.
TGACCAACATCAGCAACCAGGATTTCATGTTTCCCTGATTAGCATGTAGCAGTATAAAGAAATCTGTCAGGTTGTAGCCAAACTAGAAATAAACAGCTGGAAACAGAGTATTCAGAACAGTCTAATATAATATGTTCATAATATGTGAATATGTTAACTACATGATTTAAATAAATGTTAATGAGGTATTAGAACGAGGTAACACAATGATGATGAAAGCCCTTATATTTGCTGTATTATGAACTGTTGTACTGTTTTTTTCCCCGGTCTCTCTTAGAGTTGTGAGTTAATGGTTACTATGGCTGAACAAAGACAAGAGTGAGATAAGGTCCTGGAACCTGCTGCAGTTTTTTTTTTAAACACACTGTTTTTATTGGCACTTAAATGAAGATATACAGAGTATAAATATATAAACACAGAACCAGTAAGGACAAAAAGACCACCCCATCCACCCATCAGCACAGGAACAGACCAGTCAAAGAAAATCCAATACAGAAGAAAGAAAGACAGAAAGAAAGAAAAGGGGGAAACAACTACAAATCAGTTAACCTGTGTGACATAAGTAGGGGAGTATAGTATGTTTCATTACAGTTTTTCAGCTGCCATATTTGCCACAAACGTTAAAAATGGTTGTCATGTTGATCCTTAAATAAAACAACAGAAATTATCCAATTGTAAATGATACATAACATCCTTAATCCAGTGTCCACATGTTGGAGGTGAAGAGCCCGTCCGTTTACACAGGCTGAGCCTTCAGGCCAAGCCAAGTGAGCAGAAGGAGACAATGTCACGGGTTAGTTACTCCAAACATTGCCATGGACATAGATGGGGCCAACAGCCGTCCAAACATTGTTGAAAAAGTTTTAAATACTAAATCCCAGAAATGCAATAGTTTGGGACATGAACAGAACATGTGACATAAAGTGGCTGAAGACTGGATCAGTATCACTGCTCTGGACCAGTGGAGTCGGTGTACAATCTTAAACTGAACAACAGCGTGTCTCAGACAAATAGAGGATGAATAAATATTTTGAATAGCTTTATGCCACACCTCCGATTTCTGTTCTCCAAATTCCTCCTTCCATCTCTGCCTTAAAGAGTCCAAAGCTGCAAGATTATGAGCATTGATTGATTCGTTGATTTGATGGACACCTGGGGCAGTTTTTGAGGAACTGTAAAAGTTATTCAATAGTCAGTGTTTTATTATGAACATACAGTTGAATTTCCCATTGAAGAAAAGTTACAAAAATGTTTGTGTATGCTGTCTTAGAGAGAAGGAAAATCAGAATTGGCAAGTCAGACTTTTAAAAAATTGGAAATCAGAATCAGCTGAAATCAGAAACAGACAAGTAAATTGCAGTCGTTGCATCTTTAGTATTAAGTGGGTCAGTGCTGCTTTTGATCACATCTATTTAAGAAGGTCCTGCTCTGCGTGCAGTCTCAGGGGCCTCACTCTACAGAGGTCAAATCTAATGTCAGTGTCCACTTTGACATATGATATTCCGTAAGCAAATGATACGTGCCACCAGTGACTGTCTCACTGCTCCAAACCATGAATGTTCTGTTTGTCTGTAATAAAAGCAAACACCAACATCTGAACACATGATGCTACTGTATCACACGAGCTAGGTGTTGTTTATGTCTGATGACCTTCATCAGTGTTGTTTATGTTTGTTTGTTTTCAGAGTACTACCCCAACTGTGAGGTGATGTTCATGGGAATGGCTAACATCCACGCCATCCGGAACAGCTTTCAGGCCCTGAGGACCGTCTGCAGTCAGATCCCCGATCCGGGAAAGTAAGTCGATCTGTTTGACCTTTCTCTCCGTGCAGCTCTGCCTTCACCGGTGCCGCCCTCTCCCTTTCCCTCCCCCCCGTTTTAATGGCCACAGTAAGCAACACCGCACAGAAATGGGAACGCTGCCACAGTCCATTCCTGTTCGTGCTGGGCTGGCCAGCTGTCTGTACACAGCGACAGCGGAGACGTGTGTTTCCGTTTGTTCTGTGTGTTTTTACCAGCTGTGTATGCTTTATGAGTGTGTTTACATCTGTGACTGTATATGTATTACATGTGCGGTTGTATGTACAGTGCATAGGTTAACCCAGCTATGACATCACACCGTGTTATTTTACACGCTTGTTGTTACTCTGATGGAGGTGTGTACTGACACAGGGAGGCCTCTATAGATATAGGTCAGAGGCTTCCTCCTCTCGACCCTGTCAACCTAAGATAACCCAGAGTGACCAGAGGTTGTTGATGTTGCAACTGGTGCTTCGCAAAGTCAAGGAGTCAAGTTTGAGCAGTTTAAGTCAAGTGAAATCAATTAAAAGGTAGAGTATGCAGTGTAAAACAGGAAAGCTTTTAGGTCTGACCTTAAAGTGGTCAGGTCTGTGTAATGTCTCAGGGAGGTCGTTTAAGGTCTGTGTTGCACAATAACAAAATGCTGCTTCATCGTATTTTATTCTAACTCTAACAAGCAGTAGGCCCGCCCCAGAGGTCCTCAGGGTTCTTGGGAGTTTCATATTGCACAAACATATCAGAGATGTATGTGGGCCCAGAGCCACAAAGTGATTTGTAGACGAGCAGCAAGACTTTGAAGTAAATTCTCCGAGTGACTGATAGCCAGTGTAGGGATTTTAGAATTGGTGTTATGTGGGCGTACGCCTGAATAAGTTGTAGTCACCAAAAAGCTTTTTTTGAGAGCCCTGTGAACAGACTATTTTGGTAATCTAATCTCCTGGAAAAAAGGCATGAAATCCTGTCACTGTATCTTCACTTGAACTTGATATATGAGGCCTAATTTAAAAGTTTATTCTGACTTTTGTAAGGCGGGGGCACTAATGCATCGCCAGTTCTTGGCTGTGCTTGTCTTTAAAAAATGGCACAGAAGAAGAACGAAGAGATGACAGTACAAAATGCATTTGAATGCAAGTATCTTCAGTGTCCTTGTAAATGTGTTATCACCATGAATGTGTAATGCCGGTATAAATTGCTATTAGTTAACATTGTCCTGGTTCACTCATCAAAAGCAAATGGGATTTTCCCACTGGATTTATTGTTATTATTGCAGAAAATAACATCTGTGGCAAACAAACAATACTTAAACGTTTCTTTAAGCAAGATAATCTTAACATATTAACACCACTTTTATAGGTTTTGAAGCGTAAATGCAATCGCCAGAAGTAAAAAGCTAACATTAGGCTTTAAACGAACTACACCACAGTCACATGACTTCAGCGTCGCCACCACAACGAGGTTGTTAAGCTGTGTTCAATGTGATGATTTTCTTTAGTCTCATTTAGCCACTGGTGAGCAACCGCCTCTGAAACATTAAAGTTTCAAAATTCAGGAAAGGGATATTTACCAATGTATTTCATGTTGTTGAACAAAAAAGTGAATGTCAGACTTATTTTAGGAATCTGACTTCAGGATGAGGGAACAGGAAGTGCAATAACACTAACTCAGTTCTAGGCTTTAGGACTCATTCCTGCACCACTCTGTATTTAGCTAGATATCTGGCGAGGCAGGCTAACTGAAGCTGTCATTGCGAAGGCCAAGTCTGTTATCAAGCTAGCTGTTAAAGCCTTCAAACATAACATTTGTGTTTGAAATGAAAATGTCCAAGAGCACAGTTGTCCATTTCTTTTGCCGTTTTGAAAATTGGAACATTGTCAGCAACGCACACCCGAACCCTCTTTAGACTGTTCCATTACGTGTTCTCCAAATGCTTGGCAGGAGTCTTGCCACGCCTTTGTAGGACCCGACTTGGAAATACCATCCTTAACTTTGAGAAGCAGCCCACATCTAGGCTCTAGACCATATCATCTGTCGGGACAGGCTCTGTATAGATTTATCCGTATCTGATCAGTCACCTCTGGTGTTTCCAGCTGGCTTTCGGCACTTGAGAGCACCCGTTGGCTGCAGCACCTGTCCGTTATGCTGAAGGCAGCCACTCTGGTGTGTTCAGCAGTGGAGAGGGAGGGCCGTCCTGTCCTGGTGCACTGTTCAGACGGGTGGGACCGCACCCCCCAGATTGTAGCCCTCTCCAAGGTCCTGCTGGACCCCTACTACAGGACACTAGAGGTGAGAGTCTGCACAGTTGGACCACAGAATGTTGCATACAGTAGGATTTTAGATACACTTGTTATAACTGAAATACTTTCACACATTAAAGTCTGTTTACAGGAAACTGAATTGTCAGCAGTCAAGTTGCATTGTGGGTACATAGGTGCCAGGTTTTTACAAGGAAGAAGAACTAGTGGAATGAAGTAGACGATATCTCTTGCTCTATTATTCTACTGCCCATGGTGACAGTGTTATCAGACTGAATCAGTTTTTGCTGCATTGTCATATTAGCACTTCCATAACTGACTACCTGGTCCACAGGGTTTCCAGGTGCTTGTAGAGACTGAGTGGCTGGACTACGGTCATAAGTTTGGGGACCGCTGCGGCCACCAGGAGAACGCTGACGATGTGAGCGAGCAGTGTCCCGTCTTCTTGCAGTGGCTGGACTGTGTTCACCAGCTGCTCAAACAGTTCCCCTGCCTGTTTGAGTTCAACGAGGCCTTCCTGGTGGGTGGTCGTACAGCACTCTTTACTCCTCTCTGTTCTTTTAATAATTACTATATATGTTTTTTTGTCATTATATTCACCTTGGACTAATATTGCAGGGGGTCTTACGAGATTTAGAAATTATCCCCCCCTCGAATTTACTCAAATTTACTGACTTTATTCCCTCATTATAATATCAAAGCTCTGCATAACAAAATGCAAAAATGATCGTTCACATTAACCTTTAATTATGAAATCAGTCCCCTGGGTTGTTTGTGCAGTATTTTGGAGAAATATTGATTGGATACTGTCTGTAAGTGTTGGAAGACAGAAAAAATGTTTCTTCGCACATGCTGCCGTGCGTTTCATCCATCTCATCATCTTTTGAGATTTTGCTCCGAGCAAGATGATCCTTCTGCACCCCATATCCTTTCAAAACTTTCATTTGTAATTGCCTGCGCAGCCTCTGTAATTCTCAACCAGAAAAGAGGTGCAAAGAAAAAAAAACATGGCGTCTTTGTTTGGTAAAATATGGTAGGTAATTTGCAGGGAAATTTTTATTTGACAAATTACGGACATTGCAGATTCACACAGGATTATGATCACAGATAACCTCAGCAATTATCGCAAATTACTAGAGATCCCCAGGTAATACTAGTCCCATAGGGCTTACATTACATTACATGGACCGTCTTTGAAAAAAAACCATGCGTTTTAAATCAAGTCCTTTTAGCCATTGCCTTAAAATGTTGCAGCCAATCAGAATTGAGAACACTGTCATTTTACAACCATGACTAATCTTGTTGTCAGGTGGTGTTTCACATCATTGAGCTGTTACACTGAATTAGCAGAGCACTATCAAACCATAAAGAATCTGAATCATTGCCTGACTTCATCTTCCATCTCCCTCGTGTGTCCAGGTCAAGCTGGTGCAGCATACGTACTCGTGTCTTTACGGCACCTTCCTGTGTAACAACGCTCGCGAGAGGGAGACGAGGAACATCTACAAGCGCACCTGCTCTGTGTGGTCCCTGCTTCGCAACGGAAACAAGAACTTCCAGAACTTCCTCTACATCCCCAGTCATGATATGGTACCCACCTCTTTTTACACTGTAACTTACATTGTTATAATGCTGTTAGTATTATACGGTTATTAACCGCCACAAGTTAAATACAGAAATAACAGGGGGTTGCCTCCTACTTTTAGCCACGGAGCCTTTTAGTCATTGAGGAGACTGACTTGTATAATATGTATTTTTGATTTTGGGATGAGCTGTCCCTTTAAAGGAACAGTGGTATTTAAGGACCATAGCATGACTAAGCAGATTGCTAGTTTTATTTCTCCCAGACTCTAAGTAAGCTGCTTTATCAATGATTAATATGACTTAACTTTCACGTTCATCCCCAAACTGTTTTTTCTATCAGAGATTTAAAGCATGACTCTAACTTGAAGATTAAACCCTGATAGTCTGTGTTTGCCCTCTAAGACAAGTATGGAAAAGGTCATAGTAAACCCTCCACAGCAGTGGTAGAACAGCACCGACAGGCACCATCATTACTGTATATTGATCGTCTGGGATCCTCGTGTCTCGTTTGTCTGCCAGGTGCTGCAGCCAGTCTGCCACACACGAGCATTACAGCTGTGGACGGCTGTGTACCTGCCCACCTCCTCCCCCTGCACCGCTGTGGACGACTCTATGGAGCTCTACCTCCCCCCGAATGTCACCGGAGACGAACTCACCTCCCGTTCCCTGGACAGGTGTGTTTGTTTGATGGAAATCTGATCAGCTACTCAGTATCTGTGCTTAATGTTTGTAGCTGTCCATGTACAGAGATATACAGTAATTCAAAATCCCCTCATGTTAGAGAGCAACACCGCCCTCTAGAGTCCCAAACAGAGAATTGCATAATTGCCATTTCTGCACCTGTGGGGAAAAAATAAACCTTTATATGTATTTCTGATTTCCAGACTTCCCAAGACTCGCTCCATGGACAACCTGCTGTCAGCTTTTGAGAACGGGGTGCCCTTGACACGTACATCCAGCGACCCAAATCTCAATAAGCACTGCCAGGAGGATCGCTCTGCCCTGGAGCCCTCACCAAGCACGGAGGAAACCTCTGCAGACGTCTCTGATGAGGTCACGCCCGACACTGGACTGGACAGCAGTGAGGGGGAACCGCTACACCAGAGTCCTGCCAAGACCCCAGAGGGTGTCCCAGTTTCAGAGAGCTGTGAAGACACAGAGGAGGAGCCCTGTCTCACCACACAGCCCCTGCCTTCTCTGCCCCTTCCCCCTGTCCCTCTCAGTAAGGACGTCACACTCAATCACACTCCCTTCCCCACTCCTGTCCTTCAACAGGCTCTGCCTCAGATCACTAACCCTCCACTCCCTCCACCTCCACCTCCGCTGGAGGCTGAGAGCCCCTGTAGGACTGCTGAGAGCACCACGTCACCCACTCATAAATCAGAGCCGTGCTTACCTCTCCCCTGCAACGGCACTCAGCCTGCAGCTGCCACACCCACCTCGCTGCTGAACGGCCACAGTGACGGCCAAACAAATGGCCTCCCAGCATCTGCAGAGCTGCTGGCTCTGAAGCAGCTCACACCACTCCTTCCCATGGAGGACTCCACAGAGACTCTCACAGATGAGGGAGAGCTTCCCCCCGCCCTGCCTCTCACTGTGAGCCAGCATCTGACCCAGAATCATTTGAATGATGAGCCTGAGTCACCCCAACCCCAGAAGGAGAGAGAGGACATGAGTACAGACATAGTGAAAGGTAAAGAGCGTGTGTTCACAGCTGCAGCAGCAGCTCCTGCAGATTGCACCCAGGTAGCAGCTCGCCATCTCATCTCCCAGAGCCAGATCACAGACCTGTCCCTGCTCGGCGCCCACTGGGAGAGCGTCCAGGGTCTGGTGCAGTCCGCCTGCAGCAGTGGCAGCCACTCTGGCATCAGCCGGGCCTTGCAACACAACACTTACCAGAGTCGTCGACTTGCCAGTAAGCTGCTCCGCTCCCAGGGCTTCGCCATCGCCAATGGGTCCCAGTGCTGCCGCAGAGAGGCTCTGTGTTGTCCCAGCAGCCCTGTGCAGGCTGGGTGGCTGTCTGCTGCCAGGAGTTCAGGCTATGCTGGTATGTGTGGGCCTGCTGCCGCCCTCAACAGCTACTCCCTGGCTGGCCAGCTCCTGCCAGTGTCGTACTCCTCGCCCTCCGCTTCCAGCTCCCCTCCCCCACCCCAGGCCCCAGCTTACCTTGATGATGACGGGCTGCCGGTGCCCATGGACGCCGTGCAGCAGAGACTGCGGCAGATCGAGGCGGGCTACAAGCAGGAGGTGGAGGTGCTGAGGCAGCAGGTGCGACAGCTGCAGATGAGGCTGGAGAGTAAACAGTATGGCACCCCTCCCTCGGAGCCAGACATCGACTACGAGGATGACATCGTGAGTAGCTTTTCCCAGTGATGACGTTAATGCCCAGTGCTAGAAGCTTATTTCTGTCTGCAGTGTCAATAAAATGTTTACTTTTGATAATCCCCAGGGAGTGTTCTTTCCTCTGTCAGTCCTGTCTGTTTTCTGATCTCGCCCTTTTCTCTCTGTTTTCAGACGTGTCTGCGGGAGTCAGACAACAGTAATGAGGAGGACTCTCTGTCAACCCACAGTGAGGACCGTCTGTCTGAGGGCAGCTGGGACCGAGTGGAGCCCAAGGACACAGAGGTCAGCATCTTTCACTGCTTCATTGTCTTAAATAACTCAGCTTCATCACCTTCCTTCCTCCCCCTCACCTGTGTGACGAGGAGCACCTCTGATAACAGCACACTGTTCTGATAGAGATGTGTGTGTGTGTGTGTGTGTGTGTGTGTGTGTGTGTGTAGGTCACGAGGTGGGTGCCGGACCACATGGCCTCCCATTGTTTCAACTGTGACTGTGAGTTCTGGATAGCCAAGAGACGTCACCACTGCAGGTGGGTGTCTTTCTTCCCTAAATAAATACAAGAACACAAAACCACAAACAATACTCAAACAATACTTTGACTATCAATGACCATCATAAAACGTTTTTCTATTCATCAATAAACACTTCATGAAATTTAGATTGTATCGTTGTCGATACGCTAGCTTGAGAACGGCCCCCACTAATTTTTCAAATCTTAGCCAATGTTGAAAATGTGACAGACCCTACACATAACAACATGTAAAGTATATATATATATATATAGATATATATATATAGTTCATGGAGAGCAACGATTCGGCCTTAACAACCAAAGTCCTGACAGTCAAATCTCGCAGATCTCTCGTGATCAAACATGACTGAGAACATGACATGAGAAAACATACATGGCGGATGACAAGCAGGAATACGTAGCCTTTAGTTTTTACACTACGTTTTACAGAAAATTTACTAAGAAAAAACATTTAACAACATGGATTAAGGTGTGGAGACGGCGTGAACATGCACTGTACATGTTAAAGCCTGAGCCCTTCACAATAGGACACTGGATCGTATCTAATACTGAACATGTTTAATATTTGCGATTTGAAATCAGTTCGGGCAGAACAGACTTCCGAGCAGATGGGGAAGGTAAAAAACACACTTAATATACCTCGACAACATCAAACAAAGTAGTGCTATGCTGACGATTGTCAAAAGAGGGGAATCTGGCACAAAATCAGCTTGATTATTGTTAGTGTGTACTGTGAACTGTAACTTATCGTCAAACACACTTCATTTAAACTCAACAGAAACAAAATAAAACTCACCCACTCATATCTTCATGTTTCTAGTGTTCCAGTAATCACCAACTCTGTGAATTAAGGGTTTATTTCAACCGAACCAGAGTTAGAAGTGAAAACCTGCTCATCTACAGATTTTACCATCGTGTCTGAGCAGCAGCTCTCAATGATTCTTCTGAGGCAGACCATCAAAATTAGCAAAATAAAATGACAAGAATCACCCAGAAAAACAACTCAATCAATCGCAGATAGCTGATATAATTGTCCAGTTACCACTATCTCAGTATGAAGTGAAATTTCAGAAACCTCTTCATTTAATGACTTAATACAGAAAAGCAAGAAACATTAAAGAATCTGTAATCGGCACGGCTTCTAATGAATCCTGTCAATCATCAGAATTGTCTATAAAAAAATTCTCTTCATTGGCCGATCAGCTAAAGTTGTTGTCATTCATTATGAAGATCTCTCGCTATTCGCTTTCTTGAGAGTCAAATAAAAACACTGATGTCATTCTCATGTCTGTACATAAATATGAAGCTACAGCCAACAGCAGGTTAGCTTGACTTTAGAAAGCTAGAAAGAGTGGAAACAGGATGACGTGGCCGGCCTGGCGAGCTGGTTGCACTGTAAAAACATCATGTTGTTACGAGGGAGATGTGTGCAGTAAGCTTCAGAGGTGCTGGAAGTCAGCTGTGTCTCCTTGCTTCCAGTCTTTGTGCTAAACTAATGGCCGCTGCCTTTAGCTTCATATTTAATGTACAGACATGAGAGTCAGTTTTAACTCTCATCAAACTATTCCTTCAAACTTGTAGGCCTTGTCTCCAACAGTAGCTGCTTTAGGATCAGGTTTAACAGCCTCCTGATTTGTGTATTCACTCATTCAAAGCATCAGATATGATAAACATTTGTTCAGCAGAGCTTTTTTGGAGTTTTTTTGTATACACATATCTCCTGGCACTATGTTGCTGCAACACAGTTCTGCCAAAGCAGCAGCCTGCGATTCAAACACAGACTTTGCTTTGTATTTTCAAAGCAATAAACCAAGCTTTAGTTTCAGCCCATGGTTTCAGAATGAAAGGCCAGAGAATTATTTATATGCTCTGCTGAGACAGTCGTCCCAAACTGAGAGAAATTTATAATAGACAGAGCACTACTCTGAAAATACAGAGGATGGACAAAATGTTTGCTGCAGTAGAAGTAGCTGAGTATCAGATACATTCTGCATATGTCACTATTTAAACATGTTCATCCTATAAAGTCATGGAAGTTAAAGTAATACTTCACCTTCAAAGGTCTTTAAAAGAATTAAATTAAAATTTCTGATACCTGTAGAAAGTCTGGAACGCAAAAACCACATCAGATGTGATTTTTGCAAATTGAATCCAAACCACAGTAGGAAGTGGTTTAAAATGTGATGGCAATCGGACCTCTTCAGATGCGCGTCAGTCCAGACGCTCTGGATGCTCAAATCGTATTTCAAAAGTGTCTTTTGCGACACTGGCAACACGACATGACGGCGTCAAATCCAAAGTGACGGAAGTGCTGAACGGAATCCATGCTGCTACTAGCAGAGCTATATGGAGGAGTTCTGCACCGTGACTTGTTTGGAGGACGAAATGATGAACCTCCATTTCTCATGCTTCCGAGCTGAAAATCTTCATCAACAGCTTAGGAACGTAGTTGCCGACACGCATTACCACAGCGACCCACACAGATAGGTCAGTGTTGTCTGAACACACATGATCTGATCAATTGCAAAGATCTGATTTGAGAAACACATCTGATCACCCTGCAATCTGAGCGAAGCCTTTGTTGTGTGCTCCCTCCTAACTCTCTGTATGGTCTCCATCTTCAGGAACTGTGGCAACGTGTTCTGTAAAGACTGTTGTCATCTGAAGCTGCCCATCCCAGACCAGCAGCTGTATGACCCGGTGTTGGTCTGCAACACCTGCCACGACCTGCTCCTGGAGTCCCGCACCCGCGAGATCCGCAGCCAGCAGCTCAAGAAGGCCATCGCCACAGCCTCCAGCTGAGAGAAGCGTCGTGTAGCATGGCCCGCCTCGGCTCAGTCCTGCTCGTTTTGGACTGATGAGCCGAGCGCCCCGTTGTGACCCCAACCTGCTGCGGTTTTGGGAAGATGAGGAGGAATTGTTACTCTTTGGGAGGCTCGGTTTGGGAGTGGAGATGCACTGTGAGACTGTCTGAGAGGCGGAGAAGAGGAACGTCTGAGATGGAGGTGTGTCAGCAGGGGAGGTTTTCCTGCAGAACAAACCCCCTTCTGTTCAAAGACATTTTCAGCCTGGAGCACTGCAGCGTCCGGCTGCCTCCACGCGGCTCAGTCCTCTAGCGGCGCCCTGTCCGAGACACTTCTCCAACCTGTCCACCCACCTTTAGTACCAAACACCTGCACCCTCCTTACAGACACTGTCTCGCACTTCAGAGGACAATCGCTCACCCTTCCACGTGTTGGGGACTCCAAAGCCTTTGCCTGTACTACTGGAGGCTTTCAACTTTAAAAGAAAAGAATTGCTGCTACAGTATTTAAAAGTCTAATTTTGTATTCTTATTTTGTGCACTACTAGCTGTTGTGTATTTGAGGGAATTTGAGACCAAACTTGAGCAAAAGGGAGAAATCTGCTGTTTACTTTGTCATTGCATCTTTTTTCTTGGAGCCTGAATGTAATATGTAATGGATAACTGGATCGAGTTTATGTTCACGTGCATTCGGTGGGTCGTATATATGTGTTCATTGCTGCAATGTGTTTTCAAAAATTATGTATATGCACAGTCAATGTGGTTCTGTCTTTATCAATGCTTTTCTCCAGTATAGCCATGTTGCAACATTATGCGTTCTGGGGGACGTGTGTGTGGACGGATCGATGCCATGCTGTTTGTTTTGTGGAATGTGTGCTCGATGTGTTAAGAGGAAGAGAACACAGTAACGTGTGGAGACAACAGTTTTCTGTAATGTCTACTTCTGATGCGAGACAATGTCATTTGAAGGTACTGTGGGTATTTAGTGACGTCGCAGAGGGAAGGTTTTTCTGCTGAGATATTTGAGAATGAATGTCCATCTGACTGATGCGTCCTCCTCGGATTGTTAACAGGCAGTAAAGACTGAACAAAGTGCTCGGAGTTTCTCGTTCTGTTCAGGGGAGTTTGGCCACAGCCCCCTTTAAAAAAAAAAAAAATCTATGTTTGTGTCTACTGGTTGTTCCTTGAGACAATAGTGCCATATTTTGTTTTTGTCTATTTTTAAAGCCTTTTTCTTTCTTCTGGATGGCAGCAGGTTTCTAATTGGCCACCTCTCTGTATGTTTAACTGGTACAGATAGTTAGCTGCTTAATAACACTGAGACAACTAAAGATTAACAGATGGCTCGGTTCAATAACGAGGCTAACCGTTTCAACGGATGATCGGATGTCACTGATTTAGTTAACCTGTGTGGTTATCCGTGGTCTAATATTTGGGATTTTTTCACACGGTGTTCATGAAGTCAAAATCTTTGAGAGGAACTCAGACATGTAACATACATAGTTATCTGATCCGTAGTGGTGGCTAAAACCTGTCACTTAATGAATAATTGTTGTAAAGAAATGCACTGTAAAAGTTAAATCCCATGGGTTAAAATAAAAGATTATATCATGGATCTGTTATCAAGGTTCCTTATTTGCATGTCGCTCTGGTCTACTCATATTTTTTATACATACATATTTACACCGCTCAGCCAAAGCATTAAAACCACTGACAGGTGAAGTGAATATTATTTTGTTCCAATGCATTGTTCTGCTGGGAAACCTTTGGTTCTGGCATTCATGTGGATACCGCCTGACATGTTCCACCCACTCAAACCCCTCCACCTGGAACATGTCAGGTGGTATCCACATGAATGCCAGAACCAAAGGTTTCCCAGCAGAGCAAATAATCAAAGTTATTCACTTCACCTGTCAGTGGTTTGAATGCTTTGGCTGATCGCTGTAAATATATATATGTTTAAAAAAATATGAGCAGACCTTCTGAATATTTTTTTATGACAGTTGCTCAATAGACGCGGTATGAAATTACCTGGATATCCTGCATCGTTGGGCCCTTTAGAGCAGGCGCACTAGAGACTTTGTGGGTTGAATGGCTAAGTTCCAGTTTAGCGCTCTGCTAATTTAAATGGAGAAGAAATTGAGTTAATCGTTCAGCTCTTCTAGAATGAGAAATATTGTCTGACCGAATGGATCAAAATCTGATATTGGAACAAGTCATTTCATGGGTGTTGTGATGCTCAAAAAATGTATCCACCAATTTACAGACATCTCTTCCACAATGTAAGTCAATAGGAAAAAGTATTTTTAGGCCCAATGGCATCATGTGATGGACCTGACAGTTGTATTTCCACATTTTGCCACTATGTTAAACTGGCTTCAAAGTCTGGCACTGTTCCAAAGGGCTTGGGTCTATTAGATATATGGTTTTGGATCAGATGATCATAAGGCTAACGAACTGCGTTTTTCCATTTGGCACTTTTGGCTGGGTCGAGTCAAACCATTATCATGTTGACTTGCATTTCCATTACCAGTTTAAACACGTTGAGTCACACCGAGATGGACCAGCTATGGAGTTGAGCACCAAACCGCTGTAGCAATGGTAACTATGGTAGCACCAATAGCTGTGCTGACACTGCTAATGGCTCTAACAACGCTAGCAGTAATAGCATAACTTAGTTCACGATGCTAGAGGGGAGTTAAGGTTCAAAACTAAGCCGCTTGATCACCTTTGAGACCGCAGAGTGGGCATGTTGTTTCTGCAGCAACGCTGGTGGTCATCGCTGTATGGGTGGGGTCGCCAGCTAGGTCCCAGCAGATGCAGGTGGTGTGCAGTGAAGTAACCTGAAGAGTAGCAAAATTAATTTATAGACCGACACTCGTTAACTGTCAAAAATATTCTCATGACTAAGTCCAAACAGTTTGACCTCTGGGTATAAAATTGGATCTTCCACATCTTTTAACCCCACCTCCTAACCTCCTAAATCGTACACCTTTTTGGACAGAATGATTTAAAGAAGGACTATTTTAGTGTTTGCACTTGGAGTTGATGTGTCTCAAAAATCAATGAGCTTGCTTACAAATGTCTCTTTCACAATGAACGTCTATGGGGAAAAGTCTTTAGGTCCAGTGGTGTCACATGACAGACCTAAAAGTTTGGCCACTTTGTCAAATTAGCTTCAAAGCCCTGCTCTGTCCCTGTATCCAGTTCTCTTTATACATCCATGAGGTAGATGTAAATCCCTGCTGCACTGATCTGATGCGTCAGGTCAGGTCAGCACTCGTATGGAGAAGGGCTACAGAATAAATCAATCGTAGACACACGTGATGAAATCAACTAATACATTGCAAAGAGGCTGGAACACACTGTAAATGTCTGGTAATGATTCACAACAGCTCGAGACAACAAACAGAGATGACACGGATCAAACTAAACTGGTTATCCTTTAGGGCATTGGGAGTGTTTATACCCACATCAGATTGCTACTATACTGTGACGTTTTTAATACAGTTTCACGTTTCTTTCACTCTGGTAGAATACAGTTTGTTGTATCAGTTAAAATGGAAATAGTGGAAATACACTGCTCAAAATACTTCAGGGAAGACTTAGATCACACATCAGATGTTGATGAACGAATTATTTAAGTTGAAGATCTTTGCTGATGTATGTTGTATGAACAAAATGACGTAACAACAGTCAGTGGAAACCAAAATCATCAACCCGCTGAGGGCTGGATTCAAAATCACACCGAAAATCAGAGTAAAAAATTGAAATCACAGGCTGATCCAACTCATAATGCGACTCAGTAGTGTGTACGGCCCAACGCCTGGAAATCACCATCCATCCTGGGGGATCTCGTCCCAGACCTGGATCAGGTCATCAGTGAGCTCCTGGACAGTCTGTGGTGGTACTTGGTGGTGTCATATGCACCAGTACATAACGTCCCATAGGTGCTCAGTTGGATTTAGGTCAGGGAGGTCTGTGCAGCCCTCCAAGGAAATGCCTCCTCAGACCATCACTGACCCACCAAACTGGTCATGCTGGATGATGTTACTCTCATGAAGCCTGTTTCTGACAGTGTGGTCAGAAACATGCACACCAGCAGCCTGCTGGAGCTCATGTTGTAAGGCTCTGGCAGTGCTCCTCCTGTTCCTCAGGAGCACAAAGGAGCAGATACCGGTCCTGCTGCTGGGATGATGCCCTTCTACAGCCCTTTCCAGCTCTCCTCATGTAACAGCCGGTCTCTTGGTATCTCCTCCCTGCTTTTGAGACTGTGGGCTGCAGGTACCACCTCGTGCTACCAGTAGTGACAAAGACACTAGCAGAAGACAAAACTAGAGAAGAATCAGTCAGGCAGGATAAGGAGAGAGCAGCTGTCTGTGGCCACCACGTGTAAAACCATTCCCTTTTTGGGGGTTGTCTTGCTTTTGTCTCTCCATTGCACCTGTTGTCACTTTGATTTGCACCAAAGCGGCTGAAACTGATTCACAATCACTTGTACTTCCTAAATGGACAGATTGATATCCCTGACGTATAACTGACTTGGTGTTATACTGTGACCATTAAGTGTTCCCTTAATTATATTATTATTATTATTATATTATTATATTATTATTATATATAAGCAGTGTAATTAAAGAGGAAATAAAGTAGAAATGGTGGAAACAGGAAATTGAAGGCTCCATTTACAGCACAAAGGAAGCGCGTCAACCATTGTGAACCAAAACAGGAAGTAGTCCAAGTGGATATTGTTTAATAAAATTATAATACAAGTTCCATTAAAGTGATACAATCCCAAGAGAGAACATCATTCAATACCCATAATGTG
Organism: Epinephelus awoara; assembly: GCA_035609425.1. Classification (NCBI taxonomy): domain Eukaryota; kingdom Metazoa; phylum Chordata; class Actinopteri; order Perciformes; family Serranidae; genus Epinephelus; species Epinephelus awoara. Next base: position 21,851,941 of record CM069304.1, on the reverse strand, counting down.
AACGGAGTGGCGTGTTGACTGTACCTCATTCAGCACTAAATGGGCTGTTGCTGCTGCAGTAGTGGGAAAATCACCTGTGGCATTAAATCAAAGAACGCTTGTGGTGATTGGCTGTGAGCAAAACCATACAATTAGTCTGTTTTTTTCCAGATCTGGACACAAAAGGATCAAATGCAGGTTTTGTCTGACTGGTGACAATGTTACCTGAGTTATTTCGGTTGATACCTTACTGTAGGTACTGAGTACTGATACCCAGCTCTAGAGGACAGCGCTTTTGTTTTCCCGAGTAGCCATCAGTAACCATCCCCAGTTACCAAAGAGTATCAAAAACAGTCGTTCACACCGACAGGCAATTTGAAGTCAGTGATTAACCTGCTTGTCTTTGGACTGTGGAAGGAAGCTGGAGTACCTGGAGTAAACCAGATACAACATAAATGTGGAAGCAAAGAACTTTCTCATCCCCCTGTGGTAGGTGGTTGCCAAGGCAACTTATTTTGTGTCCAGTTCGCAACCTCTACTCCTTCTTCTCTGTTTACTGGCAGGTTACAGCCATGTGTAAAGCGTTGCCTACACCACCGACTTCTGCCAAAACTATGCTTTGCAGAGCCAAATTTATTTGCTTCAAACCAGCGACTGAAAGCACCTCCAATATGCATGTTTAAAACATGCTTGAAAGTAGAAAGGACACACGGCTATTGATACTCCTCAGCTACTGGGGAGCTACTGATGGCGACCAGGTTGCACAGCAGTTGACGCACTTCCTTTGTGTTGTAAATTAAGCCCTCAGTTTCCCGACCTCTTAATTAACAAGCGTTCTTCCATTCAGTGTGTGAAGATGCCACCTGGACATTGGAAAGTACTACACACCACTCCATCTACTTCACATGTATCAGATGAAGTACTCTGCTGGTATCAGTATCACTTCAGAGGTACTGGTATTGTAATTTATTGCATGCTACTCAGCTCTACTGTCCTCTTCCTGTGTTGGTTGCACAGTAGTTGACGCACTTCCTTTGTGCTGTAAATGGTGCCTTCATTTTCCCGAGAGATCGTACCTGGTGGCAGACAGAACTGTATCATCAAAGTGCGGCCTATAACGAACCAATCTAAACACTGATGGGGTCGTTATTCTACAGCCATTACATCGTGCTATCAACATTTACTGCATGATGATTCATGTTTATTCTACTGATGTATATTGTGGTGAAATTTCACACTTGCAGCCTCAGCACAGTGACTATATATACTTTATTTTTAATATTTTTATGTCATAAGTACTAGTGTTAAACACTGTAGCATAATGCATGTCCTATTTTTTTCTTTTATTTTAATGTACATTTTCACTTCTTTTTTTATCTTATCTTTTTATTTTGATTTAATTTATTTTTTTGTATTTTATCTTATTTTACTTTATTTTATCTTATCTAATTTAAATGCTTTATATTTTTATTCTATTTCCCACTCTTACTATTTATAATTATCTGTTCTTTACATTGGAGCATCTGTAACTGATCACAGTTTCTTCTCAGGGATCAATAAAGTCGAACTGATTTCCACTTTAAACTGCTGTTTTCATTCATTGGAAATGCAATGGTAACAATAATACTATGACACAGTTATATTACAATAACAGTGGCCATTCTGTGTCATAAGTATCTTTACTTCTTAAACTTTTTGCTAGTGATGGAATATTTTTACACTCTTGTGTCACTACTTGAAGATCCCATTAGAAGATATTTGAAAACAGAAAATGAACAGAAAAAGTTTCCCTGTCTCCCTCGTTGAAGGATCCATGAATAGTTAAATGTTTTTTTATGTGAAAAGTGGCACAGAAATAGTTTTAAAACTCCCTCCAGCACTGAAAAAACACATTAAGGACAATGTTTTGCTTCCAAATATCCACCAGATGGAGCTTTTCTATCAGGAGTAACACGAGGTTGTGGTGTTGCAGCAAAACCCAGCACTCTCAGACTGTGGTGGAAGAAGTCCTCAGCTCCTTCACTGAAGTATAATAACACCACACTGTGAAAATACTCCACTATTAAGAGTCCTGCATTCAAAACCTTACTTAACTAAAGGTATTTAAAAGCACAAGATATACTTAAAGTTTGAAAAGTATGTATAGTGCAGTGAAATCTTCCCTGTCAGGGTTTTCCTGTTCTATCTGACATTTTTGGATTCATATTGCTGCTGCATTGAAAAAACACTTTCAGGTTATCACTAATATTCACATTCAAAACCCCCAAATTTGGAGATACATGGTTTTAACCGGACTGAAAATGTGATCTGAAAAGCTGTGAGATAAATAATGTGCAGTAAAATGTACTATACTTAGTACTATGTATTGGAGCTGCATGAAATGGAAATACACAAGTACATGTACCTCAGATTTGTACCAAAGTAGAGTACTTGAGTATACGTACTTAGTTACATTCCAACATTACTTTCAGCAAATCATCATCAAGAGAGTGAGAGTTCTCACTTTTCTCTGTAACGGCTCTAAAGTTCTTCCTCGTATGAATCAGCAGTCGTTTCCTTTCCTGTGAACAAGTGTTGAAAGTGAAGTTAATAAAGGGCAGAATGAGGCAGAATGAGTTGCTGGCAAAAGTCTTGGAGAAAAGCAACGCCAGCTAATTCCTGTTATTTTTGGGGGGTAAATTGTGGCGGTGTCCCTCACTGTCCTCACTCAGCATGATCAATAATTCATTGTGAGGGTATTCTAGGTTTCCACTCAGTGAAAGAAAATAAAGGTGACAGCTTTAACTTTTCTGTGGAAAAGTTGACGAGAGATGTCAAGGGTTTTTTTGCACAGCGTTGCACTGACTGGACAGGTTTTCCTGACGGGGTGAACTGAGCCAGAAAATAAACCTTTTTAAAGATTTCACCTGATATCATCTTTTAGATGTGCGTCTCTTAGGTGAGTGTGTGTCCCTCTGTGTGTGTGTGTGTTTCACTCAGTGTTTAACTCTTTAATCCTCACAGTCGTTACAATCACGTTTAAAACCACAGAACTTTAATTTAAATTCTAGCATTAATCTCAAATTTTCTTTTAAGTGGTAGAAAGTGCATTTTCTGAAGCACTGTACTTAAGTATAATTTGGGGTGCTTGTACCCAAGTATTTCTACTTAACACTTCTACTCCACAACATTTCAGTGGTAAATACTGTACTGTTTACCACCATTATCTGACATCTGTCGTTACTTTTTGGATGAAAATATATGATCATTTTATAAAATATGATGCATCATTACAAACTAGTTATAATTAGCCTGACTGACCAATACTGACCAACAGTGGTGGAGGAAGTGTTCAGATCCTTTCACTTAAAAAAAATACTCTGCTACAAGTTAAAGTCCTGTATTGATGATGTTATTTAAGTAAATGTTTAAGCAGAAAAATCTAGTATTTAAAGAAACTCTGCAGAAAAATCTCTAGAAAACCTTAACATTTTTTTTGAAAAAATAGTTTAATTATTAAAAGAAGAAAATCTTAACATTTGAGATGCTGGAACCTTTATTTATTCATTTAGTCATTTTTGCACTAAAATTTACTTATTCGACTATCAAAAAACAGTTATTAATTTCACCCATCTGTACTTGCATTTGCTGTCGGGTAGTTTAATTCCCAACAAGACACCATATTTAATAAACTCTTCACTCTTCACAAACTCTTGTAGTGCAGTAAAAAGTACAATATTTCCCTCAGACATGTTGTGGAGTATAAAGTGGCAGAAAATGGAAATACTCAAGTAAAGTACAAGTAGCTCCAATTCGTACTTAAGTAGATTTACTTAGTTACATTCCACTGCTGCTTTTTAACAAATCCACAATAATGACATTGACATGATGAGTACTTTTATTTATGATCATTATTTGTATATTTACTAGGTAAAATTTTAAATGCAAAACTTTAAACTGTAATGGAGGGGTTTTTTTTATAGTATGCTACTTTAAACATCATATAAGTGATGTGGAATCAGCTGCTACAGAAAATATATAAGTACAGAGGTGGAAGAAATATTCAGATATTTTACTTAAGTAAAAGTATTAATGCTTCAGCAGAGGTCTGGACTCGAGTCACAAATCTGGACTTGTCAAAATCAAAAAACACTTGCAACTCAACTTTGACTCTTGACTTCTCTCAGACTTGAAAATACTTGATACCTTCCTCCATGACCAAAGATTATAAAGTGTGTTATTTAAAAAGCGCGCCACAAATCGGTTCATCTCCTGAATCAGCTCACATTAACACAATTCATTCGCAGCACATCGGCACTGAATCCCCCAGTTGATCCACTTTGTTTCAACCTATCTGACAGCATCCAAACAAGGGTCAGGAGAGCAGCATGAGGAACTAAAGTTACACTACTGAGTGCCAGGTTGAAAAAATGATACCAAAGATCATTTAGTTCACATACAAAAGCTATGCAGTGGTCAGATAAATAAATAGAAATTGCAATATGTAAAACATCTGGGGCAAAATTATAGACGAAGACGCAACAACTTCCAACCCAACAAACTTGTTTTAACAAATAAACACAGATTTTAAAAAGCATTTAAGATTTTTTGTAAATTCAATATATTATTACTCTGTTCTTAAAATGGCACTGCATTTAGTGAAGAGTGCATTATGACTCAATACTCAAAGTTTAGGACTTGGGACTTGCAGAGCAATGACTGTCCCACAAACATTTTTGTTATAAGTAGACGTCCTGCGTTCAAACTCTTACTGAAGTAAAAGTACAAAGATTTAGTATTAAAATATACTTAAAGTACGTAAAAAGTAAGTAAAAGTGCTCATTTTGCAGAATGGCCCATTTCACTGGATTATAATTACTGATGTATTAACCCTGTCATCCCCTTAGTGTTGCAGCTGGTAAAACTGGAGCTCATATTAATCAATTAATATAGTGCTGGGTAGTTTAATCTGTAATATCACATTATTATTGATTATCCTTTCCAATTGTATTCTATGTACAACTATTCCATGTAACAAAAGGCAATAAAAAGTTGATCACAATAAAAAAAACATTATTAATTGATTAATGTGATGCAGTAAAAAGTGAGATGTAGATACTCAAAGTAAATACTCGAGTAAAGTACCTCAAAAAGGTCAAAATCAATAATAATGATGCAATAAAATAACAATATATCACAGATAGGGGCCATTCTGCTTCATGAGTGCTTTTATTTTTGGTATTTTGGTGCTAATACTTGTATATTTACTGAGTTGAATTTTAATTGTAATGGAGTATTTTTCATAGTGTGAATGATATAGTTTCAATACAGTAAGCTGCTGATACAGAGCATATGTGGTGCTGACTGTGTGAAATCCAATGAGCTCTCTAACCTTTAGTGCAAAGGAACATGAGAGCTGAATAATAACAAGAATATTCTTCTCTCTCTCTCCACAGTGACTCCTCTGAGAGCCGCCCCACACTGATGATTAACTCCCTCTGATTCCCAATCAAACCGCCCGGAAGTGTCTCTATCAGCAATGATTGCATTGGATCTGGCTCCTGCGCACCGGGAGCCCATTGACGGGGGCCCCCCTTCTTATCACTACCTCTTTATTAGAGGCGATGCCCGAAGGGGGAGGGGCCACTCTTTCTTTCCTGTCGGGGTATGGTGATAGATAAGTATAAGACCCCCTGCAAGAATGCGATCACATTGGAAACCAAGTCATTGTGTTGCCTTCTGTCGCTCGACTCAGCTCCAACATGCAGCAGCAGCTCATCCTGTTCGCTCTCCTGGCATCATCCTGGACAATCTGCACAGGAGCCGGAGGTGAGTGGAAATTATGATTTAGATTTATCTTGACTCTGTACTGCTTATATGTATACAGATACTGTCAGGGGGGGGGGGGGGGGGGGGGGGGGGGGGGTGGTTAATTGAGTGAATTGTGGGATTTGTTTTTCTGCTGAATTTCAGTCTTTTAAAGTGTATTTTTGTATATTTCTGATCAAAATGTGAGGTTAGGCTATTTTACACCAGAGCATCTTAGATTATAAATATCTGACTTGATGTAAGCAATTTAATTGATAGAAACACTGAACATTAAATATGGAGTGATGTGCAGCAAGGTGAAGTTGCTTTTTACCATTTTTTCCAACCTCGCCGGTCACTTTATTCAATTACAAACTTAATATGCCGCGGAATCCCAAAAATCTAAAAAGACAGATTGATGGAAAAAAAAAGGAAAAAAGAGCCACAGCTCCCTCGCGCACACACTTGCCCTTTCCATCACATTGATGTGGCACCGGACAGCTCCTCCGCGCGTCCGACATCTGCAGCGCTGTTCTCTGTTCAAGGGCATGATAGGATCCTGTGTGAGACACGAGCAGGCAGATCTGACCGAGCTGAGACTCCCTCTGTGTCCGGACACATCTCTGCGTCTCTATCTCTCCCTCTGCCTCTCGTGCACCTGCTCACATCCACGCTGAGCCAATGACAGACGTTTGCGTCCTCGCTGCCGCAGAGAGACGCGTCGAGCTGCGCGCAGCCAATATCTCCAAAATTCACAGCGGGGGGATTGTGAGGCGTTAATGTCAGTGGCGGTTTGGCACAAGGTCTCTAATGGCGTGAATGATCAGAAATGACTGGCTGGTGACTTGGAGGCTTTTCAAGCGGTGCGATTAGTCATCAGTTAACAAATAAACACATCTGTAGGGAAACGCGCTCCTGCTGCGTTTCCTCCTGAATTCATATCCGTCTTGTACTGTGCGGGCATCTGTTCTTGAAAATGTGCTAAAATCAGGAAGTATAATTAGTTTCAGGCTGCTCAGAAGCCCAATTAAGTGCTTAAAGAGACACATGCATTCACACAGTGTGTAAATGGTTTCCTGCAGCCAACAATTGTTTGGCAACGGTGCTACTAAACTTGTTGTTGCCACTGACAGGCTCAGATTGTTGTTCCCCACAGAGACAGATCTTTTTGTGAAAGAGTAAGATCCCTTTTGTTAAACCAGAAACAGCCCCCCTAAAACAGAAATCGCAATTGCCGTCATTATAGCGCGCACAGATCCAAAGCTAAAAGCTCCAATAATACTCCCTGAGTTAAACAATACGCGTGACTTATTGTTTTAGAGTGTCTCTTTGTGCCATGAGATAAAGCACCGGTTCATGTAGATACTCCAAACTATTAGACACGCTCAGTGAGGCTCATTTGGGGGATTTGATGCGCGCTCATTCAGGCAGCGAGGAGGAGCTGATGTCGGTCACACGCACCCCGAGAGAGCTCCTTGTCTCAATTATTGTGGCTACATTTCATCACCACAGACCCGCAGGTGCAAAACAAGTTGTGCGCATGAGAGGAGCGTGCTGTGTGTTTGAGGTGTTATGCCGGGACATGAATGCATCAGCCAAAAAACACAATGACATAAGAAGACTCCCGAACATCTCGTTTGCACGCTGGAGCTGCTCGAGGTTGTGCGAGGTTGACATGGTATAAAGTTTCAGTCTGTCCCTTTATTTTGGGACGTGTTTGTGTGCTCCGCGCAGCGTCTGCCGCGCACAGTTTATGTCTGGCCCAGTCAACACAATGGCATGAAACGATCCGTCTCCGCGACACGCACTCACATTATTCACATCAGCTTTTCACCGTGGCCGACGTGCTCGCAGATGTGGCCTGTATTTGTTTTCCTTTCACTGCCCTTTGTTTTATTTTGTCCTTCTTGACAGTTTCCTTAGTTTGGCAGCGCTCTCAGGTCCATTGAACCTCATGCATATTGTTCATTCGCCCCTGCGCCGCGCAGAGATCAAAGCGGAGCTCCGATTGGTCAAGAATTGTGCGGACAGAAATCTGATTGGCTGAGATAAAAACGAGCGATTGTGAGCCATAAAAATAGATATTTGTACTCACGGACAATGATGGAGGAAGTATTCAGTCAGTACTTAATTAAAACCATCGATACCACCCACGCAGTCACAATGAAGAGGTGAAAATACTTCTGTAAAAATACCTATTTTAAAAAGTAGGAAAAGCAAAAATACTCAGGGACCCTGTTATATAACCAGATTATTATGTGTTTGTATAGTTGGTGGAGGTGGATAAACTCTAACTGCAGTTTTGTCAGCCGCTGTCATGTTTTATAAAAATCATCATGACTGATGAAGGAGAGGCTTTATTATCCCAGTGATCAGATGTAATCTGTAGCCTACATTTTACTCTGTAGGACTCACACAGCTGTGATAAAACTAATGTTAGAACTGATGTTAGCTGGGACCTTAAAGGGTGACTTCAGTATTTTACAGCTGGACCCTTAACTCCCGTGAGTTTGTGTCTCAGTGACTAATGGGAACAACTGTTTTTGAAACTAGTCCAGTATCAAATGAGAGCGCTGCATTTGTGCACTATTAGTTTCTGTCCACTAAGAGTGTTTGTTTTTTTGCACTGACAGGCTCAGATTGTTTTTAACGTCTGATAACATTATGGGAAGGATCCCTACAGAGATAGAGCTTTTTGTTAAAGACTAAGATCCCTTTTGTTTAACCAGAAACAGCCCCCCAAAACAGAAATCGCTTTCGCCAAACCCACAAGACTCCATTTAACCCTTTAAAACCTGAGCAAATTGGCTTGATTTCTTGTTAAAACGTGGGAAGAAGGCAATGAAGAAGAAGTGACCCAGAAAATCAAAAAGAAATCAGGAAAAAGAGAAAATTAAAAACAAGAAAAAAACAGAGTTGTGTTGTAATAAAACAAACAAGGAAATCACATGGAAAAATTGCTAAAAATAAATAAATAAATAATTCTGTAACATAATTTTAAAAGTTAGAATAATATTTATAAATATAGTTTTCTTTAACCTGGTGGGTTAGGTTTTTTTTCCCCCTACAACTGTGCTGTTGTTGTTTTTTTTGTTTGTTTGTGTGTTTGTTTGGTTTTTTTTACAATTTGTGGGACATTTCTTAGTTGCTCATTGCCTTTTTTCCCATGTTTTTGAAAGAAATCACACCAATTTGCTCAGAGTTCAAATGTTTAAATACTCACAAAAGGCATCTGAAAACAGGACAAGAAAAGTATGTTGCTCCAGGGTTAAATAGGGTTAAATAAATACTAATTTCAGCATGTGAAGATGCAGCATATTTTCACGTCTAACTGGGTGAGTTAAAGGTTTATTTCAACCAAACCGGTGATTGTTGGAAAAGTGGAAAGATGAACCAAGATGGGGTTTTTTTCAACTTTATTTGTTTCTGTCAACTTTGAATGAAGTGTGTTTTATGATGCTAAAATTTCGGTTTATTTAGGGAGTCTCGTGAGTTTGATGACAGCGATTCTGTTTCATGGCTGCTGGCTGCAGCACTCGCTGAGCATTGGACCAGTTTTAAAAACGTTTTTTTTCCCATTAGTCACTTACAGTAGACACAAAATCATGGGAAAGTAGGATCCCAGTCAAAACACACTGAAGTTACCCTTTAATGTAGATTTCTGCGGAGACATTTTCACAGCTACCGCCCGTGCTGTTAGACCATGCAGCAGGCAAATGTGAGTCAAGGTTTGAAATTCATCATAATCTTTTAATACCCTAAACACCCAGGCAGTAGTCACAGAGTAATTAGGAATTTTCTGAGTTGGAAGATTTTCTTCCTCTGCAGTATTCACACTCCGCTCACACATATGCAAATCCTGCAACAAGAATATTAATTTCAAAATGAATCAAAGACATGAGCATCTCTCTATTTACTGCGGCCAGTACGGTGAATGATGGCACCAGTGAATATAATCTGAACCCCCCACCCAAATGTTTGCCCCCGTGCTACATTTATTTTCAGTCCCCATTATCATGCCAGAGCAGGCGGAAACAGCTTACCAACATGGCAAAGAAACCAAACACTGACTTCCTTCACAAACACCAGGAGAAGCCCTCGCACCAGTCTAATAACAGAGCAGGAGACCCTCCCCGTATTTTTTCAATGGCATGTGTGTTTTTCATAAATATTTGATGTGTGAGATAGCTGCAGATATTTGTCTCCGAGTACGGGGTGGAAACATGCAAACCAATTGTGAATTATTAATAAACCCCCAGACAAACATGTGAGAATGGGCCCTCGCTGATGCAAAGGATTAGCTCTGTGTGTATTCTGATAGCACGGAAAGATAAAGCACAAATGCTGACTTTTTTTCTGAATAGGAAGACAATTCCTGTGTATTAGGGGGATTTGTATAGCCGGGAATAACAGCTGACTTAAACCAATAGGAGAACAATTCACTGTTTGCAGTAAAGGAAAAAAATAAACTATTTAAAAAAAGGACACATTTATAAATACACATAAAATGTAGCTGGACAGTTGTCAGTGTATATGTTGAGAAGAAACATCCCATTCTGCTCTCACAATAGGCCGAGGCTCGGTGGTGTTACTCAGAGGTTAACGGTGCAGGCTGACTGATACAGTGTGTGTTCATGTTCTTTACATCATTTGCTTTGACAGAAAATTTCAAGATGGAGATGTCTCGTCAATGAAAAACCTTGTTCTCGATAAAACTGGTTTCATTTCCTGTGTTTCAGATTGGTGCTATCAGTCCCAGTTCTCCTGTGATCACCCGTGCAATGGTAAGCTTATTTATATACAAAAGTGTAACATTGTGAAATAGTAAAAAAAAAATTCAAAACCACATTTCAAAAGAAAACCATGAATATGTTCCATTTGCACATTTCATACATGCTATATCAACATCTCTACATGAGCTGACACCAGAAGGTGGAGGGGATGTGTGTCACCTAGGCGAGACCAGCCACACTGTGCACCACTGTTCAAGACCAACAAACAATACCAATTGTTTTCAGCGCGTCATTGCTGTGTTTCCAGGAGTTTATTAGTCACCAAACACAGGTGTTTTTTAGCAACCCGTTGCTATGTTATCCCGGGGATAGCACCATAAAAAGCAGTTGTCTGTCAGCCCAAACATCATCTTTTCCAAATTATAAGCAAATGGTGTTTGTGTCTGAACCTAACTCCATGTTACCTTCGGCATTATTGAAACATCAAGAAACGTTAACTCTCAGTGTAAACACTTCATAATAACGTACAAATGAAACAAATCTGTGGTTTGCAGATTTGCCAACATTTTTTCCGGTGATTGAGTTGAGATAAAGAGCTGTTCCAGACTCATAGGGCCCTGACTTCAAAGGGCCAGGCTCTGGTTTTCAGTTTTAATTACTAATAGAGACCTAGCCAAGTATCTCAGGCTCGTATGGGGTTAGCAAGTCAGAAATATAGACCGGTGCTAATCCCATGCATGCCTTTATACTGAAGGTGATCACTTAAGTCTTTAAATCTATTCTAAAATGTGCAGGCAACCAATGTAGAGATGATAATACTGGTGTAATTTGCAATCTTGAATTGGGTCTTGTTTGTAGTCTTGCTGAGGCAGCTGAAGCAGGATTGGACAACATGGTTCACCTGTCAATCAAAATTAAGCCTGTAATCAAATGTGACACTAGGATTTCTGCAATGCAGGGTTGAAGACAAGAATATTAAATCTATGATACTAATTGGATTTATTAGCACTTTACAGAAGGCGGCTCTGAGATAACAAGTTTTTCATTAAACTGCAATTGATGGAGAAGTAAAACTGAGAACCACCTGCATAAAAATGAAACCTTGATACGATGATTTTGAGATGTTTAACCTGAAGGCAACATGTAGATGGAGAGTAGTAAAGGACTGAGGATTGATCCCTGAGGTACTCCATGCATGAATTGGGTAGTGGAGGATGTACAGTCTCCTATAATCACACAAGATGTCCTGTCGGAGAGACAGGAAGAAAAAAACAATGTAAAATGTTGCCGGATATGCCGACTGAATGCTTAAGATGTTCACTTAAAAACAAGTAGTCATCTGTTTCTAAAAGCAACAGTCAGATTTAAAACTGATATGGTGATTTTGAAATTTGACCTACAGGTAACATGTAGTTGGAGAGTAGTGAAGGACCGAGGATTGATGGGTAGTGAAGGATTTACAGTCCGCCAGTCACACAAGATGTCCTGTCAGAGAGACGGGAAGAAAAAAACAATCTAAAATGTTACCCATATGCCCACAGAATGATGTTTGATTAATATCAAGTGGTCTTCTGTATCAAAAGCAAAAGTGAGACTTCAAAGCAATAAAACACAAACAAAAAATTCTCTCAATGTTGTGACCCACTCCAAAACCAGACTTGTGTAACTTGTGTTTTTCTTGTTTTAGGACCAGAGAAGTGGAACCACGCCGACAGAAACTGTGATGGAAGATACCAGTCGCCCATCAACATCGTCACCAGAAAGACTCTGCCAGATGAGCGACTGAAACCTTTCCAGTTCGACAACTACCAGCAGCTCTTCAGAAGCACTATCAAAAACAATGGCCACTCAGGTAAGCATATTTTCCATTAAACATCAGATACCCATCTTTGAAACTGTCATGTGACGTCTAAATGCTCGATGTATGTACACTCCAGTTCAGGTTGGAATTCCTCACTTAAGCACCATCTCAGAAGGAGGCCTGCCATCCACCTACAAGGCTGTGCAGTTCCACTTGCACTGGGGCAACAATGGAGGACCTGGCTCCGAACACACCATCGACGGGGAGCAGTATCCCATGGAGGTACCTTAACCTGACAAACAAAACACACATAGCCTGTCTAAAGTCAAGTTATACATTGAGGCTGTTAAAGTTTCGTTCACACATTAATTTGAAAATTAATTTGAATTACGTTTTTAAAAAAAAGCAGATTTATTCTATACATTAAACTTTTTTAAAATGTCTGTAAACATACTGTACATTTATAGTGTAAGGCTAAAGCATAGTGTAATTTTTCTCATTAAAAGACCAAGACTAACTGTGCATCAGTCCATCTTTCAGTACCTCCCTACCTCCGTACCCTGTCTGTGGCTCCCAGCCTCAAGCCCATTCATTCCTACTCTAGACATAAATCTTTAAAACAGGCCATAAATATATGGCTGTTGTTTTTCTAAAGGCTAAAACACTACTCAAGCAGGAATAAATAGTGGATTTGTTGGAAACTGTTTAGAGCAGCAGGATGGTGTATGAAGGGTTGACACATGGCACTAAAAGTATTTCTGAAACAATGGAGCTCAACAGAACAGATGAATATGATATAGCAGGCTTTGGACACACAGACTTGTTAGTAGGATCATGTCATTTAAGTCCTTTAAGACACGTTTTTGATAAAGAGCTGATAAACTTATACTGAAACTCATGAACTGATAGTCTGTCATTGTTTTTTGTTAGAGCATGAAATGTACACAACAAATGTTGCAGTGTCTACAAACTAATTTTATTTTGTCCCATTTACAATAAGATTCTACACATACTGTCAAACATGACTTTGCAAAGAAAAAAAAGGTTTAACATCAGTAATATTTTCTCTACAGCTGCACATTGTTCACATGAAGCACCATTACACTGATCTGAAAACAGCACTGTCGGATCCAGAGGGAGTTGCAGTCCTTGGGTTCTTCTACGATGTAACTATTTTGAATCCTTTACTGCTGAGATCAACCTGCTATTACAAACCTCAAGTTTGAATGACACAGTGCTAATGAAACGTGTATATTTTTTAGAGGTCCAGTGGTGCAAACAGAAAGTACGATCCCATCATCAACGCTCTGCGAAGCATCAAAACTACAGGTAAGTTCTGAAGTTCAATATAAGCAACTAGACATGGCTGCATATATGTAATATCATAAAAAAAAAAGTCTTAAAAAGTCGTAGTATAGTAGGTCATCAAGAACAGTAATTAAGATTTTATATGAAAAAAAGTCATAGTATAGTATGCTTTAGACAATATTAAAAAAAAAATCACAGTATAGTATGACAAAAATAACATGCCATAAAAATGTTATTTAATGTATGTCATTATAAAGTTTTTAAAAAGTCATAGTATAATATGTTAAAAAAAAAAGTCAGTGTAGTATGTAACACAGCAGTGTTGCTAATGTTTCCTCTGTGGATTCTCTGTTTTCAGATGCCAATACTTCTCTGCCTGCCATCTCTCTGGCACAACTGATCCCACCAGAGCAGAATCTGACCACCTATTACCGCTACAAGGGCTCCCTGACCACTCCGGGCTGCACTGAGGCTGTGGTCTGGACTGTGTTTGAGAATCCCATCCATCTGAGCATTGATCAGGTTAGGATTAAAACCACAAAATGTAGAAAAATGCAAGTGAATTTAGATTCAGTCATCTTGATCATCTCTTTCCATAAACTGTAACCTACAGTAACAACTGTGTTTATCATCTGATTCTCCAGCTGCGGGTCTTCTCTGAGCTCAAGTTTCATGACGGACAGCCGATGGTGGGGACCTTCAGGCCGGTCCAGCCCCTGAACGGCCGACAGGTGTACCGGTCTGGAGGTGCAGTGATCCTGGCCAGCTCCGCCCTCCTAATGGCCGCCATCGCCACAGCACTGGGACTATCCCACCCCAACTAGAGAGAGGCGTCCTGTGCTGCACTGCGACATCCATGAACACAATAAGTTCTGTATCACTCCTCAGTCGCATGGTCGCTAAGATGATGGACAACGTCGTAGTGCAGGCATGACTCCCCTGGTATTCCTCCCTTACAACACAAATGACAAAGGCGTTCGAGGGACGCCTTACGAAAGGTGCTGTAAGGGTTCGATCAGCATTCATGCATGCGTAGTAAAGCAGTAGGTCTTATTTCAGCATTATGAATGTGCCATAAAGAAGCAGGTTACCAAGTGACAACTGAATTCAGACTTCACATCCTTTAGTCATGCCCTAATTTTTCACAGCACAGCATCATCCTATAAACACCAGCACAAACTCTCGCATACTTTAGACCTCGTACTCCTTGCCCAATGTCAGGTAAATTTAGTCTCTGCTTTATGTCAGTGTGAGTCGCCGATGGTCGAGTGCCAAAGTCAGCCCCATGACCTGGCACATGATGTGCTGTTCTCAATGGGACATGTGAACGGCGTGGAGCTAATAATAGCAGAACTGAGTCACATAAACACGCTCCATTTCAAAGCCAGCGGTCAAAGGAGTCAGCAGTTTGGCTTTTCAGTCAAAGTCCAGGAGCACACAGCGCAGCCGTCAGGTGAACCCTCACGCAGCCACTCAGTCAGCAGATGGTCTGGGGAAGGGGGGAGGGGGTGAGGTCTCGCCTTGAATCCACAACAAGTGCATGCTGTTCTGAGAGCAGAGCTGCAGTCTATCTCCTCCCAGAGTCAGAGGCTGCTGACACCTGAGACAGAGATGAAGACGCAGTGATGCTAACAAAGTGAGCAACAGCCTGATTTCTCTGCAGCGTGAGGAGACAGCAACACTTCTGAAATGTCACTTCTCAAACCGACGTCATTATTTTCATGCATCTCAAACACTCGCATGAATCCGCATGTCTCGATGTCTCGATGTCCCAGATGTGTATAATGAGCTGCCGGAGTGAAGCTACACACACACACACACACACACACACACACACACAAAAATGTGCTTGCCAAAATTCATCCCCACACCTCAGGCACTCCATTTCCCATTTTTGACCCGTGAAGTTCAGTGAGCTCATCTTGACAACATGTGACTGTGTTCATGGCTTGTACTACAGGGTCTCGGATGCACTGAATGTTATCGACTGTGAATTACACCCCACTGAGTCCTCACTCATTTATTCAGGAGGACTCGTCATGTATTCTAGTGAGAGATCTGTGCAATTTTCCAGCAAGATTTATTGTAATGAGCGAGCAAGGAATCTGTATATTTTCCATTGTTTCATAAAGGCATCAAGTTATATTTCTATGCTGTGTCATTGTACACATGTATTTATGTACTGAATGTGTATATTGATATGAGACGCACAGTTATTGTTATTTATGTATTGCAAAGTTTATATAGATATATAGTACTGAATGCAAACCCATATATGAAGCATCAAGTTGTTCATGACCAATCAAGTTTACTTATGATGTTCAAGTGTATGAGATTGTCTGGTTGTAATGCTTGAAAGTGTCATAAATAATATGGAGAATGTGTTCCAAAAGAATAAACTACTTACATGCTTTTTTAATGATCTCTTCTGCTTGCCTGGGCACAATTCAAGCAATCCGAACCAGTGATCAAACACAGTGTTTAGCCTCAGTGTCGGCCCTGCTCCGGCATCTCTGCACTATGAAAAGTGATATTAGAATACACTCTGTTGGCTCTGTCGTTTGTCTGCTACGAGCTCAGATGAGCTTCTCACTTTCCCGTGCGATTCCCCTTCGCTCTTTCGGGAGAGTCTGAGGGCGCTCACGGGTCCCAATCCCTTAATCCTTTTCTAATTGACTTGTCCTTGATGTTACGGAGGCTGTTTTTGGCCAGAGTTCACTTACACACACAATGCACATAGCTGTATCATACACAGCAGGCTCGAATCTACGAGACAACACTCTTATCAGACAGATTGCAGGTGCTTTTTCAGAGTTACCTGAAGTCCCCCTCCCCCATTCTTTTGCTTTTTCCAACACAGTCATTAAGGAATCAAAAGGCTTATTGTGATGGACAGGCTTAGGAAGACAGCAGCCTCTCACAGAGAGACATGCATGGAGACAGAGAGAGAGCAGAGACAAAAGCTTGAATGAAAGCCTCCCGTTCATTCCCGTGCTCCATTGCTTCTTCAGTTAAGCATCAGGAGGGGCCGGGGATCAAAGGGTGGATGCTTAATATCTGGCAGGGGTGCCTTCTAGTCAGGCTTCTAGGACAGCACCCATACAACTTCACTAAATCCTAAATCTCCCCTCAAATGCCCCATGTCCCTGGGGTCTCTGGGACAAAGGGCGCTATTCTCCCTAGGAGAAACCAGAGGCATCCTCATATTGAAAGTGACCCTCACTGAAACACATGCTGCAGCCCATCAGATATCCAGCTGCAGTTAAAGGTCACTGGGCCGGTCTTTGTCCCTGTGTTGGAGAGAAAAACAAACAGTGTCACCTTTACTGCCTCTCGATGTGATGCCCCTGCTTCCTGCATCTTACATGGTCTGTTGATCGATGGTGTAATGTGTGCGTCTCCGCCCAATAACTTTACTATAATTCAATAGATTCACCTGTTTACCTCGTTGCTGTCAGTGATATAATTCACACAGGTGTCCACAAGCAGCAACATCCGGGGCTTCTCTGGCCCGCCTACTGTTGCTGCTTCCTCTGCGAGCCGCTTTGCAACTTACATACACCCCAGCTCCTCCTTTTCATGTTGTGTCTGACTTATCAGTGTCATTTCACCCTTTCAAATTGGAAACTTTTTTTGACGTATGGTGAGCAGATCCCATCGGACTGAACAGGTGCCATTTTGGGGATCCAGTATCTAGATCTTATAGTACATACATGTTCAAAGGGGAGTTCTCAAACCAATGGGTGTGTCTACGTCCATTATTGTACACAGTCTTTCGGTGTTTGCCAGCTGTGGCAGTCACGATGTAACCAGCCAGTGGTGGGAATGACCCCTCTCATGCCAGCTAATGCAGCAGCATCGAAGCCAGGGACAACAGCCCCAGCTGGAGGAAGCAATAAAAAGAGCCAAACGTTCATTTCCTCTCGAATTGAACTCAGGAGAGATAGGCTATGAGCAGAATGTCGCTTTGCACTTTTGCACACAATGGCTTTCATTCAAGAAGAAATGAACAAAAACAGCAGGAGACCATTAACTGCTAATATCTTTTTAGGAGCCGACTTATCACAGCACAGACACTGTTACAGCCATCAGCATACATTTCCCATCAGCAGGGATAATATCCTGTCATTTATACACAGCGGCTGACATCAGTTTACATGATAAATGCTGAGAAAGAATGTGAAACGACTTAAAGCCTTTTGATTTCACAGAGCAGGACAATGAGTAAATCACTGGGTTTAAACCGCCTTGAGTTTCAATTGAAGCGGAGGTCAGAGGTCGTAGTGGTCAAAGCCAACACAGCAGTCCCATAGAGTACTGTGTTGTCTTCATCTACAAGCCTTGTTTGCATCCCAATCAGTGCTCTCTTCCACTGAGGTGTTCGAGGAGCACCATGGCATCTGGTTAAGTGGCAATGAGATCAGCTGCTGCCGAGGCGGCTCACTGCTCCCACTGTCGGACCAACGAAAGTGGAGTCAGTAAAGCAGACAGACCTGGCTCTGAGGCTGGACTGTGAGAGTAAGCTAAAGCGATAGTTTAACCATTGTAATCCCTTTTAGAAACAGCAGCTTTGTGAAAGTGATCTGGATTAGTCTGGCCTACTGTAGACAGTTCATGGAAGGATAAAAGAGGTGGATGCACAGACATAGGGAAGAAAGCCACACTGCACTAATAGAAGAAAATTACACAATGAAAAAACAGTCACCTCCAATGTCTGGGGGATTTCTGTCAGTAATTGTGAACACAATCTGCTCAGCCCTCTTCCAAAGATATTAAAGGACAGGTTCAACTTTTAAAGGTTGGTCATACACCTTTGAAAAAGACATTTTTATGGCATAAAATACTGGGACTTTTTGAAAACAATTCTTTCATACTATACTATGACTATATGACTTTTGTTCCACACATTTTTAGGACATACTTTACGATGATTTTATTTTAGCACATTTTGATTACACTATACTATATATACAACACCATTACTCTTTTGTTTTGGACGACAAACTATACTATGACTTTTTTTCATGATTTTGGACGACATACTATACTATGACTTTTTTTCATGATTTTGGACGACATACTATACTATGACTTTTTTTAATGATTTTGGACGACATACTATACTATGACTTTTTTTCATGATTTTGGACGACATACTATACTATGACTTTTTTTTCATGATTTTGGACGACATACTATACTATGACTTTTTTTAATGATTTTGGACGACATACTATACTATGACTTTTTTTCATGATTTTGGACGACATACTATACTATGACTTTTTTTCATGATTTTGGACGACATGCTATACTATGACTTTTTTTTCATGATTTTGGACAACATGCTATACTATGACTTTTTTTCATGATTTTGGACGACATGCTATACTATGACTTTTTTTTCATGATTTTGGACAACATGCTATACTATGACTTTTTTTCATGATTTTGGACGACATACTATACTATGACTTTTTTTCATGATTTTGGACGACATGCTATACTATGACTTTTTTTCATGATTTTGGCCGACATACTATACTATGACTTTTTTTCATGATTTTGGACGACATACTATACTATGACTTTTTTTTCATGATTTTGGACGACATGCTATACTATGACTTCTTTCATGATGTTTTTTGACGACATACTATACTATGACTTTTTTTTCATGATTTTGGCCGACATGCTATACTATGACTTTTTTTCATGATTTTGGACGACATACTATACTATGACTTTTTTTCATGATTTTGGACGACATACTATACTATGACTTTTTTTCATGATTTTGGACGACATACTATACTATGACTTTTTTTTCATGATTTTGGACGACATGCTATACTATGACTTCTTTCATGATGTTTTTTGACGACATGCTATACTATGACTTTTTTCATGATGTTTTTTGACGACATGCTATACTATGACTTTTTTTCATGATTTTGGACGACATGCTATACTTTGACTTTTTTTCATGATTTTGGACGACATACTATCCTATGACTTCTTTCATGATGTTTTTTGACGACACGCTATACTATGACTTTTTTTCATGATTTTGGACGACATGCTATACTATGACTTTTTTTCATGGTTTTGGACGACATACTATACTATGACTTTTTTTTGACGACATGATATACTATGACTTTTTTTTGACGACATGCTATACTATGACTTTTTTTGGACGACATGCTATACTATGACTTCTTTCATGATGTTTTTTGACGACATGCTATACTATGACTTTTTTCATGATGTTTTTTGACGACATGCTATACTATGACTTTTTTTCATGATGTTTTTTGACGACATGCTATACTATGACTTTTTTTCATGATTTTGGACGACATGCTATACTTTGACTTTTTTTCATGATTTTGGACGACATACTATCCTATGACTTCTTTCATGATGTTTTTTGACGACATACTATACTATGACTTTTTTCATAATTTTGGACGACATACTATACTATGACTTTTTTTTCATGATTTTGTACGACATACTATACTATGACTTTTTTTCATGATTTTGGACGACATGCTATACTATGACTTTTTTTTCATGATTTTGGACAACATGCTATACTATGACTTTTTTTCATGATTTTGGACGACATGCTATACTATGACTTTTTTTTCATGATTTTGGACAACATGCTATACTATGACTTTTTTTCATGATTTTGGACGACATACTATACTATGACTTTTTTTCATGATTTTGGACGACATGCTATACTATGACTTTTTTTCATGATTTTGGCCGACATACTATACTATGACTTTTTTTCATGATTTTGTACGACATACTATACTATGACTTCTTTCATGATGTTTTTTGACGACATACTATACTATGACTTTTTTTCATGATTTTGTACGACATACTATACTATGACTTCTTTCATGATGTTTTTTGACGACATACTATACTATGACTTTTTTTCATGATTTTGGCCGACATACTATACTATGACTTTTTTTCATGATTTTGGACGACATACTATACTATGACTTTTTTTTCATGATTTTGGCCGACATGCTATACTATGACTTTTTTTCATGATTTTGGACGACATACTATACTATGACTTTTTTTTCATGATTTTGGACGACATGCTATACTATGACTTCTTTCATGATGTTTTTTGACGACATGCTATACTATGACTTTTTTCATGATGTTTTTTGACGACATGCTATACTATGACTTTTTTTCATGATTTTGGACGACATGCTATACTTTGACTTTTTTTCATGATTTTGGACGACATACTATCCTATGACTTCTTTCATGATGTTTTTTGACGACACGCTATACTATGACTTTTTTTCATGATTTTGGACGACATGCTATACTATGACTTTTTTTCATGGTTTTGGACGACATACTATACTATGACTTTTTTTTGACGACATGATATACTATGACTTTTTTTTGACGACATGCTATACTATGACTTTTTTTGGACGACATGCTATACTATGACTTCTTTCATGATGTTTTTTGACGACATGCTATACTATGACTTCTTTCATGATGTTTTTTGACGACATGCTATACTATGACTTTTTTTCATGATGTTTTTTGACGACATGCTATACTATGACTTTTTTTCATGATTTTGGACGACATGCTATACTTTGACTTTTTTTCATGATTTTGGACGACATACTATCCTATGACTTCTTTCATGATTTTTTTTGACGACATGCTATACTATGACTTCTTTCATGATTTTTGACTACATGCTATACAATGACTTTTTTTCATGATTTTGGACGACATGCTATACTATGACTTTTTTTCATGATTTTGGACGACATACTATACTATGACTTTTTTTCATGGTTTTGGACGACATACTATACTATGACTTTTTTTTGACGACATGATATACTATGACTTTTTTTTGACGACATACTATACTATGACTTTTTTTCATGATTTTGGACGACATGCTATACTTTGACTTCTTTCATGATTTTTTTTGATGACATGCTATACTTTGACTTTTTTTTCATGATTTTGGACGACATGCTATACTTTGACTTTTTTTCATGATTTTGGACGACTGTTATGCCCAGTCTAGGGGTGTCTGGGACACAACATGAAAGGCCACATCTTCCCCAAGTCCCAAGTAGCCACAATGAAAAAGATGTGTGGAACGGTCAGTAGTACAAATTTATTTACAATAGATGAATGACAGAATTAACTGAAATAATAACTTCAGGGTGGACTAAGGCCAAAATAATTAACAAAACAATTCTATTTAGGGAGTAAATAACCTAACCAAATAATAAGAAAATAGATGACAAAAATCTTACCTGCCTAACTAAATAAACAGGAGAATAAAGGTTTGCAACAGAAATGGCAGTCCACCCCTACTACGCAATATACAAAAGATCAAAAGGCTGTTCAGCTTCAATATGACACAAAGAGGTGTGTGGCCGGTTGGGAGAAGAGGAAGGTGAGGTCTGCCTGCTAGCTCGCAGCGACTGCCATCTTGTCCCTTTAAAAACGCAAACGCCCTTGACGGCAGCCATTCAGGAATGAGCGCAGATCCAACGCACCAATCACCGCTGGGCTGTGGTACACACCTACTTACATACGAAAAACACAGAGCACAGAGAACACGTGCAGGAAAATATACACAAACATAAGAAATTACGACAACAGTCGTAACAACGACATACTATACTATGACTTTTTTTTGACAACATGCTATGCTATGACTTTTTTTCATGATTTTGGACGACATACTGTACTATGACTTTTTTTAATGATTTTAGACGACATACTATATTATGACTTTTGTTAATGATTTTTGACGATATACTGTACTATGATTTTTTTTCATGATTTTGGACGACATACTGTAGTCTGACTTTTTTTCATGATTTTGGACGACATGCTATACTATGACTTTTTTCATGATTTTGGACGACATACTATTATATGACTTCTTTCATGATTTTCGACGACATGCTATACTATGACTTTTTTCATGATTTTGGACGACATACTGTAGTCTGACTTTTTTTCATGATTTTGGACGACATGCTATACTATGACTTTTTTCATGATTTTGGACGACATACTATAGTCTGACTTTTTTTCATGATTTTGGACGACATGCTGTACTGTGACTTCTTTTCATGATTCTGGACGACATACTATACTATGACTTTTTTTCATGATTTTGGACGACATACTATACTATGACTTTTTTTCATGATTTTGGACGACATACTATACTATGACTTTTTTTCATGATTTTGGACGACATACTGTACTATGACTTTTTTTTAATGATTTTAGACGACATGCCATACTATGACTTTTTTTCATGATTTTGGACGACATACTATACTATGACTTTTTTTTCATGATTTTGGACGACATGCTATACTATGACTTCTTTCATGATGTTTTTTGACGACATGCTATACTATGACTTTTTTCATGATGTTTTTTGACAACATACTATACTATGACTTTTTTTCATGATTTTGGACGACATACTATACTATGACTTCTTTCATGATGTTTTTTGACGACATGCTATACTATTACTTCTTTCATGATGTTTTTTGACAACATACTATACTATGACTTTTTTTCATGATTTTGGACGACATACTATACTATGACTTCTTTCATGATGTTTTTTGACGACATGCTATACTATGACTTCTTTCATGATGTTTTTTGACGACATACTATACTATGACTTCTTTCGTGATGTTTTTTGACGACATACTATTCTTTGACTTTTTTTCATGATTTTGGACGACATACTATACTATGACTTCTTTCATGATGTTTTTTGACAACATACTATACTATGACTTTTTTCATGATTTTGGACGACATACTATACTATGACTTCTTTCATGATGTTTTTTGACGACATGCTATACTATGACTTCTTTCATGATGTTTTTTGACGACATACTATACTATGACTTCTTTCATGATGTTTTTTGACGACATGCTATACTATGACTTTTTTCATGATTTTGGACGACATGCTATACTATGACTTTTTTCATGATTTTGGACGACATACTATACTATGACTTTTTTCATGATTTTGGACGACATGCTATACTATGACTTTTTTCATGATTTTGGACGACATACTATACTATGACTTTTTTTCATGATTTTGGACGACATACTATACTATGACTTTTTTTCATGATTTTGGACGACATACTATACTATGACTTTTTTTCATGATTTTGGACGACATACTGTACTATGACTTTTTTTTAATGATTTTAGACGACATGCCATACTATGACTTCTTTCATGATGTTTTTTGACGACATGCTATACTATGACTTCTTTCATGATGTTTTTTGACGACATACTATACTATGACTTCTTTCATGATGTTTTTTGACGACATACTATTCTTTGACTTTTTTTCATGATTTTGGACGACATACTATACTATGACTTCTTTCATGATTTTTTTTGACGACATGCTATACTATGACTTTTTTTCATGATTTTGGACGACATGATGACTTCTTTCATGATGTTTTTTGACGACATACTATACTATGACTTCTTTCATGATGTTTTTTGACGACATACTATTCTTTGACTTTTTTTCATGATTTTGGACGACATACTATACTATGACTTCTTTCATGATGTTTTTTGACGACATGCTATACTATGACTTTTTTCATGATTTTGGACGACATACTATACTATGACTTTTTTCATGATTTTGGACGACATGCTATTCTTTGACTTTTTTTCATGATTTTGGACGACATACTATACTATGACTTCTTTCATGATTTTTTTTGGACGACATGCTATACTATGACTTTTTTTTTTACAACATGCTATACTATGAGTTTTTTTTCATGATTTTTGACGATATACTACACTATGACTTTTTTTCATGATTTTGGACGACATCAGTGTTTTGGACGACATACTATAATATGACTTTTTTCATGATTCTTGACGACATGCTATAGGCTACTATGACTTTTCGTCATGATTTTTGATGACATCAGTGTTTTGGACGACATACTATACTACGACTTTTTTCATGGTTTTGACGACATAGTATACTATGACTTTTTTTTAATGATTTTAGACGACATGCTATATTATGACTTTTTTTCATGATTTTGGACGACATTCTGTAGTCTGACTTTTTTTCATGATTTTGGACGACATGCTATACTATGACTTTTTTTCATGATTTTGGACGACATGCTATACTATGACTTTTTTTTCATGATTTTGGACAACATGCTATACTATGACTTTTTTTCATGATTTTGGACGACATACTATACTATGACTTTTTTTCATGATTTTGGACGACATGCTATACTATGACTTTTTTTCATGATTTTGGCCGACATACTATACTATGACTTTTTTTCATGATTTTGGACGACATACTATACTATGACTTTTTTTTCATGATTTTGGACGACATGCTATACTATGACTTCTTTCATGATGTTTTTTGACGACATACTATACTATGACTTTTTTTCATGATTTTGGCCGACATACTATACTATGACTTTTTTTCATGATTTTGGACGACATACTATACTATGACTTTTTTTTCATGATTTTGGCCGACATGCTATACTATGACTTTTTTTCATGATTTTGGACGACATACTATACTATGACTTTTTTTTCATGATTTTGGACGACATGCTATACTATGACTTCTTTCATGATGTTTTTTGACGACATGCTATACTATGACTTTTTTTCATGATGTTTTTTGACGACATGCTATACTATGACTTTTTTTCATGATTTTGGACGACATGCTATACTTTGACTTTTTTTCATGATTTTGGACGACATACTATCCTATGACTTCTTTCATGATGTTTTTTGACGACACGCTATACTATGACTTTTTTTCATGATTTTGGACGACATGCTATACTATGACTTTTTTTCATGGTTTTGGACGACATACTATACTATGACTTTTTTTTGACGACATGATATACTATGACTTTTTTTTGACGACATGCTATACTATGACTTTTTTTGGACGACATGCTATTCTATGACTTCTTTCATGATGTTTTTTGACGACATGCTATACTATGACTTCTTTCATGATGTTTTTTGACGACATGCTATACTATGACTTTTTTTCATGATGTTTTTTGACGACATGCTATACTATGACTTTTTTTCATGATTTTGGACGACATGCTATACTTTGACTTTTTTTCATGATTTTGGACGACATACTATCCTATGACTTCTTTCATGATTTTTTTTGACGACATGCTATACTATGACTTCTTTCATGATTTTTGACTACATGCTATACAATGACTTTTTTTCATGATTTTGGACGACATGCTATACTATGACTTTTTTTCATGATTTTGGACGACATACTATACTATGACTTTTTTTCATGGTTTTGGACGACATACTATACTATGACTTTTTTTTGACGACATGATATACTATGACTTTTTTTTGACGACATACTATACTATGACTTTTTTTCATGATTTTGGACGACATGCTATACTTTGACTTCTTTCATGATTTTTTTTGATGACATGCTATACTTTGACTTTTTTTTCATGATTTTGGACGACATGCTATACTTTGACTTTTTTTCATGATTTTGGACGACTGTTATGCCCAGTCTAGGGGTGTCTGGGACACAACATGAAAGGCCACATCTTCCCCAAGTCCCAAGTAGCCACAATGAAAAAGATGTGTGGAACGGTCAGTAGTACAAATTTATTTACAATAGATGAATGACAGAATTAACTGAAATAATAACTTCAGGGTGGACTAAGGCCAAAATAACTAACAAAACAATTCTATTTAGGGAGTAAATAACCTAACCAAATAATAAGAAAATAAATGACAAAAATCTTACCTGCCTAACTAAATAAACAGGAGAATAAAGGTTTGCAACAGAAATGGCAGTCCACCCCTACTACGCAATATACAAAAGATCAAAAGGCTGTTCAGCTTCAATATGACACAAAGAGGTGTGTGGCCGGTTGGGAGAAGAGGAAGGTGAGGTCTGCCTGCTAGCTCGCAGCGACTGCCATCTTGTCCCTTTAAAAACGCAAACGCCCTTGACGGCAGCCATTCAGGAATGAGCGCAGATCCAACGCACCAATCACCGCTGGGCTGTGGTACACACCTACTTACATACGAAAAACACAGAGCACAGAGAACACGTGCAGGAAAATATACACAAACATAAGAAATTACGACAACAGTCGTAACAACGACATACTATACTATGACTTTTTTTTGACAACATGCTATGCTATGACTTTTTTTCATGATTTTGGACGACATACTGTACTATGACTTTTTTTAATGATTTTAGACGACATACTATATTATGACTTTTGTTAATGATTTTTGACGATATACTGTACTATGATTTTTTTTCATGATTTTGGACGACATACTGTAGTCTGACTTTTTTTCATGATTTTGGACGACATGCTATACTATGACTTTTTTCATGATTTTGGACGACATGCTATACTATGACTTTTTTCATGATTTTGGACGACATGCTATACTATGACTTTTTTCATGATTTTGGACGACATACTGTAGTCTGACTTTTTTTCATGATTTTGGACGACATGCTATACTATGACTTTTTTCATGATTTTGGACGACATACTGTAGTCTGACTTTTTTTCATGATTTTGGACGACATACTATACTATGACTTTTTTTCATGATTTTGGACGACATGCTGTACTGTGACTTCTTTTCATGATTCTGGACGACATACTATACTATGACTTTTTTTCATGATTTTGGACGACATACTATACTATGACTTTTTTTCATGATTTTGGACGACATACTATACTATGACTTTTTTTCATGATTTTGGACGACATACTATACTATGACTTTTTTTTAATGATTTTAGACGACATGCCATACTATTACTTCTTTCATGATGTTTTTTGACAACATACTATACTATGACTTTTTTTCATGATTTTGGACGACATACTATACTATGACTTCTTTCATGATGTTTTTTGACGACATGCTATACTATGACTTCTTTCATGATGTTTTTTGACGACATACTATACTATGACTTCTTTCGTGATGTTTTTTGACGACATACTATTCTTTGACTTTTTTTCATGATTTTGGACGACATACTATACTATGACTTCTTTCATGATGTTTTTTGACAACATACTATACTATGACTTTTTTCATGATTTTGGACGACATACTATACTATGACTTCTTTCATGATGTTTTTTGACGACATGCTATACTATGACTTCTTTCATGATGTTTTTTGACGACATACTATACTATGACTTCTTTCATGATGTTTTTTGACGACATACTATTCTTTGACTTTTTTTCATGATTTTGGACGACATACTATACTATGACTTCTTTCATGATGTTTTTTGACGACATGCTATACTATGACTTTTTTCATGATTTTGGACTACATGCTATACTATGACTTTTTTCATGATTTTGGACGACATACTATACTATGACTTTTTTCATGATTTTGGACGACATGCTATACTATGACTTTTTTCATGATTTTGGACGACATACTGTAGTCTGACTTTTTTTCATGATTTTGGACGACATACTATACTATGACTTTTTTTCATGATTTTGGACGACATGCTGTACTGTGACTTCTTTTCATGATTCTGGACGACATACTATACTATGACTTTTTTTCATGATTTTGGACGACATACTATACTATGACTTTTTTTCAAGATTTTGGACGACATACTATACTATGACTTTTTTTCATGATTTTGGACGACATACTGTACTATGACTTTTTTTTAATGATTTTAGACGACATGCCATACTATGACTTCTTTCATGATGTTTTTTGACGACATGCTATACTATGACTTCTTTCATGATGTTTTTTGACGACATACTATACTATGACTTCTTTCATGATGTTTTTTGACGACATACTATTCTTTGACTTTTTTTCATGATTTTGGACGACATACTATACTATGACTTCTTTCATGATTTTTTTTGACGACATGCTATACTATGACTTTTTTTCATGATTTTGGACGACATGATGACTTCTTTCATGATGTTTTTTGACGACATACTATACTATGACTTCTTTCATGATGTTTTTTGACGACATACTATTCTTTGACTTTTTTTCATGATTTTGGACGACATACTATACTATGACTTCTTTCATGATGTTTTTTGACGACATGCTATACTATGACTTTTTTCATGATTTTGGACGACATACTATACTATGACTTTTTTCATGATTTTGGACGACATGCTATTCTTTGACTTTTTTTCATGATTTTGGACGACATACTATACTATGACTTCTTTCATGATTTTTTTTGGACGACATGCTATACTATGACTTTTTTTTTTACAACATGCTATACTATGAGTTTTTTTTCATGATTTTTGACGATATACTACACTATGACTTTTTTTCATGATTTTGGACGACATCAGTGTTTTGGACGACATACTATAATATGACTTTTTTCATGATTCTTGACGACATGCTATAGGCTACTATGACTTTTCGTCATGATTTTTGATGACATCAGTGTTTTGGACGACATACTATACTACGACTTTTTTCATGGTTTTGACGACATAGTATACTATGACTTTTTTTTAATGATTTTAGACGACATGCTATATTATGACTTTTTTTCATGATTTTGGACGACATTCTATACTATGACTTTTTTTGACGACATGCTATACTATGACTTTTTTTAATGATTTTGGACGATATACTGTACTATGACTTTTTTTCATGATTTTCGACGACATGCTATACTATGACTTTTTTCATGATTTTGGACGACATACTGTAGTCTGACTTTTTTTCATGATTTTGGACGGCATGCTATACTATGACTTTTTTTCATGATTTTGGACGACATGCTGTACTGTGACTTCTTTTCATGATTCTGGACGACATACTATACTATGACTTTTTTTCATGATTTTGGACGACATACTATACTATGACTTTTTTTCATGATTTTGGACGACATACTATACTATGACTTTTTTTCATGATTTTGGACGACATACTGTACTATGACTTTTTTTTAATGATTTTAGACGACATGCCATACTATTACTTCTTTCATGATGTTTTTTGACGACATGCTATACTATGACTTCTTTCATGATGTTTTTTGACGACATACTATACTATGACTTTTTTTCATGATTTTGGACGACATACTATACTATGACTTCTTTCATGATGTTTTTTGACGACATACTATACTATGACTTCTTTCATGATGTTTTTTGACGACATACTATTCTTTGACTTTTTTTCATGATTTTGGACGACATACTATACTATGACTTCTTTCATGATTTTTTTTGACGACATGCTATACTATGACTTTTTTTCATGATTTTGGACGACATACTATACTATGACTTCTTTCATGATGTTTTTTGACGACATGCTATACTATGACTTCTTTCATGATTTTGGACGACATGCTATACTATGACTTCTTTCATGATGTTTTTTGACGACATGCTATACTATGACTTCTTTCATGATTTTGGACGACATACTATACTATGACTTTTTTCATGATTTTGGACGACATGCTATACTTTGACTTTTTTTCATGATTTTGGACGACATACTATACTATGACTTTTTTCATGATTTTGGACGACATGCTATACTTTGACTTTTTTTCATGATTTTGGACGACATGCTATACTATGACTTCTTTCATGATGTTTTTTGACGACATGCTATACTATGACTTCTTTCATGATTTTGGACGACATGCTATACTATGACTTTTTTTCATGATTTTGGACGACATGCTATACTATGACTTCTTTCATGATGTTTTTTGACGACATGCTATACTATGACTTCTTTCATGATTTTGGACGACATGCTATACTATGACTTCTTTCATGATGTTTTTTGACGACATGCTATACTATGACTTTTTCTCATGATTTTGGACGACATACTATACCATGACTTTTTTTCATGATTTTAGACGACATGCTATACTATGACCTTTTTCATGGTGTTGGACGACATACTATACTATGACTTTTTTTTGACGACATGATATACTATGACTTTTTTTCATGGTTTTGGACGACATACTATACTATGACTTCTGTCATGATGTTTTCTGACGACATGCTATACTATGACTTTTTTTCATGATTTTGGACGACATGCTATACTATGACTTTTTTTCATGATTTTGGACGACATGCTATACTATGACTTCTTTCATGATGTTTTTTGACGACATGCTATACTATGACTTCTTTCATGATTTTGGACGACATGCTATACTATGACTTCTTTCATGATGTTTTTTGACGACATGCTATACTATGACTTTTTCTCATGATTTTGGACGACATACTATACCATGACTTTTTTTCATGATTTTAGACGACATGCTATACTATGACCTTTTTCATGGTGTTGGACGACATACTATACTATGACTTTTTTTTGACGACATGATATACTATGACTTTTTTTCATGGTTTTGGACGACATACTATACTATGACTTCTGTCATGATGTTTTCTGACGACATGCTATACTATGACTTTTTTTCATGATTTTGGACGACATGCTATACTATGACTTTTTTTCATGATTTTGGACGACATGCTATACTTTGACTTCTTTCATGATTTTTTTTGACGACATACTATACTTTGACTTTTTTTTCATGATTTTGGATGACATGCTATACTTTGACTTTTTTTCATGATTTTGGACGACTGTTATGCCCAGTCTAGGGGTGTCTGGGACACAACATGAAAGGCCACATACGATGACTTTTTTTCATGATTTTGGACGACATACTGTACTATGACTTTTTTTTAATGATTTTAGACGACATGCCATACTATTACTTCTTTCATGATGTTTTTTGACGACATACTATACTATGACTTCTTTCATGATTTTGGACAACATGCCATACTATTACTTCTTTCATGATGTTTTTTGACGACATGCTATACTATGACTTCTTTCATGATGTTTTTTGACGACATGCTATACTATGACTTTTTTTCATGATTTTGGACGACATACTATACTATGACTTCTTTCATGATTTTGGACGACATACTATACTGTGACTTCTTTCATGATTTTGGACGACATGCTATACTATGACTTCTTTCATGATGTTTTTTGACGACATGCTATACTATGACTTTTTTTCATGATTTTGGACGACATGCTATACTATGACTTCTTTCATGATGTTTTTTGACGACATGCTATACTATGACTTTTTTTCATGATTTTGGACGACATACTATACTATGACTTCTTTCATGATTTTGGACGACATACTATACTATGACTTCTTTCATGATTTTGGACGACATGCTATACTATGACTTCTTTCATGATGTTTTTTGACGACATGCTATACTATGACTTTTTTTCATGATTTTGGACGACATACTATACTATGACTTCTTTCATGATTTTGGACGACATACTGTACTATGACTTTTTTTTAATGATTTTAGACGACATGCCATACTATTACTTCTTTCATGATTTTTTTTGACGACATGCTATACTATGACTTTTTTTCATGATTTTGGACGATATACTATACTATGACTTTTTTTCATGATTTTGGACGACATGCTATACTATGACTTTTTTTCATGATTTTGGACGATATACTATACTATGACTTTTTTTCAGGATTTTGGACGACATACTGTACTATGACTTTTTTTTAATGATTTTAGACGACATGCCATACTATTACTTCTTTCATGATTTTTTTTGACGACATGCTATACTATGACTTTTTTTCATGATTTTGGACGACATGCTATACTATGACTTTTTTTCCATGATTTTGGACGACATACTGTACTATGACTTTTTTTTCATGATTTTAGACGACATGCTATACTATGACTTTTTTTCATGATTTTGGACGACATGCTATACTATGACTTTTTTTCATGATTTTGGACGACATACTGTACTATGACTTTTTTTTAATGATTTTAGACGACATGCCATACTATTACTTCTTTCATGATGTTTTTTGACGACATGCTTTACTATGACTTCTTTCATGATGTTTTTTGACGACATGCTATACTATTACTTCTTTCATGATGTTTTTTGACGACATGCTATACTATGACTTCTTTCATGATGTTTTTTGACGACATACTATACTATGACTTTTTTTCATGATTTTGGACGACATGCTATACTATGACTTTTTTTTAATGATTTTAGACGACATGCCATACTATTACTTCTTTCATGATGTTTTTTGACGACATGCTATACTATGACTTCTTTCATGATGTTTTTTGACGACATACTATACTATGACTTTTTTCATGATTTTGGACGACATGCTATTCTTTGACTTTTTTTCATGATTTTGGACGACATACTATACTATGACTTCTTTCATGATTTTTTTTGACGACATGCTATACTATGACTTTTTTTCATGATGTTTTTTGACGACATGCTATACTATGACCTTTTTCATGGTTTTGGACGACATGCTATACTATGACTTTTTTTTGACGACATGATATACTATGACTTTTTTTCATGGTTTTGGACGACATACTATACTATGACTTTTTTTCATGATTTTGGACGACACACTATACTATGACTTTTTTTCATGATTTTGGACGACATGCTATACTTTGACTTCTTTCATGATTTTTTTGGACGACATGCTATACTTTGACTTTTTTTTCATGATTTTGGACGACATGCTATACTTTGACTTCTTTCATGATTTTTTTGGACGACATGCTATACTTTGACTTTTTTTTCATGATTTTGGACGACATGCTATACTATGACTTTTTTTCATGGTTTTGGATGACATACTATACTATGACTTTTTTTCATGATTTTGGACGACATACTATACTATGACTTTTTTTCATGATTTTGGACGACATGCTATACTTTGACTTCTTTCATGATTTTTTTGGACGTCATGCTATACTTTGACTTTTTTTTCATGATTTTGGACGACATGCTATACTTTGACTTTTTTTCATGATTTTGGACGACTGTTATGCCCAGTCTAGGGGTGTCTGGGACACAACATGAAAGGCCACATACGATGACTTTTTTTCATGATTTTGGACGACATACTGTACTATGACTTTTTTTTAATGATTTTAGACGACATGCCATACTATTACTTCTTTCATGATGTTTTTTGACGACATACTATACTATGACTTCTTTCATGATTTTGGACGACATGCCATACTATTACTTCTTTCATGATGTTTTTTGACGACATGCTATACTATGACTTCTTTCATGATGTTTTTTGACGACATGCTATACTATGACTTTTTTTCATGATTTTGGACGACATACTGTACTATGACTTTTTTTTAATGATTTTAGACGACATGCCATACTATTACTTCTTTCATGATGTTTTTTGACGACATACTATACTATGACTTCTTTCATGATTTTGGACGACATGCCATACTATTACTTCTTTCATGATGTTTTTTGACGACATGCTATACTATGACTTCTTTCATGATGTTTTTTGACGACATGCTATACTATGACTTTTTTTCATGATTTTGGACGACATACTGTAGTATGACTTCTTTCATGATTTTTTTTGACGACATGCTATACTATGACTTCTTTCATGATGTTTTTTGACGACATACTATACTATGACTTCTTTCATGATTTTTTTTTACGACATGCTATACTATGACTTCTTTCATGATGTTTTTTGATGACATACTATACTATGACTTTTTTTTCATGGTTTTGGACGACATGCTATACTATGACTTCTTTCATGATTTTGGACGACATGCTATACCATGACTTCTTTCATGATGTTTTTTGACGACATGCTATACTATGACTTTTTTTCATGATTTTGGACGACATACTATACTATGACTTTTTTCATGATTTTGGACGACATGCTATTCTTTGACTTTTTTTCATGATTTTGGACGACATGCTATACTATGACTTTTTTTCATGATTTTGGACGACATACTATACTATTACTTCTTTCATGATTTTTTTTTGACGACATGCTATACTATGACTTTTTTTCATGATTTTGGACGACATACTATACTATGACTTCTTTCATGATGTTTTTTGACGACATACTATACTATGACTTTTTTTCATGATTTTGGACGACATACTATACTATGACTTTTTTTCATGATTTTGGACGACATACTGTACTATGACTTTTGTTAATGATTTTTGACGATATCAGTGTTTTGGACGACATACTATAATATGACTTTTTTCATGATTCTTGACGACATGCTATAGGCTACTATGACTTTTCGTCATGATTTTTGATGACATCAGTGTTTTGGACGACATACTATACTACGACTTTTTTCATGGTTTTGACGACATAGTATACTATGACTTTTTTTAATGATTTTAGACGACATGCTATATTATGACTTTTTTTAATGATTTTGGACGATATACTGTACTATGACTTTTTTTCATGATTTTGGACGACATGCTATACTATGACTTTTTTTCATGATTTTGGACGACATGCTGTACTATGACTTCTTTTCATGATTCTGGATGACATACTATACTATGACTTTTTTTCATGATTTTTTTTGACGACATACTATACTATGCCTTTTTTTCATGATTTTGGACGACATACTATACTATGACTTCTTTTCATGATTTTGGACGACATACTATACTATGACTTCTTTTCATGATTCTGGATGACATACTGTACTATGACTTTTTTTCATGATTTTGGACGACATAGTATACTATGACTTTTTTTAATGATTTTAGACGACATGCTATATTATGACTTTTTTTAATGATTTTGGACGATATACTGTACTATGACTTCTTTTCATGATTCTGGATGACATACTATACTATGACTTTTTTTCATGATTTTTTTTGACGACATACTATACTATGCCTTTTTTTCATGATTTTGGACGACATACTATACTATGACTTCTTTTCATGATTTTGGACGACATACTATACTATGACTTCTTTTCATGATTCTGGATGACATACTGTACTATGACTTTTTTTCATGATTTTGGACGACATACTATACTGTGACTTTTTTTTCATGATTTTGGACGATATACTATACTATGACTTTTTTTCATGATTTTGGACGACATGCTTTTCTATTACTTTTTTCATGATTTTTGACGACATGCTATACTATGACCTTTTTTTCATGATTTTGGACGACATGCTATACTATGACTTTTTTTCATGATTTTGGACGACATGCTATACTATGACTTTTTTCATGATTTTGGACGACATACTATACTATGACTTTTTTTCATGATTTTGGACGACATACTATACTATGACTTTTTTTCATGATTTTGGACGACATGCTTT
Source organism: Epinephelus awoara (assembly GCA_035609425.1). NCBI lineage: Eukaryota > Metazoa > Chordata > Actinopteri > Perciformes > Serranidae > Epinephelus > Epinephelus awoara. Next base: position 21,815,793 of record CM069304.1, on the reverse strand, counting down.
TCTATTACTTTTTTCATGATTTTTGACGACATGCTATACTATGACCTTTTTTTCATGATTTTGGACGACATGCTATACTATGACTTTTTTTCATGATTTTGGACGACATGCTATACTATGACTTTTTTTCATGATTCTTGACGACATGCTACACTATGACTTTTTTTCATGATTTTGGACGACATACTATAATATGACTTTTTTCATGATTCTTGACGACATGCTATACTATGACTTTTCGTCATGATTTTTGATGACATCAGTGTTTTGGACGACATACTATACTATGACTTTTTTTCATGATTTTAGACGACATGCTATATTATGACTTTTTTTCATGATTTTGGACGACATTCTATACTATGACTTTTTTTGACGACATGCTATACTGTGACTTTTCGTCATGATTTTTGACGACATCAGTGTTTTGGACGAAATACTATACTATGACTTTTTTTAATGATTTTAGACGATATACTGTACTATAACTTTTTTTCATGATTTTCGACGACATACTATACTATGACTTTTGTCATGATTTTTGACGACATACTATACTATGACTTTTTTTCATGATTTTCGACGACATACTGTAGTATGACTTTTTTTTTTACAACATGCTATACTATGAGTTTTTTTTCATGATTTTGGACGACATACTATACTATGACTTTTTTCATGATTTTTGACGACATACTATACTATGACTTTTTTTCATGGTTTTGGACGACATACTATACTATGACTTTTTTTCATGATTCTTGACGACATGCTATACTATGACTTTTTTTCATGATTCTTGACAACATGCTATACTATGACTTTTTTCATGATTTTTGACGACATGCTATACTATGACTTTTTTTCATGATTTTGGACAACATACTATTCTATGACTTTTTTTCATGATTCTTGACGACATGCTATACTATGACTTTTTTTCATGATTTTTGACAACATACTATTCTATGACTTTTTTTCATGATTCTTGACGACATGCTGTACTGTGACTTTTTTCATGATTTTGGACGACATGCTATACTATGACTTTTTTTCATGATTCTTGACGACATGCTATACTATGACTTTTTTTCATGGTTTTGGACGACATACTGTAGTATGACTTTTTTTTACAACATGCTATACTATGAGTTTTTTTTCATGATTTTGGACGACATACTATACTATGACTTTTTTCATGATTTTTGACGACATACTATACTATGACTTTTTTTCATGGTTTTGGACGACATGCTATACTATGACTTTTTTTCATGATTTTGGACGACATACTATACTATGACTTTTTTTCATGATTTTGGCCGACATGCTATACTATGACTTTTTTTCATGATTCTTGACGACATGCTATACTATGACTTTTTTTTCATGATTTTGGACGACATACTATACTATGACTTTTTTTCATGATTCTTGACGACATGCTATACTATGACTTTTTTTCATGATCTTTGACGACATCAGTGTTTTGGACGACATACTATACTATGACTTTTTTTCATGGTTTTGGACGACATACTATACTACGACTTTTTACATGGTTTTGGACGACATACTATACTACGACTTTTTTAGCAAAGTTTGACGACATACTATGGAACGCATGTTTGGATTACATTTTTATGACATACTTTACTATGACTTTAAATCTTATTTTCATGTCATACTATATACTATTACTTTCTTCTTTTAGCAAATTTTTTTTATGACTTTGTTTAGCACATTTTGTGATGTATGAGTCTATGACCTTTTTTATGCAAATTATTCTATGACTTTTTTAAGGACATTTTATGACATTCTATACAATGACTTTATTAATCAGACTTTTATGAGACACTGGAGTCAGGCTGGAGTTGAACCCGGGACTATCCTATGACTGTTTTAATCATATGTTATGTCATACTATACTATGATTGTGATTTTAACACTTATCATGACATATGATACTATGACTTTTTTTTAAGCAAATTTTTATGACAAACTACAGAATGCATGATTGGATTACATTTTATGACATATTTTACTATGACATTTTAAGGACATTTGACATACAATGACAATGACTTTTTAAATCTAATTTTCATGTCACTATACTATTACTTTTTTTTTTAGCATATCTTTATGACATACTTTGCTATGACGTTTTTCATCACATTTTTATGTCATGCTATAGTACGACTTTTTTTAAGCTAATTTTTATGACATACTTCAGTATAACTTAAATCACATTAAAATGACAAACTATACTGTGATTTTTTTTATTTCATTTTTATGATATGATATACGATGACGTTTTTAATCACATTTTAATGACATACTATACTGTGACTTTTCCAAACCTTTTTTTACAGTCTTAGGTATTACTTTTTATTATATTTTTTATGGCACAATGACTTGTTGAATATTTTTCATGACATACTATACTAATATTTTTATGATTTTTTTTTGGCATACTATGCAATCAGTTTTGAAGAGCATTTTCTTCTATACTATATGATGACTTTTTTAACTTATCTTTTTCCCCGCATACTATTCTATGAGTTTTTTAAACATTACACTGACATACTACACTAGGATTTAGTTTTTTTTAAATATTTTTTGTGTGATGTTTTTATGACATGCTTTACTATGACTTTTTTTTGTAGCTTTTATTTGGTATACAATGCAATGACTTTGTATGACATTTTTTTATGACCTACTGTACTATGACTTTTTCATGGTATTTTAATTCATACTATACTATGACTGTCTTTGGGCCATTTCTTAAGGCCTTTTAAATATAATCTTTTCATGGCATACTATGCTATTACTTTTTGAATATTATATACTGTGATTTTATTTGATATTTTACTGTACTATGATGTTTTTCATGTTTTCATGCATTACTGTACTACTAGGAGGAACCCAGGGTCCCCTTAACCAGTGCAAGGTCTGACAATCACTCTGTCGGTACAGCAGTCAGGGTACTGTTGGCTATGACATGGAGGTCTGTGTGACCTTCTAAGGATATGTCTCTTCAGACCATCACTGACTCACCACCAATCTGGTCATGCTGGATGATGTTACAGGCAGCATAAAGTTCAACACGGCGTCTCCAGACTCTTTCACGCCTGTCACATGTACAGAGTGTGAACCTGCTCTCATCTGTGAGGAGAACGGGGCACCAAAGGCAGATGTGCCAGTGCTGGTGTATTTGGTAAATGCCAAATGAGCTGCACGGTGCTGGGCCCTGAGCACAGGTCCCACTGGAGGACGTCGGGCCCTCATGCCATTCATGACAATCATTTGTGTTTACTTAATGAACAGACTGATATCCCTGAAGTTAAACTGACTTGGTGTTACAACTAAAATTGTCAGGTGCAGTGTTTTTTCAACTTTGTTGCGTCTGCTTGCTCTGATACAGAATATCCGTGGAAGTAAACATGTCGACATAAGGTAGAGTACTTGCTGTGGATTAGGGGAAGTGTGAAGCATGCAGTGAGAGAGGACGGAGCCACCGGTCTGCACAGGTTCATGAAAGGAAACATAAAATATACACATATGTATGTATACATACAATATATTATCAGATTTATTCTCCATTGTTGTGGTTGTTGTTGTTGTTCAGCACATACATACTGTACATATAAGATATGAAGTTTTATATCCACTGTATTTTACACCCAGACGTGCTCGATACACCCCGTTAAAGGTGTTTCCGGCCAAGTCCAATTGGTAGGAGGTCCCGGGACAGACTCAGAACATGCTGGAGTGATTGCATATCTCGTCTCGCCTGGGAACGCCTCGAGGTCCCCCGGGAGGACCTGGAAAACATTGCTGAGGAGAGGGACATGTGGAATATTTTGCTCAGCCTGCTGTCCCCCGTGACCCAGCTTGGATAAGAGGTTCAAAATGGATGGATAGATTGATGGATGAATGGTATTTGACACTACTCCACTGTGACTGAACAGCCAAAGTGACAGTGACAAGCGCAGTCTTTTTACCCAAAGTTGAACATTTATTTAGCTCTTGAATTCCCAACCTAATCTTGCCCAGTTGGCAAGAATTCATGCTCAGCGCCAGTGACTGTAACACAGCGTAAATATACAGTGCTCCAATTGCAAAGCATAAAAAGAAAAAAAAATACGCTGGCCTAAGGAAAGAAAGCTTTACTGGACGTGGCCCTTTATGGTTTACAGTAGTGTACAGTTAAACCTTTTTTTGTAATTTTCTTTTTCTGAAATTCAAAAAAGGAAACAAACATCATCAGGTACAAAGCCACTGGCACAGTAGACTGACAAAACAACACCATGTGGATAAATAAATAGACAAAAATAAGAACAGAAAAAAAACAGACATGCAGATGAATAAACAATTAAACAAACCAACAAACAAACAAAAAGAAGACAAAATAAACAAAGAAAAACATAAGTAAATAATAGTAATGGACCCTTAAGTCAAAGTGTAGCAGATCACCAGGGGTAGTGACTGTAGTGTTGGGCGGTATGATTGAACAACTACATCAAGACATATCGTAGGATTTTGGTAGTGTCACAGTGCATCACGCCACCTCTTTGAATATCTAGTTTGGCTGTTTTACATTGAATTGCCCATTGCCCTCTAGGGGCTCACAGCATGACAGTACACATAGAGTTAACATCATTCAGGAAATTAACAACAGTACACTGGTTTATTTGGTACATCGACCAGCACTAAGTTAATATACAGCTTTTATTTTAGGTCTGGTCCATATGACTTAATAAACTCGATCCATCCTTTACAATGTTTTTCCAATAAATGTTAATTGTTCCATAATATAGAATTCATGCATCACAGTAAACCAGGTTCTTGATTCAACCATTTTTGTGTACACACTGGAAAGGCCCAGGAGCAGTTGTGGTGTCATTCCCAAATAATATTCAATACTTTTTTTTACACACTTTCTTTGATCGCTTTCAAACAATGATGGATTCCCGGGCATCCCCAAAAAATGTGGTAATGAGTTGCTCTTACGTCTCCACAGCCTCTCCAGCATGCTGTCTGTTTCACCTCAGACTGTTTGGTTGCTGGTGTTATAAAGTATCTGACCATATTTGTTCAGTGAAACTCTCTCCAAGACAATGAGTTGGTAGATTTCCATAGCTTGTCGTCTACGTTTTCCCACTCCCCCTTTGATATTTCAAAGTTTCCCTTACTTTCCCACTTTTGTTTCACATGAAATGTGTTCATCCCACTTAAATCTGGGAGACCCTTGTATAATCTAGATATTGTAAATGCCAGTAAATCTCTTTCTATATACATATGGGCATGTGAGTGTAGTTTAAAGACAGATTTGAAAAACTGTCAGCCTATCCTTTCATTTTAAGTTAACTTTCTTTCCTCAGCTTCAAAAATCTGGAAATAAACTGAAGAAACAGCATATTTGACAGCAGAGACACTCAAATACTGTTCATTAAAAAGCACCTTGTTCAATTCCCGACTGACATATTTAATATCTTACAGTGATGATAGTGACGTGGTAGTGGGACGGTTCTTTCGTGGTCTCTGGTTTAAGGATAGTGGTTTATGTGGACATATTGATAAGATGGCACCATGCAATAGAAATAAGATTAGTTGTCTAAGTTAAATGCTTTGTATAGACCTACCAGATAAGTGCTGGCATTGTCTGAGAACCATACAAAGATATGTTGAGTTTACCTCAAGTAAATTTGCTCCCAAAGTCACACACAGTACAATAAACAGGAGAAACTGTTGAATATCAGCTCTCTGGGACGTTGCAAGGACAGAATTCAAAATACATGCACAAAGTTAACTGAGTGGAAGCTGATATCATTGCACTTGTGTTGTGAAAGTGATACTCCATCCTGACCTGAGTGCAGACTTGGACTGAGGTGGCGTCAATCAACAGGAAGAACGCTCAAGCTGGGGTGAAAGACAGTCCCTCTCTAACAGAAACAAAGGTACCTTGAGTACCAGCTCTCACAAAGAGCCGGAGGCAAACATGGCAAAGTTGTTCTATTTTTGTCAACAGTGTTATTTGGCTGCATTGTTCTGGGGGCAAAGTTCAGAGCAGGGTGTGAGGGGTCTTGTAAAAAAAAAAAAGAGAAAATTGATGTGAAGCTTTAGGTTGACCCTGCACTCTCGACTGAACCAGATTTACAGCAGGTTTTCCTGACGAGCTGCTGAGGAATCAGGATTGTGATCACATACTGATCACCAGTACATTTCCAATAACCCTATTGTCTTCAACATTCCTTTATGAATTCTTGGAGAGGAATGGGTTCTCAAAAATGAGTCAAAGGCCACAGAAATCCTGCCAACTTGAATTCCCGAATCCACACCTGAGGATGTGATGATGCACATGTTCTATTATGCACCTATGACCGTAAAACACAATCCATCCACCCTTCTATTGGTGCCACAATTTTTGCTGCGGCTGCCAGCACATCCTGTCCACCAGACGCTGTGAGGAAGCAGGGGGCATTCTCATTTTCCATTTGTTAAATTGAATTTCATGAGTCATTCCGACCAATCACAAAGACAGTGAAAGGCTGCTGCCTGCTGGTACATCACGACAAATCCCCCCCACTACCCGCTCACTACCTCCCACCCTCCATCCACCCCTGGCACTCAGCCTCATAAACCACCTCCCTCCCCGTCACACTGCTCTGCTGCTTCTTGAATGCAAATTTTAAAAATAAAGGCTAAAAAGAGCCATGCTTTGGTCCACCATCAAACAAATGTTTGATGCAGAAGAAAAGAGAAAAAAAAGCAGTTTATTTTCCAGAAGTAAATATTTTTGAAGGAAGGAGACACAGCCAGCCGACTGCAGGATGACAGGACAAGAGACAGGAGATGGAAATGTCCTTGACTTAAACTCTGCTCAGTTTGGCTCAGTACAAACTGATGTGACAATAATGTTCAGTATTCATGTCAAGTATTTTTCACTGGCCTTACATCATTGCCAGTTAGGCCTGTTTAAGCTTTATTAAAATTATATTTTTGCTATGGGACATAATTATGAAGCATCCTGCTGCAATCTACAATTACAGATTTGTTATTCTTTCTAAAAATTGCTTTATAAAACCACTTTTGCAATCAGTGACTGAATTAGTTAGTAATTAGTAGATGCTCCTCAGTATCGGGCTGGGTGTCATTTACAATATTACTATAACAGTACCAGTTCCAGTGCCCATTAAGTTACACCAACGGCAAGAGAGTATGTCATATGTATCATATGAACTGCAACATTCAGTTGCGTAAAATACCACCAATACTCCTCCCCATCCAAATGAGGAGATCACGCCTATCCGACCTTATGCGTGCCTACAATGAAAGCTTAAGGTGGAGAGAGCACACCTTTCTGCCCTTCCATGTGCAAATGAGGACAGCCTGGGGCAGGGAGAGCAAAATGGCATATATTTTCCTGTAATATGACAGCACCTTAGTCAAAGAAAACTTTATTGCCATTGCAATTTGATATTTGGCAGTATGGCTCTGCTCTGGCACCTGCAGAGAGAGAAAACCTCTCTGCCCTTCCATGCGCCTACATGGAAAGCTGAAGGCAAAGACAGCACACCTATCTGCCCTTCCATGCGCAGCAGGAAGCCGCGGCAGTGAGCCAAACACACGTTGCATAAAATTGAAGAATGCTTGCAGTGATTGGCCGCAAGCAAAAATGTTTTTCTAGATCTGGGTACAAAAAGGATCGAATGACTGGAGAAGTTTTGATAGTACTTGGTACTATAAAAACCTTAAAAAGGTATCAGGTACCAATGCCCACTCCTACCTCACTATGGTGTAACTTATACTTCGCCTCCAGGTTATTACAAATACATGGATGGACAAGCAGTAAGACATTAGTATGTTGAAATACTATGAAATAAATAAATGGTGTTACAGCCTACACAGTGTCTGTGAACTGCTATGTGCTTGTTTTCTCTGCTCCCACGCTCATGGACATGCACATGGCTCTTAACATGCATATATTTCTGTTTATCAGCAAACACATTTAATTTTTGTAGCTTCTTTAGCTGGTAAATCTGATCATTCTTACAAATCATACACCTGCATATCTGGACGCACTTGTTATGAATGTTTTAAACATGATGTTTGAGTTTCTATCAATTGGATGACACACTTTAAATTTAGACATCAGCAGTCATTACTTTCTCTAGCTGCTAACTTTGCCCTTCACCAAATGGCAGAGTAGTTTGCTTAAAAAAACAATAATGATAAAAAAAAAAAAAAAAACAGCTCCCTCCATAGTGGTGGACATTTTTTGAAAAATGGTGAGACTCGCCAATACAGTAAATTTGGCCGACTAAACCCAAAACAATGAGCTAAAAGAAACTAAAATGCATAGTAGAGCTGCAAGGATGGGTGACAACTATTTTTTTAAAATTTATAAATAATACTGAACAGTGATGCTTTTAGTTTTTTTAATTTGCTTTAACTTCAGTGGATACATAATTTCTTTGTAAACTACAGACCAGAAATTAACCCATCATTATCCGAAAACTAAGTTCAGTCACAGGGAAATTTAGCATTTAGTATAAATGCATCATGAGGGTGATTGCAGTTAAATTCAGTCATCTTGAGGTTCATGCCCAGGCTTTAGTTTAAAAAAAATAATGAGTCAAATTCATGAGAAAAAGGAACTTGTGAGTTCCCTCTTTCATTTTATTGTCAGAAACTGTGATGTAAAAAGCATGACAAATCATTTCTATGAGGAACCATACGAGCTACTGCTTACTGTGCTTCCATCTGAAAAACAGACAGTAACTAGTTTAAGTTAATATTAAAATAAGATAACATTAGTATAAAAAAGATCCTCTAAGTCATAATAATGAGGTACTTTCTTAAAATAATGTTACTTCTTAAAATAAAGAATAACTATCCTAAAATAATGAGTTACTGCTTAAAAATAATGAGTTAGTCTGCGATCAGCTGTTGCTGGCCCCCACACCTCACTGTCATCACAAAAACATTTAAATTTTGTGGGAAACATGTAATGTTCCAAATCTGTGACAGCTCTACAACTAGTTTTGCAATTATTGCTTGCCCCCGCAGTTTCATTGGGCCTGTAAACACCACATGTGTCACAAAGCTGTCATGAAATAAGGTATTTCAGGCTGCAACAGTCCCAAAAACAGCACACAAACTGCCACAATGAGTTATTATGTTTACAAAGGCCAGTTTTAATGCAAAATGAGTAGCTTCTCACATAGCTTCATTAAAAAAAGAGTAAAATAAAACTTCTTCAGCCGCTAAAATCTAGTTTCACCGATACTATGATGCACAAATACAGACACTTTTTCTTTACAGCATTTTCAGTGTGTCATCACTGAATTACAGATAAATGTTGCCCCATTTATTTCACTTTAAGTTATCTTGTCCTGGGGTTACCTTCCTAAGAAACTGCTGATAAAACCCGGAACAAGTTGCATGGCGTCATTTAGCACCGGACATTTCAAAATGCTGCAAATCAGCACCGTTGCCCTCAAACCGCTTCAGCACAAACGAGCACTGCACTTTAAGTTCTTGTCCAGATCCCAACAAATCTATCATGCTGAGTTTTGCTAAAACATCATCAGTTTCTCATTGATGAAATAGTGCAGCCATAAACATACAAAGTATTTCATTTGAGGAAATGTAGTGTGATATGTACCCACTTTAAAAAGGTAACACTTTACCTACAAAACGATCATTTGCACATCAGTAAAATAATATCACAATATTTCACTGTATTTTTGCAACTACGATATTTTTGACTTAATGACAATTTAGTAAAAAAATAAATAAAAGTTACAAATTTTATCACGAAATAAGTGATATAGTTTTATAGTCTGCCTGTCTGTAAAAAACAAAATGAGTTTTGCATATGCCATTAAAAAAAATATACCGTTATTATCGTGAACGAGATGATATGACACATCCTGCACTGCATGAGTTGTATGAGATTATAAACAGATGTTTTGATGTAGTTTTTGCTGTTAAACCTCTTTTACTCCAATTCATAGAAGAATTATTTGCGTTTTTGGATTCTTCATTTAGCGTGGAGGTATGCCCAGTTTTCTTCCTGGATTTAACGTAACATAAGAGAAGCAATTGATATGCAAATTATCTTTTTGGGGGCGAAATGTTCCTTTAAAGGCCCATTTATGTGCGAAAATGTATATGTCCGTTTCGATGTTACTGTCACTGCCCACATACTTCCATGCGCCCTTTACGTTGGCATGGATGTTAACCAATAGATCCACCAGGAGGCAGCCCAGCGTCAAAAGTTTATGACAACAACAAACTCAAAAACAAACATGGCGACTGTGGAGGAGATATTGACAATGTACATCTTGCATAAAAGACAAAAACAGAGGCACCGTTGTAGGAGGGCGCGACTGGAGGACAGAGAATTCTTTTCTCTAGCACTGCCGATGAGAGAAATTGAATTGTTATTTCTTCTTCGTGTCTCACTAGAGCTACGTATAGGGTAGTGACAGCAACACTGCCCCCACAGTTCCTGGTGGTACTGCTCCGTTTGGCCCGTATCCGTAAGCTTTATGGAAACGTGCAGAAATACGGACGAAATGAACGCAGAGCACAGACAGAAGGCTCCGTCCATATCCGTATCCGTATTTAATGTTGAGCATAAATGGGCCTTAACACAGATCTGACACATTGTTAAGAGAGTGAAGAGTAAACACTGACACTGATGAAGATTAAATTATTAACAGCAACAGTTTTTTTTACATGCTGTAAAAAAAAATTGGCAGCCATGAATAGAAAATGTAATTTAGGGAAATATTTGGATCTTGAGGGTTTGAGTGATTGGAATCCTGAAATACTGCAGAGTAGATACAGAGTACAAGCATGAGTTGCTCTTTTCCTCTGCAGCTAACATCAGTTAACACTCTTCTCTCATGTTTCCAAATGTCTCTTTTTCTGCTCTCCCTTAGTGACTCGGATATTTTGAAGCGGCCTGTAATGAAAAGCTCGCTGCAGGTCAATGAGACACTTGTGTCACCTCTCCTCTCTATGGCAAAGTGCTCCGACCTTTCCAGAAGCCAGTGAAATATCTTCCATATATTGTTACACCACCTCACCACATTTCCCAGGAGAGCCATGGCGAGGTTAGTGACTGCCAAACCCATACACCAGGCCGCCTGAGCAAACCCTCACCTCTGACGCCTTCACAATGGAGGAAGGAAATAGGAAATATCAAAGACTTCCTTTTCTTTTTCTTCCTGTTAGTGGGCTCTCAGAGGATCGTCATTAGTGCTGGGGTGACCCATTAAAACGAGAGACAGCTTCCTCATCAGACGTCTGTTTCACTGCTAAATGAGGTTCAGGGGAGTCCGTGAGCTGAGGCCCAGATCATATTCAACTTCTTCAATTTTATGCTGAATTAGACAGGAACTCCGGTTTCAAAGGGAATGCATCGGCAGGATTTGGAGGGTAGCGTTACTGAGTGTTTCTGTGGCCAAGTCAATCATTCACTCCCACACACACCCACACAAAAAAAAGTGCACTGCACGTATGCATACAAGAAAACAATGAGGGTGGCCCTACGACTGTGTGTGTAAACACAGGTGTAAAAATAACTGCAAATCAGTCCAGTCTCCAGAAGGACATGTTGACATTGTTCGTTTTGTGAATCACGTGTACGTGACATTTCTGCGTTTGATACATATCATATCAACGTCAAAGTGACGCTGTGTATGAGATGACTTTGGCCAAGCTTTAGACCATGAGTGTTTTGGCAACCCGTCCGGTGTTTCCTCTGGGATAGTGTCCTGGTAAGTGGTTGTTTTTTAACCAAGATGTCACTGCATTTCCTATGGGGATAGTGCTCCTAGAAATGGGTATTTTAACCACAATATTCTTGAGATTTAAAATGTCAATGTTTTTTTAATTTTTATTTTTAAGGCTTAATTGCAAGCAGACAACCATTTAGAAAAAATATAGTAAAAGACCAGGGACAAGACCATATATGATACAACTGAATTAAGTTCATTTAAAACAAATTCATATTAATTATGGAGTGGTCCAGTTGTACCGAAAGTGTGTAGATGTTAAATTTCCAGTTTAAGTAATGTGATGCATTATATCAGTGGTTTTCAAACTGTATGTATTTATATCGGAGCACAATAGCTTCTATAATGTGTGTTATCACCCCGATCACGACATAAGAGAATAAAAATAAGAAAAAAGGGAGACTGGTGATTTGTTGTAATTTGCTCCGTACAATAAAGCGATCCATCATCCCACTCATGGCTTTCTCCTTTTGTTATCATCCCTCACAGTGGCTGCCAGTCATGGCTTTTGATGTGTCACACATTTATAATTCCCAAACGCAAATGGCAACAAATAGGTTCCCTGTGAAGGTTTTTGAAATTACATTAAATCCAATTTCTTAGCTAGAGTTTGCCTCTTTATTGGGAAATGGGTGCGCACAATATACTGATACAGTCAATTAAAAATTCAATTATGACTTTTCATACAGGCCCAGTTGAATGTTGCAATAATAATGTGTGGTTATCACAGTATCCCAGGACACAACATCTGAGGAACACTGCATTATATGACCAAAAGCTGCAGGTCCACTAAATGGACCTATTTCTGATATCTATAATGAACTACATTGTCTTCTTTCAAAATACACTTTGGTTTTCACAGGAAATTTAACATTTACATACAGTCTCTTTCAAAATAAATGCACTACGTCGGTACAACACTGCACTGTTTTTTTTACCTTCTACAATAAACACACATGGTTAAGTTTAGGAAAAAAGACCAGGGTTTGGCTTTAAAATCTTACGGGACACAAACACCCCTCTCCCAGGTGAAAGTTGATATTTGTTGTACCCATCCAACACTGCCCCCACCCACCCTACTTACCCACCCTACACTACTTTTGTCCTTGTCCCACCGGGTTTCCCCCTAACACTGCCTAGCGCCGTATAACTGTAATGGCAACTGGCCACGTATCATGCCGACATTCAAGGGCACTTTTTTCGTTGGTTTCTCACGCCACAAGTCACTGCCCAAGAGCAAAAGCTGCAATAACTGAACCATTCCTCCCTTGAAATCTCAAAATTACCATCGTTTTGACATTTATTTTAAGGCACTCTGTGGAACGGGATTTCTTTGACATAAATCCCTTATATAGTCTGGATATAATATATAAAACTACTTTCAGCACTGGGTCATCCAGGTCTGACGGGTGATTTTTAACATGTTGATTTAAATAGTGCCATAGTTGTAGACACCTATAAAAAAAACTTGCTTTTCCAAAGTATATTTTCTTCTCAAAGTTTAAAAATTCTTTCAATCTCCCCTTGTCTGGCGATGAGTAACATGATGTTATGCCCTTGATTATCCAGTTTCTAAATCTAGGATCCAACTGATTGGGTTTGAAATCTAAATTTCAATGTTTCTGCTACATAATAATGCAGAAAATTTAATGTATCCGTGTTTTGCAGAACTATACAATGCCAACATTTATTCTTATGTTTGGGTTGGGTGGATTGCATAAGTCTAAAATATGAGTGACACCTATAATGTGTTGTTAACACATCACACACAATGCTGATATTGTAACATATCAAATGACTATCACCACGTATCAATCCCTAACACTCAGTCCTCCTGTCTGTCCAACAGGCTCTTGGCAGTGGATTCCTCTGCTGTGCAGTTTGGGACACTGCGAGCCTCTCAGATGTCCGCTTTAAGTTCATTCAGCCTTTTTCCTGCTGGCCTAAAGGGGACAGGGGGCTTCTCTTTCCCTCGCTTCTGCTGACTTTGTGCTGTTTTGGAATGAGACGCAGAGAACTTTTCAAAGGAGTGTGCAGGCACCCCGCCGGGTGAAGCTCCTCTCTCTGTCTCTCCACACACCCCCAGCCGCATTTGTTTGTTTGCCTGTGTGATCAGCTGCAAGAGAGTGTCCTCATTCTGCCCTGAATGATGCTGCGCAGATGACAACTTCTGTCAGCATCAGATGGCTGCGTGGCTGTTGATCGGGGGATTTCTCGGCTCACACAAACCCAATAAGACATCGAAGCCTCAAGCATATCTTACTGGTGTAAAACAGCAAGTGTATGATACACATCTGCACTGGAGGAGGCGGAGGAGACGTTCCTGCAGGAACACTTTGAAGCAGCGAGTTAGAGCGCAGTGATTTTGCAAGAGACGTACTCTCAGTACAGAGAGCAGCTCTGCTTGACTTGACGTGAGCTTGTGTCGTACTAGGATCACTTTGCAGTTTCTATCTTTAATACCACACAGTTTATACTGAAAAAAAGACACAGAAAGGATATATATATGTATTTTACCATGACTTATTCAGATGATGAGCATTTCAAAGGGACACCCTGCTCCATCCACCCAGAAGTGGAGCTCCTTTGCACTTTCTACAGCATCCTGTACATACAATCATGGATGAATGCACAGAGAAATGTGCGTTCACAGGACCAGACCAGGACAAACAGAGGCAAACTTACATGCAAAATTCATAAATGACTCTGTCACCTTTCAGCAAAGTATAAGACCATATATGGTACAATTGAATTAAGATAATTCAAATCAAATTTATATCAGTGGTACGGCTGATCTTAGTAGATGAAGTGGCCCAGATGAGACATGTAATCCCTCCAGCGTGTTCTGGGTCTGCCCCGGGGCCTCCTACCACTGGGACGTGCCCAAAACATCTCCAGCGGGAGGCACCCAGGAGGCATCCTGATCAGATGCCTGAACCACCTCAACTGACCCTTTTTTGACTCAAAGGAGCAGCGGCTCTACTCCGAGCTCCCTCCGGGTCTCCAAGCTCCTTACCCTATCTCTAAGGCTGAGCCCAGCCACCCCAGAGAGGAAGCTCATTTGGGCCGCTTTTATATCCGCGATCTCATTCTTTTGGTCACCCAGAGCTCATGACTATAGGTGAGGGTTGGGACATAGATAGACCAGTAATTCGAAAGCTTCGCCCTCTGGCTCAGCTCCGTCTTCACCACCACGGACCGGTGCAGCGCCTGCATCACTGCAGAAGCCGCACCAAACCGGCAATCAACCTCACGCTCCATTCTAACCTCACTCATGAACAAGACCCTAAGATACTTGAACTCCCTCACTTGAGGCAGTAACTCTCCCCCAACCCAGATGGGGCAATCCACCGGTATCCGGCAGTGAACCAGGTGGTTCTGACAGGAGGTGCTGACTGACCGCTTCACACTCGGCTGCAAACCACGGTTGGATGACGCCAACAGAACCACATCATCTGCAAACATCAGACATGCAATTCCGAGGTCCCCAACAATGCATACTCAAAAAAATACAAAAGCCCAAATCACATACAGAAACAGCCAAAAACAGACTGTAAAAACAGACTGTGTAAAATAAAATGCCCCCTGATGTCATTCATTGGTTTTTGGACACCCATTCTGAAGCTTTGGGTTTGGCATCTTGGATTTTTTGGAGCCAGAGGTGACCATATCTGGACAGGAGGCTGGAGCTAACCCTACCACTAACTGCTAGTTTGCTAGCATGGTGCATTTACAGCTATAGTTAACTGTGTTAAAGCACATAAGATGGATTATCTTATTAGCCAAATACAGATCATTCTGATCTGGATTTTTTTTTTTTTTTTTTTAAATCAGAATCAGAAATAATTTATAAGATTTATGATTTATAAGAAGTAAGAATAAGAGTATGAAAGTATTTAAATATAAAACAACAAATAAAATAGAAATGAAAATGTGCATCAAAATAAATTTAAAAGAATGCATTATGCTACAGTGTTTAACACTAGTGCTTAAGATATTAAAATATTAGAAATAAAATATCTATTGTCATTGTAACTGGCCCTGGAGAACTTCCGTTGTGTTGACTGGATATGCAGCATTATTCTGTTGCACTTACTTTCTGGGTTTGTGTATTTTTGACTCTGCATTGATTCTGTAGACTACTTGCAGCGTGTTTACAGTTTAAGTATTTGTTTTGGTTTCTGCAGTTCTTTGTTTTATTTTGCAACACATTTCCATTGTTAGATATGTTTGGATTTTCATATGTTTCTGAATTGTTCTGAATCCCTTTCGAAGCTGCAGCATGCCTCTTGTGATGGAAATGTTTTGTGCCGCTGCAGCACGTCTGCCTTTGTCAGCCACCGTACAAATGCTTTTACACCTGATCTGATGCAGTTTTATGAAAAGTGCAGTTGGTGATGTTTTTGATTGTGTTGTTAAGCATGCACATTTTTTTACACACACCTGTGAAACTGATCATTTTAGTGGCCAAATAAAGTTGTAAACAACTAAAACCAGCTGGTGGTCACCCATAAGAAAAAGTTGTTTTTTTTCCTGGATCCTTCATTTCTAATATTTTCCCACAGTCATGCTGGCATTTGTTGAAGCATGTTTGGGTTTTCCTGGTCCCGAATCTGCGGCTCTCAAAACATCAGGCCCCTGGATTATTAATATTTATCATTCAAACATCCTGCCGTGAATTATTCTCCTGAATGGGATGAGATTTTGTCACTAGCTGCAGAAAAAGAGATGCTGTTTATTTATGAAAACAGGGGCGCCACTGTGGGGGACATTATTAGTGCCTGACCCACCCTTGCCATGACCTTTGACTCAGATGATGATATCATCAATTGTATGGTAAGCAAACAGGCTCAGTGACGGTAAGCGGAGCAGCATACTGCGCAACACTTTTTCACATCACCATTTCTGAAGAAATAGCTTTGCTGACAGTGATGTAAAACGGGTCACGTAGGCAGACCTGAGGCATCTCAAGCAGCTCATTAAATTTAATTTTCACTATAGATGGAATTCTTAATTAGATGAGCTTAATTGCCTGTGAGACAAGGAACATTTGTGTTTAGCCACCATCCCTGTCTAGATGCATTCCCACAGCAGGCGAGCTGCCAACCTGCCCTGCAGCTCCCACTTCATTTCCTTATGAGCCTGATTAAAACAGCCACCAGCTCTTTACAATTTAGTCACATGATCATTTTTTCAGTGCACTTCACTGAGACATACACCTCCGCAGAGAGTTAGTGGTGTTAGAGGGGACTGTGATGAAACATGGCTGAGAGCACTTGTGTGTGCTCTCTGACATCAGGTTATGAAACATGTAATGAACATCACGTTCTCCAACCCATATGACCACATAGGTTGTTGATTGTTTGTTTGTTTTATGCTCTAATATGACCTACAGGAGGGATTCCTGCATTGGCACCCCTACTGGTGGCAGAAGATCAACACAAAAACAACTTACATAAACATTAACAGCTGCAGTTTCAAACACATGGTTTACCTTGTGAAACAGTTGCAGTTTAGTTAGGTTTAGAAAAAGACCATGGTTTTGGATGGAATGAGTAAATTTGTTATTGAAATGACATCATGTAAGCGACTTAAAAATAAGTCAACGTTGACTTTTGGTTTCATGCGGGACACAGACAGCAGCCTCCTGGTTGAAAGTCTTGTGTCTGCTTGACCCATCCACCTCAGCTTTCTCCCGACACAGACTCTGAGGGTGCTTTCAGACCTAGAGTTGAGCCCTTGACTTTTCCTCAAGTATCATTTGACATTTGTAGCTGGCACTCATGTCCCCCTCAAAGCTCCACATGTGGCGGAGTAGAGCCTCACAGAGCTGCTAGCATGGCTGCAGACTCTTAGTCATGTTGAGATCAACACTGCCAGGCTGTGAAAAACCCCTCCTCCTCCAGCATGTCTTGCTTTGCCTTTTATGCTGCTCTATAATTATTTGTGCACACCATTCTGATCATAATATATTTATTAAAGAACATCTAACATATAGCCCTCAGATATGATGAACTGGATCTGTGGATGAACTATTAGTAATGTAATAACATTTATAACTGCAGGCGCGGGTTATTCAGGGGAGAAACTACAGGTGAAAACACTGAGATTTCCATCTTTTAAAGTAGTGGGAAAAAACGCCCAAAACAGACATTTGGGTGTTTATGCTAGTTCAGATTTCTGTTCTAGAAATGTATGCAAATACCTTATATCTAATTAAATAATGCCTTACTGACATACTTAAGCGTACAATTTCAGTAAACTTGTAATACAAAAAAAATAATTGTCTAAAGGAACAGTGTGGAAGATAGAGGGATTTAGTGGGACCTTTCGGCTCCTATCAAACAGAAAGCATTTTAGCACCTGGAGGTGGCTTTTTGTAATTGTTTTTAATGACAATGAAGCTTTTTGCTCGTTGTTTTTGCGTTGTTGCTCTGTGCTCTAGGCGCCTGGCGTTTTTGCTGGATCGCTCTGAACCCCTTGACTTGAAAAAACTTAATTTCCCAGATCCACGTCAGAATATGAGTATTGAATGTATGAATGTTGACAAGTCTGTGAAACTTTGTGTTATAAGATACCTGACGAATTAAAAGTACAAAGTATAACTCCTATAACCTTAATTTAATCAAGGACATGAGTTCAAGTTTGAGGCAAAAATAGTGAAAATGCGCTAGAGGAGGCTTGGTTGTGACACTGCGTTACAACTAACCCCACCTCATGGAAATTATATCAGGCCTAGCTAACACTTGCTGATAGATCAACATGGTGCTACGTTCTAGGCAACAAGACAGTTATTAAGATGATATATGGTTGGATTCGGTGACTTACACAGACAGCTCAGTAATCGAAAAACAAGTGCGACAGTTTGTTGGTATTGTGCTGTGTAACCACATAGAAAGTCCATGTTACAATTTACCCTGTGTTAGGTTGTGCCCCACTCTCCCCTGACCGGCCTGATGTAAGACAGGAAGTTGTCAAACTGCCAGAGTCATCCTAAAATATGCCTGTAAATGGCCATCATGGAGGCGAAGCTCCTGGACCAACTGGTGGTACTCCCCGTGATCCACCCTCTTTTTTAGGGTCTCATGTACCCACACAGATCTCTGTTTCCCTGTGACCAACAAACTATTTGCTGACAGCCTCTCACCCTCAACCAGAGCTAAAGACAGTACCCTCTGAATGCTTAGTGGGGCATTAGTGTTCATTGTTCAGGATTTTAGTTTTTTTCTTTTTTTTTACCGGGAACCGAATTATCTGCAGAGGCCTCTTCCTCTCCAAAGCAAACAAACCAGGGCCAGTATTCACAAAGCCTCCTGGTACAATGAGTCGCTCCTGGTGACGAAATTCTCTGAAAATGGTCAAGAGTGACAGTGAGTAAATAAAATGCTAAGATAAGATCATGTGGGGATGTTTGTGGTCGATCTAATTGAGGATGCACATAATTCCCCACCCAATGTAATAACGTTATAACGCCAGAAACAAAATGATGACAACACCGAGATATTTAGAAAACCTGAAAACTGCAACAGTGACTACTAAGGCGTGTCGCAACCTTACATCAGCAGAGCGATCACACACAGTGACAACACTTTCACAGTCTCATATTGTGAGGTGTGAGGCGGTTCATTTTATCTCCACCAGGTGTCCAGTAAAAACAGGGCAACATTGATTTTGCTGTGTTTTTGAAATAGATTTTATTGATAAGGCAGCAAACACACCCTGAGGTATTGTTATTTTTTTATTTATTTATAGCGTAGAGGTGGGAACACAACATCTTATCTTTTAGAGCTGCAGTTGGTGTTGGCCTCTGGTCACAGGAGGCAGTGGGAGTTCATCAGTTGATTTGTGAGGATATAATTCAAGGTTTGGTGTGTCACTGGTAGATGATATACTTCCCCTGTAGCAAGACGCTCTAACTCTCTAACTTTAAAGTGCTTTTATAATATTGCTGTCAGGAACCCTGAATTTAATAAAAGCCGGTTTTGGCATTTTGACCCACACTGACTGTTGGCTTTGTTATTGAAGTTCACCTGCAGTTATATGAAAGTGAACTTGGGTGTTACACAGAATCACTGCGTTTTCTTTACCTTAAAATGAGCAATCTGCATCTACATATGGAGCAGGTCTTGGTCCACAGAGAACTGGGGAAATTTAACAGTGATGTATTAGCTAAAAGTTTTACTTAATTCACTCCCCTTAAGTGAAAAATTATCTTTCATGAATGCCTTAATGCCTTAATTACTACTACTGAATATAGTTGCCTGGGAGGAACAGACTTTTCACAACCCGTTTAACACTTTAAAAGTCACAAAAATCTCATGCAGCAGCTTGGAAAATCATTACTCACCCGACGCGTGGGCCTCTGACCAAGCACGACCTCCCCACACACCGCTATGGTAGATAACATAACAGGCTCATCAAGCTATGGAGTTTGACGCCAGGGTGACATTTTCAATTTCCACGCTCACCCAAACATCATCCTTTCCTCACAGTGTTTGTTTTGTTGCAGATATATGTTGCAGACATGGACTCTTGACCCCGACCCATAGGTCTCAGACACATTGTGTGGGAAGACATCGGGGCACGACTCGAGCCGACACAGGATGACATATAGGTGATGAGTCTCTCCAAGGGCGCAGGGTTAGGGACGCTGACATCACAACGCACCCAGCCCAGAGGGAGGATGTGAGATAGACACCCACAATCTTGTTTGTTTTCAGTTGGGGGGAAGTGGATGAGTTAGAGGCCTGGAGATTAGGAAAACAATACATCATGTGCTGATTTCATGTTCTTTAATTAGGTCATTGCATGTACATGAAACTGACACCTGACAGGCAGTGTAGAGTAATTAAAATTATGGTATGTGATTTTTAAGTAAGAGCAGGGTTAAATCTGATCAGATGTTCAACAGGACCGTTGTACTTGTAGCCTGAAACCTGCTGATGTTGCAGGCAGCTCCAGATGTTTCACCCTGGTTCATTTATTGTGGGTGTTCGAAGCACAAGGCCACAGCTTTCTCATGATCACTGTCCTCTTCCCACCACTGTCACTGCATGTTCAGTCAGCCCTCTGCCACATGTTGGCCTGACCACATTATACATCCTTATGTAAGTCCACCAGTGATCATACGGTGAACTTAACATATTCATTTGCAACTAATGAACATTTAGGGGAGCATTGTTGTTGTCTCGAAAACAGTTTCACTACGCATTTTGACAGGAGGGAAACACTATTGGATGAGAGAACATGCTTTGACACACCTGCACGTAGGGCTGGGTATTGGGGGTCTGCTCATTGTCCCAACAGCCCACAATTCTGAAGCACAATTAGTCTGAAAACAGAAATAAAGCACATTTCTTCAACAGCCCGTTACCCCAAAGACAGTTGTTCCAAAGTCCTGTTTCTCTGAAAATATGCACACAGTATACGACCCGATCGCCACAAAAAAAGTTACATTTTACTTTTCTGTAAACCACAGATACCTCACTGTGGTGAATTTGTGTTAGGTTAAGGCGCAGGAAGATGCTTGGTTATGGTTGAGGGGAAAAAATCATACTCAGTTCAGTTTAAGATTTTTAATCTGTCCCCACAGTAATCCTTGTGTTTTATGTTTTTGTAATCTTTAATATCTGGTGAGGAGTCAGTCAACTCAGCTTTATTTATCAATCATACAATAACAGAGGTCTGTTAATCTTTTAGGGCACTTTTCATGGAGATCTGAATTGTACATGCAATTGTTATTATTTCTGGGTGTACTTAATTATTATTATACCACTATACTAAATTGTAACCAGTGTCGGGCAAGTTATTGGTTAAGACTGAGTAATTAAATTACTTTTTACTCCTTTAAAAAGAATCGCGGTTCTGGTCTGCTTACTTTATTTCACAAGTAATCAGTTACATAACTAGTTACTCCATTCCCTAATAAAATAAATAAATAATAATAAACAACACAGAACAAACTCTAGCAGGACTGTGTAGTCCAGGATGGGTGTTTAGTGTGGGTGAGAGGAGCAGAGAGGACCGTGGAGGTCAGGCGGGGCGGGCCAACACTGCGTTACCGGCAATGGTAATGAACCTGGGCTTGTAACTATAATCTAATTATTATTACAAATTAATTTCTCCTATTTTTGATAATCAAATTACAGCAATGTGTAACTAAATAAGGAGTTACTGCTCAACACTGATTATAACTATTTAATAAAAAAAAGTAGTATTTAGGTACAACAAAAAATCAAAATAAACTGAGTGAGTTTAATAAAAAAAAATTAAAAAATGAGGTAATTGCAGCCTCTGCTCGGGAAATTAAAAGGTCTAAAACTGCGGTCCTGAAACTGCAGCCTCCGGCACTGCAGCTTTCCATTATTGCATTCCAAGGTAACGAAAACACAACAATTCTCATTTTCATGTGATTATACACTTAACAAAAATACAACTATTCCATTTCTGCCAATATCTCCCACTAAATCCTTCACACTGGACCTTTAAATCATGAACTTCGAACATGACCTGGTTCATTTTAATCTGTGGCACCCGAACTTCGAGCGAGCTCCTGTGAATGTGCACAAAAATGGTCCGCACAGGTGAGAGACACCCGATGCTCCAATAAATCAGTCCATCTCTATACATAGAGTGACCTACTAACATACATACATTTCCTTCCATGTCTTGGAGGTGAAGATAAGTGGTGACCAGTGTGTCGTCTCATCAGATCAAGCCATTGTTGATTAAAGTTTATCAGTCCGGAGCAGAGAAGGTCGGCTTTGACGAACACATACTGTCCTGAATCTGTGTCAAGGACTTCAACATATGTTTTGTAGTGACTGCACATGATCCATCACTGGCCAGGTTTATTTATACATTGTCACTGTATACTGGTTATATAATAGCCCTATATGACCTGCATATTGCTTCTGTTGGGTATTAACTTTGTAACAATTTCGACTGAGGAGTCTTCTCTCTGAGGCCTTTACACTTTCTGTCAAAGGACTAATCTTATACTACTTAATAAAGCACTGAGTGTTCTAGTGCCAAAATGCATTATGAACCACCCAGACCACTCAGATTGTCTGGGACAGGTCTGCTTTCTGTCCCCAGATTTAAAACTAAACATGGAGAAGGAGCGCTCAGTTTTTATGCACCATATATCTGTCACAAACTCCCAGAAAACAGCAGGTCAGCTGAAACTCTCGATTCTTTTCTGTTTGCTGCTGAGGCAACACTACAGCCGAAAGATGAAACTTCTTACAGATATCATCCTAAAACTTCCCCGGCTGATTACTTAAATTTTAGACATTTATATTTGTATTACAAGTTTACTGTAATTTTTTGTTTAAATATGCAATTAATGCATTATCTAATTAAATATGTGCTGATCTGCAAACATCTCCAGAACAAACTCTGAACATTTGATGAAGCAATTAAGAGTCAAAGGTTTTTACAGAGGAAACTGAACATCTCTTTCTATCACTTCATAAATCAGAAAATACTGTCAACAGCCATTTAAAAAAAAAAAAAATTCACCATGTTTTTAGGAATACAATGTTCAATAAATCTGGCTATAACTGATGTGAAAACCTTCAGATTACAGAGCGGGAATGGGGCAACCTCTAGCTCATCTGGTAGAGTGTACGCCCCATTTAGACTTTGTCCTTTGCAGCTGCTTGGGTTTAATTCTGACCTGTCATCCTTTGCACACCTCCCACCTTTCCTGCCTATCGTTCGCTGTCCTATCATTTATAGTAACAACGCCCAAAAACTTGTCCAAAAAAAAAAGACTGCAGGTTAAGAGGGTGAAAAATTAAACTGACAGACTCCAAAGGAAACTTCCCCAGCTGATTACTTACATTAAAGGGATAGTGCACCCAAAAATGAAAATTCATTGCCATTATCTACTCACCCATATGCCGAGGGAGGCTCTGGTGAAGTTTCAGGGCTGCATGAGACCAGCAAAAGCATGTGAACACACATGAAGGCGGTGCCAATGTCTCACGGTCTTGCGCAAGCACACACACATCAGCGCAGTGTACACAGAGGCAGTTAGAGCTACAGGCTACAATGAGGCTAACAACAGAGTTCAAATGACGTTTTTCCAAACACCTTTTTATGTCGGGGCTTCAGGACACTTGGATCACTACATACGAGCAATATGGAGATATTTTGTGGTTTCAATTATGTGTTCTTGGATGTTTTAATCTGGGTTGGCGTCAGCCATTAGGTGTGCAGTTGTGCTGCTAGCTACCCTGGAAATCCAGAGTTCTCATGAGAGCACAATTTGAATTTGCTCAGCGAGTCACTCTGGCAATCAGTAATGATGCTCATTACCTATGCCCATGAAGCCGAGCTGCACCAATCACATCGGTGTATCTGATATAGGCGGGTCAGAGGCGAGCTAAACAGATGACGACAGCGCTGCGACGACAAAGTCCAGAATCAGTCTGTAAACATAGCAAGATGGCTACGGATGAACACCAGTTGTTTGAAAAGGCTTTGGCCGCTACAATGAACGAGTTAGACTTGGCTTTTTCTCTAAAAGAGGAACAGAAGACGGTGCTCGAGTCTTTTCTTTGCAAGAAGGACGTTTTTGCTGTTTTGCCAACTGGACACGGCAAGAGTCTAATCTACCAGTTAGCTCCGCTGGTAGCTAAGCGTATATGTCACCCCGTGTATTGTTGTGATTGGTCGTAGTGTTATCCAATTGCGTGCAGTGATATTATTATTATTATTCTATTTTAGCTTAACTTCTATAACAATGAACTGCTTGGTAACCAGACCGGGTGTCTAATTGAAACAGGCCTTTATTGGTCAAAATGTGTACAGCCACATGGGACTAGTAAAAGCGACTAGGTGTTTAATTGGGACGAGGCTTTTAATTGGAGTTTTACTGGTCGGTAACAATGCTAAAAGGGTTTTGCAGCTCAAAATAAAGCCGCTCACTCACTGGGCTACCTGGAGAGAGACTCGGGGGTGGCCACCATGTTTCTGTAGCAACACTATTAGCCAGTCTCGCCACCAGGATGGTATTCCCCGCAGTAATCTATGAATGAGCGGCGCTGGTAGCTAGCTCCCTGTAGCTAGAGCAGCTAGTTAACGTTGTGTGGGCAGAGGGTAACTTTTTTTTTTTTGTGCACGTTAACGGAGCCAGCTGGCTGTCTGTCAGCAAAGCAAACTGAAAATGAAATAAAAGTCAAGAGCACAAAATATTTAAATTTCACCACCTCTAAATAGATAGCACTTTGAGATGTGGCGTCAAAGTTCACTGAGTTAATGGAGCCCCAAACTAAAGAAAGGCCTTTTGTATTTCATTTCATTTTGCTTTTTTCTTCTTTTGCTTCTTAAAAATGTACAAGTTGGGGTGACCACTAGCTGACCTTGTAAAAAAAACCCTATACTAAATCTTTAAAACAAAAACATTTTACCTAGTTAATGGACATCAGGCATCAAAAATAACCAAAACAGACATTCCAGACATTGGCATTTTAACAACTGTTTCTAATTATATATAGCCTAAATGTTCTTTGATAATGTGTTTCTTTTACACTCTATTCAAAGCACTTCTTATTCTCCTGTTGTTGAGATGTGCTATACAAATAAACTTGCCCTGCCTTACAAGTTGTGAATTTACATTGAAAATCCATTGAATTGTCTTAAATAGGACATTTCATCACTTTGTTCTATGTATATGTTGGACAGCACCCAAGTCTTTCCTTCCAGTGTTTGATCATTTTTTTGTACATCTTCCTGCAGTGTTTTATAACTTCTGGCGAACTTTACCCCAAATTCTTAATGGACTTCTTCTGAGGTGCTGACTTGGCACAGACGCATTTTCGGTAAAAACATCACTGTAACGTCTCTTTTAATATCTGTCAGGGTGTGTCAATGGGTTGGAAACCTGCAGCGCCACACATTCCTCTGCTGCTGGGGTCACGTCCCAAAATCTGAGCATAATGAGAAATTCTCCTCGTTGTTTTCCCAGAGTTTTTCAGACGAGTAATGCTGTAGGGAGTCCATGGCTACGAGCTCTATGTTCCATCAACAGACCTCATGTGAGCACAGGAAAATGTACAATTTGTGTTGCACAGTTACAGAGAGTCCCAAAGGGGAAATGGTAGAGACACCTTGTCCAACCTGGGACAATGGGAAACAAGACTGTGTCACGTCATGGCAAACAATCATTCTTAGTGCACCAGGATGCAGCAGGGAGGGAGACTAAGGCTGCTGAGTCAGACAGGTATTCAATGACGTGTCGCTCCTCATGAGTTTCACCAGCCTGCAGAGACCTTTAGCCTACTGCACGGTGGAGTTCGCTGGTGTCCCTGCAGCGAGCTGGCACCAACTTCTGAACAGCTACCCCTCTGTGTTGATATGATCATAAACACTGATTAGGGTTCGCGTCGCAAGGGCAAGAAAAGAGCTGGGAAATAGCTTGTCGCATTGATGTCAGAAACAATAAATGCGTGGGCTGCCATACAGGAAGTCAACCTCTGCGGAGGTGTAGGAGAAACTATGACTGCAATTTCAAGAAGCTGTTCAGCATTTTGGGTACTATGTTATTAAGGTAACTATCTTGCTGACAGTTGGACGAGAAGATCAATACCACTCTCATGTCTCTGTGAGTAAGGTATCGGTTTCCAGGGTCCTATGTTCCCTAGCTCACTATCCTCAATATGACTTGTTAAGGAGACCTTTCAAAGGGGGGAAACCCGCTAAAAATAGGCAATAGACTCCTTTCCCACTCCCATTAGACCACAGAGGTGTGCACGTCTCTGCAGCGGACAAGCATGCCTTTCTGTGTGTGGGTTTTTTTGATGTATACTGTTCAATGTCACGTTCAGGCCGGAAAACAGCTAGTAAACACTGGAAGGCAACATGAAGGCCTGTGAACACTTAACAGTGTTTACTTCTTTTTATATCTCTTACTTATTCCGTCTGTCTTTTAAACTCGGTGCAGAGTAATTTGGACCGATGTTTGCGTGCTGCTTGGGTGGAAATGGACGGTATTTTTTGGTGGCATGCCACCTGGCAGTCATCTGAAGGGCGATTGTAACCTAGCAAAGCATTGCCTTGAGCTAAATGCTAACGCTTGCATGCTAACACGGTGAAATTTAGCAGGCATAATGTTTACCTCGTTCATCATCATAGTTTCGCATTATGATGTGCTATTATTCGCTAATTAGGACACAAAGTACTGCTGATGGCAATGTCATCAGTTTTACAGGTATTTAGTCTTAAAGCAAAGTACACTAGACATTTAAAAAAAAAAAAGGTTTTCTGAGGGAAACAATGTATGAACCAAATTTCATGACAACCCATCCAATAGCTCATTGTGGCACTAGAAGAAACCTTACGGAGGATACATCCTCTTGGAAGCATGAAGGGGTGTAAGAAAACTTTTAAAAAAAATAAACAGTAGGCCAATACGTCAGCATTTCATTAATTTCTGTGAAGGAAACTAAATTAAATATTTATTTTTAAAGTTTAGATTATTATCTACTAAACAGCGTCATCCATTTTTAGAAAAGTACGCAGTTGAAACAACCAAAGAGCTAAGAACAATGACCAAGCGCCAGGGAGTAGAAGATACTGAATATGTTTAAAACAGGAGCCTATTAAGCACATATGATTGAATGAACATACAAAGAATCGTGTAAAAAGCTACTAAAAATATCAGGAAAACTTATCTCTAATGTAATGTTAAAATAAACTAATCTGATAAAATTGATCCAAATCGCTGTTTTTACATAAACTTGTAACTGAGTTCACTCTTTGGGTTCATTGTACAGTTTATCAGTTGTTCTGTATTGTTATTGTTATGCACTGAATATAATATGAAATATCCAGAAAATATGTCACAAGTCAGGTATCATCAATTTACTCAATGATAGAAAGAGAATGAGAACCACTGCTCTATGGCACCCATCTCCAACTTTATCAAATACTGCTAAGCAGAACAATGACAGGAGTGTTAGGGGGCGATCACACAGAAATGAGACGCTAGAGACACGGGCGCTTCAAAGACGCTTGAAACGCTGGAAGCGCTTATTCAATGCGCGCTAGCTACTGGTGTCTGACGCTCAAAAAGTTGAAAATATTTTAACTTTTCAGCGTCTACGTGCGTCCAATAAGAAGAGTCTACAAAAACGGCCGTCTAAAAAGAGGCTTGAACGCCGGTCAGATGCGACATATCATAGGAAAACAATGGTTTTACTGGCGTTGCGTTTCTAGCGTTTCATCTTGGTGTGATCGCTCCCTTAGGGCTCTTGAATAATGCCAGTTAATGCCATGGACAAGTCTGTGGGCTGGTTTAATTTTGTGTTTGTAGTCTCTCCCCAGTAAACTGAACTAAGCTGAAGAAATAGTAAAGAACTTTAAAAGATCCATACAGGGCTTTAGAAGGTTTTTTGTGTGGCATCTCTGTAAACCCAAATGCATGAATATTTCTGATTGATTACTAGTTTTAGAGAATTTAGTATTTCAGGAAAATATGGGGTACCAACTTCTCTTAAAGGAGCTGTATCATAAACATTACGATCAGGTTGTTATCCTTCTAAATGTGCTGACAAAAGTGTCGTCTTATCTAGGAGAAGAGTCTGCAGTCTGACACATGAGCTCCTAAATACAGAGACGTCAAGAGTGCGTGGCATGTATTACTTCCAAAGGAATGTGTGTGTGTGTGTGGTGTTTCATGAGGAATGGTCCTCCAGACATCCTCCGTGTCTGTCTCTTTCTGAACACTCTTTTGCAGCGCCTGCCTCTTATTGAGTCTCCTCACAAGCAGGAAGAGGAAGCTGCGTGTTTGATTGTGTGGGAGAGCCAAACACTGATCAGAAACTACCACTCCTCTTATAACAAATTATGACATGAGCATAGAAGTATGTGACAAATGACCTAACTATGACAAGTATGTGAAACTATAGTCATGATGAGCGTCGTCAATGATGATGCTTTTCCTTTCATTATGTCGCACTACACTTTGGAGTGTTCCTGTAAAATTGCTAATTTTTCAGGTATGTCTTGTTTCTTATGTCCTGTTCGAGAGTGTGACCTAAGAGCAAGGACGCTGCAAGACGACAAGAGAGGGAACATTGATGTATTTGTTCAGCTGAAGACCCCATGTTGCTCGTTCACTCCAGAGGACAATAACCCACATAACCAGAGGCTCAGACCTCAGAACAGGGTACACACACACACACACACACACACACACACACGGGAAAACAACTCAGATACTGCATGGCTTTGAATATGCACCTATCAATATCTTCATATGAGCAATGGGTCCAATGATTACATGTGAGGTACAGGGAGTCACTCACAGTGATGAACCCACAGAGAAATACCACCCGACCTGCAGCTCCCCCCAGCTTTACAGAGGGAGTTTTTTAAGTTCAATTTCAGGCTCCCTCCAACAGTGCTCATTAAACATGTATGAAATAAAGGAAAACCATGCAAGTAAAAGCATGATCAGAATCTTACAGTGCTTTTACACCTAACCTGTTTGGAGATCCGGTTGCTTGGTTTGAAGGGTTCGTTTGGGCTGGTGTAGAAGCTATCGATCCAGCGCCGGTGCGGACCAAACAACCTAACCAAAGCCGACTGTGACGTGGTTTATTTGTGATTTGAACACAAGCAAAATCACAAACGAACCAACTACCACATTCAAAAGCTATTCTGCTAATGTAGCTGTCTGAGACCTTTTTTACTGAATTAAATTAAAATGTTTTGTCTATTTTCTGTCATAATTTCCTCAAGATTTAAATTCATTGTGATTAAAAATGTATTAAAAATGTAAGAAATAGGTGGTTAACAAGCTAACTTTAATTAAAAAATGATTTGAAATATACCACTTTTAAAAAATATTGTTCAGTTGAAGAAAAATGTATTGTTTTTTATATAAGTTTATTTTGATCTAGAGTAAGAGATCACATGACTAGAGTTCGGGGGTCGCACCTGTTGCATCATAGGCTGAGGCAGTCTGGTGGAAGAGAGCGCCAACATGGCTTTTAGCATTTTGCATCTTTATTTGGGTTTGTGATTATAATATTTGTTTAAGTGGCCTGTATGGACAATTCAATATATCTTCTGTTGCTGTGCTAACTTTTTGGTACCTGCCTATTATCAGAAAATTCATGTGAGACACTATTGTTGGGAATATCTTAAAGGGATAGTGCACTCGAAAAATGAAAATTCAGCCCTTATCTACTCACCCATATGCCGATGGAGGCTCAGGTGAAGTTTTTGAGTGCTCACAACACTTGCGGAGATCCAAGGGGAGAGGGGGTAGCAACACAACTCCACCTAATGGAGGCTTACGGCGCCCCAGATTCAAACATCCAAAAACATATAGCTGCCTCTCTGTACACCGCGTTCACCTGTTCATGTGTGTGCGCGAGACCAGTGAAAGCACGTGAACACACATGAACGCAGTGCCCATGTCTCACGGTCTCGCACAAGCACGCACACGTGAAAGTGGTGTACAGAGAGGCAGTCTTTTTATTTTTGTAGTTTTCACAGTGTCTGCAGAGGATTTAAGGATGGAAACAAAAGTTAAGACATCTGTACGATGCATGGCCGTTATTTCCTTGGGACAAGTGTAGTTACAACTATCAAATCCAGCTGCTGATGAAAAAAAAAATAGAAATGATAAGGCCATGTAACCTCATTATCCGTAACTGCTTATCCTGTTAGGGGTCACAGGGGGGCTGGAGCCTATCCCGGCTGACACTGGGAGGGAGACAGGGTACACCCTGGACAGGTCGACAGACTATCACAGGGCTGATAAATAGAGACATACCCCTTTACCACCAAAATTAGCACACAGGTACACAGGTGTTTGAAACCCATTAAAACCCACTAAAAATAACCTATGGAGTCGCTTCACATTGCCCATAGACTGGAGCCCTGTACAGGACTCGTGTTTTTTTTACTGGTGTGTCATGTTTGATGTCACAGGCAGGCTGAAAACAGGTTAGTAAACAGAAGAAAGCAGTACGGAGACCAGTGAAAATGTGACATTGGTTACTTATTTTCTTACTTGATCAGTCTTTCTTTCAAACTCATATATGAGCGCTGCTTGGGCGGAGATTTTATGGTGACACGTCATTGCATCATGTCGGTGAGGGGGATACATTCACCGTGGTATTTCCATCAATGCAGACTGGAGCCAAGACATGTGTCTACTGCAGACTCATTTGACCCGGGTGTAAATACCGAATGAAACTTTTCCCATTAAAAACATAAGCAAGATGTAAGTGGGTGTCAGTGGGGTTTTTTTTGTGCAGTTGGAAAGAGGCTACAGACAGTGATTCATGCTCACATTCACATTCACACCTACGGGCAATTTAAAGTCATCAGTTAACCTAACCTGCATGTCTTTGGACTGTAGCAGGAAGCCAGAGAACCCAGAGAGGACATCCAAACTCCACACAGAACCCACGATGATGTGCGTATATGTTACCTTGGTTACCAAATGATTCACATAGAAATGTATATAATCTATTCATGCAAACCATTTGGTAAGGCCCCCACCCCGATAAAACCATGAAAATAGCAGAGGCAACAACGCCTTCTGTAATGTAGGTGGAGGCAGTTTGCAACCTTAAAGCAAAGGCTGCACTCTGCAATAAAATACACTGAACAAAAATTTAAACCCAACTCTTCACACGTTTACATTAAAGGTCCATTGTCAACATTTGCCTGAATTTGGCAGTGCATCCAACTTGGTCTGCCCCCTTATAGTCGATCAAACGTTAGTCCACCAGAAAGGTCATTAGTCACACAGACACACACACACACACACACACACAAAAAAGACGTTAAACTCTTTAAGGAGCTGCATCTTGTCAAAATAAATCAAAACCTATATGACTGGACCATGTGGGAATTTAATTTGACAGGACAGGCACAAGAAGTGGCCACGCCCAGCAGTCAGACAGGAAATCCAAAGTGTGGGATCATTTTGAGAAGGTGAAGGATGAACCCAAGGTGATATGTAAACTCATCTTCATTGGTCGACTACAAACATGACGTATCATCTGAAACATGGAAGTGGCTACATGCCCATTAGCCCACAGCGTCATTAACAGGCGGCTCGCTCAGTGTGTGACGTGCACTTGTAGATAAAATATAGGCCTATATTAATGAAGGTTCATTAGTACGGTTTTGTATTTCTCTGTTATGTAGCACAGCGTTAGGTGGATGGATTATCTTGGCAAAGGAGAAGTAATCACTAACACAGATTTTAACAACCAAAATTTCAGAGATATATATCTGTTGAGTGCATGAAAAAAAGTCTCAGATCTTTGACTTAAACCTGTGAAAAATGGGAGCAAAAACAGAAGTGTTTAGATGTTTGTTCAGCATAGAAAGAAGAAGAACTGTGCATGGTTGAAACAGGAAGTACCATGACATTTCCACTTGAAATGCACAAATTGGTGTGCAGAATGCAGGAAATGCCCCGATCTTTACACATTCTGATCACTTCTATTTGATTATATATCAAAGGTTTATAGTAAAAAAAAAAAAAGCCAGACCCTATTCTCACCATATTTGTGTTACCTATTACCTCTGTCATTGATAATCGCACTGCTCAGGCTCTCTCTGCACTCTGTTAGCAAAACACCACATTTTAAAACACTGGAAGTCAGAGTCCAGCCCCTCAGCCCAGAGTCCGGCTGAGGGAGCTTGGCAACGTGATTCACATGGAAGGCCCTCGATATAAACTTGCCAACAAGGAAAACATCTTCCTGAAATTCTGGAAACCATTTCTCGACAAATGATCAACAACCAAGCAGGAGTGAATTGCTCATGTTCTTAATGTTCGGGGCCCATCCATGGTGCATCACATCCACATTTCTGTGACATTTTGGTTGCCAAGGTGGAAATGAAGTGTTTGACGCTCAAAATTTCTTGAACCAAACAGTCTCCTGTTTGCTGCTGCAGACTGATCAAAGGAAGTAGGGTTTTTAGCCAATCAGGGCCCAATATGGCGAGGATGTAGTCTTCAGTTTATTTGAAAAACCCTTATTTTCACACAGTATTTATCACTACCTTTATACATGATGTGAAAGCCTCTCTACCTATATATATTTCTTCATTACGTGTGTGTGTGTGTGTTGTGAGTATGAATTATTCCTGGAGCTCCTGCTGAATGGACACCCAGCTGCCTGGCGTCATTATAAAGGGGGAAACCCTCAGCGCTGCCTTAAATAAGCACAGCTCAATTCACTCCGTTGCCCAATGCATCACCACACACATCCTCTTGTACACGTTCACATAATAGAACATAAAGTCAGTGCACGTCACACCGCAGCCTCTGCTCCCTGGTGTTCTGCCACAGCTTCAATGAAACCGTTGGGTTTTAACCTCCACCACATGCACATCCCTCCTACATCGCTTTAATAAGTAAAAGTGCAGCATGCTCCCTCCTTGTCTTGCCCAGGGGTGTGTTGCTTCTTCCATACATGTGAGGTGTATATTTAGAATAGTTATGCGTAGCAGTGGGTGTTGCGTGGGTGGATGTGAGGAGTTACTTTTAACACTGGAACCAATGATCCATGTTCTGCAAAAACAACCACACACATGCATGATGTGTCAGCGTAGACACACGCACAACTTCACGGGGAATAATTTACATGCACACACATACACACACCCACTGAAACAGAGAGTGTGTTAGGGAGAAGGAGATAACTCCACCTCTCCCTGCACAGGAAACCCCAGCGTGCAGACACAGCTCTGCGTGATGCTGCTGCAGGCGATGCATTATTCACTATCTTTAAACATGGATTCTCCTTTTCACTCCATTTACACAGTTTCACAGCGTTCAGGGAGCATCCGAGCAAACAAATGCATCGAGCAGGGCACGTGGACGGGCGTTATGTTGTGTGCAGGTTGAACACTTCAGTGAAATGTGCTATTTTGGTGAGGCAGGTGAGAGATCACTCAGCGGGGGAAGCCCTCCTCTCTCTTCACCTCATCAGCATGCATCCTTTAATCACTTGCACGTATTCATTATTCACCTCCCACTGGCTATGAATTATTCAACGCTTGTGTTTCCACATGAGAACAGTGAGAGAAGACACAAGGAATGCCTGTTCCCTGTCTTTACTCTCCCGCCTCCCTTCCAGCTCAGTCTCTTGTGCACCAGTTTTGTCACTCTGGCACTGTGAGGACAAAGATGGAGAGAAATCACCCACCTCCGATCAGTCAGTGTGCATGTTTTACCCTCAAGGTGTAAAAGCTGGGACGGATGTTGTTCTGCCTTGTTCTGATAGCTGCCTCTAAGCAAACCATGTCTCCAGTAACAAGTAGAAGGAAGAACAATGAATTTTAAGCATGTTTATCACACTTGAGAGCAAATGACAGAATACGGCACGGTTATTTTAAAATATCTGCAGTGCTTTGTTTCTAATACAAACAATTCTTCAGTTAGTCACTTGATGAATTATTAATCCACCAAGTATGGCACAACAGTGTGAGCAGCAAATAGTAGCACACCTGCTTCCTGTCACTAAAAGTGATGAGACATCCACATCCACAGAAAGGTTGCTGACCTCTGCTCGGCCCTGCTCCCATGACAGCTATTATGTTTCCCTCCACGGCCCCTGCCGCATGACCTGTGATGGCCATTAACAGGTTGCAGTGAAACAGCTAATCTTTACAGGTAGCTGTGGAAACAAGATTGTGGACAAACAGGATATTGCCTGCAATTCTGCTGAGTTATTGAAAACATCCTTGTCCATTTCTATTCTCCGAAAACGACCCTGTAACGGAGGGTCAGCTGCATTACAGCCATCATGCCATATGTCTTCTTCACTTTGTTTGGACAGGGAGGCGATTGCGGATTGGAATTAGAATCGATCGAGCGGGTCAGTGTGCCTGTGCAGCTGCGGCTCTCACACCTCACACGACATCATGGTGTCAGAAGCTGCTGTCGTGCACCTGTGTTACTGAGTCCGCTGGGAGCAGCCTGTACCAGTCTGCTGTTATGTCATCTGCAGGGAGGGGGAGGATTATTTCATTCACAACAGACCAGATACAGCATGCAAATCCTGAGCTCCCAGCACAGTCGCCAGGAGAAAATGTTGGCATTGTTTCTGCAAATCACATGTGTTACATTTGTCTGTTTCATACATATCATACCAACGTTTCTAAAGTAAGGTGGTATATAAGCCGACTTTGTCATGGGAAGGTGGAGGGGATGGTGAACGACATGTAACCGAGGCGAGATGCCTACCACTGTTTGAGACCAACAAACAGCAAAACCTGTTTTTTTTTAGTCACTCACCGCTGCTTTTCCTGCCGTAATATTGCCACAAAAAGCAGTTGTTTTTTACCAAGATAGTGCTACATTTCCAGCCAGGATAGTGTCACTAAAAGTGGTTGTTTTTTTTACCGAGACATCACTCCGTTTTCTGATATGATGTATTTTAAGTGAGACACTGCTGCATTTCCTGGCAGGTTAGTGCCATGAAAAGTGGTCGTTGTTATACTAAGACATTGCTGCATTTCTAAAACTGGGTATTTTAAGCCGAAACATCTTCTCCTAACCATAACCATATGGTTTTTGTGCCTAAACATAACCACACGTTAACCACAGCGTTGTTGAAACATAAAGACACAAAGTTTCAGTCTGCTACTACAATACCAACAATTACTCTGGCCATTGGGTTGGGGCTCCAGCATTACTACCAGGCCTGACACACACTTTGACAGATGGTAACCCTCTCAGCAAGCTGAAAACCTGTTCTGCTCCTCCGAGCAGCGTAATCACTCCACAGCTGAAATAACAAGTCTGTCACCTGCTCAAACTCAGCATTACTGCAGGAGAGTAGCCATCCCTAAAACGTGGAGGAGAGAGCAGATCTTTGCTGAGGTGGTAGCAGCTCTGCAGGCTCCTGATCACAGCCGGAGCTTTGGCAGTGTGAAACCCTGGCACAGAGGGAGGCGCAGCGGGACTCAAAAGATGACTTCCTACTCTGTCATGCGTGCGCCCACACAGCCAATCTGCCACTACTGCTATCTGACTGAGCCTCACAGGACCCTCAGTGCAGCTACACCCTTATTTGGGCTTCCTCTCTTTGCCCCACACTCAAATCCCTGGAGGGGTGACAATGCTGCATAATCTCATTTTTAAAAATTCATGAAGAATACACAATATAAAAGACAAAGAATATTCCACAGAAGCACATAGAAATACAGAAAATGTCACTAAAATTTCAGCAAAGGATTCAACAACTTAAAGGGTAACTTCCATATTTTTCCACCTGGACCCTACTTTCCCATGTTTCTGTGTCTACGTGACTAATGGGAACAACAGTTCTTGAAACTGGTGCAGTATTAAGTGAGAGCGCTGCAGATGGCAGCGGCAAAACAGGCTGCAATGTAACCACTTGGGGCATGTTCACATCGTCAATATACGTCCACTACAAGTTCTTGTTTTTGCCACTGACAGGTTCAGATAATTAAATCATCCAACTCAGATATTCTTAATTACTGTGTGACTACCGCCTGGGTGCTGAGGGTATTAAAAGATTATGATTAATTTTAAACCTTGACTCACTTTTGCCTGCTGCACGGTCTAACAGCATGAGCAGCAGCTGTGAAAATGTCTCCTTGGAAATCTGCATTAAAGGGTAACTTCAATATTTTTCAACCTGAGCTCTATTTCCAATTTTTTCATGTCTAAATGACTAATAGAAACAACTTTTTTGTGTGGTCCAGTCCTGAGCCGAGGGCTGCAGCCAGAAGACATGCAGCTATGTAATCAGTAAGGGCATTTGTGCACCGTCAGTTTATGTCCACTTAAAGTGCTTGTTTTTGCTACTGACAGGCTCAGATTGGTATTTTGAGTGTCTGACAACTTTATGGAAAGGATCCCTACAGAGGTAAACATTTTTGTTAAGGAGTAAGATCCTTTTTGTTTCAACAGAAACAGCTCTGAAATCGCTATCGCCAAACCCACCAGACTCCATTTAAATAAACAGTAATTTTATCATTGTGAAACACACTTCATTTAAAGTCAACGGAAGTAAAATAAAACTCACACAAATCATCTTGGTTCATCTTTCCACTGTTCCAAAAACCACCAACTCAGGTTTGGCTAAAATAAACCCTTAATCCACCCAGTTAGATGTGAAAATATGCTGACTCCATACAAGCTGAAATTACTGTTTATGTAAATGGAGTCCAGTGGGTTTGACAATAGCGATTTTGGGGCTGTTTCTGATGAAACAAAAAGGATTTTACTCTTTCATTAAAAGGTTTATCTCTGTTGTTGTTGTCAAACACTTTGAATAATAATCTGATCTTGTCAGTGGCAAAAATAAACACTTTTACTGGACAAGTGGTTACATTTGCAGTTTGTTTCGTGGCTGCCATTGTAAGGGGGAAAAGGGTCCAGGTCAAAAAAACTTTAGGAACCCTTTAAATCTATAATGTTAGATACTAAATCCAACTCTCCTCCTGCCAAACCTACGCTATAACTCTTTGTTTTAGCTGCTTGAAGGTCACATCAAAGACAATCACATCTGACTAAATTCCAACTGCTTCATGCATCTCAACCTGTTGTAACAACACATTTACACCCCCATTTATAATGCTCAACTCACATCATCTATCACTGTCTAATACTGGATGCAATTGCTTAATTGCTGTTTTACGACATGATGAAACTTTATTCTCTCATTAGGTTTTATTATGCTTCTTTATGGCGTTAGAAACTGTTATTACAGTAATCTGGAGCCGCAGAAGATATTTCAGGTGTTGCAACACAACATGTCAGTGTTGAACTAAGGACTTTACTGCCCAGACAGGGGATGTGGATTGAGGAAGAGAGCACACAGCAAGCTGTCTCAGTGACCGGTTTCACCTTGTAACACATGTTCACTGGGCACAACTTGTGGTTCTAACAGAGAGCCAAAGAAAACCATCCTTGCTGCTCTGGCAGACATTGGTGAGTAAGACATAAAGGCACAATGCAAAAAATTCCACCCCGCTTCTTCTGAAATCTTGCATGAAATCCCCACAAATTACTCTTAGGAATACTATATCAGTGAATTTAGAGTATGCTGATTTGAAGCTTTGGATGATGGCTTGAAGGATTCGGGAGCAAAGCAACATAATTCAGGGTCCTTATCTGTCCTGCCATCCAGCAGTTAATGTTTACTTTTGACAATGAAAAGAGACAGGATGCAAAGAGCACCATAGGAAACGCACAAGTACATCCGCACAACCACTGGAACTGGTCAATTAGCAACCGTCTGGTAGTAACTGTGAGTCACTGTGTGGCGTGAGGAGGAGAGGAAAGGGAGTTGCGATACACCACCTTGGGAATTTCACCTAAGGAAATTATTAAGAGTGCTTTAAGCTACTGAGGTCATGCAGGTTCCAATGACTCCACGGGGCAGAGACGTGTTACCATAAAAAGAAGGAATTTAACCAATATATGCGAATATGCGAAATTAAAGCTAAAATGTCATGAACACCAGGATTTAACGATAAACTAATAACTGATAATAAACTAATAATAAATAGCATTCGGGCAGGGAAATGTAAGGCAGTGAGGACAGGGCTGGGGCTTACCATGGCGGCAGGGAATTAAACAGGGGGGGGGGGGGTATTGGCCACAATGTCAACCACGCTGAACAAAGGCCACACCACACCACGCTGCAGCCACCACCACAGGAAGATTAGATGGAGAAGAAAGGGACAGGGGAGAGGTGTGGCCACCCAGCAATTTTTGTGCCAGTAAGCCTGGCACAGTGCCATGCAGTGGCAGGGAGACAGACGACCCCTGGCTACATCTACCCCTCACTTTTGCATTAGTGTGTGTAGAGTAATAAGTTACTAATTACACTATTTTTGCACTACTTTCACCAAAATGACCTCAGAAGAACTAATAATTATTTTAAATGGAGGAGGGTCATGTTGTGTCACAGCAGGTAATCAAAGCACAGAAAGTTTATTACAGGTTATTTCAAATCCAGTGCTGTGCAGGTCTGACCCAGTCATGCATTCACATACAGTGGTTACCACTCTGTGTTAAAATCCCCTGCTCATATTAACAATGCTGTGATGATATAAAATAATTACACAGCCTAGTTTAAAATGAATGAATAGCCTTGGTCACAGGGAGGGTCAGGCAGATAAAGGCTCAAAGTCTGATAACTATGAGATATGGATCAATATTTGAGGGCCTATGATATGAAACACAATAAGCAAATATTGAGGTTAGCACAACCAACATACTGACTTGTGATTAAGTCACTATGAGGAGCACAAATTTATACACCAGAGCTGGAGGACAAACCATATCCAGTATATGGGCTACCCAGATGTGCCGATCACCAGGACGAGGAAAAAACAAACCAGAGGCCAGCTCCTTATCCCCGCTACTTCCTAGCAGCCTTGGGACACAAAAGCAGAGCAGGCAGCGTTGTAGATGTACAGGTATATTCATGGAAACACACTGAGCATGATAGCACACAGTACGGCGTCACCCAGATATGCCGATCACTGGCAGTCTCCTACAATGTAGCCTGTGATGACATGACAAGACACAATAACCTTCGTATGATATTTTTTCTGTGGATCAGTACGGATGAATGAAAAATGAAAACAATCAACACTTCATTTCGGGTGGTAACACCTTACATGACATTGTAAATGTAATAATATTACCTGAAATCTTGTTCGTAACACGTTATATTACTTTGTTACTGCTAAAACGTAATGTATTACTATATATTACCCAAAACTGGTGGCTATCACATTGCGGTAGAAGCGTGTGAATTGCGAAGTGGCTCCACTAGCTAGCTCCCACCCGACCCAGGAGGTGCACAGTGCAGAGCAGCCAAGGCTAACATTAGCTAATGTACAAATGTAACATGCCGATGGTTTGCACAAACACACGATGCCGACATTTATTCTGGCATTGAGTTGTGGCTGTGGGCTGTGTTTTTAATGGACGCCGGTCATTCTAACTTTATAGCGCTGGCCTATAAATCATATTCCACCAGATAAATTACTTTTAATGAGGTACGTGATTACACTCATGTACAGTTCATTCACAAAACCAAATGCAGCCATCAATGAGGGAATGAATGGATATCTAATCTAGTTGTGGATGTTATTAAAGGGTATCACATAATCAAGTATGTCTGCACAAAATACAGACTGAGATAAGGATTTTAATATATCATGATAACACTGACACAGAGTGTGCAGACAGCTGTACTCTGCACTTTAAACCTGCACTTTATACATTAGTCAGCAACTTCTTTTGTCTGCTTTTTTCCATATCTGTAGCCTGAGCCTCTGGTCCATGAGTGGATGCACACTTCCTTCTGCACAGTGATATGGTTGGCGGGTGTAGTTCAATAGAAAGAAAATAGTTCCTACATGAAACTGCTCACAACAAGGTCTGTAGATTATCTTGAGTAACTGGCATCATCATGATGGGTGAAAATAAACTAACAAATTTTTCTGAACAACCCTTTTTAGTACCTGGTATGTACAAGGTCAGCCTGTTAAACATCACCGTGCTCATTAATCCCAAACATATCCCACATGCTGTTATTGTAGAGTACTATGATGGTGAGTGAACGAGGAGCGATTGAATCGAACCTGAGTCGAGACGTCTGCCAATCAAGGCAAGGCAGACTTTGGTGTGTTGATGAGCTTTAAGTTGTAATGTGGAAACAGCATGGACAATACAAATAGACAATTAAGGGCCAACATCACATTAACATAATTTCATTAACTGGAGGCAAAACAGGACTCTCCACCACAGGGCTGGAGGCTACATAAGAGTCTAATGTGGTCTTGTTGTGTTATTGGAAGCCAGAATAGAAGGAGTCATGGTAATTCCAACACATACCAGCCGCCACTGCCCGTCAACAAAAACAAAGACAACTATGGTTAAATGCGAGAAGACAAAAGGCCATCATCAAATATGCTCGGTAGCAAAACAAACTAGAGGAAACCATTCAAGTGTCGTCCTCCTTTGTAAGATTGGCTTCCTGTGACATCATCCATACACTGAGAGAGAGCATACGGGTCAGGGCCAGTCTGGTCCTGTAGGTCAGTGTTTACTTATTCAAGTAACACTGGCAGTCCCAGAGAGTGAGTGACCTGACATAGTGCAGTCTGATGCTCTACACTTAAATGAGCTCTGCTGATTGAAGACACGGAGCGTTAGATTTCTACATGAATTAATGAAAGGTTAGGTTTATCACACATTCGCTCTGCTCGGCGCCCTGCTGCTCTGGATAACCGAATGGTACAATGAACGCACCACTCACATCATCTTCCTCCATTACCTAAAACAACCAACAGAACTTGAATTTGTGGACCCGCAGAATGGGTGAGCACCACATGTTGGAGAGATTACATATCTCATCTGGCCTGGGAACGCCTTGGGGTCCTCCAGGAGGAGCGGGAAAGCCTTGCTGGGGAGAGGGACGCCTGGGGTGTTTTTGCTCAGCCTGCTGCCCCCCGCAACCCGGCCTCAGATAAGCAGATGACAATGGATGGATGGAGAGAATGTTTGTTGACATTAAAGAAGTTAACTTTATTGTAGCGTTCTCAGTTCTGAAACTGAAAATGTACCCATGTACCTAGAAGAGGAAGGCTACTTATTTACCTGACCAAATATGAGCAGGTCAGACCTACACTGTTCCTCCTCCTCAAAATTGAACATGTCCTCATGTTCCTCCACCACTGATTTAGTGGTAACACAGGCGCAGCAGCACTACTGTGAAAAGCACGTCAGCAGAAGTTGTGGCCTTGGGGAATTGTGTCCCCCTTTATTCCCTCTTTTGTGCCCTTTATAGTTCTTGTTCCCCGTTGCTTACTCATCAATAATGCACAGAGGAACCCCCTTTCAAAACTGTTTTTACCGCAGACTGCTTTTAATTTTTTGCCGACTAACAAATTTATTTCCTAAAAATAGGAGGTCAACTCTGAAAATAACTAGTGCCTGAAACGACAGTATGAGATGGGGTGAACGAGATGATGTCGCAGAGCCCAAAATAACTTCTTCATATCAGACAAATGACAACTGAGGAGCTTCTCTTTGATCAATAGTGCTTT
This sequence comes from Epinephelus awoara, assembly GCA_035609425.1. Classification (NCBI taxonomy): domain Eukaryota; kingdom Metazoa; phylum Chordata; class Actinopteri; order Perciformes; family Serranidae; genus Epinephelus; species Epinephelus awoara. The sequence continues at coordinate 21,773,887 of CM069304.1, read as the reverse complement.
CTCTTTGCAATCTGGACCTCTGGAGCTGATTCTACATTCGATACACAGCAAGTTAACCACACCCTGAACACCCAGATGCCACTGTTTAATTAGTGCAATATACTGTAACAAAAGCAGCCAGCAATATACATCAAAACCTGTATGCAAGTGACAATAACCAAAGTTTTACAAGCCGGAAAGGACAGAGAGGATTTTTGCCAAAAGCTAAACCCTCCTTGCCTCGTTGTGGTTTGATGTGGCATGCCAGCTTTTTTTATTTCAGTCAAGGTTATGACTTCTTTTGTAACCCACAGCTCCTCTGAGCATTGTGAGTGCTGTTTGAGCTGCATGGCTCTGTATCAGAGAGGCTGCAGGTACGGGAGGCACATGGAAAAAGAAAGACACACTGTGAGTGATTGAGACGGGCGATACCAAACTTTTTCATTACAAATTTGATAACACCAAAACGGATTATTTCTTAAATATGTATGCGATTTCTCCAAAGACAAAAAAGATCATCGCATTCAAAGGTAAACAGCATGACACGCACTGTCCAATAATAACGAAATGATTGCAGATTTATTATGGGCATCATCTTGTTTTTGTTCGGCCTCCTTATAACTGTCATGATGTGTCGTTTTTGAGTGTTTGAAGAGGTTACTCCTGCTGCTGCTGCTGCTGCTGCTGCTGCTGTGTGGTACTTTGTTGTCAAAAATAGAATCTTGCAGTATTTTTATCTACAGGTGAAAGTAGCACCGCATCAAGCTACGTTCTGTTCTGCTGTTCTCTCACATGTTCGATGTGGAAGTGTGCGACTGTGCATGGCCAAGTTCTGATGTCACAAACGCTTCACCAGTCATGTGATTTAGACCAGCTAAAGAAATATGATTTGAAAATGTTTGGAAGGGATGCAGCCACCATGTTTTGTCAATACCAATTGTGTTTTCGACCCCACAACAAAATGTGATGTTGCCAATTTTCTCTCAACTCTTGGGAAGGAGTCAAAGCGATGTAGAAAACTGTTGTGGTGGCAGTTTCTACTCGACAAAACACATTAAGTCCGTACCTTCTTGTAAGTTGAATTCAGCATCTGCAGATGGACTCACAACAAACAAAAACCTGCACTTTGAGCTGAGAACAAACAGTGAGCCCTGAACACAGGAGATATCAGATACTTATACTCACTGACAACAACTGAGGTCGGGCATCTTTAACTAGCATCATCAGAGGGGTGACAAAGCACTTTGGGCCAACTTATCTCGTCATATCCTTGGACATCAAGTAAAGCACTCACAGCTTGTTACACACTGACAAAGAGTAAACATCATGTAAGGCACTCGAGCTTGTGACATCCTGACAAGACATAAAATGCTTCATTGCTTCACATGCTTTCTGCTTAGTGGCACATAGTAGAGTTTCCATTACATTCATTCATTCAGTCATTTTCCGTAACCGCTTATCCTGCTGGGGGTCGCAGCGGGGCTGAAGTCTATCCCAGCTGACACTGGGTGAGAGGCTGACACAGGGCTGACACATAGAGACAGACAACCAGTCACACTCACATTCACACTTATGGACAATTAATAGTCACCAATTAACCTGCATGTCTTTGGACTGTGGGAGGAAGCTGGAGTACCTGGAGAAAACCCACACTGACACAGGGGGAACATGCAAACTCTGCACAGAAGGGCTCCCCCACCCTAGGTTCGAACCAGGACCCCCCTTTCCCGTTTTTGTTAGTGTTTTGGGATATTATTATTAATTTTTGTGATTGTGGTTATTGGGAGAGTCAGGTCACATGGATATGGACGGTGACACTCATAATCAATATCAGCATTTCATCTGCACCTGTGTGGTTTTTTGGCTAGAGAGGGAGGATGAGTGGGTCGCCGTATTCTTTGTTGACTGCACTTTGTTCGCTGTGATCGTCTGAATTATAAGTTTGTGCACATTGTAATAAGTTGATTCCTTTTCATTAATAAATACATTTGATGTATTTTTGGATCTCAGAGAATCTTTTGTCGGCGTGTCCGACAAGTGAACCAGGCCCAGCCTCAGCTGTTTGTTTCCTGCAGTCGCTACAAGAGCTGTGCGATGTGCATGGAAGCCTCAAAATGAACTTGGGGGTCTAATCTCACCCAGATCAAATCAAAGTTGGAAACACACAGGATTTGCAGGTTACAATTTTTACAGCAAAGGACAACAATCATACCGGATTGTGGTTGTAAGCTTGCATGCTTTTTGAAATGAATATTTGATTTTTACCACATTATCTGTCATCCAGTGACAGGTATGTTGAGCAAGACATGGGAACCAAAGGAGATGCTCCAAAAATAGAGTCACAGTATTTATTTTGAAACATCCCAAATGAATTTGTGGGAAAATGACTCGAGTCAGACTTCACACAGGAAATTAACACTGAACTCCCCATTAACCCTACATTAATATCAGGCAGATGGCAGTGCTATGGGTTGTTTAGATGAGTGCGTCACTCTGTGAAGCACTTTATTACAAACCTGCCTTGTTTGTGCTTTAGATGTTCAGTCATTTTTTGTGCCAGACAGCATAACTTTAAAGAAAATCCAACATTAAATTCTGTTGATTTGATCATCTCTTGGGAACAGAGTTTTCCAACTCTGGTATGTCACTTGGTAAAAGTGGAATATTTTTGATTTAATGAGAAAGCATGCCCCTCTGAAATCAATCAGTAAAACTTTTTGGAGGAGAACCAGGGATCAAACGTTAAAGAACATGGCATTCATAGATCAGAAGTAAAAAGAAAGAAATGCAGAGAAAGTGGACTGCCTTTCAGTCTGCTAGAGTCTGACGTCACTCCCTCTGGGATTAAGAAGTTACATGGGAAAAGAAATCATACATCAGTTTGTGCAAATCAGGGATAGAAAACATACCTGGACAGGGAATACAAACAGCCTACTAGAGTGTTATACTTAATTAAAAGAACTGTTACTTTAAATGTTTTTTTGATCACAGAAAAAAATAACACATTTAAAAAATTAACACTGATTTATTGCATTCTGTGGTGCCGTTTGACGCGGTGCATCATTGAAGGCCACAGTGGCTTTGTCACATGATGGAGGCAGACGAGATGACGCTGCTCAGCCCCATGAATGGAACATTTACATTTAAAAAACGCCAAGATTGAACTGTTGATAGGAGCACTGTTCTCTGCACTTAGCAGCGAGCCCAGAGGTCCGAGCTAGCACAACCTCTGACGCTAGTGCTAGCAGCCAGCCTCGTCAAGCCACACTCGACCAGGTGTTCAAACTGAGCAAGTCTACCTGTGACCGCCTAGCTTACTCCCTTACAAAATGGACTGCATTTTTACACAGGGGTGGTTGGGTAAAGAAAAAATGTTAAATGATGATATGTGATAATACTGTTAAATTAAAAACACCTTTAGCCTAATATAAATAAATTGCATTAAGTGATAATGTATACACCAGTGGAACAACATCACACCACAGAGCCCTTATGTCCAAACTAAAAATAAATTCTATTTCTATAGACAGCACTTTGCAGCCTGTGCATACAACTCTGTTTCCTCCCCCTTTCTCTGTATAGCTTGAAATTAATCACAATACTGAGATAAATCCACAAAAATGACTGTTAATAAGTAAAAAGTCTGTGGATACCACGGCGGGTGCAACAAGCATCACTAAGCCACATAAATTAAATGACACGAAACTTAAAATCTACATCAGAATAAAACATCACCAAGGCAGAAAGCATGGAGTTGCACAAACAGTATAAACTCTGCAGCAACTGCATCCACAATTCATATACATATTAAAGCCAAAAGAGAGACTGTACAGTTTCACACACCACGTAGCGCACACGCAATTTAGTGTTACCTGGGAACACTGTGGTTAGTGATGGTATCATTTGTACAGTGAGTTACAACAACATACTGTGTGAACAGCATTCTGTGAGTCTGGTGCACCACAAAGTTTCAAAAGCTTATGAGCTTTAAAAAAGCCCCGAGGCCTGTACTACGAAGCAGTTAAAAACACAGAGTTAACTTCAGGGTTATCAGTACTACGAAGCTGGTTCTCTTTGTAGCAGGATAAATCACCGTGGTAACTTATGCCGAACAGCTAAAACTGCTCAGGAGCAGGTAAACTTCAGAGTGTTGGATCACAGCCCATCAACACCCCGACCTCTGACCAGTCAGATCACTGAAGAAAAAAGTATCCATGGACACAAGTTTGGAGTTAAAAAAAATGATGATCCACACATTTAGTTTGCTCCCCTTGTTATAAATGCAACGCTTTGGGTAAATGGACCTCAGCAGTCACTGATTGGGCCACTTTTCCACCTTTTACTTCAGTAACAGAAACAGTCCAGCATTACATTCACATGTTTTATGTGACATAAACATCATCATCCAACAAAACAGCAAAAAAATACTCTATACCAATGTCACTTATACCCTAGTGATACCTACACATAATCAAGTAGCCTACTTCATTCATGGTTCTGATGATGTCGCTCATAATCAGCATCCCCGCCTCTTTCACATAAACGTGCTCATGCTCAGCTTTTTAGTACCGGTTATCCAGAAGGCCTATGTGACGGGTTAGTCAAGCCAGATAACGAGAAGATATCCTGGGTAAGTTGAACTGGCTTCGTAGTACAATCCTCAGTGATTATTTTCAGAAACAGCTGAGAGTGGAGGCTGGAGTCACCGCTAGAGGATCCACCATAAGCATGTTAGCATATCAGGATTCAGCCAGACTCAGCATGCACCTGTTGGTTTTGCGCAAGTGTGTTTGATTTGTGTCACCTGAAGTCCTGGCCAGGTGGTGCATTAAATTGGTGATTAATTAGGCGAAATGCAGGCTTTGTTAACTATGCTAAGGTACGCGCAGAGGTGGACAGAGTACTTTTTTTACGAGAGTACTGTTTTTTGATGATATTGCCCCAAGCACATTCCCCTTGGGGCAATTAAGTTTCATTAATTCATAGAATATTACACTCAGGTAAAAGTTATGCTACTTTAAAGAAGTTTTACACGAGTAAAGCTAGAAGGTCACTTAATATACTGCACTGTAATGTACTGTATGAGTGGGCCTACATCTCATGATGCTATGATGATACAACTGTTAAATTAAAGAAAATCTTTAGTCTTCAAAATAAATTGCATTAAATGTCAACCTATACACAAGTGGAACAACATCAGCAATATGACCCCTCATGTCCAAATCAACAGTTAATTCCAATTCAGGCTATAGACAGCACTTTGCAGCCTGTGTGCATGCAACTGATCATCAATCATAAATATACCAGTGCCTCCTCAGTGTGGCGTCACTAGACTTAACCAGAAATGAGACAAAACTCCAAATGCAAACAATAAATTAAAGGAGTTATGGACACCACATAGCTACATACAAACAGCCTGAAACTTCCTCTGGAAACGACAGTAGTATTAAACATCACCAAAGAAGACAATGTGGACATGCAGACAATCTAACTGCAGAGCAGCTACAGCCACAAACACACATATTCCAGCAAAGGAGAGACCACACAATTTTTACACATCAGATAAACACTAAAGATTCAAGACAGTATGTGATTTTATCGCAGATCGTAATAGAAAACACTACGGTTATCTCAATAATAGAAATTCAGCCCAATCAGTTGATCATGGTGAATTTCCATAATGGGGATAATCACGAAAATCATGTCCAGCAGCACCCAAAGAGACTGCTGGGAAACCAACAAAAAGGCTGCATACACATACAGATAGATTATCAAGCACAGCATATTTCATATGGAAAGATATGAAAGAGCCATTTTAGCCAGGAAAATCTTGACATGAAATTATCATATCATCCCATGCCTAGTAAGCACACTGCATAGATGCTATGTTGCTTGGCAACTGAGCTGTTTTCATTTTCATTTGGAGAGTGTGGTGATGAATGAGTTTGTTGTACTCACCTGTATCAAGGTGAGTCCTCAGTCTGCTCCAAGGTCAGCTTCTCTGCTCTTTCATTCTCAAAGCAAAAAATAACCAGTCCACTTGGCCTCTCTGGTCCCAGTATAACCAGTCCACTCGGCCTCTTTGGTCCCGGTATAACCAGTTCACTCAAAATCTCTGTCCAAGTATAACCAGTCGCCTTGGACCCTTGCACTCGCATGCGCTGAATGCGGCTCTGCGCCCACATCAGGGCTTATGGTCACAAACAGCAGACTAAGGTTCCTCACCTGGACGACACACCTGTGCATGTTAGCATTTAGCATGTTAGCCAGCTCCAGCGTCCCCACACAGGTCACAAACATAGTGGGTGTGTCACTTAGCTTGCGCCAGGTGCGCAATGATTAAGTGATTTATGAAGACAGGTGCAGCTGTTTTAACCATGCCATTAATCCTACAGTGGCAGTGAGGTGATTAGTAGTCTCACATGAATGCACTGAGTAGTGGGATCATTATTTGATAGGGTGGTATTGGACTATCAAAATATGCTACCCCTGAAATATTGATTAAAAATGTTAAATTAAATTACTTATTGACTTATTCATACTTCAAAAACAGCATCAATGAGTGATTAACATAGGGGGGGATTTAATTAAAAAAATAGAAAAAAATCAATCAGCCACCCTCCTCCCCTGAGAAGTCCCTCCGTAAGTAAAGAACAGTCCCTCCATAAGTAAAGAACAGTCCCTAAAGTGCGGTGAGGTTTGTGGACCGTTACCTGCAACAAGAGAGAAATGTGAACGGCTCGTTTCTCCTCTGACACGCCACATACCTGTGTGCCACCACGGCTCGGTTGTCCAGGTACTACTGGGCAGTCATGACACCAACGCAAGAGGAAATTACTGGACCTGGAGTTGGACTTCTGTGTCACTGGTAAGCTGTTATCTTGCGCCGCAGAGCACAACGAGCCTCCGCTTCTCCCAGTTTATCGTGATGATTTCATGTAACAGGTGTAAATACAGGGGAACTGATGCCCAGGACCCAGGTGGCTGCTTTGTAATGTACCCTGGGTTTTAACAGATCTGGGGAAAGCTGCATTTTCCTACTCTGCACTGTGGGCATGGAACAATCTTTAAAAACATCTAAAATTAGAAACACTTATATCCATCAATGAATTTAAGGGCATCATAAAGAATGTGGTGACAGAGGCATGTGCTTGTTTTTCTTGAGAGGCCATTATGTTTGAATAGTTGTTTTATTTTGGATTTTTGGATTATATGTTGTATTTGTTGCATTTTAAATGTGTTCTGATTTATATACATGCATGAAACATATTTTACAAATTGCATTTTACACTGTACTGGAACTATGTTAAATTTCATTGTCCCTAAAAAATAAATTAAATTAAATTAAATTAAATTAAATTAAATTAAATTAAATTAAACTAAATTAAAATTAGTAGAAACTCTCTGAGGCCCCTCTCACTAAACGCAGCTCAGAGCAGAGTGAACAACTGATTATGATTAACATACACTGTCATGTCTTTCGTCAAGAAACGGGAAATAGGGTTCCAAAAATAAAAAGGAAAGGAAAGGGAAAGAAAGCAAACTGACTTTGTGAACACAAAAAGTTTCAAAAGGTGTGTGAGAGATGGATGGAGAGAGGAAGGACAAGGGGCCCCACAGAGACTGCTTCCGCATGGGGCCCAGAGTTTGGTGCTACATCTCTGAGTAAATGCAGTTTGTTACGTCCACTGGAGTAAGATACACAGCATGAATCTCTTTTTTGAATGAGTAATTTACTCATTCAAAAAAGAGATTCATGCACTGTATGTGCAACACTCACAGATGTGCTATGTGTAGTTTTTTTTTTTTTTTTTACTTTTTACTACCACATTCGGCAAACAACAAGGATATCATGTACTGATGTTGGGTTATGGACCTGTTAGCCGAGGTGTCATTCTCCTCGCTATGTCTCGTGAAACACTTGTGGTTTTATTTCTCATATCAACGGTGCCTTTGGCAACAGGAACAATCTCTTTCTGTTCTGGTGACATGTTCAACACACAGTTGCTGAAGACACAAATTTAGCTTAGACTGGATGTTAGTCGTTACAGACGCGGACAGTGCAACAGGTACCAGAGCTCTGCAAAGACATTTTAGAAAACATTAGTATAAAAAATAAATCAGTATTTGCTAAACTGAAGGCAAATTACTTTGGAAAAGAACCAGCGTTGGCCAGTAGCCACCAAGAGTAGCCACTGGGACTAACCACAGACAGTCTATTGAAACTAACTCGTTTACTGCTAACTGCTTACTGCTATCTCACTGGAAGTCGCGCCCATAATCGTTTCTACAGCAGTGCCCTCAGGAATAAGGTGGATAGAAGTTCTGAGCCAAACCTTCATTCCATGATTGCCACTGCAGGATGATGGCACACCACTGTCTCCAAACACAGTTGCTATGTAGGGCTACAGTATGACAACAACACTGGGAAAACAAAGGTGCTGGGCGTGGGGTCATTTTATGCCTTTATTAGAAATTTGGACAGTAGAGCAATGTGAGGAAATAACAGGAGGGACAGATGCCCCAAGTGGGTGGATCTGTGCCAGAGGTGCTGCAGTTCATGGCCAGTGCCTGACCGCCAGACTGTGGTGTAGTGGTGGGTATGCGGCCACGCTGTTGACAGCATAACCCAACTATCTGCCAAAAAGACATTGGAGTATTTAAGAGAGCATACTCACTTCCCTTTCAATATCTACCTACAGTACATCCACCTCATCAACCACCACACCACCACCGCCACCGACAGTTTGCTGGGTGTGGTGTATATTACTGTATACATTTGTGTTTGGCCTAATTTCCACAAACAAGGCATCAAAGGGAGAGCAAAGGGCTCCTGGCAGGTCAATCGGTCCATGTACTGAAGGAAAATTTGGGATGTAGAGGCGCTGTTGGACACTTTCAGCACTGATGTTTCTGCTGCCGTTGACTCTGGTGTGTGAGTGTCTGGCGCCATCTTGTGTCTTCTCTGCAATGTTGCATCATTGAATGATGACTTGGGACCAGAGCCGAGGAAATCTTGTGGATTTAAAATTAAGTGTTGGCTTCCTCGTGTTCTGGATTTTTGATTGAGAGAGCTGCAGAATCAGTTACATCTTTTAAATCTCTTCTCTTTTATTAGTCACCCTTTCATTTACTCAAGCACATAATCTTTATTACCGTACCTTGCTTTCTGGTTTTATATTACTTTGGGGTATTTTATTTCCATTTAATTTGTCCAGTTGATTTAATGTTATTGCAGTCCTAAAATTATTATTATTATTTTGCAAAACGCTATATGAATACAATTTCTCATAATTATTATAATAGCTATTTTATCATGATTATTATTATTATTATATGATTATTATTATTGTTATTGTTGTTATTATATGATTATTATTATTATTATACAAATAAAACAATCAATCCATATATGGACATAAATCCATAAAATCAAATAAATAAAAGTTGATATTCAAACAGAACACAAATAATTAAATAGAAATGTATTTTTGCATTTTCGTACAACTACCTTTATTTCTGTTGTTGTTTTTTTGCAATCATTTATTTACACATTTATTTACAAGTATTTTTTTGAGTATTTTATTTATTATTGTATATACATTTATTTATACCTGTATATATTGTTGATACTGTAATTTTTCATCCTTCATTTTGTATTATTATTATTATTATTATTATTGTTAATATTATTACACAAATAAATCAATCAATAAATGTTGAAATAAATATGGAGAAAATAAATCTATAAAAATGATTAAAAGTTGATATTCAAACACGCCATAAATAAATAAATAAATAAATGTCTTATAAATGTATTTGTGCAGTATTTTTGTTGTTGTTAACGTAGTTACGTTCAGAGTTTGTTTTCCCCACAGTACCTGAAGGCATCGCGAGAAAGCCGCTCTCTGGTCACGTGACTATAGACGTCATCATGTGACTGGTTCAGTGGAGAAAATTGCGGTAGTAACTTTGCAGCAGAGCAGAAGTGTGTCTGTCCAGGATGCCGCTGTGTGAACGGGCCGGGCTGCTCCGTGTCTTGTGCCTGTTCACCGTGTTCGAGGCGGGATGTCTGCTGGACACCGGGATGCTGTTCCCCCGGGAGTCTTCCTCCAGAGAGGTGAAGGAGCTGAACGGGCTGTGGGACTTCAGAGCCGACAGGTCCCCAAACAGGAACCTGGGCTTTGAGAAGGCTTGGTACAAGAGTCGGCTGTCTGAGGTGAGAGGGACAGAGGCTAACAGCTGTTCACAGCAGAGCACTTTGATTGGCTCGCAGTTTAACAAGTCTTTTGATAAATGCAAATTTTATCTATCCTGTGAACTTTGACACATCCTCTGATCAATATCTGTCCACATGCTGCACAAAACTGCTCAGCTTTCTCATTTAAAACAGTTTAATCAGCTTCTTTGCTGTATCTTTTTAATACTTTTATTGTAATTGTTATAATTTACATTTATGTTCTTGACCTTTGCAGTACTTTGCCATTATTGTTTATTCCCTCTTAATATGTTTACTGTGTGCACCAGACACCAAGGCAAACTCCTCAAAAGTGAAAACCTACTTGATAACTAACCATATTCTGGTTCTGCTGAAACTGTAATATATTATTTTTTAATTTATAATGGTTCACTATTAACGTGAACCATTATAAATAAATAAAATATATATATATAACAGTAATAATAATAATTAGGCCTAAGGGAGTTTTAGTGTGTTGTCACTCAGTAAGTGTCAAAAAGCAGAAGTCTCATAAAAAAATAAAAAAAAGTAAGGGGAACTTTTGTCGCAGTAATGTGATGTGCTGAAGAGTAGAGCTCTAACAATTAGTCAATTAATCAGTAAAAAAATAATGCTGTACTAAGTGGAACTGTGTTAAAAGTCATATTAAAATATTTTAGTTGTTTCCTTGGTTATTTTATTAAAAGAAAAAGCAATACAAAAAAAGAATTCCATACTGATAATTATTTTCTAAAAATGTTTCATCATAAATTATGGGAGTTTATGTCACTCAGTAGGTGTCCCCAAAAAACAGAAGTCCCATTTAAAAAAAAAAAAAAAAAAAAAAAACCTGAGTCTGTTTACATGTCAAACGTATGGAGCACTAACAGTAACCTGATGTGCTAAAGAGTGGGCTCTAAAGATGAGTCAATTAATCAATAAAAAAATAATAATAATGCTGTACTAAGTGAACTGTGATAAAAGCCATATCAAAATAGTTGCAGAACTATGCCAAAAACATAAAAAAAAAAATGCTGCACGTAGTTGAATTATGATTAAAAGCCATATTTAGATATTATTAGTTTGTTTACTTATTTTTTTTAAAACAAACAAAAATCATTAAGGAACAGCATGCAAGAATTTTTTCTTAATGCACTGCAGAACTATGCAAAAAAAGCTATTTAAAAACATAATTGTAACTTGGTTATTTTATTTCAAATGAATAAATAAATAAATGTATTATAATAATAATAATAAAAAATAATAACAATAATAATGCTGTACTACGTGGCATTGAGAGAAAAGCCATATTAAAACGTTTTTAGTTTTTTTTTTTTTAATATACTTTATTAATCCGAACACACACATGCACAAACTGGACCTATACATGCACTATATGAAGAGATGTCAGAGTGCGCTGCCCATGACAGGCGCTCCGAGCAGTTGGGAGTTCGGTGCCTTGCTCGGGGGCACCTCGGCAGTGCCCAGGAGGTGAACTGGCACCCCTCCAGCTACCAGTCCACACTCCATATTTTGGTCTGGATGGGGACTTAAACAGGCTTCCCGCTTCCCAACCCAAGTCCCTATGGACTGAGCTACTGCTGTTTTAGTATTATTTGTTATTTACTTATTTAAACTAAAGGTGCAAAGTGGAATTGTGATAAAAAAAAACAACAAATATGTTAAAATATTTTAGCTTGTTTACTTGGTTATTTTATTTTTAAAAATGCTGTACTAAGTTGAATTATGATAAAAGTCATTATAAAATATTTTAGTTTGTTTATTTGGTCAGTTTAAAGAAACAAACAAACAAACAAAGCGCCCTAAGGAACAGGTTAGATGCAGGATTTGTTTTTCTGAATGCATTGCAGAACTATTCAGTTGTCGAGCACACACACTGAGGGATTTAATAATGTACTTGATGTTTGCACTGTGCAGCTGTGATATCTACAGCGACTGCAGCTCTATATCAGCAGATACTGAAATGATGAAATATCACCTTTTAATGAAAGTTTATTTTTCCCCAGACCGGCCCGGTGATTGAGATGCCAGTTCCTGCCAGCTACAATGACATCACCCAGGACGCCTCACTGAGAGATTTCATTGGCTGGGTGTGGTATGAGCGAGAGGTGGTGGTGCCCACTCGCTGGATCACAGATGAAGGAACCAGAGTGGTGATCAGAGTGGGAAGTGCCCACTATAACTCTGTGATGGTGAGTGTCACATGTGGCTGAGACAGAAAGATAAAAGTCACCTGCTTCACTTGTTGCAGTTTTTAGACATGACCGTCATCCCTTATAAATCCTGCTCTGGTCATAATGTGATGGAGTTAATGTGGATGGTTTGTCTTTACCTGTTGCAGTGGGTGAACGGTGTGAAAGTGACGGAGCATAAAGGCGGCCATCTTCCTTTTGAGGCTGAGATAGGGAGTGTTATCAGGAAAGACCCGACTCAGCCGTGCAGGATCACCATCGCAGTCAACAACACTCTGAGTCTGAACACTCTGCCTCCAGGAACCATCCAGCACATGGGCGACCGCACCAAGTAACCCCAACAACAACAACAACAAGAATAAAATCTACACATATACATTTATTTACATAGCACGCTATATGGAGGACCAAAAATTACATCAGTATCAATAAATCAATTTTAAAAAATGCTGAAATAAATATTAAAATAAATCAGTAAATACAAGAAAAAAGAGAATAAATAAATGTTGAAATAAATATGTAAATAAAGAAATAAATAAACCATCATAAGACACAAAAACAAAGAAATATAGTTGTACAAAAATTAGGACATACATTTGAGATATTTAATTATATCTTGTTTAATTATCAATTTATTTATGCATTTATTATGTATTCCGTTTTCTAACTTCAAATTTACATATTTATTTGTGTATTTATTTATACTTTAACCATTTTTTTGTCCTCCGTACTTTCACTTTACAATAAAGTTTTTTTTTTTTTAAAAAAAGGCAAATTAATTACAGTATTCAGATAATGATAAAAATGTGATTGCTCAACAGGTATCCTGATGGGTTTTTTGTGCAAAACATCTACTTTGATTTCTTCAACTATGCTGGCATTCATCGCTCTGTACTGCTGTACACGACCCCTAAGACCTATGTGGATGACATCACCGTGGCAACTGACTTCTCGGACAACACTGGTAAATTAATAAATATGATGAACTAAAAATTTACTTGAATTTAAACCATCACAAGCACAGAGGCACCTCTGGTAGTTAACAATTACTGATGTAGCAGAGAGAGAGTTTTCTTTGGTCTGTCATGTTACTCAGAGTGCTGTCTTCCCTGTGTGTCTCAGGTCTAGTCAAATACAAGGTGTCGGTCCAAGGTGCCGCATCAGCCACCCTGAAGGTCACTCTGATAGACAAAGATGGCCGCTGTGTGGCCTCCTCCAGCGAGCCATCTGGAGTGCTCAAAGTCGTGGACGTCAAGCTGTGGTGGCCATATTTGATGCATGAGAATCCAGGCTACCTGTACTCTCTGGAGGTGAGACCACACGCTTACATACATGTCAAAGTCACGTTAAGATGCAGGTCACATGAGCATTGTTGTGGTTACTGTTTGGAAGTAAGCTGCCAAAAATAAATAAATGAATTCTACTCAAATAAGTAAGTAAATTACAGACTAGTGGTTTGCTAACTTTGTGTTAGCACTGCTTGGTTTAATGATTACTTTGCATTTAAACTGCAACACTTAAACAGAATGTCTTTGCTTCATCTTAGCATCCGCAGTTTAAAGGTACCACATGCAGTTTGTGAACACGCACACCAGGGAAAGTAAGACAACCCCAGGTTCACTCTCATTTGGCATTTCACCTCGTTTTAGTTGTGCTGTGTCTCTTGAATGCCTGCTGCTGACGGTGTGGCACCTGATCACTACCTTTTTATAAGTGATTGAGAGGGATTAAATCTGTATGACTCTATATATTTTTTAAGAACCTCTTGCATAGTGTCTTTAGAGTCCACCAGAAACTATGTTTTTGGATCAGGACTGGTCGAACCAGCAGACAGTGGTACAATTTTGAGAGTGGGATTTTTGTCAGTGAAAAGTTAAAGGAAAACTTCAGCTTGTCCAGAGCTTCACTCATATGTTTGAGTGAACTCCTTCATCCTTAAATTGAACAGGAACCAACAGTGACCGTATCTGTAGGTGTTAAAAAAAAAAAAAGTAACGTTAGCCTGGACACTTTACTACCTTTGTGTGGAGACTGCTGAAGATGCTGGCAAGTGTTTGGGGTCGTTTTTGTGTTCTAGTGTGGACTGAGGTATGTCATAGAACCAACATAATTTCGTGTGGACAGAATAATTTTCTTAAACGGAGGGGCAAATGTCCGTTTTTAAAAAAATATTTGTATACGTGTAGACAGGGCCTAAACGTACCAAAAAAAAAAATTAAAAATGAATGAAGGCATACGTTTTTATTAATTTACTTTCCAATTTAATTTTCGCTTATATATAATTTTTTTTATTAATTTTTATATTTATTTGTTTTTAATTTATTTTAAAATTTGTATGTAAATGTATTTTTTTTTAATTCTTTAAAAAAAAAAATTTTAATCTATATGAGATCTCCAGTTGTTGTTTTCAAAAAGGTTAGTCTGTACACCAAACTATATTTGTGACGAGGGAAGACTGCCGAAGACGCTGGTGAACGTTTGGGGTCATTTTATGTTCTAGTGTGGACTAAGATATTTTTAAAACAAAATTCGTGAGGACGGATTTATTTTCGTAATCGGAGGGGCAAATATCCATTTTCAAAAATATCTGTATATGTGTAGACTTCCCTATTTAATTTTCCCTTATTTATGTATTGATTTTCACATTTATTTATTTTTAATTTATTTTAAAATCTGTACATAGTTTTTAAATTCATTTATTTATTTTTTATTTATTCATTCATGTATTTGCCACTAGATCTGTGAGAGTAATAAGGCAGTTGGATTGAGATGGAATAATTTATTATTAATTATAGTTGCCCATTATTAGTGTAAACAGTGTTTAATGCACTCAGCAGCATATTTACCTCCAGGACCAAGAATATATTCTCCACTTTGTGTTCAAGCTAAAGTCAGGAGGATAATTCAATGTTTATAAAATAAATAAATTAAAAAATATATAATAAAAAATACATAAACTGTGTGATATTTAAAACATTCTGGTTGATATGTAACAATATATTCGTAGTTTTTTTCACTTTTCGTCTTTAACTGATATTTTCATCACAACCTCGTCTTTAACAGTGTCTGCTGAAAGAGATGTTTCTGATATTTGTACTTTAACACCCAGGTTCGCTTAATGGCAGCTGATGAGAGATCAACATATGAGGATGTGTACACTCTACCAGTCGGCATCCGCACGGTCAACGTCACCAGCACACAGTTCCTCATCAACAACAAGCCCTTCTACTTCCATGGAGTCAATAAGCATGAGGACTCTGACGTGAGTACCACTAGAGGGAAGCAAAACCTGTACCAAAAGATTTTACCTGAGTTCAGTCACATGGATGTTTAATTTCTGATAACAGACAGGAAGTTTGATTTTTTAAAAAATTGGATCCAGTTTAATAATCCGATCCTCTGTTTACTTTGTGTTGTAGATTCGAGGTAAAGGCTTCGACTGGCCCCTGATCGTCAAGGACTTTAACTTACTGAAGTGGTTGGGGGCGAACTCGTTCCGCACCAGTCACTACCCGTATGCTGAGGAGATCCTGCAGATGTGTGACCGCCATGGCATTGTGGTGATAGATGAGTGCCCAGGGGTGGGCATCAAAGACATGTAAGTTCACATTTCTGCCACCTTTTGGTGTATTTGAGGGTTTGGAGTGTGAACATCTGTTAGTCACAGTGGTGTCCATTACGAAAACTACGGAGGCCCTGAGAGGCAAATGAGAAACAGATCCATTTTCTTAGTCTAATCTGAATTCGTTCTTCTCCTGTGTTTATGATTTAAAGATCCAGTGTGGAAGATTTAGCTGTTGTAGCTGTTGGTTATCCATTAACAATGGCAGATAAGCGTCGATTAAAAAACATTTCCAGCCAAAAGAAAGACGTGACAGTAATGTTACAGAGAGATTAAAACTCACCTGGAAGAAAACATGAATGCTTTTAGTTGTACTTAGAACAGGGGGTGGTGCCATTCAGCATCTTGTGGCCAAAATAAGTATTACAACAAGCACTTAAAAAAAAGTATCTTGACAATAAAAAATTTCACTTGCAAACTTTTTTTTCTCACTTGTTTTCACAGATTGAAAAAGTAACCAAAAAAAAAAAAAAAGATCCTGGCAAAAACTTTTTTCCATCTGATCTTCAGAGTCATGAACACAGGAGAGAAAATCATTTAGAGCAGACTTTAAAAATGGATCACCAGACTTGTTTTTCCCTCACTTGCCTCTCGGATACTCCACCCTGTCTAAGTTAGGATTGTGTAACACAGTAACGGGTCATGTTGAAAGAAATCCTGGCTAAGTTACAGACTGGACACACCCAAATCTAGTGAATATGAAAGTCTGCACACAGTCTACTTTTGGGACTTTACTTTGGGAAATGCATCATAATAAAATACGCATATTCTATACAGAGTATTGAAAATAAAGTATTTTCAAATAACTGGGATTTGGAATTGAATTAAAGAGATAGCTAATCACATTATGAAATAAAGTACAATCTGTTCAGTTAAAAGTAATAAATAAAACAGTAATTGCAAATTAAAAACTGTAAGTGTTAACAGGAATGTGTGCATAATGGAAAATAAACATACAGAGGTGCAGACTATTGTAAAACAGTAAGTAAAAGTATATAAAGTCACACTATAATTAGCAAATGTTAGCATGCTAACAGGCTACACTAAGATGGTGAACGTGATGAACATTACGCCTGCTGAACATCAACCTAGTAGCATTGTCAATGTAAGCTTGTTAGCATGCTAATGTTAGCAGTTAGCTCAAAACAACGCTGTGCCTAAGGACAGCCTCGCTGAGGTGCTAGCACGACTGTAGACTTGTTTATTTGTTATTTACTTGTGTCAAAATACAGGGTTCCCACAGTCATGGAAAACCTGGAAAAGTCACATTTTCCAAGATTTTAACTAACTGTGTGCTGTGTCTTCTGTTGTCGATGTAGTCGCAGTTTTGGAAACGCTTCCCTGGCCCATCACCTGGACGTCATGGACGAGCTCGTACGTCGGGACAAGAACCATCCCTCTGTGGTGATGTGGTCGGTAGCCAATGAGCCGGCTGCAGAGATGCCCCCCGCTGAATTCTATTTCAAGTGAGTGATGGTCATTTTGTTCAGATGTGAAGAAGGCTCAAGTGGTATCCATTTTGTCATACCTTCATACTTTTCTGAAGTTTCAGCAGGGTATACGATATAAGACTGTATTTGCTTGCTGCGCCATCCATGAGTTTAATGGAAACAGGAGTGACTGTATTTTTTATGGTATTGAAAATCATACTTGAGTGTATTGTATACACCCTGGTATACAGTAATACTGTGATACCGCGGAGCCTAATGTGAATGGAGTGGATGTTCCTAATAAAAAAACAAATATGATGGATTAATTTTAAGGATTAAATTCAAAACATTTGCACTGGAAGACCTGAAGAGAGCGTTCGTGGGGACGGGGAAGATGCAGCAAGCTCACCTGCAGGCATACATCATAATCATCATACAACAGCGTTAGTGTAATTCTTCTCACTGCCAGAGGGGGGAGACAAAAGTTTAGTGCTGCAGCTTTAAAGCTTTAAACTGTGTGTGAGAGAGTGCAAGGTATTGGTTAGTTATTAAGCCACAGCCTCTCCCTTTACTCTGATAATGTGGAATGCAGTAAGAGTAGCCAGTAACAGCCTGAGGCTTCAGGAAGACAAATACTCCACCTGCCTGACTACAAGTACCTATCAGGTACAGCAGTACGGGGTGTGTTAGAGAACAAAGCGTACACATAATTAAAACACAGACATGCTGTGTCACAGTGAAGTTATAACAGACAAAGCTGCAGTTTCTTTAAATTACACAAGTTAGCTCTTTGTGTCATTGTGGTGATTATATAACACCATCATCATATAAACCTTGTAAACAGCTCGAGGTGCTTCTCGTTTTTCTTACAGGACGGTGATAAAACACACCAGAGATCTGGATCCAACCAGGCCTGTCACTTACATCACAGACAGTAACTATGCCAGAGACAGAGGGGTGAGTTTTTACAGTATCAACAGTTTGAGGAAGTAATTATTTGTCATGTTTGTCAACACACTGGTAGAAATTATTTTCATTGATGCAAGTGATGTAGAAGTATCCTTCGGGGTGTGTCAAATGGTCAGTTACATTATATTACCATCATGTTGGGTGTAGTTACAGGCCAACAGAGCGCACACCCAGCCACTCCCATCAGTCACGTTCATTGTGTCAGAGGTAAAACACACTGGAGACTTCCAACCAAGACAGAGAACAGCTCAACACATAGGCTAAACACTGCTTTACAGTCCAGGGGTATGTTACTTTCAAAGTCATTTAAACTACGAAAAGGTTGGCAGAACATGTGAGATACTAACAGCTCATGTTTTAAGGTTTGATGCTAAAACTTTTTAACATAATTCAGCAAATGTCAACAGCAACATTTGCCTGACAGCACTGGTTCTTTTCTGGCTAACCTCTAAACCCTTTGGCTATTGGTCTGACAATATTTAACGTCTGGAGGCAACAGCTAATCTATCAGGGGTTCCTGAGTAGCCAACAGATAACCAGGCACAGTGGCGCAGTGGTTAGCATTGCTGCCTCATAGCAAGAGGGTTCCTGGTTTGAACCTTTGGGCGGGGAAACCCCTCTGTACAAAGACATGCAAAATTTGCCTGTAGGTGTGAATGTGAGCGTGGATGGATGTCTGTCTCTATGTGTTAGCCTTGGGATAGTCTGGTGACCTTTTCAGGGTGAACCCCGCCTCTCGCCACAATGTTAGCTGGGTTTACTGGGTTTGTTTTGTTTTTTGGCGCCAGAGGGGACCATGCTTGGGCGGACGAGGTGGCAAGGAGATCAAGGTAGCTAGCTTTTAACGAAGTGCTTTCATAATCAGGATGTTATTTTGGGTAGCAAAAACAGGTTTAAAAATGAACAGCTGACTTCTGAGAGTGAGTGAGACCAAAATATTACAACTAACATTGATGATCTGAGAACACACTGTAAAAGAGTCAAAGCTGAAAGACAAAAACAGGGGCAACACCCAAAAACAGGTTCACAGCTGTTTTAACATACACAGTGCCATGATTACACATTGCTACACCTCTCCTGAATGACAGGTCGCAACTAGTCAGTCTAAGGTTATGTAGGGTGAAGAAACATTTGCAGAAAAGAAGAGCAAAATTGTGTCTCTCAGTGCGGCAAGTCAGATCATGACACCATGACTGTATGTTAACAGCCTGATGAAGACTAAAGGAGGAAGAATCAAACGGCCAAACTGCCTCGCTGAGCTTCAGAGGTTGTTGACTTACTTGCTGACATGCCTCACATTCCTGTGCTGTGTAGAATCTCTTCCACAGCATACCTTATGGCTTAAAGGTATTATTTAGTGTACAGTCCCCGACTACCTGCAGCCACTATTTACTCACCTGAGGGTGGAAGTCTGTGGATGTGTGAAAAGTTGCTGCTGCTGCACTATTTCATGGCCTAAAGTGAGAAAACTGTTAGTCCATTGCAAGATTATAAAAAGTCTTGAATTTTCATTTAGGTTTATTTTTATTTTAGTTGCAACTTTTAATTTTAGTTTGGTTTAAATCCTTCAGGGGATATTTGCTCATTTTAGTTTAGTTTTTCAGAAGGATTTGGTATTTAAATATTTAGTTTTACAGCTGTTTTAATTAATTTTTTGTTAGGGCCAGATGTAATATCTCAGAAATACAATAGCATCATGTTCTTGAATGTTAATTCTGTGCAGTTTCTTTGGCTCAGTGTCATGAGAATTGATGGGAAGTCATGCAGTTTCCTTTTTCAGTAGCGATGTATCAAGGCTGTCAACATATATTTTAATTCAATAATATAATCTAATTGTAAATAAACAACAGACATTTAACTGTGGGGGGAAAAAAGCAGCACTACAGTGGCTCTCTGCCTCACAAGTTCTCGCTATCCAGAGTTCCCACGGTCATGGAAAACCTGGAAAAGTCATGGAATTTCACAGTCAGGGGATTCTGTTGTTTAAAATTAATTTGTCACAGTAATCTTCTGGGTATAACTTTCCACCCAATTTAAGATAACAGCAAATTTGTTATTTGAAGCTGTTGAGATAACGTAGCTCTAATATGCGTCAGTGTGTGACGTGTCCTGTGTCTCCCTCGAGTTGTGCCAGCTAACTGAAAGTATTCTTCCTGACAGCTGACAACAAGTGGTGAAAACAAAAATCCTCCATCATACACAACCATACAAACTCCAGCCCCTACACAAATTAAGTGACACAGGAGGTCAGCCCTGTGATAGTCTGGCGACCTGTCCAGGGTGTACCCTGCCTCTTGCCCAATGTCAGCTGGGATAGGCTCCAGCCCCCGTGACCACTAACAGGATAAGCGGTTACGGAAAATAAATGAATGACGATAAAAACCCTGCTCTATAGTTCGTAATATTGGAAAATATGGGGGGAAAACATTCACTCTGGTGTTGTGGAATTAATGGTTCGCATTTAGCCCCATTACGGGTGATTGCTGCTACTAGAAAATCTAATGCTTCACTATGAATTAATAAATTAATCAATAAACGGGTTATTAGCACAATCTTTTTTTTTTTCATATTTTGTCTTTTATGTGGTCTCTAGGCTCCCTATGTGGATGTAATCTGTGTGAACAGTTACTTCTCCTGGTACCATGACCCAGGACACCTGGAGGTCATCCCCATCCAGCTCAACTCTCAGTTTGAGAACTGGTATGAAAAGTACCAGAAACCCATCATCCAGAGCGAATACGGAGCAGACGCAGTGCCAGGACTCCACAGTGTGAGGATTCACACACACACACACACACACACACACACACACACACACACACACACACACACACACACACACACACTTACTTAAATGAACTCCAGATTTTTCTAAACCTCAGCCTTCCCACTTCAGTCTCAGAGTTTCTGATTGCAACACATTTCCCCAGAAACGTCGGGGTTAAGAAGCTCTCTGTTCACTCTCCAGGATCCACCTGTGATGTTTTCAGAGGAATACCAGAAGGTCGTGCTGCAGAGCTACCACAGCGTGTTGGACCAGAAGAGGAAGCAGTATGTCATTGGTGAACTCATCTGGAACTTTGCTGACTTCCTGACTGCACAAGGTACTGCCTGCAGCTGGAGTTCAACATAACCTGTAGAACCAGAACGGCTGCCGTTGACCTTACGCTATACAATGACTGCTCCTGTTAGTGTGCTGAGTGAATTCTGCCGTTCATTTCCCTCCATGACTGCAGTATATTGAGGGTTCTATTAATGATACAGACAGGGCTGTTTTTTGGCGGTCACCGAGAGCGCCACCAGCTGAAGTGAGGAGTCTACATTTCTGTGCCAAACACACAAGCATTGTAGCTTCAGCTAAAGAGAAATTTATGACGTCACTCACAGGACTTTTGAACATGTCGTCATACTAACTACATATTTTCACAGTCCTTTACCAGATGTTACAACAAACTGCAACTTTTTTGACTTGCAAAATTACACAAATGTCATCTTGCACTCAAAAATAAACTGATTAGAATTTGGTTGAAGGTCAAATGCCAAGGTCACTGTGACCCCACGTATGTCTCATTCTTGTGAATGTGATATCTCAAGAACACCTTGAGGGAATATCTTTAAATTTGGCACAAATGTCATCTTGCTCTCAAGAATGAACTGATTACAATTTGGTGGTCAAAGGTCAAGGTCACTGTGACCTCACAAAACATGTTTTTAGCCATGACTCAAGAATTCCCCTGTTAAATAGACAAAAGTTCACACAAATGTCTAATAGGATGTAATTAATAACTTCATATCCAAAAGGTCAAGGTTCAACTTCACTGTGACATCACAACATTCTGCATAAACACTTTTCTGGCGATCTTTCAACGTCATAACTCAGGAACAGAGGGGGAGACATTTGGTCAGACCTGAATTGGTGACACTAATCTTGGGTTCCACCTTGCAACTGTGCTGAATGTATAGACCTTTCATGCTGCTGGGTGGAGGGTGTGTGGCTAATGCTAAGTTTAAACTGAGTCTGACTAAATCATGTTCGACCCCCTATAGCAGATTCTCACTGAAATCCTTTCTCTATGGATATTATAGGAAATACTACACAGAAAATCACAGGACACAATGCAGCACGACTGAACTGTAAAACATAAAAAACACAAGTCAAAGACACCGAGGATCAGTAACCTGATAATGTTAAAATCATACAGGGATAATTATTACCAGGTTTCTTTTGTTCCATAATATTTTAAAAGGCTTCTCTGTATTTGTGCCCTGTGCATGACGAGGTTTTCGTTGATCCCGCTTGTGTCTGCAGGGATCACTCGTGTGGTGGGGAACAAGAAGGGTGTATTCACCAGGCAGCGGCAGCCCAAAGCAGCAGCGTTCATCCTGAAGGAGAGATACTGGAGACTGGCAAATGAAACGAGAAGACTACCTCCGTGGACCAAGTACCCCTGCCCACTCTGATACCCGCAGGTTGGAGTGCCCATCCCAGGACAGGCTTGATCCCATGTAAAAAAACACTGTGCCTCATGGAAAAAGGTTGTTAATTTCTCGAGGCAGTTTAGCACATTCCGAACAATTCCTTTGAAGACACTTCAGTGTGTATACATATGACCAAACTACCATGTAACACCATTTAGTTTTGCTTTTCTTACAGTGTACAGACACAAGATAAACTACAAATATGGAATACTTTGAGAATATAAAAGCATTTTTTGGTGCTGATCAAATTTGGTGTCTAGTGCCTCATCATGCTGCATTCACAAGGAATCAGACAGACTGTAGATGACAACCAGGATATCAATTTAATGGACGAGAGCAGGATGATAGGTGAGGCTGGCAAAGAATACTGGCAACAACAGCAGACAGCATTGATGTCCAAAGTTTAAATATTTTAACTGCTGTCCTCCACAACAGAAATTACAATTGGACGTTACATAGCTCCCTCATGAAAGGCACTGACGTATGATGGATTTACTGTTTCTCAGACTACAAGTAAGACAAAAGTTAGCAAGCGAGCACAGCCTGATACCCCCTGCTTTACTCCCTGCAACAATGACACTACTTCCCTGGGAGGAGAATGAGCTGGTCAGACTTAAGCTGCTGTAGGAACATGAATTCAGCCAACTCTGAGGTTCACAGCAAGCTGGTGGCCAGCGGCCTATCCCGTGTAATGGCAGCAACAGAAAGTTAGCTGGTCAGATCCCCGCTGCTCAGTCTTGCTCTGGCTGAATTTTAGTCGCTACAAGGCACTAAATGAGAATCCGTCTTTGCCATGCCGCTGCTGCAAAATTGCTAAAATGAAAACACAGCATGTGTGGACTCTGTGTTTTGGTGAGTGCCAGCCGTTTATTGACGTTATCACACTTCATTTCTTAGCTCACATTAGCGCTGTAGCGGAGCTGAAGAGAGTCAAGACACGGGAACGCGCATAGACGTCACGTCATTTGGATTTTCCTGGAAAATCTGTCCCGAGTCCTTTACATAGAAGTCAGTCTACAGGTTGCTATAGGCAACCGAGAAAGTCTATATTTATATTTTATTTCATTCTTTGTTAACAATACATCACCCTAGCAACATATCGTCACGCATGTTCTGTTTTGTCGTTTATTCCGTCTGATGTCCAGAAGGGGTTCTCCATCTGCCTGAATCCATGTGAATCCACCATCAATAGTGAAATCCACATTCTAATAATAATCATACTTTTTATATCATACTTCCTAGGATACACCTGACTGATGGTGTCACACTTTATTTCAGGACATTCTGATACACATCTGTGAGGCAGTGCTTTACACTGCTATCATAAAAAGGTCAGGGTCACATACCAATCAAATTCCTTCAGAGGTGATTGGCTGTCCTCCAGTCAGCTGATACGAGTTACACCTGGCACAGACAGTACATCAAAATACAAAGACACTGTACTATTTTCCTTTCCTCCATAATATGGAGGAATGTTCTGTTTGTTTGAGGGATTATTTTCAGTGTTTTAGTAGTTTGATATAAAAACTGTTGGGGTGTTTAAGCTTTTCTCAAGGATACTTAATACATGTGGATGTGAATCGCAATGCTGAACCTAATCATAGAAGTGTTTTATTTTTATATGTGAAATTTTGATATGAATCAAGCTATTAAAGACAAAACATGGACCCAATATTCAAACTGATTTTTATTTTGCAAAGCACTCCTGACGTTACTTTTGTACTTTGCAGCCTTTGTGCTGCTCCTCTAAGTCACTGCAACTGAATGTTTTCAAAAACCCAACACGCACCTAGGGTTACGTTCATGTTGGTTGTTGATGGTGGCGTGACTGTAATCATACATTTTTTTACTATCAGTGACTCGGCATGCTCCCTCATCACACCACCGACCTTCAAGTAACAGCTGGACGAATACTGAATAGATTTGTTGTCGACATACAGTAGCCACCGGAGCAGTAAACATATTCACGGGATGTCATTGACATTTTAAAAGCAATAAAAACAGTCCTTTTAGTATTTGTGATGTTTTTATAGATTTGATCCAGCTGTACTCGCCATTTACACAATAACTCTTGCATAACTTGAGATTAATGAGTCATTTAACACACAGTGCTTTGAACAACTTCCTTAAGACATTAATCTAATGAACTGAATCTGTATCAGTCACAGTGACTCAGACACATGGTTCACTTGGCAGCCGGAGAAATACTGTGTACTTAGTTTTAATATCCTCTGTCACATGTGGTTGGTGTTCAATAGCATTTTATTGCATTTGCAGCCAGTAGTTTTTCCTGTTGATTAATCTGAATCCTTCAATGCCTTATTAAATCTATATGGCTTAGGCTTCTGAGAATTCGTAGATGTAAATAAGTGTTAAAATAAAAACTTAAATGATATTCTAAGTACTAAAAACCCAAGCATTGTCAGACTTAGGGGGTTACTTTAGCTAAATTACTACCTAATTACAATTTTTGAAATGGGTCCAGTACTGAGGGAAAACACTGCAGACTGCAGCAGCTAAACAGGCTGCAATGTAACCACTTGGGGCATGTTCGCATCATCAATTTACATCCACCAAAAGTATTTGTTTTTAACACTGACAGGCTTAGACCTAGCCCAGGGGACCTTTTTGTTAAAGTGCAAGATCCTTTTTTTAAACCAGAAACGTTCTGAAATTGCCATCGCCAAACCAGACTCCATCTACATAAACAGTAATTTTAGCGTGTAGAGGACCAGTATCTAACTGGATGCATTAAGGATTTATTTAAAACAAACCAGAGTTGGTGATTGAACAACGGAAAGAGGAGTCAACAGTTTTTGTAAGTTTTAGGGTGCTTTGAGACCTAGAGTTCGCTTGCTTTGGTTGAATCAGGGATTCTGTTTTTTGTTTTGCTTTTTGGTTGGTTTTTTTTTTTTTTTTTTTACAAATTTGCTTTGCCTACAGTTGGTTCGTGTTCTCACGTTCGCATCTACAAGCGGACCAGTTTAAAAGCCTGTACGAGAAAGCTGCTCTTGATTGGTCAGAATTTCCATGTGGGAACAATCCAGGAAGTAAACAAAACATTGAAGAAGAGTACACTTGCAAGATAAATGTGACACTTTCTAATGTCACAATGGAGGGACAACTACGCAGGTTGATTTTAGCGCTGCTCATCGTGGACTATATTGCTGTCATTGTTCATTTTAGTCAAACCATACAGTTTGAAAACAAGGCACAGCTCCAACTAGAAAACAATGTTTTGATGCATTGGATGTGTTGAATGTTTAACCCAAACAATGTGTCATGTGACTGCAGTTGGTTCAGATCCAGGTCGCCACAAACGAACTGCACCAGAGTTCGCTTGTAATCAGACCACCTCTACAAGAAGGTCTCGGTCCGGTTGTTTTGGAGCTCACCCGAGTGCGATTGCTGTGTTTACACCTGCCCAAACAAACAGCACTTAGGGGGCAAACAAACTTGCGTTCGATTGAACCAAACCAAAGAGGGCAGGTGTGAAAGCACCCTTATATTATTTCTGCTGACTTTGAATAAGTGTTTTATGATGATAAAATTGCTGTTTATTTAGATGGAGTCTGTTGGGATTAATGACAACTGGGCTGTTTCTGGTCAAACAAAAAGGATTTTTCTCTCTCACAAAAAGGTCTGTCTCTGTAGGGATCCCTTGCATAATGTTGTCACTTAAAGTAAAAATCTGAGTCTGTCAGTGACAAAACAAGCACTTTTAGAAGATGTAAACTGATGGTGCAAACATGCCCTGAGTGGTTACATTGCAGCATGTTTTCATTGCTGCCGGCTGCAGTGCTCTTGCTCAATATTGGACCAATTTCAAAAATTGTTGATCCCATTAGTCAAATAGACACAATAACACAGGGAAACAGGATCCAGGTTGAAAAATGTCGATCGCATTGTGAAAACTGTAGGATCTGATTGATGGTTTTTGACACTAGAGTCGCCATATGTATCTTCAAACTGTTTTTTCATCCCTCTTGTTCTTGCTGGCCATTACAAGATGGCATGTTCCCAATTACAACAAAATTATTCCACAGCGGTGATACTCGTTCAGTTTAGTCACTCTACTTGCAGCATTTCATTTAAATCAAAAAATGTAAAATGACAGGTAGTTTCAGAGGGAATGTTTTAATGGTAGATCATTTTCCACATGACAATGACACAATTAAAAATGTTCTCATGTCAACCTTTTCCACAGTTTTCCCTTAAGGTAAGATGGATTTGAACAGATTAATTTTTTTGCACCCTCCTACCATTCATGTAACACTTTTCCATGTAAGAAAATACAGCATTTTAAAACATATTTGGCAATACAGAAGCAAACCCAGTAAGTTTTCCTCCACAAAGAAATTTAATAAACATTTGATGCTGACACATGGATTCCTAGCCCTCCAACCCCTCAACTTTTTAAGTTTTTTTTTTTACTAAAATAACCCAGAATGTTAACAGTCTATACAGCTAAAGGGCATAATTAATGATGAAAAAAGAACATTACAATCATGTAGTTTGAACAGAGTGTATTCTCAGCTAACAAACATGTCCTAGCTAGACAAAATAATTATATGGTGGAGTTCAGGAAGGAAAAAAAGGGAATGACCATTGATTTTATCAGGGCATTTTGTCTGGTTACTTCTGAATGGATCTTTGCACCGATATACTGGACATCAGATGTTTGGGAATGACCAATTTATCAGATTACATTTTGAGGAAGGCAAGCAGAAGTGCCTGTTACAGTTACCATTCTTCATTTTACAAGGCTATTACTGTTGCTCGTCTTTGGCTCAAGGCCTAGTGATCAAACAGAAGGCACTTTTGTTGGCATTGGTGATGCAACTAACATGGCAGTTATACCTCAGGGCCTAAATGAGTATTTATGAGAATGCATTATCGATCGTTTTGACCTTCATTTTCCACATTAAAATCATCACACAGCACGTGTTACCAGCCAAAGATTTCAAACATTTGACTCGTCATCCAAATTCCTTAACCATTTTCTTTAAAGTAACTGCACACAGCTAGTGTAATAGGCTTGCATATGACTGGACTCATGAATGATAGGCTACCTACTGTCGTCAGTTCTGTGGTCGATACTCACAGGAGGACCCAGAGCTGTTGCCACAAAAATTATGTCAGTTTGACTTGTGCAAGTGAATCCATAGGAGACTTGTCTTGAGTGCACAGGTTTTCCCAGACAAAGGACAAAGACAAAACAGTTGTTAATGTCATTAGACGAAAAAGAACCTGATGTAAGCCCGACAAGGCAATACTGTATAAGGAAGATCTTAACTTGCTATGGAATGATGCAAACATTTAAATTATTCAATGAAGCACCAGTACAGTCTGTTAAATAGGACTGTACTGGTGCGTGCATGTTTTTGCCAGTTTACTACCAATCATGCAGCCTAACTGTTAACCATTTTCCAAAGCAAACCTTAGTGTTTTAAATGAGTTTCTCTTCCAGGCAGCCATTGGTTCCCATTCATTTCTGTATGACATAAAAAACATAGACTGTATAAAAAGACAGGCAATGTGTCTCCACAAAATGAAGCCAAATATCCATATACAGACACTGCCATCTTTGTCATTTGGAGCCAGAGTCTGCACAGTCATGATCAGGAAGTGGTGCAGCCACTTCGGTTGCAACCTGTCCAACCCAATCACGAGTTGCGCCATTGATCGTGAGCACACCAGTTGGCACATACAGCTGTCAAACATGATGCCGTACCCCCTTTTCATTGCATCAAATAACTAAGTAAAACCAAAGTTACAAGAAAAATGAACACTTGAACATACATCAACGTGAAAATGACAGGAACCGTCTTTGCGGGAAAAAATTTGACAGCCTGTGTCCCATCTGCTAGCACAGAGGGGGCGGGGTTTATGACCTATACAGCCAGCAGGGAGCCAGCAGGATTTCTGGGGAGCTGTCATGTCGTCCGTCTTTACTATAGTCATTGCATGACAATCAACGGTAAAAAGATTTGAAATGTGTTTAAAGGGGAACGCCACAGATTGTACACATCATAGTCTGCATTCGTGGAAAAAGAAGTGAGCTCACCAGACCTCCTCATCTCTGCTTGATGCTAGAAGGTTGAAGAAGTATTAGCCACTACTAGCATACCAGATTTAGGTTCAAAATCTTCAGCCAAATTGTTTAGTTGAGTTGTAGTTAGGGCTGCATAACGTAGTCTTTTTTTTTTTTTTTTTTAAAGTCATCAACGATAACATCTTGCGCGATAAACATATCGAAAAAGACTGCGAAAATGCACTTTGATTGCCGTTACAATAAATTAAATTACATTCTTTCTACAAGTGCCATTTTGACTAATCTCTTGTAGGTATGTACAAGCTGTGTTTTGGCAAGAATCTGGTAATGCGATACATAAGATACAGCAGAATACATTTTATAGGAGCGTATGGTAAATTAGTGGACTACTCCTTCAAGTAAGAGTGAAACTGAAGTCTAGGCTTGGCTTGTAGGCTGCCCAACTGTATCACATTTATCAGTTAAACTGTAACCCAAAGGTCAAGCGCTGACATAGGGATAAGAATCTAATACAAACTGCCCAACCCATCTGAATCATATGCCTCCTTATCAGCTTATTTTTTTCTGACAGTTGCACACAGCAGAATAATGACCTCAGACTTGTGCATCTATGCTGCTGGAAACTTGCAACAGGGAGTCGTATCAGAGAGGAAGAAATGCTCCAAAGTCGGGCTTTATTTCACGAAGACAGATGACAACAGTGCTGCTGTCTGTAAAATTAGACTTTCAAATAAGGGTGGAAACACCAGCACGATGCTGAAACATCCTTCAAGGCAACATGGGCTTGAATTACAGGAATCCCACATATTTGACACTCTACGCATCTGAGCCACTGCTTCCCAACCGAGGAGCACATCCGTTACCGAGGGTAAAAATCCTGTTATGATAGTAATATTAGCGCCATGCAGGAGGGCCAAGCAGATTTTTGGTCGATAAATTTACAATAAAGCAGTTGTGTTGATGCTAAAACCTGTAGAGGCCTCTTTTCCACACAGAAAACTGATCAGGAATCAGTAAGGGAATCCATAAAAAAACAGCTTGATAAGTAGAATCAATAATGGGATTGGTATCAATGAAATCTTACATGAATAGAAACCATTGTGAGCCTGTTATGTAGGAAAAACAATATCAAATATACAATGCACATTATGCTTTGGAAAATGGGTAACAATAATGTAACACAGCCTTTATACGATAAGAAGTAAATTGGTTACAACACGAATGAACAGACAATTTCATTTTGACATTATCCTGGGGAAAAAACAACAACTAAATTTCCATTTTCATAGACAAGCAGTGACTTCATATGTTATCACAGGAAGCACGACGTCACTTCTTAGATTACTTCCTGGCAGTTGCTATCATCAATACTTTACCAACCCTCACCCTACAAAGAAAACTGTCATGGAGAACTTCTATTTAAGTGAAAGGGTATGGAAACTAGCAGTGATGGAAACTATTAACAAGCTGGTTCAACACCACACATGAATCACATTATTACAGTTATTATACCAAGACTGTTGTGGATCTTTGACAGTGTGTGTAAGATTGTCCGATGGCCAACATACGCTTAAAGCCAGGAGATAGTGTACCATGCATCTGGATGCTTTAAAGGGTAACTTCAATTTTTTTCAACCTGGACCCTATTTACCCATGTTTTTGTGTCAAAGTGACTGATGGGAACAACAGTATTTTAAATTGGTCCAGTTTTGAGCGAGACCACTGCAGCCAGCAGCCGCGAAACAAGCTGCAATGCAACTACTTAAGTTATGTTCCTACCATCAGTTTACGTCCACTAGAAGTGTTTGTTTTTGCCACTGACAGGCTCAGGCTTTTGTTCTAAGTGTTTCACATCATATGGAAAGGATCTCTAAAGAGAATTTACATTTTTGTAAGCCTAGGATCCTTTTTGTTTAACCAGAAAAAGCCCCAAAATTGCTGTTTCCAGACACACCAGACTTAAATAAATAGTCATTTGTTCTGTGATTAAAAAAAAAAAAAAAAAACTTCATTCAAAGTTAACAGAAACAAATTAAAACTCACAAAAATGTCTTTGTTTATATTTCCCATTCCACTAACAATCAACTCTGGTTTGGTTGAAATAAACCCTTAATTCACCCAGTTAGAGGTGAAAATATGCTGGCTCTCTGTCGGGGCTGTTTCTGGTTGGGATTCTTTCCATGATGTCACATTTACGATAATAATCTGAGCCTGTCAGTGGCAAACACAGACTGCAATGTAACCACTTAAGGCATGTCTGCACCATCAATTTAGGTCCAATAAAGTGCTTGTTTTTGCCACTGACAAGTGTCTGACAACATTTATGGAAAGGATCCCAACAGCGATACACTTTTTTTGTTTAAGATATTTTTTGTGTAACCAAAAACATCTCCAAAATTGCCATCGCCAAACTCACTAGACACATTTTAAATAAAAACATTTAGCATTTTAGCATGTATAGTCTGATGGGTTTGGTGAAAACGCTTTCAGGGCTTATTCTGGTTAAACAAAAAGGTCTACCTCTGTAGGGATCCTTTCCATAATGTTAACAGACACTTAGAATAACAATCTGAGCCTGACATTGGCAAAACAAGCACTTTTAGTGGATGTACACTGGCGATGTGGGTTACACTGCAGCTGTTTCGCAGCTGCCGACTGCAACGCTGTTGCTGTCGCCAATACTGGACCGATTTAAAAAACTGCTGTTTCCATTGGTCACTTGGTCACACACACGGGGAAAACAGAGTCCAAGTTGAAAATACTGTAGTTACCCTTTAATAAGTGGATTCTGGATGGAAAAGAAACAATGGCCCTACTCTGTCACTGAACTGACAATACTGTGGATTTCCAGCAAAGTCACTACAAGCTGTGGTTGCTTTTTCCATACTGTGATCTACCTCTGTACAAACCCTTCCATGTTAGATCAAGCGCGTCATGAAAAGCTTCAGCATCTGCAGCTGTTCGCCTTAGAAAACCATCACCTGGACATCTTTCCTGCTGCTGCTGCAATAATCCCACAAACTCCACATATGGCTTGACAAACTATTTTTGTTTTCTTACAGAATCTTACACCTTGTAACGCCTCTGCTGCTCATGTCAACATAAATAAAGCATGACATTTTCCAAGTTTTGTTCACATCCTGCAAATGAACTGTAACTCAGCTTGGCAAGATCACCGTTACTGTTCAATTGACATCAAATGTATACAGGCTGGACGGTGAACAAAAGCCAGAGGAGCATTTTAAAAGAGCGAGATGAGGAGATGCCTCTGCCACCGGGCCACTTCAGCAGACAATCACAGTGTAGCAGCCTTTGCTACCTCATGAGGGAGAAAACACTTCACTGGTATCTTAATTTACAAAACTGTGATCATAAAAATAAAGCCTCGGACCTGTGACAATAAAACAACAAGCGGTGTTAACATGACATTACTCCCCGCCCACCCACCCACGCCCAAAACATTAACAAAACAAAACAAAACAAAAAAAGAAAGATAATTCACCTTAACACTCCTTTAGGCACATAAGTCTTTATGGATCCCACTTGTGTGGTGGTCAGGAATGCTTTTCACACAATAACCAAAAACAAACAAAAAAAAAGTGAGGGTGCCTTTTATGGAAACTTGGTGAAAAGAACCCATGTTTTAAAAGACTTGTGTTGGTGGCTTCAGATGAAACAATAACCACTTACAACAACACAACTCTGAACTGCATGCCTGACCAGGATTACAGGACGGAAGATGTCCCGAGCACATCTTCACCCACCTAACTGTGACCTTTACCACATTTTGTTCCACGTTTACCGATGTTTTCTCCTGTTTTGTTGGTGTTATTTTTTTTGTCCTTAAAAGGTTTGTGTCGACACTAAAATCACAATCTAGCCTGGAGTATTGCTCAGCAGCTATTTACAGAATTGCAAAACAAACAATCTGACTGATCTACACACAATATCTCACATTGTCCTGTGTTTATTTTTAGTGGTCCTCTTCATAAAAGAAACGTACTACAAAGTGTAAACATGAAAAGAAACTACTCTGTATAAATGTTAATCCTTTTGCCCCCCCTCCCTCCCTCTCCACCCCACCCAGCCATTGAACCTTATCTGCAAACTGTACGATGACCTAATGAGTGTTTTTTTTAATTTTTGGGACCCTTTACTCGTTTCCGAGTTTTAAGTGCAGATCCGCTGTGCAGTAAAAGGACCTCTCTAACCGTTTCAAGTAAACCCCTTTAATGTCCTGCGTTCTTCCATTCTGCGATCCTTTTTGTTCAAAAGAGAGCTGTCCTCCGTTGGTCTGTTTTGTGGCCTTCTGCCTCTGCTTGCTCGGGTTGACACACACACACACACACACACACACACAGCCCCTTCCTTAAGTGAGTACAATGTTAAACAAGGAAAAAGAAACTAAAAGAAAATCACCTTTCACTTACAAATCCTTCCGTGTTTGCAACATTGAGATGTCAGGCCCCAACATTTAAGTTAAATTTCTTCATTTTTTTTGAACACACAGCAGAATAAACATTGTTTGGAAGCAAGGTCTCCTGGTGGCAAGTCAAAATGTTCAGAGGTCACATTTCTTTTTTTTTCTCTTTTGTTTGTTTATCTTGTTTTTCTTGCCGTTCTCGACAGCTTAGTCCTGCTTGGCCTGAAGCTGCTGCTTCCAGGCCTCGTTCAAGTAAACCAGTCGCTTGTAGTTGAGAATAAAGAGAATGAAGTTCAGCGCATATGTGGTGATGCAGATGATGCAGAAGTCCTTTAGGACAAAGTAGAGGATGTAGCCCAGGTAGAGCGAACCCACCACCGACAAGATGGATGTCGTCATGAGAATAAGGGCGGCCATTGCACTGACAGTCATTCCTACGGCAAGAAACACAAACTAAAGCTTAAGGGCAAAAAAAGGCACAACCTTAGAACACACAAGTAACCTGATGAGTCTGCTCTTTCCTCAGACAGTTCTCCATTTATGTGACCAGCCTCCTCGTGATGACTTTCAGCTCAAACACTGAACAGACTGGGCTTATTATTCTATGGTCACATGAGGTGCAGTCAGTGTTTGTGCTTGTGATATTTCATTAGTCCTCTAACAACCTGGCTTTCTAGACCTGAGATGTAATGGTATTGTATCCGGCAGGTTTTCAAGCAAGATATAAATTTCGACAACGTTTATTATTGATATAGGGTCAAGTTGTGTTACATGATACGCACCACTGTGAATCTCTCCATCTACACTCAGAGAGACACAGAGCTGCTCCTCTGTTTAATCTGTCTGTTCATTAGTCTACAGTGCGACATCGGTCATATGTTGCACGTGCTTCGCTAAATCAGTCTGTGAGATGAATGAAATGAATGCAGCACGCGTACATCCAGCGCTGCGCTGCTAGTTTGTGTGTGAGGTGGACCATAGCGCGTTGCCGTTCTTCTTGGTAGTTGTAGTCTATTGTGTGACATGGAGACAGTGCCTGGATGCAGGTGACAGATCTGTTTTTATAAAATACAGCAACAACACGGCCGTTTAATATACAAGATGCTTATAACGAGGAGTGTCTCTCGCTCCGTCCCTCCCTTGGCCTCTCTGATGATACTCTGTGCATAAATAAGATTAATAACCTAAATAAAGAAAAATATTTAAATCATTTTCCAGCACTAGATTAATTTTAAAGGCAAAGAATTACTTTAGACTCTGATGGGTTTAGGCCTACTTGATACTTTTATACTCATGTCATAGTTTAGTGTCCTGTGCTGCAAACCTTTAAACCTCTGAAGCTCCAGTGCTATGTGCAAAAATCAACGTACACTGTAAATACATATGAACTTCTGTCCATATCGCCCAGCCCTACATTGTAGTATTACAACTTTTTACTAAGGTAAAAGATCGAAGTACTACTGGGGGTGTCACACAGATGGTACCATCCATCACTACCACACATTTAGACAGTTGTGGCAGTACAGGAGAAGTCTTTTATCATGGGAAATAACCAGGATGATATATACATCCTAGTATATATCATGAGGTGAAATAAATGTGTCAACTGTCAAAGATTTTTCCATGACATGCTCTGTGTAACTATTAATACCTCTGGGTGCATTAGACCAGTGTGGGCAACGCCACAAATCAATGAGCAGAACTGCTTCATGAACAGTTGTACTGTTTATCTCTACGGTTTTCAAATGGATGGTTGGTATTTTTGTGTTGTTTATGTGTTTTAATGTGTTTCATGTGTCTTCTGCAGCTGTCACTACGCCGACCAGAAACGCCCAAACTGGCACATTTACAGAAATGTGTCTACAGCTATCAGACACTTACATTTTATGTTCTTTAAGGCCGATTAATGATCATTTTTAGCCAAATTTGAGAAGATTTTTTGGACAAATATGTTCTTTTATTCAAGTATTGCAGGTAATAATAAAGGTTAGTATAAAGGTAAGTATGTGGTCCTGTGCAGAGGAAGGTTTAATGTAGGAATATGGTTATTATAATGAGTTACATTAATTTACATTTTGTCAAAAGGTAAGTGCATGTATAAAGTAAAAAGACACTTTTAGGTTCAGTGTGAGGATTAAAGATGTGTAACATAAGAAGTGTGGACTTTCACACAAAAGAGCTCAACTTTTTTTGACAAAAAGAAATTTAAAGAGGTATACATAAAATTATATTAAAATATCTGTGGCAATGAAAATATTAAATGACTTTAAAGGCCTAATATTTATAAAAAATAACTTTAAGACATTTTAAGGACTTGCACTGTCCCTGTTACTTTAAACTGTGTCGACCGGATAACTGTCACGTTGAACTAAAAACAACACTCTTATTTTTCTTTTATCATTTTCAGCTATAACTGTAACATTTAAAGATATATAGTTAAAAACGGCGGTCCGAACTAACTGATGTTTCTGCTGTGCTAATTTTATGTATCGTGTTGCTCTGCTACCGTCCTTGATA
Organism: Epinephelus awoara; assembly: GCA_035609425.1. Taxonomy (NCBI): domain Eukaryota; kingdom Metazoa; phylum Chordata; class Actinopteri; order Perciformes; family Serranidae; genus Epinephelus; species Epinephelus awoara. Next base: position 21,737,981 of record CM069304.1, on the reverse strand, counting down.
AACACACTGCAAACCGTGTTTTAACCACTTAAAATAATCAATATCAGTTTAAGTGTACGCTATATATGGAATATTTTCTTTACCTTAGACACTGCCCGATCAAGGCAGCGGTAGACCAGAAACTCACGTGTCCTGTGAGGTAAAATTACTTTGCGATAACGGCTTCAGTTCCCTGTCGGAAAAGGCTGTCTGACAACAAGGTATAGTGGCGAAAATATTCTAAATATTGCATATACTTAATCTAATATTGATTTGTTGTGGCTAAACAATTGAACATGGAACTGTTTCTACTGGCACTTAATTCATATTAATTAGTCTCTTATCGCCTTAAAGCTTTAGCTTATTTATTATTGCTCTTAATTATTCTGTTTTGTGGGGGTTTTTTTGCTTTTATTGGTGGCATGTGTGAAACACTATTTTGTGTTTATGTGGAGCATAAAAATGACAAATAAAGAAATCTGAATTTTGCTCTGACGTTTGCTCAGCGCCATTTGATTTTATGTGCGTGACGTGGGGATTTTCAACCCTAAGTTACTGTAAAAAAACATTGAGATTCGATCTATAAATAAAGTAGTTGGTTTTTAGATACTCCAGCAAATTCAATACCAGACAAATCGAACATTATTGGTGGTTATTCTGGTTATTGAATTAATTTAAAGTTTCTCAATTGGATTTTATATCATGATATTTTGACATGAAGTGTGACAGAGGATTTAATCCATACAGCCTGCCCCTACTGTCTTCATAACACTAAATTAAAATAAAGGAAAATATAACATGAAAAGGCAAAATTTCTTTCTAACATTAAAGTGTACAGTCAAGTAGTCCCATGCTGCACAGACTCTGGAGTCGTCCTAGCTAACAAATATTAAACAGTCCAAGGCTGTGAGAATAATGAAACTCCTTAAACTGAGTGATCTTGCGTTTAATATGGAAATCTTGACCCGCTGTAGCAGTTTGGCTAAACTGGGCTGCTATTGTGTTAGTCAAATGAGTGGTAACTGCTGTGGCTAAAAGGACCTCTTGTTCTGAGCCAGCGCCAGGTGGCCAGGCGAGCCTACAGGCCACTCGGCAGGCAAACATGTCAAACCAGCATGACTGAGTCAGCAGCGACATCCACGTACTGAGGGGAGGAGAATGTGACTGTGAGTGTGACCCAGTTAAAACAAGTCACACATAAGGAAAAATACATATGATTACTGAGAACTATCAGTGTCAGATTACACTGTGATAAACAGAAAATAATGACTCTGTAGAAACAGTATTGCTTATTATAACTTTTACTACACCAAATCTCTGCGGATATATTTAAATTAAGCCCAAACAACCCAAAATTCTGATTGCAGTTGAGTCAGCTGAGCTTTAAGTACAAGCACCCTGTTTAACTGTAGAGTTAAATTTAGACATGGCTACTAAATATGATGTCAGTGTCATGTGAGTCAGGTTTTGGCAAATACAGCAATGTCAGAGGAAGGCAGTGTTGAGTCAGCCCTAGCTGCTCGTGCAATGGCTCGGGAAATTTGTCACCTGAATCTGCGACACTGACCCTGAACAAAGTGACAGCTTACCTAGAAGGAGCTGAAAGGCATAAAAGACAATCCCGTAGACACTGTTGGGTTGGTTCAGTGCGCTGTCATTTCCAAAAATTGAGCCCAGGAGTCCAAATCCTCGACCCCACCTAAACCACACGGAAACATCAGCAAAGTTAGAGGAAACCAGTGGCAGACTGAATCACAGCTGAAGACTATCGAAACCAAAGAGTCGGACTGAATAAGTGGATATAAAAATAAACAGTACACAGCAATCAGGCCCAGATCTTCCTAATGTAAAACAGGTGTTGACATAGTTTTCATTTAGGGACGTAATTTAGAGTTAAAATAAAGTGAGTAAATTGCAATATATTGGTATATATGTTATCACAATACTCAGTATAGAGCAAAACATTAAAATTGCAATAATATTTCATGACTAAAGTATCATTTAAATATTGTATCGCGTGGCCTCTGTAGATTTCCACCCCTAAATGTTAGCTAGCTCAGTGGTGCTAGGTGAGCTAGCAGCAGATGCATGCTTACTTGGCGGGTGTAATTCGGTAGAGAGAAAATAGTCCTGAGATGAAACTGCTCACAACAAGGACTGTGGATTATCTTGAGTAATGGGTAACCGGGTCATGATTTCTTGATTTTTTTTCATATGTATTTTTTGCCACTTTGAGCACCACAAGCTGAGTGACATCTAGGTCCGTTATGTTGGAGAGAAGGCAGAGATCTCTCCGGCTGATACCTTTAACTCTCGGCAACTCACACCAAAATGATCTTGATTAATAAATAGCACTATAGGGACGCGGAAAAATGAGTACTTCTGATTTTTGCAATGAACTGTCACTTTAAGAGCTCGGTCTCAAAAGGGGGACACTTAATTTATCTGTATTTCTGCGGCACAGACGCTGGTGTGGTGGAAATATTCCCTCGCCCCCACCTGTTGTTCACCACTAACTTCAACCTCATTTCAGTTTGTGCCCCAGTAAAACTGCTATGAAGTGGTATGTCTTTAGTTTGTTTCTATTTATGGCAAATTTCAACATCATTTTGACGTGCCAAGAGATTTCATCAAAAGAAAAACCTCAACCACCAGTGCGGCAAAAGATAAGAAAAATGTGCACTTTTTTTGTTTAATCAAAAACAGCAAAAATGTTCAACATGTTCAGTGAACATATTACTCCTTTTCACAGAGTTGGAAACTGTCTCTCTGCTCTGCACTGCCACAAACATTTCAAGGATGCATTTCATTTCGTGTATGATCTCAAAGAATGTGATCTTGTTGACTTGGGTGCTAGTGTCATATGACTTAAAAAAAACCTCAACATACACTGATCCATTCGCTGACGATTCAAAGTGTAGTACAACTGCACAGGTATATTCATACACTAATTATTTCTTATCATATTTTTATTGTGTTTCAGTAAACATTAGAGTGAATTCAATAAGGTTTTCCATGACTCATTTGAGGCTATGCAGCAGGAACATGGAGATAAGATGCTGGTTTAATAACTCAGACCTTTGTTTCATTTCTTCTCATTTACCACAACAACATGTTCATCCATGCAGCAGTCGACTTCTAAACATCATGCTGTAAAATACTTGGGAATAATGCTAGTAAGAGTTGGGGATAATATCAGTATAAAAACCTCTGTGCAAGTACATGACCATTTTAAATATTTCTATGCATCCATTAGTGTGCAATAAATTAAGCAATCTCATTTCATTTACACTTTGTGGACGCCTATGCACCTTGTGTGTAATAAATAATGTTTTCCTACACTGCAGACGGCCATGCTTTCCATTATTTAAAGACTTTCTGGCTAGTGTTTCAAGGCTTTATCTCAAAAAGATAAGCATTTGAGGAGGCATGCAAGGATACATAACAAACTCAATGATATGCATCACCAAATATAGTGTTTTTACTCTACAGCCCTTGATTGCGTTAGACATGATTAGACTGCTGGAATCTCAGCTGAAGTAGAAACTGATAACTTTCTTTCAGTCATTTACTATCATTTATAAAAGACATTCAGTCACTGATGGTTCACAGCTCATTTTAGTTGACAAAGGCAAGACTGTGTCTAATACTCGACAGTGAATTCACCCACTCATCTTACAAATATGTATTAAGTCCTAGACAGGTTACATTCCAGCCATGCTGTGAGTATCAATCCAAGGTCCGCTAAGACTCATTTGATGAGATTCAATAGGTAGGGTTCACTCGAGTCATTAATAGCTGCCCACAGTCAAGCTGTTATGGGAACTTCACAGCATTGCTTTTATACAAGCGCTATGATTGTAAGACTGTGAATGGATGATATTCGCAATGACTGATTGCTTGCAAACTCGTCCTTGTGAGTGAACCAACTAAGATATATTTCTGATGATCACATGGCTTCAGTAAAACTCTTTCAGCAGCTTTATTTGTGAAGCTGTGGGAATTTAGCTATGGTCCCCTTTGCTGACCTCTGGAGCAGCTTTGTGCACTGCACTTTAGGCAGCTAAGGTGTAGAGTTAAAGCCCGTGGACTGACTGATAGCTGCCTGGTGACATCTGCACGGCAGCTAATGACAGCAGCATGACAGCTAACATGAGTACTAGTGATAGGTTATAAAGTTACCCCAGATTATCAACATTAAGCAAGCTAACCACCAAAAATAATTTTTGTTGCTGGAATGAGTGGACTAGGGCTGCAACTAACGATTGTTGTGGATTATTTTCTCCAATAATCAATTAATCTTTTGGTCTAAAAATATTGGAAAACGATACAGCCATACTGTAACTCAGTGTTTAATGTGCCTGATGAAAACAGTCCCAATAGTACCAGTAATGCATGAAGTAAAAGATGCCAAACCTAGTGGCTAATGTGGCAACTTTTGTCTAAATTGTTTGAGAATAGTTGCACCAGCGATTATACGTTACAGATTAATTTATAGATTATTTTCTCAATTCATCATTTCGGTTTGTTAGAAATCAGTGAGAAAAGCCTGTTGCAATATCCAAGGGCTTACAGTGATGAAGCTCATCAAAAGCTTTGCTTTATCCAACTGACATTTTCAAACCCAAAAACATGTAAGACCAAGGACAGCAGCAAATCCTCGTATTTGAGAACCTGGACACATTTTTTGGGGCGTTTTTTGCTTGAAAAGTGACTTAAAGGTCATCATGGCGGACTCTGTAGAAGAGGACCGCACTGTATGTAGATATAAACAACTCACTCTGAGGTAACGAAAACATGACGGTTTGTATTACAAGGTAATATAGATGCCATATTCTATTTCAGCCAATCACCCACATGCAACCATAACATGAGTCTGAACAAGCCACTGTCAACTTTTGTGCTGAAGCTGGTGTTACAGATGTGTTACCCTTTTATAAACACAGAGCACACAGAGGACCACTCAGTAACTTATCAGCTGATTTAATTCAACAATGCTGACAACCACTGATAGCTAACTGGGGGTCACCCCTGTGTTCCCAGGCTCCTGTGTCTCTTGATATAAACAAACAATGGCAAAATTTTGGAGTTCAAATGGCAAAAGGAAGAAAGAACATAGATGTTTCAAATGCAACTTGAATGGTAAACATCTGTTCAGCCACTGTGGAGTTATCAGTGTCTTGCCCATACATTTGAGGGCGTAACATCTGATTTAAAGGAGCAGCTGAAAACATAAAACCCATTGAAAGGTTACCTTCAGGTGTCATATAAAGAGGACACCGTGCAGGGGAGCATAGGAGCCCGTAACACAGCAATGCTCAGGTTTGTAGGTTATAAAGTTAACCCACAATTATCAACATTCACCCAGCTAACTACCAGAAATCCTAGTTTTGGTGGGCAGAATGAATGGACTCATCCGTCAACACACAACAATACTGTTAGTCTCAACAAGCTAGCGCCAACTTTTGTTAGCTTAAAGTTGGTGTTAACAGATGTGTTAGCTTTTCCAACACAGAGCGCACCCAGTGTGATCGATAGCTATCATAAAGTCATCCATTGATTGAATTTAACACTGTTGTCGGCTCAGTGTTGATAGCTAACTGGCTAAGAAGTGTATCAAATGGGTTGCGTTAGCTAACGGTTAGCAAAGATAGCTCCATCGAGCTACATAGCTAATGTTTTACTTATTAAATGATGAGCTAACAGTAGAGTTATCCCACTCAGGTTATTAAGCTAACCGGCAGCTAGCAGCGGGCCGGCAGTCACAGTTAGCAGTTAGCTTGGGAGCATTTGACAGTTTGAACCGCCACAATAGCAGCACAGCAGCTTCATTGAGCGCTCTTTGCTGAATTCAAATTACCTTGAGCTGAACACTTTTGAACAGCTGATGGAGCTGCTCACGTCGCACATAGCCTTGTAACTGGGGTCCCGGGCCTTTTCCCTCTCGACGTGGAAGGCATATAGAGACAGCAGTATGCCCAGCAGGCAGACGAGAAGCCTGGCTATTCTTTCCCACCGAGGGGTGGACACTCTCAGGACGGGCGCCGCCATCACTCTCTGGCCTAGCTGGAGACACGCATACACACGCAGCGAGTTCGCCTGTGAGACGGAACTGCGACGTGGAAAAGCGTCAGGACGTGACACACCGTCAGGGGCGGGCCGGCGCGAGCTCCCAGGAACACAACAGTAGACAGGAGATATAATAAAAAATATTACATGTCTTTAGTCTTCCTTATTTAATGACATGCAGTGGGAGAGAGCATGGAAAATTGGTTATAAATCCTGCATCAATAACAATTTAATGAAGTGCATTTTAAGATATTATAAACTAAGCACAAAATGTAAGGAAATTTGTGTTTGTTAGATTGTTTTGTTGTTGTAACAATGTTTCTTGGCAATAAATCTTATACTGCTGGAAAACCTGTTTATTTCCCCTTTAAATGGTGCCACATTTGTAAGGAACATGCATTTGTGGGATGAGCAGCAGAGCTGAGTATGTGGGTTGCGCCCATGAAAAATTTGGCAAATCTTTCTGCCAATGCCAAACAGCTTTTTTTTGGCTGTTGCTATTGAATCGGCATGCCATGTTCGACTGATGTGGACAGGGTCCGTGCGATAAGACAACTTCAAGCTGGTGTTGTGCAAAACCAAGTTGCGACATTATTTTGAGTGAGTCCTAGTACCATCTGCAACCTCAAGGCCAAGACGACACCCCAAGAAGACTGTTTCCTCATCCTGTCTCACTGGCAGTCTTCTACAGATTTGCAGTCAAGGTTTGCAGGACAACATGGCTGACGGCTCTCTGCCCAGACAACCCCGAGCAGACAATCTCAGGTCTCATAGGACTGCCATGACTGCCCTTTACTGTCAGGCCCGTTTGCGCTGGTGTCGGCAACACGTGCACTGGAACCTGAACATGTGGAGAAACGTTATGTTCAGCGATGAGTTCAGATTCTGCCTACAGCAGTTGGATCGTAGGGTCAAAGTGTGGAGAAGACGCTGAGAACGCTTTGCTGATTGCTGCACCGATAGAGTAACATCTTTTGGTGGAGGCAGTGTGATGGTGTGGGGCGGCATCTCCCTCAAAGGGAAATTCAGCTGTTCAGCAGCTCATAAAAGACAAAAAAAAAACAACCACACTTCCCCTCATCAACAACAACACAGTGGTATTTAAATAGACAAAAAATAAAACAACTCAAAAAGGGTGCATAAATAAAAATAATAAAATACAAGTACAATAATAAAATAAAAATAATAAAATTGTCCATTCCACAGTCCTGTCCAGTTGTGGCGAATGTGATGTGATGTGATGTGTGTGTGTGTGTGTGTGTGTGTGTGTGTGTGTGTGTGTGATTACTGGATTCAGGAGGTCTTATTGAGTCTTATTGCCGTGGGGACGAAGGATCTCCTGAAACGCTCTGTTCTGCAACGCAGTAAATAAAACGCAATAAAACTGTGTTGGAAAGATTTAAACAAAATTAACACATAAGGTAAATCACAACAATACACAATAATAGTATACTGTGATGTCTGTGGACCATATATTTTTTCTTTGTATACAAGAATATTCTGGATTGATGTGGCCAACTTTCTGAAAAAGAAACGTAAGATATATGTTGAAATAAATCTGTTTCATGCTATAGTTTAGTTGAGATAGGACTGACAATAAAATGCTGTATTACAATTATTTACTATTTTAGAAAAATCCCATATTCATAACAAAAAAATGGTCAGGACCCAAGCCAACTGTCTCAATGAATTTAAACAATGAAGCACTAATCTAATGTTAGAAACAAGTTATGAGACGTTTAAGTTATTGATTAATTGTAATATGATGCATATAACACAAACTCTGGCATGAAAACGCAAAATTTGTGTCGTCTTTTATTCATGCGCCTGATGCGCACGCAGAATATACATATTGTGACTTACTGTCAATACATACAATATTATACACACATAGTTTACAGTACTTGTGGTTAGTAAGTAGTTATGTAGTACCAGTATGTAGTACATGCAGTGTGTAGCACATGCAGTATGTTTAACCTGCAGTATGTAGTACACGTAGTATGTTTAACCTGCAGTATGTAGTACATGTAGTATGTTTAACCTGCTGTATGTAGCACGTGTAGTATGTTTAACCTGCAGTATATAGTATCTGTAGTATGTTTAACCTGCAGTATGTAGTACATGTAGTATGTTTAACCTGCAGTATGTAGTACCTGTAGTATGTTTAACCTGCAGTATATAGTACATGTAGTATGTTTAACCTGCAGTATGTAGTACCTGTAGTATGTTTAACCTGCAGTATATAGTACATGTAGTATGTTTAACCTGCAGTATGTAGTACCTGTAGTATGTTTAACCTGCAGTATATAGTACATGTAGTATGTTTAACCTGCAGTATGTAGCACGTGTGGTATGTTTAACCTGCAGTATATAGTACATGTAGTATGTTTAACCTGCTGTATATAATACATGTAGTATGTTTAACCCGCAGTATATAGCATGTGTAGTATGTTTAACCTGCAGTATATAGTACATGTAGTATGTTTAACCTGCAGTATGTAGCATGTGTGGTATGTTTAACCTGCAGTATATCATACATGTAGTATGTTTAACCTGCAGTATATAATACATGTAGTATGTTTAACCTGCAGTATATAGCATGTGTAGTATGTTTAACCTGCAGTATATAGTACATGTAGTATGTTTAACCTGCAGTATGTAGCACGTGTGGTATGTTTAACCTGCAGTATATAGTACCTGTAGTATGTTTAACCTGCAGTATATAATACATGTAGTATGTTTAACCTGCAGTATATAGCATGTGTAGTATGTTTAACCTGCAGTATGTAATACCTGTAGTATGTTTAACCTGCAGTATATAGCACGTGGAGTAGGTTTAACCTGCAGTATATAATACATGTAGTATGTTTAACCTGCAGTATGTAGTACATGTAGTATGTTTAACCTGCAGTATGTAGCACGTGTAGTATGTTTAACCTGCAGTATATAATACATGTAGTATGTTTAACCTGCAGTATATAGCACATGTAGTATGTTTAACCTGCAGTATGTAGCACGTGTAGTATGTTTAACCTGCAGTATATCATACATGTAGTATGTTTAACCTGCAGTATGTAGCACATGTAGTATGTTTAACCTGCAGTATATAGCACATGTAGTATGTTTAACCTGCAGTATGTAGCACATGTAGTATGTTTAACCTGCAGTATGTAGTACATGTAGTATGTTTAACCTGCAGTATGTAGCACATGTAGTATGTTTAACCTGCAGTATATAATACATGTAGTATGTTTAACCTGCAGTATGTAGCACATGTAGTATGTTTAACCTGCAGTATATAGCACATGTAGTATGTTTAACCTGCAGTATGTAGCACATGTAGTATATTTAACCTGCAGTATGTAGCACGTGTAGTATGTTTAACCTGCAGTATATAGTACATGTAGTATGTTTAACCTGCAGTATGTAGCACATGTAGTATGTTTAACCTGCAGTATATAATACATGTAGTATGTTTAACCTGCAGTATGTAGTACATGTAGTATGTTTGACCTGCAGTATATAATACATGTAGTATGTTTAACCTGCAGTATGTAGTACATGTAGTATGTTTAACCTGCAGTATATAGCACATGTAGTATGTTTAACCTGCAGTATGTAGTACATGTAGTATGTTTGACCTGCAGTATATAATACATGTAGTATGTTTAACCTGCAGTATATAGTACCTGTAGTATGTTTGACCTGCAGTATATAATACATGTAGTATGTTTAACCTGCAGTATATCATACATGTAGTATGTTTGACCTGCAGTATATAATACATGTAGTATGTTTAACCTGCAGTATGTAGTACATGTAGTATGTTTAACCTGCAGTATATAGCACATGTAGTATGTTTAACCTGCAGTATGTAGTACATGTAGTATGTTTGACCTGCAGTATATATCACATGTAGTATGTTTAACCTGCAGTATATCATACATGTAGTATGTTTAACCTGCAGTTTGGCCACTGTGATATATCATTGGCTCCTCTGTTATTGATCCACCTATATACTAAATCCCCCTGTGGCCTATAGGCATACTGAGTCTGAAACAACAACAACAACAACAACAACAAACAGGACATCTTCCTCTTCTTCTCTGGAGTTTTACAGCAGCTGGCATCCTCAGTGTTGCAGTGCTGCCACCCTCTGGATCTGGTCCATTTCTGCACCATCTTCAGTTTAGATCCTTTTTTAGTCCAGAGTCTCTCCAGAAGTCACACAGTCATTTCTGCTCCTGTCCTTTCCCTCCCTGCTCTAAAATGCTCCTCACTGATATTTCTCTAAACCCCAGCTCCCTCATTTCAGTTGACCACACCTCTCTTTCAGCCCTGCACCTCCCACATGACTCAGGTACATGCTGTACTGTCTCTGTGCTGCTGGCACTGCCTCGCATAACCCAGTTGGGTGCGTCTCATTAAGGCTGATCCTGACTTGTCTGATCCAAAAATAAAAAATAAAAACATAAAAAAGATTCTTCTGATCCCGTAGATATTCAGCTATCCCAAACACATTTCAGTCACTAAGGGTCAGTAAATTACTTGTGTGTGCATTAACAACGACGTTATTACAACAATTTAGATTTTTTTTTTCTAACAGTGATTTGATATGAATGGTGTTTAGTTTACCATACATAACACACTTGTTCATATACAGAGGAAGAAAAAAGACTTAAGAAACAATAATACATGAATAAATCTATAAATACAGGAATGAATGAATAGAAACTCATTTAAAAAAATAATTAAACATTGAAACAAAAATGCAAATGAATAAATAAGATAAATAACAAATAAATGAATACAGGAATAAATCAATCAATAAATAATAATAAACAAATAAATATAGAATAGGGAATAAGGGAATAAATAAATACACAAATCAATAAATAAATGTTGAAAAAAAAATAGAAAAAAATAGATACATTCATTAACACATTATCACATTAATTAAATAAATAACTATTTAAAAGTTGGTGATAAGTAAATATAAAAAATATCTTAAATGTTTATTTAGTTCTGTACAGCTATATTTATTTATTTATGTGTATTTCTATATGTAAATGAGGTAGGAGGGCCTAATCTCTGCATTTATTTATTTATCTGTTTATTTATTCCAGCATTTTTTTCCCGTATTTATTTATCTAGTTATTTCAGCGTATATGTGTTTCGGTAATAATTAATTATTTCATTTCAGCAATTACATATTTCTGTATTTGTTTAATAATTTATTCATTCATTCATACTTATGGCAGTTGTCCTTCCTACATATAAAAATGTTCACGAAATACAAAAACAAAGGTTCAGTCCGACATGAACAGGTGTACACGAATGCCTACACAGTGAAATAACATAAACATCAATATCCAGTACAACAGTAAAGCACACAGCACGTACAGCAGGTATAAAAGCACACAGCACGTACAGCAGGTATAAAAGCACACAGCACGTACAGCAGGTATAAAAGCACACAGCACGTACAGCAGGTATAAAAGCACACAGGCTCGCGCATATTTCCTGAGTCAGAAGTGGCACAGCCGCGGTCACGTGACTCCGTGTATATAAACACAGGGTGACCTCATCTGTTTACTCGCTGAGACTCGTCTGCTTCACTAAACTGCTGCATTCCGTCTCCAAATGGCGACAGACATGGAAAGATTCGTCTCCTTCGAGGAGGCTTATTATGATCAATACGACTATTATAACCTGCTCGAGTACTCGTGTCACGCGTGTGGAAAAGGCAGATCCAAGAAGGAGATCGAGCTGAACACAAACCGCCATTGCCCCGCAGGACACGAGAGGAAGATTGCAGAGAAATTTCACAACAGCCAAATGAAGCGCAGGAGAACCAAGAGCGCTTCTTCTTGATGCTTTGACAGGTAACAGTGAAGCTCTGTAGTCTGAATATAATCTTTATTTATCTCTGCAACAAGCTGCCTTTGTGATGAAAACACTGCCTCCCACTTGGATATTTGCATAACGAGATCCTGCAAGATTACAGCCATAAATGTCAGGTGAACAACGCCTGCTTGTGATCGGTGTAATCTGAGCGCGGAAATTCATGTTTACATACTGGGTCACTCTCAGGTGGAGACATGTTGAGCAAACACTTTGTTTTTCTGCATGTTTTTATTCACCACATCTGTTTGTAACACAACAAAATCAACATTCTGCAGTTTTGCCTATAGGTGGAATAACTGCTGTGGTACTTCTGGTACCCTAAATTGTGTTATTATTATCATTATTATTATTCCACTTGTTAGTCTTGGCTGACCAACAGTCTAAAGGCCAAAGACAGTCAATAAAAAAAAAAATCTGGAAACAGTGAATGTGCTTTAACCCTTTGAAACGTGGAGCGACATCACTTCTGTTGTGCTGCTGTCAGACGCCTTTAGCAAGGATTTAAACCTTTAAACCCTGAGCACAGTGGTGTGGTTTCTTTCAAAAACATGGGGGGAAGGCAATAAGCAGCTCCGCAAAATAAATGTCCCTAAAATTGCAATTAATAAAAAGAAAGAAAAAAAAGAAACGTGGAATAAAGTCCCACAAATTGCAAAAAATAAATAAAAGAAAATAAGAATTAATTTCGAAAATTATATAAAAAATAGGGTGAAAAACTATATTTATAATTATTATTATTATCACATTTTTAAATGATCTTACATAATTATTATAATTTCTAAGCACTCTTTCCAGGCCATTTTCTTGTTTGTTAATTTTCAACTTTTTTTTCCTACTCATTTTCTTGGTTTTCTTTTTTCAATTTTTTTTTTTGATTTCTCTTTTTACTAATTTCTTGCTATTTTTTTCAGGTAATTTCTTCTTTTATTGCTCACTGCATTCCTTTTCCAAGTGTTGAATTATGACGCAAACGAATAATTGATTATCTAAATTATTGCCGATTAATTTTGCAGCCAGATGACCAACTGAATTGAAATGTTTCCAAAGACGCCAATACATAATAGAAGATAACAGTGGAAAGAAAACAACAAACAACAAACAAAAGAATACTCAAAAAAAAACAAAAAAAAAACACCACGCACATCCAAAAATAAATACTGGGAGCTGGACAGAAGAACAAATACAAAAACAAGTCCGCACCCCAGAAACTGCTCCTTTTGGAAATGTAATCGGATCACCACATGTGACATTTCATCAAACAACAAACAAACAACAACAGTAATGAAACATACATATACAGATAAATAAATGCATTGATAATAACCACATTATGAAGCACTGGGAGGGTTTAAAAAAGAAGTCGTCGACATAACTCAGACCAGCATAGCCTCAAAAAACAACAACAGAAAACGATTAATCAATTAGTCAACTGACAGACAATTAATTGTCGATAAATTAGATAATCAATAACTCTTTTGTGTGTTTTTAAGCAAAAAATGCCAAACATTCACAGTTTCCAGCGTCTCAAATGTGAGAATTTTTGTGTCATTGCAAACTGACTATTTTTGGTTTTTAGACTAACACTAACAGGTGGAAGATGTTAACATGAGATCTGGGGAAAACTGTTGCTTATATTTTATTATTTTCTGACTGTTTTATGCACTAAACTAAATGAGTAATCAAGAATATAACCCACAGATGGATAGATGATGAAACGAGTAACAGCAGGATGAGATGTGTGACGACCCTTTACATTCTGTTTTCCACACAGATCCGGACACAAAGTTGGATTCCTGATGTTGACTATGGCCAAGGTTTTGTTGTTTTCCCTGACACAGTGAGCGGAGCGCTGTCACACCGAGAACGTGCCCAGCGACCGGTCACCAGACAGCTCCCCATTCCAAACTCTGTAACAAGACTCTGCCCCGATCAAGTTACAGCTGTGCAAGAATAGTTTATGTTGAGCTATGTAGGTCAGTGGTGTGTGTGCTTGTCATTTCTGTGGGTGCAGAAGATATTATACTGTATTTTGATTCAATAAAATGTGATGTTAACTAAAGCAGGTTGGGTTTATTTTTATTTTTTATTGCTCATAACTGAATACAAATTGTATTTGAATACCGCTGGCTTAGTTCTGTTAAGTAGGCTGCAACAGCAGATGTTAATCCTCCGTATAGTCAAGGCCTGCTCTGTTTACTTTTTGTATTCCAAAGGAGTGTCATGCACACCCGGACACCAAGGTCGATGGGCATTTCCTCTAAAAATGGCCCAGGACACAGCCTGCAGCCTGAGAGGAGATTTGTTTGTGCATTTTAAACTGCATGATCATTTTATCATTTTTTAAGAGTTGTCACTTCACTTAATTGTAGAAACTGACTATAAACCACATTTGCTTCACCCAACAAGGCTCCTAAATCCATGTCTTTCACTGCATGATGAGCAGTGACAGTTAAAGTACATCACTGATAAATGAACCAGAGGCTCACCACTATCAGCATTTGGGTTTAATTAGTGTTGGACTACTGGCTGAACTGTGAACGCAGAAAAAATGCATGTTTAAATAAATAAATAAAGTGACAAATAAATTCATAGATAAATATAAAAAATAAATAAATGCTGAAACAATTATGGAAATAGATAGGCTACATTCCTTTCAATTCCTAATCATACCTAATTACATATATACGTACATATCCATATTATTTATATTTATACTGTGTGACATAGCTGTGCAATTTGTATTGTGCAATATTTGACCTCTTGCTGTGCAATTATATTTATAGGCTGTATTTCATTACAGTAAAAATACCACACACCATGTGTGTATGTCAGTCATCCTGTGCAGCTATCAATCATGGACATACAGTATCCATACAAGTGTGTGTGTGTGTGTGTGTGTGTGTGTGTGTGTGTGTGTGTGTGTGTGTATGGTGTGCAAAGATTTCATATATTTTTTTATTTAATCTTGATCTAATTTATATTTTTGTAATATTTTTTAATCAGTTTTTAGCACTCATCTTTTTTTTGGTTCTTTCTCGTGCTTATGACTCTTGAGGTGCTGTAATGTGCTGTTATGGGATTAATAGTCTTTAAGTCTTTATGTTATCATTTTGATATGGTTTTTAATTTGCAGTTATGTTATAGCCTTTGTCTTTAAGCTCGCTTTTGTTGTGTTTATGGTTGTTTTTTTAAAATATCATTTTCATCTCCATCCTTTTCTCTATATTTTGTTTTATTGTTGTACTTTTTAGTCGCGATACATTTCTATTTTATTTTATTTTATGCAGTCTGTGTTGATTCGGGCATGTTTGTATGGAAATAAATTTGTTATCTCAAATGCTTTTATTTTGAAGGACGGGTATACCAACCGGAAGTACTATCATTCACTTCCTGGTCTTCTTCACGTACATCCGAGCCGCTAGGATTTTGCCCACTTCGTTCGTCCTATATTTATATTTTCTTACCGTCAGGATGCAGATTTGCAGTGTGTGCAGCGAACACCCACCGAAATACAGATGTCCAGCCTGCAAAATAAGATAGTGAGTAACTTTAAATAGAATAAATACTTGACAAATATTAGCCTTAGCTACCGAGAGGTAGCGCTAAAGCTAAATTACGATTCAGAGATAGTGCTGTGACTTACCTTGTGCTTGGTTCACTTTTAAACATGGAAACCATGTGCTCATATGTACAGAGAGCGCCATTATACTAAAGTTAAGTCCTATAAGCTACACGTGTAAACAAATGTGGACATCAACACCACATGGGATTGCAGTCTGTTAGGAGCATCAGCGCCACCTTCTGGTCCGGAGTGTGCATCACATATTGAATCTTACACATAAACCCTGTTCTTCCCATAATATAAAATATTTAAATCTGCATTGTTGCTCCACTTTAACGGTTCATTTATGATTTTATACTAGCATGGCGTCCATTGCCTTTCTTGTTCACACTGAATGGCTAAAACTAATGATTATTTTCAGTATTGATTTATCTGCCCATTATTTTCTTGATTGAAGACAGTGGAATACGTCCTGTGTTATTAATAACTGTGTTTTTTCCTCTCACAGTTGTTCACTTGGCTGTTATAAGAGGCATAAAGGTAAATTTGATCTCAGTATTGTAATGATGTCATAATGTGCTGTTTTGATGAGATGTGATCATATGTAGAGGACATATTACACGGATCCACCATCTAATTCGTTATTTGTCCATAGACACCTGCCTTCCTGTTGAGCAGCCTGCACCATCTGATCCTGAGACTAAGGAGACTTTCAGCACTGGTATGTTAATATGTCTCTGAAGACTCCTGTGATTCTGTTTCTTAGTATAGCGTCAGTATCAGCCAGCATGAGCACTAACAATGCTATATAATGTAAAAGGTGGTGAAAGACTGGTGATACTGCACTCAAGAATGTCTTGCTGTTTCACTGTGTTTGCAGAGACGTGGACTGTTGATGATCTTCTGCGTGAAGATGACATCACTGACAAAGTGCCTCTGCAGAAGCTTCAGCTGCTAGGTATTAATCCAACTGTACCTTTCGTCTGCTCTTTAGGGACAGTTTGGATTTTTGAAGTGGGGTCGTGTGAGGTTCTTATCCATAGTCAGTGTGTAACCTACAGTAGAGGGTGGTTGGCACACCCCCAGTTTGGAGAAGCAGGCAGGAGTACTGACACAGGAGCTAAGCAATGTACTGCTGTGGACGGGGGCAGCAGCAAAACAAATTTTTCAGTTTAAGGCCCTGTCTGTGTGTATAAAGATATTTTTTAAAAAGGATATTTTCTTCTACTGTTTGGCTTCGTGTTTCATGATTTTTTTAAAACAACCTCAGAGTGCAGATGTTTCAAAACTCTGTTCACTTTGTATCTGTGCAGACGTGTAAAACGGAGTGTTTGGAAAGCGATGACGTAATTTTCTCAAGGTGCTCATGTCAATTTTTGCTTTGTGTAGTGAGTGAACGCCAGAAACGACAATGGTGGACTTCTGGTTTGTTTAAGTGTTGTCAGCCAACTAGTGTTTTGGACGTGTAACTGCAGAGTGACACAGACAAACTACCGCACAAGTATAAATGCTCACAACGGTGTAGGGTCAGCCGCACAACTATATATATAAGTTTTTAAAAAAAAGTCAAACGTGGATAATTAATATTTTCCTATTTCCTCTACAGGTCAGTCACAAGAGCTCAGAGATCTTCTCTGTAACCCCCACCTGAGACAGTTACTGCGCTCCGTTGACAGCGCGGACAGCAAAGCAGACGCGATGAAGGCCGCCATGCAGGAGCCTCTGTTTGTTGAATTTTCAGATCAGTGTTTGAAAACTGTAGAAAATCAAGTGTTAACATCCAGTGAAGCGGATGATTTTTAAAATGGTGCCTGCATTGGTTTTTCTATCAGATCACTTTTTTAATATATTTTTGTATGAAGTTTTGGAATAGGCATGTTGTGCAGTTATTGTTGATCTAAGTTTCCGTGCCTTGTCATGCTACAATATGTATATATATGTTCAAATAAACGCTGAAATGTTTTATCTCAGCTCCTGAGTCAACGCTAAA
This sequence comes from Epinephelus awoara, assembly GCA_035609425.1. Classification (NCBI taxonomy): domain Eukaryota; kingdom Metazoa; phylum Chordata; class Actinopteri; order Perciformes; family Serranidae; genus Epinephelus; species Epinephelus awoara. The sequence goes on along the minus strand of CM069304.1, from coordinate 21,720,474 downwards.
GTTTTTACAGTCTAGTTAAAGAAGTCGCTCGAGAAATGGCTGATCGTGTAAACAAAGTTTGAGTTGAAAGGAAAATGTTGTAACACTGACATTTATTTCAACAAAACATTTAAATAACATGTCTCAAGTTGTACATTGATCCCGTAGTACCACTGACAGAACAGTATACAGATTTCAAATCAGTCATAATGACTCAATGACACATTTCAGTCAGTCTAAAGCTGGCAAACGTTAAATATTTAGCGAGCAAATGATGATATGCAACAAATCAACAGAGCTGTCCCTGTGGGTAATGTGTTGGATCAAAAGCTAAAACAATAAACATCAGTGTTGAGTTACAATAATACATTTTTATGACATCACTTATTACAAAGATAATAAAATCCGATGGCTATAGTGTTTGTTCTCCCACAGAAAACACTAGTGTGAAAATACTTTGGTACGTTTTACAGTACTGGCTTAATGCTTTGGACTGCAGCAGATTAAATCCACACAGGAAGTGGTTTATTATAACGACCCTTTATCAAAACAAAAAGCAGCAATTTAAATAAACCTGGCTTCATCATTTCCCTGTTTCACATGAGTGCGTCTTCATGCGTGTCTGTTGCTGTGTGTGAGCAGGTGTGTGGTTTTAATGTGCAATATGTGCTTTACATGTGCAATACTTGCTTAATTTCTTTTTTTCCCCCAGCATAAATCACACTCAAAATTATGGAAGTCAGTTTTTGCAAGTGTGTTGAAAAAAATCTTGTGAGTCATAATGAGAAACTTTCTTAGAATATTTATGATGTAGTATCTGAAAATAAGCAACTTTTTCATACAGCTTACCAGAAGAAAATGTTGTCATTGTACATTTGTGGCATCGTATTAGCCTCCAAACATTTTTTTTTAGTTAGGGACTGTTACTGTTTTTCCTGCTGCTTTTCAGCCCCCAAATGCAGATGGTTTTTAGTGACTCATAGCTGGTTTTCTAGTGGCGTTGCAGCCCCTAAGTGTGAGAGTATTTTAAGGAGCCATGGCCGTTTCTCCAGCGACATTGTAGCCCCCAAATGTGGGTGTATTTTAAGCCCCCCCATTGCTGTTTTTTCAGATGCTTTTCAGCCCTCAAATACAGATATTTTTTGTGACCCATAGCTGGTTTTCTAGCAGTGTCTTGCCCCCCAAATGTGGGGGTAGTTTAGGGACACATGGCAGTTTTTCCAGCAGCTTTTCAGCACCCAACTGTGGGTATTTTTGAACAAACTGGCTGTTTTTTGAGCAACATTTTAGCCCCCAAACATGGGGTTGTTTTAGGACCTGTTGCTGTTTTTCCAGCAAACTTTTTTAAGGACCCATTTTTGAGCGCCCTGTCACTGTTGTTCCAACGGGGGTAGTGACATGAAAAGCATTTGTTTTTTACCAAGTCATTGCTGCTTTTCCAACAGGCACTGTGCCACTAAAAACAGGTATTTTAAGCATGATCTCTTCTTAAACCATAAGTGATTGGTTTTTGTGTCTAAACCTAACCACAGCTTTAAGTGTCAACTTACCTGTCACATAAAAATATACAAATGTAACATATCCGTGGTTTGAAGAAACATACAATGAGAACTTTTTTTCTGACAACCAGGTTGCAATATTTTGACTTCTGCCTACCATCAGGCCTAAATGAAAATACTGAGAAAGTTTCTCATTATTTTACAAGACTAAGTCGAATTTTGAGATACTTTTTTTCATCACATTGGCAGAAATGGGCTTCCATACTAAATAAATGCTGGATGTTGTTATAACATCTGCAATCGTATCTGCATCTGGCCCACTTGTTTTTACACCCAAAATAAGTCTATAAAATCCCACACAAATAATCACCCTTAAATAAATACATATACTAACAGCCCATTTGTGATTTGAGTGTAGATTCAGAGAAAGGCACTCGTAGTTTGATCAACAGTCAGACGTTCAAAAGAGGCAACAATTAAATAAAACCTGCAGTCCTCTGTTTATGAAGGTGCTGAGGCTGTGCAGTGTCATTTCAGCTCTCCAGACAACACTAATTTTAAAAATGATTCCATGTTGGTCTTGTCCTACAGTGACATCATTGTCTCAGATGTGGCAGTTTAGTGGTCAGTGTTTCTGGACAGGCTACTGACTGAGATTTTAGATTAGAGAGATTTTTTTTTTTAGTTCATGGAACCTGAACACCACTAGAGATGATTTATGATGAGAAGGTCAGGTTCACATTGTAGTGCATTATTACAGAACTCCTCAAGGATCATGGTGAGATTTTTTTTTGCCTTCCCTCACATTACGTCTTGCATTCCCTTGCAACAGTTTATAAGGTGAAAACAGTGGCAGTTGACAGCAAGGGGAGAGAAAAGGGAATGCAAAGAAATAATCTCGCCATGACACTTGTATATCATGTTACCTGGCCTCCTCATAGGTTTAAATATTTTGCCAGGGTGCAGGTCTTTGCACCCTTGTATAACAGAGTGAGATTAACTTTGGCATTCTAAGTCGGACCTGAAAATAATCACTTTAAACACAAAATGGCAGCATAAAACACCAGGTTTGTTCCCTCCGTGTCAGCTTATGGAAGAGCAGCTGCTTCACTGCAACACCTTGGTGCCTGATCAGTCTGTGTCCGTGAAATCAACATTTAGTGTTCTGCATAACTCTTACAAAGTCTTCTCTAGCAGGATGGCGTTGAACCCCGTCACGTCACTCTTAATGCCTGGTTGCCTGTCAGCGTAGAGGAGCGGAGATCGCTGACAGTGCAGCTTTACGGATCCCTGAGTGGAAAAAAAACCCATCTCAAATGACCGATTATAAAAATCATCCACATGATTAAAAACCTGATGGTAGATTTAACAGCCCTCACCTTGGGTTGAGCCCGTATGGAGGCGAGCTCCTCCGAGTACTGGTTGGTCTTCACCTTGTACTCCCCCCTCCTGGAGGGCAGGTTGAGGGAGGCCATCACAGACACCATCTTCTGGAAGCCTGTGGCCGTCAGAGACATAGTGATGGATGGGGCTGAGGCCAGAGCCAGGCCCATGGGCCACCCTCGCACTGGAACGGGCTCTGGGATGGAGGAGAGCTGCACGGAGCCCCGCTCCCTGACAACGGGGTTCAATGGCGGCACTTCTTCCTCCACTAGGTCCTTTGCATCATCCAGTTCTGCGTCAGCCACAGACTTCAACAGAGTCTGACAAGAAAACAGAACAGACTTTAAAATCCTTCTCCTAACTTGCAAAACTCTAAATAATCTTGTTCCATCATATCTTAGAGAGCTCATAGTGCCATATTATCCCACTAGAACACTGCACTCTGAGAATGCAGGGTTACTCGTGGTTCCTAAAGTCTCCAAAAACAAGAAGAGGAGCCAGAGCCTTCAGCTATCAGGCTCCTCTTCTGTGGAACCATCTTCCTGTTTCAGTCCAGGAGGCAGGTATTCATGGTGTATATGGAGGGAAGCAGCTCTCTCGGGGTGTCACGTTGAAGACAGCAGGTGGCAAAGAGTGATGACAGCAGTAGAATTAAGTGTCAAGATGAGCTCAGAGCTACTGTTCAGAGTGCTAAACCAGAAGTAGCAAGCTCAGCCAGCGATAGTCTCTAGTGCGCTTGCTCTGTGGGCTCAATGATGGAAGCAGTGCCAATCATCTAGGTAATTTCAAACCACGGAAATAGAGCTTTTTTCGCTTCATATGCCACCGAGCAACTTTGATAGGAACAGGCCTTCAGCTGTATCCAAGTCTCTTTATGCATACACGTCTGAACCCCCCCCGGCCAACTTAAGCTTATCAACTGTACTGTTGTGTGTACGTCTTTAATCCTGTTACCTTCTTGAGAGCAGGTGGCCTGGTACTGTGGAGAACCACCGAATTGCGAGAAAAAGAAAGAGCTGGACAGAGTCACGACAGAAGATCATAGACTGTACTTGGTTTTTGGAGCCAGAAGTGATCATATTTGGGTGAGAGGGTGGAGCTGCGGAGGAGCAAGGAGCGGATCTGACTGAAGCTGAGGACATTATCAGCAGACAGCCTGTCACTGAAAGCTGCCTGCCCTTAATTATGCGTAACTTTAAGCCTCAAATGTAAACAGGTTTATCAGTTTATCAGTTCTGAGTCGCATGTCTTTAATTGGTTTATTCTTAATCTTCAATATTATTTCATGAGGTTTTGTTCTTAGTTTTAATGGATTTGAGTCACTTTTATGTATTTACATGCATAGCCTGTACAGCACTTTGGTCAACTGAGGTTGTTTTTAATGTGCTATAGAAATAAACTTGACTTGACTTTTATGGTCGGTTGCTGGCTTTGTTTTGTGCCTTACCTACCTTGTACTGAAATGTGCTGCATAAATAAAGTTTTGCACTGGAAGGCACTCGTGCATTGGCTCTGGAGGCTGCGTCCACCTCTTTTATACAGTCTTTGGCAAAAAAATGTAGAATGTAGAAAGAATGTATTCTTTCCAAATCTCACCTTCCACTTCCTCCAGGTGTTCTGGATGGTTGAAGCTGCTGTGTTCCACCTGTGCACCTGCCTCCTGACCCGCCAGGACCGCACCGCTGCAGGAGGCATAAAAAACACATTCAACATCTGACCAAGCCATTCATCCTGCAAGTTTAATCTGTGTGTATTGTGGACAGAAGTGTTTACATAGTCCCATTCAGAACAACAGTTAATCAGGTCTGTGCTCGGCAGAGATCAACAGTGTCAATCTGCAAACATCGTGTACAGACTCCACCAGCTGGTTCCTGTTGGCCAGACACTTAGGTCAAAGCCACGGAGCTCAGCAGTACCTGGCCTGGGCATTAAGAGTTTACCTGCTTGGATCAGGGTGGCAGACTGCTGGCGGGCGCGGCGTCTGCGGCGCTGGCGCCTCCGCCAGCAGCACTGGATGGAGAAGGCACACTGAGACAGGATCTTCTTCCTCTCATCCTCCAGTAAATCTAGCTGTGAGACAAGAGACAGGAAGGTCAGCACCCCTGAGAAGACCAGGTTTGCTTTACAGGCCTGAGAAGTAACTGAAACGTGTGAGGATGCCTGTGTACATAAATGACTGACCATTGACTGGGTGAGAAAAACTTTGGTCCTCCCACAGTGCACCCATGAATTGTGTTTGTCACTGTCGAGGTTGTGCGAGGTGTCAAACGCCTTCTGCTGCAACACGACGCTGAGGAGCTTCTCCACGTTTTGCCGAAGAACATCGTTGCTGTCAGACTCCACAGCTACAACAGAGAGGAATTACAGTGAGGCACTTGAGAGACAATTCAAGTTAGGGCAGAACCACAGAGATTTACTTTTACCACACAGTCATTTTTTGGCAGTCAGTGAGGTGAAAATTGTTCAGTGGGTGAAGCGTGAGAGGACAGAGAAATCTATCAGAATCAACAGCACAGTTTGCACAGACACTGATGATATTCAGCAGCATGTTCCTCAAACATTCATACAACAAGAGACATGCTAGTGGCTTTATGAGGCTAAATGCTAACAACAACGTTAACATGTTTATGTTTAGCAGGTGTAATGTTTACCATGTTCACCATATTAAACTAAGCACAAAAAGTAAGGAAATTTGTGTTTGGTAGATTATTTCTTTGTTGTAACAATGCTTCTTTGCAATAAATCTTATACTGCTGAAAGCCTGTTTATTTCCCTTTTAATGGTGCCACATTTGTAAGGAACATGCGTTTGTGGGATGAGCAGCAGAGCTGAGTATGTGGGTTGTGTCCATGAAAAATTTGCCAAATCTTCTCTGCCAGTGCCGAACAGCTTTTTTTTGCTGTTGACTCTTGTTTGATGGCCAAGAAGCATTGTTACAACAAAGAAATCATCTACCAAACACAAATTTCCTTACTTTTTGTGCTTAGTTTATATAGCTGTTTGGGGCTCAGGTGTGTTACAAAGTAAGCACAGTGTCGAGTGTGAAGTCATTTGTAAGAGCAGTTCTGTAGAAAGCTGCAAGCAGCGATACCACAGGCCAAACAATCTGCACTAGTTTCATCAAAACCCTTGAATGTCTGCCTCATGGTGGTGCTACACGACAAGTCAGGTGATCACTACAGTCATCAAGGTACATCCAGTAGTTGTTGACACATTCCAGTCTGGAACGAAGAGGCAGACAGACTGACAGCAACACTGCATGTTTAGCTGAACTTTAGTTGAAGCATGCACTGATCAGGAATGAGTAATGAAACATGCAGCGACGTGCAAGGCAAGCTCTGAAAGTCAGAGGTGCATGCATTTACCTGGAAAGTTCATAAGAAGTTGCAAATTTTGTTAGAAAGTCTTGTTTTTATACACCAAATGGAAAAGTTCCCAGGACAGGAGAGAGCTGAGGATCACAGTTAATATGAGGGCTAACGAAGGAAAAGGTGAATAAACCAGCAGACCTGAAGAGAGGAAATAAAATCACTCTTTGTCCAGAGTAAACATCCCAAAATTGACCATAAATTGATCCCGCAACAAACTGTACTTACCAACATGATGACTTCCTGACTTGAAATTTGAATGTTTTAGAATCAGGCCGTAACGCTGCAGGAAGCCTTGGAAAGGAATTCTGTACAACCAAAAATTAAGAGAATCGAAATCAAAGAGAAAGAACAAATCATTTGAGAATAACCTCAATTTTTTCCAACCTGGACCCTATTTTCCCATTTTTTTCTCTCCAAGTGATGAATGAGAACAACAATTTTTGAAACGGCCTCTGTACACACTTAAATTACTGTTTATTTAAATGGAGTCTGGTGGGTTTGGTGGTTTCTGGTTAAACAAAAAGGTCTGTCTCTGTAGGGATCTTTTCCATAATGTTGTCAGACACTTAAGATAACAATCTGAGCAGTGTGTCAGTGGCAAAAGCAAGAACTTAGTGAATATACAGTGACGATGAGAACATGCCTTGGGTGGTTAAATTGCAGCCTGCATTGCAGTTATTGTTCCCATTTTGACAGAAAACACAGGAAAGAAGGGTCCAGGTTGAAAAATACTTAGTTACCCTTTAAGATTAGGGGTTAACAAAGGAAAATGCTTTACCTTATTGGGAAGCCAGCAGCACTGATATGAATCGTCTCCACGATCCCACAGGCCTCCAGCTGCATGATGACCTGACAGCAGACAGGAAATATCCATTAAAGCATTTTGTAAAAATAGAAAGCATTGCTTCTCGTTGTCAGTGCTGTTAAAGAGAACACCCACCTCCTCCTTTTTGAAGGTCAGTGGTTTGCACTCTGGGTTGGGTTTGATGCAGCGGGTGTAGTGAGGAGTGGTGGTGTGCAGGATCTTCATCAGGCTCTCCAGAGAGTTCTACAATCAGACAATAACATCATCAGTGCTGTGACGCTACGGTCCCCAACAAGCTACTATAACCCTGTGGACAGAGGCTTCAGTTGGCTCTCGCACCTTGAACTTGGAGACCACGGTGACTTTACTGAGCCCCTTGTTCGTTGGGTTCTCGGTTTCCTTGTCAGTGAAGATCTGTTGAAGCAGCGGGTTGTCAGACTTCTGGAGCAGGTCGATGAGCTCTGGTGGCACTGGGTCCTAAAACACAGTCAAGAAGGAGATGAGTGTGTGGACCTGTGGTCAACTTTCAAAGTTTTTCTTAGGCTACATCCACACTGATATGTTCTCTTTTAAAACACATAACTTTTGCTACGTTTCACCTTGCCCCCACACTGCTCCGCCATTTTGGAACCCCTAAAACTGAGACATTCGCTTTGAGACAGTTTTAAATAAAAAAAGATATTAGTGTGATGGTAGTCTCACACACCTTGTTTTTCTCCACCATCCCCTGGATCTGGTAGTTGACCTTGCCAGCGTAATGCGCCACAGTGAAGTGAGGCTCCTTGCTGAACTTGTCCCAGCTGATGTTGGCGTTATCACTAAGCTCCTTCTCCAAACGAACCCTGAACGTCTTCGCGTCGGAGACTCGATTCAGACGACTCTCCTTTAGGACAGATGCAGAAAAAGCTGTCATCATGCAGGTACTATAGATACATGTACTTAATGATAAATCAGTGATTAAGCAAGAGAACGATCACATGGAAACAAAGGGTTAAAAGGAGTGGAGGACAATTAGCAAGTATATTACCTCATTAAGAAGAGAGAACACACTGACGGGGCTTCCCTCTATAAGATCCAGACAGCTCTGATTGTCTTGGTATTTGACGAAGGACCACGCCAACCCCTCAGCCACGTATTCCTCCTGAGAGAGCAAACATGAATATTATGATCTGCAGAGGTTTCACAAAGCCTCCTGGATGTCTGAGGCCAGCAGAAAAACTGTGTCTCCTGAGATCTCTGCATGGAAACTGATACCTGCTGAGCCCTGAGGTAATGAGCCACAAAGTGCTGCTGCAGCTTCTCATTAGCGTAGTTGATGCACAGCTGCTCCAGGTTATTGATCTGGAAACACTCGAAGCCGTACACATCCAGAACTCCTGCAGATCACAGAGAGGAGAGGACGTTAACATGAGTCTCTGTGAGTTACATTAACAGTAATACAGTCTATGAAAGATGGAAAATTACTCAGAGAGGAAAAGCTTTTTAATTAAAGGTACTGATTGGCAGTGGGCAGGACGATTACCACATGAATTCTGTTTGACCAATAAGAGTAAAGCAGCACACAGCTAAATCACACACAATATTTAATAAGCAACAAATCGAAATGACTCCAAATTCTTAGATACTGAAAACAAAAGTAATTTTAACTGATGAACAAGCATTTATTTTAACATTGTATTAGGGCTGGCACGATATCAGGTTTTCACTACATCAGTGTCATGGTCAAAAGAATTCACAATAATGATATTATCTTGATATTCATATAAAAAATTAAAAATGATAATAATTATCGTGTGTTTTGTCTTTTTTTTTTTTTCACAAATTACACTCAAAATTCAAGTGCAGGGAGGTGAAGAGCGAGGCAAAGTGAGAGCAGAAAGAAACTGAAATGTTTTAAGAGACTCTGGATTATTCATCCAGTATCATTAACATGATATCAATATTTCATTTTCAAACGAAATATTGTGTGTGTAAAAACCTTTGAACTCATATTGGTGCATTTCTTAAAAAACATGGGGAAAAAGGCAACAAGCAACTTGGTAAGAAAGGTCCCACAAATTGCAAAAATAAAAAAAATAAAAAATATTTTTTTAAAAATAGTGAAAAAAAGAAAAAAGCTTGGGAAAAACTATATTGATAATTATTATTATTACTTATTTAAAATCGTGGTACAGAATTACTATAATTCATCATTCCCTTGTTTATTTATTTGTTTGTCTTTTCTTTCCTTTTTATTTATTTATTTTTACTAATTTTAATGTTTTGGATTTTCTCTTTTTTACTAATTTCTTGCAAATTTTTGGGATCATTTCTTTTGTTGCTCATTGCCTTCTTCCCATGTTTTTGAGAGAAATAAAGCCAGTTTGCTCAAGTTATCAAGGGTTAAATTCCTATTCTTCTTTCTCTGTGCCATAATGTTGAGAAGAGTTACATAAATCTTTTAGACTGTTATATCTATACATTGCACATATTGTAATTATACTTCACACTGTGATTTTTGACATTTCTGAACAAACTACTTGTTCTAAAGTATTTTTTGTCATATTTGTATTTTTTCTATTCTATGTTAATGTTTCTGGACTTTTATCATTATACACCAAATTTAATGGTGACACACATATTGAGACTGATGATGATTTTTATACCTAACATTTATAATTATGATTTTTGTTTAGTTGTTTCATGAGCATTTATTGCATATCACTGAATTGTGGTTTTACGATCAGTGGATACACTGCTTGTTGTTTTGTTACACTGTGTATAATAAGGTGCCCTTGAGTGCTTTGAAAGGCACCTAAAAATAAAATGTATTATTATTATTGTTATCAAAACACAATAGCAAATTCCTTGAATGTTAAAATCTACGTAGCAGTAAACCCTTCTGATGAAAAGAAACTGGGGAAATATCATGAGTATATTCATTTCAATGATAGTTTTTTACCTATGAAGTTGCACCACATGGATTTGTCTGCACATATGCTGTTGTTGATGAACGTCACCAGCCATTCAAATAATCTGTTGGGAAATAGACACAAACTCTTAATCCTCCTCTAAGAGAGAGCCTGTAAATATAAAGAGTGATTAACAGACACTGTTTATTGTAAACAGACAAACGTGATGGTTTCACATTTGAGTGTTTATGTGGAGTGTTTGACGACAACAGAGACAAAAACAAGTTCCTGCACGGCTGGTCTCCTTCCTCCTTTCCACATAATATTATCACACTGCTGTTATCTGACGATCAAATCCTGGTTCTTACTGGGCGTAGATGACCTTGGCGAGGCAGTCTCTCCTCATGCTGCACTCTGCCTGGGAACAGGGCTTCAGCACGCTCTGCTTCCCCGCCTTCAACGTCCTCACTCTTAGACAGGCCTGAAGCTCCTCAGCCGGGACACAAAGCAGCTCAGCAGCCCTCTGCAAGAAGTCTGAGACACAGGCAGTAAAGGAAGGCTGTTAACTACGCTGTTCATGTTTGGAAAAAACATAAAAATAAAAGTTTTAGTTTCCTCTTTTTCGTTAACAACAACCTGCCATCTCCAAAGAACCTCAGCCAGTGGCCCTACGTGTCTCCTTTGCACGTCTCCAGCAAACCTAAAACACATCCTTGTTGGCTGCGAGACAAGCCTGACACAAGGTCGTCACACCTGGCAGCACACAGCACAGTCAGGTGCTGAAGTGTGTCAATGCCCTGTCTCCTCCATCATCCAGTCCCGCATTTACAAGAGAGTTTGTCTGTGAACGTGTGACTCAATCCATGGCCTGTCTGGTAAAATCAGGCACCCGCCAGCTAGGAGAGGCACGTGACCAGAGGTTATTGGCAGATCTGAATCAGCGGCTAAGCTTCCTATCTGAGATTGCCTCTTATAACTTCAGACCAGACCTCGTGCTTTGGTCCTACTCACTCAGCCTTGTCTACAACATAGAGCTCTCTATGCCCAGGGAGGATGCTGTGGAGGAGGCCTACGAATGCAAGAGCCCTAAGTACGCAGACGCTTAGCAATGTGGCTGGAAAGAAAAGGTTTTCCCAGTTGAAATTGGCTGCAGAGGCTTCATGGGCAAGTGAACTACCAGGCTGCTTAAGGACATGGGAATTTGAGGGCAAGCCCAATGTCAGGCCATCAAAGCCCTCTGTAGCGCAGGGTTAAAAGACACCACTTGGGCCCTGAAATAATGTCAGCATCAACATCTAGAGGGAGTAAAAGCAGCGAGGAATGCAGAGTGTACAGCCCAGTCCGGTGGAGGAGAGCTCAGTCCGGACAGACGTCTCTGCTTGGCTCTACCTTCCCCGTGCTCTTTCTTACTTTTCTATCCATCTAATCTTAATTCGACAGCTTGACAGATGGAGAACCGTCCTATTGACAATATTCCAGCTGTTATTTGGGGTTAGTGACATGGGGAGGATTGGGATTTGATTTCTTGCTTTGTTCCTTGTCATTTACATCGATCAGCCAAAACATTAAAACCACTGACAGGTGAAGTGAACAACACTGATCATCTTGTTACAATGCGACGTTCTGTTGGGAAACCTTTGGCTCCGACATTCATGTGAATGCCACCTGACATGCTCCACCCACTAGTGTAGACCATGTACTCCCCCCTTATGGCAACGGCACTCCTCAGAATAAGTGGCCCCCCAGCAGGACAATACACCACGCCCCGCCACAAAAACTGCTCAGGAATGACCCAAGGAAGGTGACAAAGTGCTCAAAGCGTCTACAATTGAATAAAAATATTCTTGATAAATAATAATAATATCCAATACCTTTGGACTGTTCGTCGAGGTCACAAGGTTGGGATTCACTCGTTGAAGAGGAGAAATTGAAGTTGCCCAGCTGCAGAATCCCTGCTAATATCTGTAAGGCATCGCAAGAGACAGAGAAAGTAATTAAAGATAATAAAAAAATGTTCATGGGGTTTAGAAATGCTAAATACAGCGGGTTAACTTTATGACGAGTACCTTACCCTGAATATTTGTTTCTGCCTTTCTTCATTAATGCCCAGATGAACCATCGCCTCGATGGTCTCGTGAAAACAGTCCTCTGGAAAACATAAAATGAAGAGTAGTTATAGGTGATGATCACAAAAATCCATCCATCCATCCATTTTCAGCCGTTTATCCCAGGTCGCGGGGGCAGCAGGCCAAGCAAAGCACCCCAAACGTCCCTCTCCGCAGCAACGCTTTCAAGCTCCTCCTGGGGGACCCCAAGGCGTTACCAGGCCAAATGAGATATGTCATCCCTCCGGTGGGTTCTGGGTCTGCCCCGGGGCCTCCTACCAGTGGGACGTGCCAGGACGCATCCTGTTCACATGCCCTAACCACCTCAACTGACCCCTTTTGACACAAAGGAGCAGCAGCTCTATGCCGAGCTCCCTGCGGATGTCTGAGCTCCGTACCCTATCTCTAAGGCTGAGCTCAGGAGGAAACTTGTTGTGGCTGCTTGTATCCGCAACCTCATTCTTTCAGTCACTACCCAGAGCTCATGACCATAGGTGTAGATGGACCAGTAAATCGAAAGCTTTGCCTTCTGGCACAGTGCCTCATCACTGCAGACGGCACGCCCACCGTCCATCACAATATCACAAAAGTAACACAGAGGTACAAAAGAGAATCACAAAAATGTCCTGAATAACTGTCTAAATAAAAACCAACCTTCAACAGTTTTTTCAGAGTTCGGCAGCCACACAAAACTTTGGTCACCTGGCATCTTCCACTCCTTCCTCTGCTCATCCGTGGCTCCTTTCATCATCTGAAAAACAAATATCAGCGTTTACACCTGCTGTATGTATCAATGTGTTAATATTAAAAAGAGGTTTTGTGCAGCTCTCACCTGGTAAAAGATGTGGAAGTTCCTCTCTTTATCCGGCTGGCAGGCCACCCTGGTCTTCTCCAGCAAGTACGTCTGCACAGACGCCCCCACCAGCAGCTGATTCCTTCATGTGAAAGTAACATGTTAAACAAACTGACCATCAGCAAGCTCACATGATGAAGAAGAATCAGCTGTAGGTACCTGTCTAGCTGGAGCTGGATGTACTTCCCAAAGCGACTGCTGTTGTTGTTCCGTAGCGTACAGGCGTTGCCTACACGGAGGACAAAGTGTTGACTGAGTGACTGTCTACAGTAGTTATTATCACATTATCCAGACACCAGTGATCAGTTATCAATTACCAAAAGCCTCCATGATGGGGTTGGAGTCCAGCACCCTCCTCTCGATCCTCTCCACTGTGTCCTGACTCTTCACCACAGAGGAGGAGGCCGCCACAGTCGCGTAGTATTTCATCAGGCAACGAGATGTCCATGTCTGTAAAGGAACAAATCACAGATGAAGGTCAGCAGGTTTGTTTCTGCTCATACTATGACACAATTTACAGCTATCACCATGTTTACAGCTGCAACTAACAAGTATTCTCCTTATCAATGAATCACTTGAGAATTTAAATGATTAATATTTTAATCAAAAAATGTCAGAAAAAAACAAAAAATGCTCAGCAAAAGTTCCCACAGGCTAAAGTGACATCATCAAATTGCTTAAATCTCAAAGACTTAAGATTCTTGAAAGCAGCCAGCTTATAAATACATAATCAGCTTTTCCTACATACTGTAAATTAGCCAGTACTCCAATCTATGGCACTGTACGTTAAAAAGCAACTGATAGTTTGAACCCTGGACTGATGTTATACGTTTCGTTAATTATTAACACACTATGTCATCAAGTAAAGTACATTTTATTTATATAGTCTACTATTTATCACCAATATGCCTCAAAGGGTTTACAATCTATACACCATACAACACCCTCTGGCCTTTTTAACCCTCAATTCAGATAAGGAAAAACTCAGAAATATGGAGGATGGAAGATGCTAAAATAATAATTAACTGAATAAATGTCACAACAATAATTTAAATACTTAGAAATATACCAAAAATATATATTTTTTTTTTTTCAAAAATTTGTTTATTCATGTGTTAATTAATTTAATTAATAAAATGGGACATGAACTGATTTAATTTACTTTTTTGTTTATCTTTGTGTTAATTCCTCCATCTTTTCATTTTCCTATTTAATTTTTTTAAATTTTATTTATTTAAAAAAAAATTATTCATGTATTAATGAAGTAGGCTTTATTTAATTGATAAAATGGTACATGAACTGATGTTTTAATTTTTTTTTTTACTTTTATATTAATTGATAATTTATTTTCCTATTTAATTTGCCAGTAATTACTTTTTAAATGTATGTATTTTATTTGTATGTACTTTCTATTTATTTTAAATGTATTTACTAATTTTTAAATTTTATTTATTCATGTATTTAACCACATATTTTTTTTCCCTTTGCATTTCCCCCCTATTTATTTTTCATACATTTCTTCATGCATTTCCCTCCCATTGTGCAAATATGGAGACTGTCATTCAAAGTCTGTCAAGAAATCAACTTTTCACCAACTGGTTGATCTACATCAGAGTGCACAGATTTACTATCATACATATAAATATATAATACAAAAGGTAAATAAATATACAAGTGAATTAAAACAGAAGTATCAATTCATGTCACACTTTATAAATTAGTTACAACATTTATTTTTTTATGTTATTTCTGGTACATTTGATGGCATCAGGCCATCTATTCTCTATATTTCCTTTTTTGGCAGCTTCAGTCCTCCACACACAAAAACCTCTAACAGGGAAAACAATGTAAGGAACTTCAGGAAGAGCAACTGAGGAGGGATCACTGTCATTAAACTTGCAACAGATGAAGACGATGAAGATGATGGTTTACCTTTCCTGCTCCGCTCTCACCGCTGACGACCAAGGACTGGTTCACCGGCTCCAGCTGGCCCTTAACATTCCTGTAGGCTTCTTCTGCCACTATAAAGATGTGTGGTTTGAACTCCTGTTGACAGTAAAAAATACAGATTTGTTAAGATGCTGGCAGGGAGAGACACCAGTGCCTTCAGGAGGTTCCAGAGTTTAATGATGTTTGACTGAAGCTGACAAAAGGAGGATTTACGTTTGACCACAAAATACCTGCGGCTGGGGAGCACAGTGATACTCCTTCATCACATCCAGAGAGTAGAGGTCTGGGATTGGCTGGAAGGGGTTGAGAGCCACCAAGGTGCAGCCAGCATGGGTGTAAAACACCTTCACACTGTACCTGGCCTGCAGACATTTCAGCACTACCAGAGGAAAATATTAGATATTATAATTAGGCATTGACAGTGTTTCACAGATGATAACCACCAGAGACACAGCAGCAAAGAAATGTTCGCCTATAATAATAAGATTATGTGACTACATAAAACAACTCAATTCATTTACCAGAGGAGCTTTCAAAGAAAATATACCACAATAATTTCATGCTGTTACCCTGCCTTCTATTGTTATGGGATGCCATTTAAGTCAATATTAAATAAATAAATAACTACATATGGCTATAAAATAAAACCTGAAATAAATAAATAATACATATTTTCATAAATGTTCATATAAATATATAGATGAGGAAATGTAGTTCTATGAATAAATACATAGATTTTACTTTCTATTTTAAAAAAGTCCTTGAAATAAATGTGGAATTATGAAACAAATGCCCCTTTAAACAAATAAATCTGAATTATGAAAGAAGTCTCCTGACATATAATTAGTAAGTAAATAAAATGCCTTTTTAAAATAAAATAAAAATCTATTTATTTATTTATTGGCCTGTACAATAAGTTACATGTTTATATTTACATTTACCTGTGTATTTATTGCCTTATTTATTTTTTCAAAACTTACTTCATAGCCATTTTATTTATTTCAGAGGCATATTTATTTATTTATTTAATACTGACTGCCTTGCTAAGCTAAAATCTTCACAGATTATTACAAACACTGATCTTCTCTCACATAATGCTGGTGACATTTCATTTTTATGTCAAGACAAACATAGGGGAATAAAAATGACTGATGATTAAAATAAAACAAAGTCCATAAGAAACTTTATTATATTGAGCTTCATGTTAACATGCAGCCCTGACGTATTATAAATGTATAAGGAATACAAGAATTATTTTTTTATGTTGGAGGTTTCTGTCTGCCAGCGGAGTAATTCATGCTCTCAGTTCAGTCACTTGAGTGAAACTTGTTCCGTCTCGTGCAGCATGTTGGTAGCAGAGCGTCATTCATGCATTAATAGATGTTTTTTTTTTATCATCCCTGCAGATTTTATCTTTAAGTGGTTAAACAGAACACAGCAAATACTGCAAACCAAGGTGACATAAGTTGGAAAACACTGCGCCACACTGGCTGTGAAGCTGAAACAGCAACCACCAGTATGGAGGTATGGAGGATGGAAGCTGCAAAATTTCCTAAATAAATGACTTAATAAATATTTGATATTACCTTAAAGGTACAAAATAACTAAATATATAATGAAATATATAAAATAATATCCGTATATGTATAGTCAATCTATGCACTCTGATGTTGATCAACCCATAAGTTAAAAGTTGCCCCTATAATTATATTTTTTTATAATTACAGCCCCCTCATTTGTATTATGAAGAAGAAATGCATAAAATAAAAAATGCAAAAAAATACATTTAAAAATAATTTAAAAAATAAATATTTTGAAGAAAAATTGAATAGACAAGTAAATAAATCAGGGAAATAATAAAAATGTAAATAAATTAAAAAACACATTAAAATTGAAATATCAGTTCCTGTCACATGAATGCCTACATTTCTTATTTAAATTTTTACACATGTAGTGGCATATTTATTTATTTATCGAGTCACTTATTTAATTCTGAGTCCGGCAGCTTTTGACCTCCATACAGAAGCAGCGAGCAAAGTGATAAATAATCTTTATCAAGTGATTCAGAGACTCCACGAGCCCCAGAGACATTCAAGCCCCTTTTGTCACCTGTTGATGGCGTCACTGGGTTGACTTTGGTGAGGTCGTCACAGGTGTGGAGTTGGTCTTCATCGATGAGGAAGGCCTGAATTTCTCCCTCCAGTGAATCATTTAGGGACGGGTGAGGAGAGTGGACTTTCTGGACAAATCCTTTCACCTGTGTGAACAAGACAATACACGGTCATGTGTTTAAAATATGAACTGAGGCGTTTAAATTATGGCAAGTAAATGCATATGGGTGGAGATGACAGTGAAGAAAAAGTGCAAGATGATTAGTTTAGATTCAATAATCAACTCAATCTCAAAATTGAATTTATTTCATTTGTTCTGCTGCTAATGAAATGCCTGTCAACATATGTTATCAGTCCTATTTACTTATTTACAAAACTCCATATATATGCCAGCTAATCTGCAGCACAGAAACCCCACCTTGCTGGCTACGGAGGATGAAACCGCCAAATTAAAAAATAAATACACAGGTAAATGATTCAATGAATGAATTAATAGGCCATTAAATATTCTGAAAATATTAAAAAATAAATGTTGGCAATAATTAATTTATAAAATGTTACATAAATGGATATTTGTTTTAATCAGCTTCTTTATTTATTAAACCTTTTTGTTAATTCCCCTATTCATTTACAATCCTTTTTATTTTTTTAATCTTTCTTTAGTTATAATCTATTTTTGCATTTAGTTTTTATTTATTTTGAATTTTATTTATTCATTTTTTTTAATGTATTTATTTATATAGTATGTGCTCTTTGCATTTTCCCCTATATTTCCCCCCAAAACTTGATATTTCAGTATTTTTTATTTATTTATTTATTAATGTATTTCTTCTTCCTCTGGCAAATTAGGGGTGTGTGTCATGGGATCAACATCATCATGCACTGATTAACTATATCTAAATATAGGTAATGCAAAGGTAATAAAAAAAAAGTAAGTAAAAACATAAATATCAATTTATGTTGCATTCTATCAATTAAGTAATGCCTACATTTATTTTTACTATTATTTTTGATACATTTATTGGCATATTAATTTATTCATGTAGTCATTTATTTTTGATTTAGGCAGCTTCCATCCTCCATAACTGTCTTTATTTCCTACTTTAAATCCTACCTAGACCCAGTAAAAAACTGCACAAACTCAAATGCTAGAAACTAGAACTTTATGTAATTAATTTTATTTTGAATTTATTGAATTTAGGTTGTGTTTGCTTTTTATTTCGTCTTCTTCTTAATATTAGTATTATTATCATCATTAATGTATAATGTTCTGTGCACTACTTTAAGCTTACACTGCCTTGTTGCTGTTGTTGGTAAACCTGTTTTAAGTCCCGTCGTATAAATAAAGCTTGGGAAAAAAAAAAAACCTAAAAGATCACATGGCCTGCCACCTGCTTGACAACTGTCAGCGGTCTGAGCTACTAAATTTGTGCAGACACATTTAATCCAATAGCAGGTAGCCTACATCCTATCATTCTGTAGGGTCACGTTGATCCATGTAAACAGTCTTAATGTCATTAATGCTACACGAATAAACATCCGAGGACACAATAACATATCAAACACATGCAGCACATTAAACACCAGTCATGTGTTATAGCAGTTTGTTATACTATTAAACAGTACATAAATACTGCGTGTACAACAATCATACATGGATAGATGATGAGTAACAAATGGACGGAGTGATTTCTGTAATTCTGTGACACCTGTTTGAGTGACCCTCATCCTGTCCTGCTGTTCTCACACCAAAGTCAAGTCAAAAATCTGGCAAACTGGCTCCAACATAAAGCATCATCTAAATATTTTAGGGCTACTAATGGACACAAAATGTTACAGCAGCTACTGTATGGCACACAATTTATTGTCTCTTTATTATTCTGCTTCCTTTTGACGCTTCCTTATTATACTGCTCTTTGTTTTTGAACCTTTTATTTACTGTACATACTTAAATACATTGCTGAGAACTTTATTTTTTCTACTGATGCTTCCTGTGTGCACTATCTATCCCTTTGCTGCTGTAATGCTGCAATTTTTTTCTGCAGGGACGATTAAAGGACGGTCTTATCTAATCTTATTAATATTTTTTTTTTTTGCTAAGAGCACATTTAAAAGTGTCACACAACTGTACATCAGTCATGTTCCTCACCGTGTATGTGTGTATATGTTACTGTTACCTGGAGCTGCAACAGTAAGTCAATAAATTCATTATTAGATTAACAGGAAATAAATCAGCAACTGTTTAAATCATTTTTTAAAAGCAAAAATGCCCAAAATATTGTATTTTTAGGTTCTCAAATGTGAAAGTTCTCTTCTTACATTGTAATAAATTTAATATTTTAGTGTTTGGAAATGTTGTTTGGACAAAACAACACATTGATGAAGTCACTCTTGGGTTTAGAGTTTAGACTAAATGATTAACTGAATTGAAAAATCAGTAACAAATAATCGTTAACTGCAACTTTTCTCAAGGAAGATAGATATAAATTACAGTATTTATTTTTCATTCAATGTCCAATTTCATTTAAATGTTAAACTAAAACAAATAAGCCACTAAATTTGGCCTCATTTCCTTGATTCAGTCAAGGAAAATGTAAAATATTTTTTCTTGCATGCATTGTAGAGACTATTAAGGGTTAGATTAAGGTTTTGTTATTGGGTTGAACATTTATAAAACATTTAGATTTCACATTTAAATGCAAAGCCTCTGACTATGAACCAACCAATGAAGACAGAGTTACACATTGACAAAGGTGCTCCAGGGCAAGTTAAACTTCATTTACATTTTATAAAATTAGCAAAGGCAAACCTACAAAGCCCGTACATGTGCTATATATATTTTTTTTTTAATCTATTACCTCAAGTTATTATCCTGTGCGCATGAGATAATTGACTTATAGGAATCCGTTTATTATCCTGTGCGTAGACGTTATGATCTAATTATCTTATTATCTAATACCTTGTGGGAACATGATGATAATAACTCACACGCACAAAACAAACAACATAAATAACATGTCGCCTCTGGGCACCTCAGGGACTCCATAGACCTGTTCTCCGGCAGCAGAGACCCTGTGGCCGGGTGTCCTGACTTACCGTCCCCCCTCCGTGTCTGTGTCCTGCTCGGCTGTCCACAGAAGTCATTGATTTCACCGTTACCTCCGTGTTAGAGTCAGAATAGAAACACCGCCTGAGTTTTAGCTGAGAAGAGTCGTGGTGGTTATTCTTCACCGCAGACTTGAAGCTGAGTATTTTCCATTACTGTCAGAAATTCCTCCAGGACGACTTCCCCTCCTCCGCCTGCTGCTGCTGCCCCAGCTCGCTCCTAAACCACACACTTGTTCCCGCCCTCTTCCTGCTCTTCTTCTCTGGGTGTTAACAGCAGCGTGTACACGTAATGTCGCGCTACTGCCACCTGCTGGAGGTAGTGAACTCCTACAGTGTCCACTCTGTCATTACCCAGAAAGTCTGTGTGAGGAGCAAACTTTACAGCCTGTTATCTTTAGGACATGCTTTTTTAATGACACTTAAAATTCATATGTCATTACATACATAGAGGTCAGGGTCTACCACAGCAGATCAGACTGACAAACGGTTGCTGGCTAACCAACTGGACATAGAGGTGGTCGACAAACACCAGAAGAAGGCAGTGGTGGTAGATGTAGCAATACCAGCCCACAGCAACATCAGAAAGAAGGAACGCGAAAAGGTGGAGAAGTATCAAGGGTTGAAAGAACAGCTGGAACAGCGTGGAAGGTCAAAGCTGACGTGGTCCCTGTGGTAGCAGGAGCACTCGGGGCACTGACTCCCAAACTGGGAGAGTGGCTCAGGCAGTTTCTAGGAGCTACATCTAAAGCCTCAGTCCAGAAGTACTCCGGCTTCCTCCCACAGTCCAAAGACATGCAGGTTAATTGGTGACTCTAAATTGGCCGAAGGTGTGAAAGTGAGTGTGAATGGTTGTCTCTATGTGTCAGCTCTGTGATAGTCTGGTGACCTGTCCAGGGTGAACCCCACCTTTCGCCCAGTGTCAGCTGGGATAGGCTCCAGCCCCCTTGCATCAACCCCTTTGATCCTTTTAATCTGAGGACCCTTATGGACTAAAGGAATACAAATAACTTACAGGTTAATTGAGGAACAGACACGTTCTTACTTTATAACAGGTTCAGAGGAAGAGACTCATCACTTTATTTCCCCATTCCTCTTGTTTACCATGCCGATAAATCTGAATGAAGACACCTTTGGTGCTCATGGTTTCAGTAAAATGGAGTGAATGGTTAAATTGTGGAGAATCTCACCAAGCTAACAAAATGTAGCATGTGACAAAAGTTCAAACATTTATGTTTGTAGGCGTAATCTAAACAGCTAATTAATGTTAGCTCAAGTGGGTAGCAAAGAACCTGGTTCTATACATCCAACGAACTTCTATAAAAAACAGACCAGGCGTCTATTTAAGACCGTCTTTATTTTTAAAAATATGTAGCCACACCAGGCCAGTAAACGGGACTGTGTTTAATTGTGTCAGTATACTGGATGCGGTAATCCATGAGTGCCAGAACTCTCTCTCTGATGAAGCCTAATTTTAATACAAGTAATATCCATCTTTGCTCACACTTTTGTGAGAAAGGCATTTAAGGCCTGTGCCAAATATAGACCTCTTGAGTTCGGTGATTTAAGCAAATAATAGCCCAGGCTATTAATTGACGTTTTAAAGTATATATGTTTACTTTATGCACCAATACTCCAGAGCAAATTGAGAGTTCAAGTCTGTGAAAACCCCTAAAACCAGATTCTACTGAATTCTTCCTCCTGAAATGATTCATACATACAATTACTTGAGACTCTTATATCTTTAAGACATGCAGTATACAGATACACAAAATAATAAGCTCACATTACAGTCTACATTTATTTGCTGCATATTTTTAAATGTTGTTTTCTCTTCCATGCCAAACCCTTATAGGCAGAATGCATTATTTAATAGCGATGCTTTCTTTTAAAACATAGATACATGCAAATAATTTAAGAACATTGTTTGGTTTCACAGTATTTTTTTTTTTACTTATTTGGACACACCTTTCAAGACATGCAGTATCATCATTTTTACTGTC
The DNA here is from genome assembly GCA_035609425.1 of Epinephelus awoara. Lineage (NCBI taxonomy): Eukaryota > Metazoa > Chordata > Actinopteri > Perciformes > Serranidae > Epinephelus > Epinephelus awoara. Next base: position 21,698,419 of record CM069304.1, on the reverse strand, counting down.
TTGACTTTAAAGGTCCATCACTGCAGCCCTTCAAAAACCTTAAAAATACACAAATGAACCTTGTCCTTTAATAAATCAAATTTCTACCAAAATTTCACTGTAATTCCACAAAGATGTAAAACATGTATCACAAGGCAATTCATGAACATGTACGACATTAAGACGCACACTGACAACGAGTTGCCGCAGGTCAGCGTGTCCACCATTGAGTTGGTCAGTCCGGTCATGACATTTGCAAGCAAGAAAAACAACAACTGATTCCTGCTGACGGCCTGAACGAGACAGTGTCTCTCGATTTCACCCGTCTTCTTCTCAGAGTCTGATGGTTTTTTATACAAATTCCACGATGAGGGTATGAGTTGACAGCCGGATGATCTTTTGGAAAACAGTAGAATCATATCAGCTACGCCGAGACAGCACATAAAGAACAAAGACTGAGCAACACTCCAGAGGCAGAAAGGTAAGTTAGCTAAGCGGCGAGACACCGGCTCCATGAGTGTCTGACACGCGTACAGAGAGGTGTACAGAACAAAACTTCCCAACAAGAGGTTAAAAAATGTTTTGAGCCACTGTCTAACATTTGATCTTGGTTTCATCACATAGAGCCCAACCTGAACTCCTGCCATGTAGACGGCTACGTAGCCGACTACAGAGAATATGCCTTCCTTGTTGGCGTGCAGAAAGTCCTTGTCTCTGTCGTTGTTGTGGATAATGAACCCCTTCAGCCCTGTTGTCTCCAGAGTGAGCTGATACAAGCCACTGATCAGGAGGGCGACGAGCCATGACTGACTGGCTGGTAAAACGGACAAAATCACAGAAGCTACGACTCTTACAATGGCTAGCGTGAAGAAAAAATTCCAGTGGACGCCGTATTCCGACACGTGCTCGTGGTAGCCGGACATTTTGACGCTCACTAGTCTTGCCATGCCAAGAACGACCAGGGGCCAGACGGACAGCAGCTGCTTTCTGATATGGTTCATCTTGGATCCTGAGACGTTCTTCCCCCGTGCTTCTGGACAGACGAGGGCATTTGCAAAGACATACGCTCCAACGCCAAAGTCCATAACCCCCGTCCCGTAGGTTTCAGTTTTAGCATATCGCCTCGGAAAAACGATAAAGTCTACGGCGAGAATGCTGATGGCTGTTTTCACATTAACAAACACTCGAAAGATGGTCACAAAGGGAATCTGGTCGAACTGAACGTGACTCTGAAGGAAGGCGCTGACGGTGTTCTGGGGTCGACTGCTGACACGGTAGATGCAGCAAAGCACACAAGCCGACACAACAGCCAGGCCCAAGATGACCTGGTGAAGAATGTCGCTCAGAACGGTGCATGACAGCACGAGGGGAAGGATGAGCACACAGAAGTCTAGAAGCAGATGAGAAATCAGTGGCAGTGGCAGTGGAAGAGTCCCTGTGGCCTGATAATAGAGGGTCAAAATCAGTCCTCTGTTGATGAGACACACTGGGGTGAGAAATGATCCCAGCGCCACCTCTTGCAGACTGGTCCCATTGAGGTTACTGACGAACGCTTCCTTCAGGTCCCTCTGAGACATGATCTGCAAACATTAAAATGAAAATGAGAAACATGACTATTTAGAGACAAATATAAACATAATTAACAGACACAGAAGACTGAACAGTATTTAGAACATTATTGCAGCACACACGGTGAACAACAACACTCTTTTGACCAGTGTCCCCTGACTGCATCAATTATTGATGATGCGCAATTTCAGCTAAAGCAATCTTTGTTCAGCCCAGTTGCCAGAATAAATGTTGGCAGTTAACTTTAATGCAAACCATAGATACCCTACATTTGTTATGTAGCAGATATGTCGACATGTTTCAACAACACTGTGTTTAACATGTAGTTAAACATGTTAAACACATAATATGTAGTTATAGAGACAGATAAAACATTTTGTCTGGCTAGGATAAGGATAGTTTAAAATACTTGATTTTGGTGGCACAATTCTGGCTAAAAATGCAGCGGTTTCTCAGTACAATACAACTTCTTTTTGTGGCACCATCTTAGCAGGAAGTGCAGCGATGTCTTGATAGACATAACCGGTTTTCGTGACACTGTCTTGGCAGGGAAGGTGGTAATGTCTTGGTTGAACACAACCGCTTTTTGTGGCACTATCCAAGCAAGAAATGCAGCAACGTCTTGGTAAGAAACAACCAATTTTCATGGCACTATCTCCAGTTGATACACAGCGACAGGTTTCTAAAACACAACCATGCTGTCTAAATAGCTGCTGGAAATACAGTGATGTCTCCGTAAAAAATACAACTGCTTTTAGTTGCACTGTTCTGGCAGAAAACACAGCGATGTCAGGTATAAACAAACGCTTTTTGTGGCACTATGCCAACAAGAAATGCAGCAAGGTCTCAGTAAAAATCAACCTCTTTTTTGGCACAATCCTGGCTAGAAACACAGGAATGTCTCAGTAAAAAGCAGATGCCCATGTCTGCTGGCTAAAAATCCGCTGGAAATGCAGTGATGTCTGCTTTTCGTGCTCTATCTGGCCAAAAAAAATGCAATATCTCGTTAAAAAGCAGCCACTTTTTGTGGCACTATCCCTGTTGGAAACACAGCAATGGGTTGCTAAAACCCACCCATGTTTGCATCCACATGAGAATGAAAAAGATAGCAATGTGTTTTTAGATCTGCTTTCAGTGCAGTGCTGAAATACAACTCATTGCTTGTTCAAATAAAAAATGAAAGGAAATTATTTCCAATAGTTGTTATTGAATGAATTGAACACTGAACTGAACACAAAGGGCACAAATATGTAACAGAATGTTACATTTTAAAGTGCGGGTTTCTACTGATAGTACTAACCTAGCTAAAGAGCAGTCCCTCAGTGCAGTGTCGCAGTCGTTGGCGCTGTTTTTATGGCGCAAGTTCACACATTTCAAATACACGTTAAACTGCTCCCCAGGATGAACCGTCACTTCCTCAGTGATTCATCAGCACCAAACACCACTCATGAAGTCATCGTTGAGTTCTGTACTGCGACGTTTAACACGTGACCGATGTGGCTGCTGTGTGTCCAGTTGTTTGTACTTACCAAGGATTTGTCTGTGTCGGAAATGCAGGGTCATCAGATACCTGTCTCACTGCATACCTGTGCACGGTTGTTTCAGTCTCGAGCCTTGTGGGTTCATCAAACAGAGCGCTGCTGCCTTCTTCCGGGTTCAACCTCATGACGCATTCAGGATCACTCGGATTTCTGGAAATTTATAATCTAACCGCTTTTAGCGTGTGAAAAATATTCTGAAAAATAATATTAGACCAACATTAGTTTACGTGAATATGACAGTTACACCACCGACTGGAAGTTTCCCCCAAACGTTGTTTCATTCCCAAGTGTAATTTGCTCAAGTGTGAAAGCGTATTTAAGCAAGTGTGACAATAAACGACAACTAAATAAAAAAACAAAAAAACAAATAAAAATAATAAATTAATAAAGTTGAATAAATAAATAAAATAAATCATGTAAGTGGTGAAATAATTATATAGTATCTAACATTAATGGAAAAACTTCCCCAAAAATAATGTTTTATCTCAGAATAATGACATAGTATCTTGGAATAATCAATTATTTATCAAAAAAAATAATCTCAAAACAACGAGAAACTATCAAACATAATGAGTTATTATCTCAAAATAAGGAGAAATATCTCTGACTGTCTCAAAATGATTCATCTCAAAATAAAGATTCATCCCAAAATAACCAGACGCCTCCTAAAAAATGACATACTTGTCTAAAAAGTGTTTTTGTGACTCAAAATAATGACTTAGTATCTTGAAAAAATTACTCAGCCCATTTATCTGAAAAATGACCATCTCAAAATAATGAGTTAGTATCTGAAATTAATGACAAACTTTATAAAAATATGACTTAATATTGTGTCTCATTATTTTGAGATCAGTAAATCAATATTTCTGAGTTTCTTATTGTTTTGAGACACTAACACATTATTTTGAGAAAGATATTATCCTAAAGTTATTACAAACAATACTAATTTATTTTTGAGTTTCTCATAATAATAAAATGCTAACTTGTTTTGAAACTCTAAGTCACTACTCTTATTTCCATAACGTTTTTAATTATAACAATTTACAGGATCTTTTTTTTTTTTCACCTCAATGGCAGGAATGGATTTCATTTTATACATATAGTGTGCCAGAAAAAGATTTAGTGTGTCCCAATACATAGTTTGTCAGATGCAGTATGCCAAAAATACCAGGATGTTCTGCTACATCCAGGCCAGCATGCTTTTCTGGCTACTCTTTGTGTCTGGGGAATTCGATGAATGGTGAATGGAGGTCAAAGTTCAGTGTGTAATGTTATGAGGAAGTAGAAGGGCAGCTGCAGTACATACTTAATAAAAAGACAAAGTATGCAATTTGGAGCACACCCTGTGTCAAACTTCTACAGATATATTCCTTGAACAACCATCCAAACTCAAGACTAGGCTGACGACTAAAGGTGAAGGCCATAGTGGCTCACAGAAGAACTCCCAAAACGCACATGACCATGAACAGTTAAAAAAAAAAACACAACACATTTATGATGCATATTAATAAATATTCTTTATTTAGTAAATTTTGCACATTGCGCTCTTAACGTCACACCCAAATCCTTATTACAAATGGATGTTTATTCTCTGTAAAATCTTTATATTTAGAATTTCTGTACACATTTAATGGTACAACCTTTACCACTACATTGAAGTGTCACCAAAGAGAAACAAAATAGAAACAAACAAAAACAAAAACAGAAAATAAGACTCCTACAATGTAACCCTAATGTCACAGCTTGCAAAGCTTGATTACTGAATCCACTGTGCTCTTACCCGACGACCCTACAGGAGACCAACAACAGACAGCTAGGCTTGGTCAAAGAGAACAATTACAGGTGAGAGTGCCCCAGAAATGAGATGTAAAAGTGTTTGTGTGTACAAGTGAGAGAAAGAGGCAGATGATCAACAGAAATAAGAATCACATTTACTTTAAAGTAGATTTGACCAATCAAGACACCAAATGTACTTCAGAACTGTATCTTTTCTAAAAGATGTTGCAGCAGTGGTCACAAGTGTTGTGTTGTGTTTTCCCCACGGGAAATTAAATTAGTGCAGTTAGTTGACACTGGTGGTGGTGAACCACTTCCCACAGACGGGCTTACTCTGCTCGGTGGAGCGGCAGTAGTTGGTGAACTTCTCTTTCAGGAGCTGTCGGTACTGGTGACGGTTGTTGTAGAAGGACTGGTTTCTTTCCAAAAACGCCTGAATTTCATCTTGTGTCAGACAATTCTCCTCATCTGAGGTCACTTCTGAATCATCCTGTAAAGAGAACACAACAAGAGCTCTTTAACTCTTTTTAGGGAAACGTGGAAAGCACAGTAGTTCAGTGGCATGGCTTACTAGTGAAGCTGAGGAGAAGAGAGCTATCTTTAATGTTACTGGTTAAAGGGACACTGGTATTTTTTAACCTGGAACCTATTCTCTTAATGGGAGCAACAGTCTTTTAAACTGGTCCAGTACTGACGAGACGCTGCAGCCAACAATCATGAAAATGCAATGTAACCACTCTGGGCACGTTTGCACAGTCAAAGTGCTCGTTTTTGCCACCGACAGGCTCAGATTTTTATTATGAGGCGGGGTCTCTACAGAGAAACAAAACATTTTCTTTACCTTTCACTTGATCCAGTCTGTTGTTAAGCCCTGTTCTCACTGGACAAATAACCTACTAACACTTGCTAACTTCTGGCTCTTAGTATTTAGTGGGAAAGGCTACAACCGGCGTGAATTCCCGACAACTGACTGTGCCGTAGTCATTGGAATTTATCGCCTCAAGCTGCAATCGGCTCCGATCATCTGTTCTGTTCTGTACGACATCTACTGCACGTCTGTCCGTCCTGGAAGAGGGATCCCTCCTCAGTTGCTCTTCCTGAGGTTTCTACCATTTTTTTCCCCCGGTAAAGGGGTTTTTTTGGGGAGTTTTTCCTTATCCGCTGTGAGGGTCTAAAGGACAGAGGGATGTTGTATGCTGTAAAGCCCTGTGAGGCAAATTGTATTTGTGATATTGGGCTTTATAAATAAAATTGAAAATTGAATTGATCAGCATTTATAAAAATATGACACCTGGGTGTACATGCCAAATATAACCCATTTCCAGCAGGATACAGTGACACACTAAGGTCATCTGATGTGTGTGGAGATGCTGGTGTTGACCATGTTCTATCCCACGGTGGTGGCCAGTGCACTTTCTACGCTGCAGTGTGCGGGGGAGGCAGCTTGATGGACAAAAACGCCAAGCGATTGGACAAGCTGATTAAAAAAGCTGGCTCAGTGCTCAGCAGGAGATTGGACCCACTAAGCACTGTGGTGGAGAGGGGCACACTGAACAAAGCAAAAGCTATAATGGACAATAGCAGACACCTTCTCCACTGCCTCCTGGAGCGACAGAGGAGCAGCTGCAGCAGTCGGCTCACCTCACTACGTTTCAGGAGATCCTTCGTCCTCACGGCAACAAGACTGTTTAACAACTCCTGAATCCAGTCACACACACACTAACAAATTTTCACAACTGGACTGGACTGTGGAATGGGCAATTTTATTTTAATTTATTCTCTATGCACTTCTTTGAACCTATCTTATTTATGTCTATTTAAATACCACTATGTTGTTTTTGATGAGGGGAAGTGTGGTCGCCTTTCTTTGTCTTTTATGAGCTGGTGGACAGCTGAATTTCCCTTCTGGAACGAATAAAGGTCTTTCTTTTCTATTCTATTCTATTCTATTCTATTCTAAATACTGTCTGTTGTCAATCAAGCACTGCTTGAATATCGTTCAAAATTTAGTTTGCACTGAGTTTGAAAGAGAAAAGAGAAAAAGAAGTAACCAGCGTAAAATTTTCACTGTCCTCCAAACTGCTTTCTACTGTTTACTAACCTGTTTTCTGGCGCTTTTGTGACGTTGAACGTGGCACAACAGAAAAAAATAAGACAAGGGTCTATTGCCGATCTTTAGCAGGTTTCACTATGTTTAAAAAAACCTGCATATATGCGCTTATTGTGGTGTTACTGTTTATAAACATGTCTCACTCAAGGAGAAGTCTCGATCTGAAATCACTTTTCCACATAAATATTTGGCCATGACATTGAAAATATTTCAGGTAACACTAAGCTACTCTTTCTGTACTCCAAACTCTTCCTGGCGTTCCTCTCTCCAACTCTCTATGATGTCTCTACCGTTGTTTTCCTGCAACATGAATGTAAACTGATGGTGCGAACATCGAGTGGTTACATTTGCAACCTGTTTCACTGCAGCACTCTCACTCAGTACTGGTCCAGTTTCAAAAATTGTTGTTTCATTAGTCGCTTAGACATAAAAATATAGGAAAATACAGTCCAGGCTGAAAAATACTGAAGGTTCCCTTTATCCTAAAATATATTTCTTACTGACCAGAAGTTCCATGAGACTTGCGTTTGCCTCTGGAGACCTCGCATCAAGGCCCAGGTTATTTTGATGTGCTGTCCACGGTAACCGCAGTGCAATGCTGGCAAATGTGTCACCACATAAGGAGGAAAAGATTTCTTTGGTTCGGCAAGTGTGCGATGACGGTGGACTGCTGCCCGTTGTGTTCCCATCTGACATACAACCGTCACCTTTCTGTCCCTGTGGAAACGTGCATACTTTAGTTGATACACAGCGTTAAATATTCTGCAAAGAGCTATGTGAATTCTACAGTCTGTTCTCTCACCTGATCGTTGCATAAACCTTTGCCCTTCTTTTTCTTCTTTTTACTCTTGCATTGAGTGTTTTCCACAGAGTGTGGCCAGCAGCCCAAGCAGTCTATTACATCCTCCTCTTTGTCTTCAGCACAGTGATGGGCGTTTGAGTCATCTCCTGCAGAGGGTCGACAAAGACACAAATGAGACACTGTAATGTTTGAAATGTTTCCTGTTGTAAGGACTGAGAGCTGCTTGCACCATACCTGCATCGTCATGGTTGCATATTCCCTCAGAGCAGAAAATATCAGAACCCTCCCGTGATCCCGTCTCACTGCCCTCCATACTTGAGGAGTAGCCGCAGTCACTACCATTGCTGTGGGGCGACAAATCTGTAGAAACACATGAATAAAACATCTATAACAGGATATATGCAGGAATCCTGAGGTTCATTTCGACACCTTTTTAAGACTTTTTTAAGACCTTCCAAAAAAACCTTAAGACCGCCACTTCAAGCTGTCATTAGCAGCAACGCATCTTTAACTTACTAAACAGCTGTTCAAAAAGAGTTACATGTTGGTTTGAATTGGCTTAAACTTGACTGTTTGAAAAAGTGACAGCCTGTGTGCATTTTTACCCGGCTTGGTGTTGTCTGGGCAGCTACAGGAAGTGCCTCCATTGGCAGTGACGCTCTGATCCAGTCCGGCCTCTTCCTCCTCATCGTGGCTACCACATTCCTTGCATGATTCAAGAGAACCCTGTAACACAGCAAATGGGACAGGCTTAAATAAATACAGGCGAACAGATAGCGTAGCTAAATGTGAAGACATACAGCTTAAATAAAGTGTGACAGGATTACCTCGTCCAGATTCTTCTCCTTGTCGTCTCCCTCCTGTTCACATGCGTCAAAGCCACACTTGTTTTTGCGACGGTTTTTTCGCTTTTGCCTCTTTTTCTCCTGCTTCAGCTCTTTGGCTCTCTCCTCCTCTGACAGCTCCTCGACGAACTGCTCGAGCCGACTGATCCCCTGCATCTTCTCCACTGCCATCTGAGGGTCATGTTCATCAGTACATTATCTCACAGCCGTAATGCATTTCTCATCTGATATATCAGTTTGAAATATTATCATTCACACACACTGTCTCAGGAGTTGTGTACCTCAAAACTTTTGCGTAGTGCATCAACTCCCAAATGGAACAATATCTGCCAGGTCTGCTCCTCTGCTCGGAGTTTCTGCCAGATCCTGTGCAGTCGCTCGTAGAGGTGAATACCCAGACAGGTCAGGACTTCTTCTTGTGCAATGTCAATGGTCTTGGCATGTCGCTCTCTGCGTCTAAAAAACAAACAAAGGCAAAATCAACTGAATGCAGAAACACATGGAAAGCAACATGGCCGACTCAAATGAAACTGAACTCTGTAGCATTCACTGTTTACACCTTTACTTACTCATACCCTCCTGCAAACTCAGGCTCTGCCCGGCCGAGAAGGTGAGCGATGAAGTCAGTCTCGCAGCACACATGGATGTGGCGTTCATGGGGGCAACAGCATAGTCCCTCATACAATGCGGCGCAGTACCCTTTCTCTTTACTGCAGTCCAGCTCCCCCACCAGGATGTTGTACGCCCTCAGCACTTTGTTCTTGCAGTCAGTGCAAAACCTGTGCACAAGAAAGTACCACACAGTTAGCCCAGTACTCTTTAAACTTCTAACAAATCACATCATAAAGGCTACGACAGTCACACGTTACCTGTGTTTACGCAAGTATGTTTCCAGTGTCTCCAAGAGACAAGCACTGTCAATGAGCACCACCTCGTCCCTGCACTCCTGAGACATCAGCTCCCACACATCCATCCAGCTTCCCCTGTAAGCAAGAATACAACTGTTACAGCTTTGTCATCACAATGCACAGTTAACAACACCCTACAGTATTTACACTACCAGCAGATATGGAGCGACATTAGCGTTCATTAGGAGTCGTGTTTTTGACCACCTGGCAAATATGAGTCTGATATACACTCTTTTTAACTCTGTTTTTGGTCTCCACCAGCTCTTGAGGGAAATATCTGGCTCATGCTGTCCAATGAAGCTCAGCACAAGTTCTATCAGGAAGACATTCTTTATGCTTCATCCATTCACAGTTCTCTCCATACCATTGCTTCCTCCAATCAGCTGACTATGGGCGTTCACTCTTCTGGTTATCCAATCAAGCTTTGCCACGATCTCTCTCAGCCAATTTGGATGCCACTGCAAAACTTCAAATCTGCTCTCTCCTCTGCTGCTGTCAGCCCTCATTTTAGGCAGAACTGTCGCACCCTCCTCTACCCCGTTCACCTCCAGAGTCCAGGACAAGCTCAACAAAGGCTCATTCCTTCACTCATCCAGATCATCAGCACTTCTTCAGCTTCTCCACATCTTGTTCTCATCTCATCTTCAACACCTCTACCACCACCAGCGTCTGGACCCTGGGGGGTTCCCTATTCGACTATGGATTCATCACCCCCCTTAAATCATACCATCTCTGTGGGGTCTAATTTTCATTCCTACGTGCACCTTAATAAATATTCTTTTTACAATAAAAACAAGTCTCTCCTGATTAAAATATGGATGTTTCTAACCGGTCGACTAGTCTGAGCTGGCCCGATGCTACGTTATGATTGGCCAGTCTGTGTCCAGGGGTGGGACTTAGCAAAGGGTCAATTCTGTCTGATTTTGTTAATAACCCATATGATGCAAGGAGCAGATGGACCCCAGGTATTTTCACGTTAACTAATCGTTTGTACACCCCTGGTATATATCATCAACTATCCAGGGAAAAAAAAAAGACATAAAGCATCAAATGGTGCACAGTGATGACTGACCTACAGCAGAGACCTTGTGGAGACGGGAGAAAGAGTTTTAACTCAGTCTTTCCTGGCTTGTTTCTACATGACGGGGACGCCACAAATTGTCCAAAGGGAAAGAAAGTGTTGCATATGTGGTCTTCTAATTCTCTTTGTGCCCCCTTCACTAGTACAGCTGGATAGAGGACAACTTAAAAACACTGGTCCTGTCTGCCGGGAAGAGTTATTATTCCACTCTTCAAACGCATCCTCTTAACACTAACATCCTGAATGCTGTTTAGAGAACGACACTGCGACAGTCTGATGAGGAAAACAGATAAAATGGTCATATTACTCACCCCAAAGGTTTAGGTTTGTGTGTGTCTAAGGAGTGCAACTGGCAGCGTTTGTTCTTCTTACTTTTGGGAATGGCGTCAATCATGTCATTCAACTTTGACCTGTTGGAAAAAACAAAACAAAAATCTTTTCAGAATATCCCAGCACTGTTTTCAACAGTTAATAAAATATAACGACACAAGCTGGCTATTTGTTACAACTGACACTAAATAAGAAAGCATCAGTATCCTTACATAGTATTCCAACAAACCCAGAAAGCATTTCTTTTGAAATGACAGATTCATTATCAATGATAATAATCAATTTGGCATTGAAAATAAAAGAAACACACTTCTGTGTATCTCTCTCTGTCTTACCCGTGAACATAGAAGAGGGTGTAGAGCTTCTTTACGTCTGTTAAACAGGCTTTGGTGACGGACAGCATGCCCGTGGGTTTCACCGTGAGCGGCTCCAGGGCTGGGTTTCCCGACTCCACTAAATGCGAGAAGAGGCGCTCCACACTTCGCCTGCAGCCCACGCATGGAACCAGCTGAGCTAATGCACCGTACACCTCTCTGGATGTCACCATCAGGGCGATATTCAAGTCCTGCTGCTTCAACTTGGAGTGATACTAAAGGTCAAGGAATCATACAACTGTTAGCACTTTGATGACAAGTGACATGAAGACAAATAACAGACTAAAATTTACACTACACACCTCAGAGAATTGTTTCCAATGGGACGTGTTTATCTCTTGGCTGTCAACGTCCATGACACTGTCAGAAAATTCCATCACCATCTGACAACAGTAGATAAAACACAACAGTTAATGTATGTAAAGAAACAGTCACAAAGCATGACCATGTCTCAGAGATTATTTTATGTTAAAAGGGACAGTTCCTTTTACCCATATTGCTATTTATCAGAATACATTGTTTAGATGTGAGGTGCCGGATGTTGAAGATATCGGCCGTAGACTTAAGTTGATGACCTTGCTAATGATTTTAATGATAAATTAAGAGTTGCTCCTTCACAAATTTAAAAACAGGCATTTAATCTGCAAATCACCATGGAAAACGGCTGCAATTTATCAGTGTAAAGAAACTGTTGCAAAGCTGAGAGGTGATGGAGGAAAACCAAACTACAGGTTCACTTTGGCTGTTTTAAATATCAAGTTTCAATTTACAGTAATGCAGTCAGGCAAGAAAGACAAGCCTATTCCTCAAACCAAAATAATCCCAAGGTGCTTTTTTTCCACAGCTGACAGTCTTCTCAATCCATCACCAGCTCTTAATCTTCATAACAATTCATCAACTCTTAAATGCACCAAATTCGCTTCATTTTTGAAAAAAAAAAAAAAAAAAAGGCACTTAGCTTGTGGAGCTCATTTGAAAAACTCAACAGCAATGTCTCCTTTCATAAATCACGACCCGTTAATGCAAGATAATCCACAGACTTCGTTGTGAGCAATTTCATTTAGGAATTATCTTCTTTCTACAGTTTCTACAGAACCACAGCCATCAACCGTATCACTGCGCAGCAGGAAGCGTTCATCTATAGCTAGCTCACCTAGCACCACTGCTCTAGCTATTGTTACAGCTCAGCTGAGGAGGAAGCCATTACTGTTTACTTCCCGTGCTGTCACGAGCATGAGCATCTCCTCCATGAGTAGATGCATGCTTCCCTCTGCCCTGTGATTCAAGGTGCGTTCTGTACTTTTTCTTTTTGCTTTTAGTAGGTAAGGCAGCTGCCCTAAAGAAGTATGTAGTACTGTTACATATAGTACGCACACAATCAGGATGCAGGATGTACTGCTTTCTCATAACATTACGCCCTGAAGACCATCTTGCTTTCATATCCATTACTTTAGAGATAAAACAAACGCCACTTACCGAGTTTGCCAGAGACGCAGAGATCTGCTGTTGTTACTTTGCAATGTATGTAGTTTAATTTTAAAGTTATAACTGCACAGATTGTAGATTCTAACATTTTATATTTGCGACAGTAAAATTACATCTGCATTTTTCAGCCATTGTTATTTTTATAGTTATGTATTAATGCTGTTTGTAATATTTATAATTATTTTGTTCACTTCAACAGTCAATATTCCTGTTATTACTTTTCGACTGGTTATTCTTTCCTTGAATGTGCAGTCATCCGTCATAGGGACCTCTGACAGCTGTCATCTGTTTGTGGCTCAGTCGATGTGACGTATCATCCACTGCGCAGAGGATTGTGGGTCAGAATAGCTAGAAAATCATCCTGACTTTCATACTGCAAAATCAGACCAGATGTAGTAGAACATCCTGGTATTTTTGGCATACTATGTACTAAATATTTTTCTGGCATACTATTTATTATAGTTGTATGGGTAGTGGAACGCACAGTCAGTTTGCCGGGTGTAGTTCGGTTGGCAGGCATTAGCTCCTACATGAAACTGCTCACAACAATGCCTGTTGATTATCTTGAGTAACCAGATCATGATTCCTGGGAAGAGACAGCTGTTCAATTGTAGAAATGTATTAATGAGTGCTTTGAGCACCACAAGCTGAGTGCCATCTAGTTCTATAATACTGAAGAGAAGGCAGATATCTCTACAGCTGATATCTTCAACACTCAACATGTCACACCTGAACAATATAGACTGCAGTTAAGAGAAAAAATACATACTTTTGATTCTGGGGTGAACTGTCCCTTTAACATTTGGCTTGGCAATAACAAAGCCTTTACTTGAGGACATGAAATCAGTCAGAGACCTGATGTAGAGTGCAAACACCTGACCCAAAGAGGCTTATGACTGAGTCAGCCACAACGCTGTCCTTATGGCCATCATGTACAGCACATATAGGAAAGCCTACTAACCGTGAGAGTATCGTCAATATACAGGGGGATCTGTCTGGCGAGGAATGGGTAGTCCTCTTCCCCTTCCCTGCAAACTGCCACCAGTCGAGCCATGACTCCTTCCAGTTTGGCGTTTCGTGGTGCAGCTCGCCTGCAGGTGACACACAGGAGAGCAACTCAGACAGGCTACACCAAGCTAATGCTAATCTCCAGCAGGTCATTGCGCCTAACTGCAACATCTCCCTGCCACTGTGAGCTATTACACAGGCAGTAAAACATAATAATAAAAGCCAACCACGCACTGACTTTGACAACATGTGATTACTAACACGGTTGAAGTAACTTACACACACATTTGTCTTGACCCAGATTTAACAAGCTAACGCTAAGTTAGCAAAACAACCCTGGAGCCGAGAGCTCGGAGGGAGAAACTGGTATGATGTTTTAGTTTGTCAAACTTATCCGTAGCTGTAAAATTATATAAGCTATGTCGAAAGGTTGCTTCAAGCTAATATCTAACATATGTTGGTCACGATAAAGCAGTAACCGGCGGCTAGCCTGTTAGCCTGCTAGCTAATTTCCTTTGCCAGTAGAAATTGAGGAAGCCAGTCAGCGCGTGCTTTGGACAATATCCTCAAGCGGTTAATACATATTAAAATTAATAACACCTCCACCAACAATAAATATACTGCAGTGTTGCTACAGTTTGTCTACGCCCTGTCGATGCCAGCAAACTTAGCTAACTAACAAACTAGCTACTTAGCAACTGTCACTTTCATCAGTGTTTCTCATTGACGCTTTAAATATTGACCATAATCTGTCACCTTTACGAAATAAAGGGACACTTGACTAAAAGTGTTGTAATTACTCACCCGCTTCGGTAAGTTGCCCTTAAAATACAATAAACAAGCGCGACACTGCGTGAGTGAGGCTGCTACGGTGGCGGAATCTTCATTCCTGATTTGACCCTTGCCCCTGAACGTAGCAGCTGACGTCGCAATGCGTTAATGCATGTGGCCTCCAGGGGGCGCACCGTGCATATGCACACCTCACGGCCACTATTTATAAATTTATATTTACTTATTAGGTACACTTTATGAACTGTATTCATAAGGTTTGAGGTTTTATATGATAACTTTTGATAGTTACTTCGCAGATTTTGATTACAAATATGTACGACAACTGATAAATTATAATGCATTATTATAGTTAAATCTACACAGAGGTCAAATTTGAATGAGCTATTCCTTTACCAGCTGCAACATTAAAGTGTTGACACGGATACTTTTGTACTCCTCCTAAAGATAATAATAATAATAATAATAATAATAAAAATATAAATTATCTGGAAAGGGTGCTTAGATATTATAATAATTGTGTAACATCATTTTTAAATGTAATAATAAATAATAAATATAGTTTTCCTTTTTTAAGGAGGAGTAAATTTTGGAATCTATCATCTATAGGACATGCTTTTTTTTTTTTTTTTTAAAGCATGTCCTATAGATGATCTGCTTTTTTTTTTAAAAGTGTGTCCGACAGATGATTCCAAAATTTACTCCTCCTAAAAAAGAAAAAGTAGAGAAAAAAAGCTAGAAACTATTTATGATTATTATTATTACATTTAAAAATAAGAAATCAAGCCAATTTGCAAAAATTAGTACAAAAAAGAAAAAGAAAGAAGACATAAATTAAAAAAACAAACAAACAAATTACCTGGAAATGGTGCTTAAGAATTATAATTGTGTGACATTATTATTTATTTATGTAATAATAATAATTATGAATATTTCCTAACGTCTGTCTTTTTTTCCTAAGTTGTTTTTTTTTTTTTTTACAATATTTTTTTAACCTTTTTTTTAAAATAAATTTTAAACGAACTTTATTGTTTACATTTTCTCTTAAATTTCTTGCTAATTAATTGGCTCATTTTCTGCTTTTTCTTTGCTCAATGCCTTCTTCCCATGTTTTTAAAAGAAGTCAAGCGAATTTGCAAAAATTAGTAAAAAAAAAAAAAGACATAAAGTTAAAAACAAAGACAGAAATTACCCGGAAAGAGTGCTAAAAAAAAATTAATAAAAATGATAAAAATTCTAAAATCTTTTTTCCCTAGTTTTTTTTAAATTTTTTTAATATTCTTTAACTAACTTTCTTGTTTTAAATTTCTTGTTAATTTATTTCTATTACAATATTTTTTAATCCTTTTTATTATTATTATTCATTTATTTATTTATTAATTTTGGAGGATTAAATGTGGAACCTCTCATCTTTTCCTAAGGTGTTAGGCTGGAGTGCTGGCTCCAGTAGGCGGCGGTATGTACCCGCACACGGAGGAAACTCGTCCAGGCCCCGGGGCTCAGAAACAAAGTGGGAGGTGATGTGAACCAAACATTTACTCACGCCACGGCTCTTCATATTTCATCCAGAGGAGCGCATGGATCCGGGCTCAGGCACACTGCCCGCCGCTGTCCTGGATGCTGCTGCACGGACCGAGACCGGAGGCTGCTGCATCCCTCAGTGTGAACACACCGTACAAACACCGACAGCAGTGACCGTGTGAGGAGCCGAGCAGGCGGAGGAGCAGCACCGTGTTCCGTGTACAGTACCGGTGAAGGCAGACAGGACGGCGGAGATGGAGCGGTGGAAAGGCAGAGTGGCCCTGGTGACCGGAGCCTCGGTGGGGATCGGAGCGGCTGTAGCCCGGGCACTGGTCCAGCAGGGCATGAGGGTCGTCGGCTGTGCCAGGAATGTCGACAAAATAGAGGTGAGTTATTTAATTTAATATCATTAACAGCTCTGACATAAGTCGGTGCGACTCACAGAGGAGAAGCTAGCTCCGTTAGAGCAACAACAAACTAGCTAACTAACGTTAACTGTTAGCTAACGTTAGCTTCACAAGTTCAGCTAGAAACCTTTAGACCCAACGGTGAGCCGCTATGGACACTGGCTGTCTGTCTGTGTCTCTCTGACTGTCTGTCTGCGTCTGGGTTTGTTTTATTTGTATTTGTATTTTCATTAGCTGATACAACAACAACAGCCTGTGGTTCTCATTATGTATTTATTATACTTCAATGAAAAATCAGAAACACATGACACACAACATCCAAACAAGGCTCAACAACACTCAGAACAAACACTGAGACACAACACATGATGAGTCATAACTGACAGCAGAAATAATAATTATATTAATGATAATGATAGCTTCATTTGTAAAGCACAATTCATACAAGAATTGCAGCTCAAAGTGCATGAAAATAGATAGAAAATAAATATAGAAACAGGGACAGAATACTTCAATTAATGTAAAATGGATAGACAAAAAACCCACTTGATAATAATATTAAGAATAAAATTAAAAAAAAGATAAAAATAGAATGCATAGGATGCATAACATAAGAAAAAAATCAAAGCCACTGAATAATAATAATAATGATGATAGTATTTAACTTAGAAATAGAATGCATAAAATGCATAACATTAGATAATAATAATAATTATAATAAGAATAATAACATTTAAGTTAAGAATAGAATACATAAAATGTATAACTTAATTTATAATAATTATAATAGTAATAATAATAAAGGAAAAAATAGATCACTTAGAATGCATGAGATAGAAAATAAAACCCACTTAATAATAATAATAATATCCTATTTGTAAAGCACAATTCATACAAGAATTTCAGCTTAAAGTGCATGAAAAAAGATATAAATTAAATATAACGGACAGAATACTATAATAAATGTAAAATGGATAGACAAAACCTCCACTTAATAACAATAGTAAAAATAACTTAAAAAAAAAAAAAATATATATATATATATAGAATGCATAGGATGCATAACATAGAGTAAAAAAAACACAGAATAATAATAATGATACAAAATAATGAAAAAAATATAGAATTCATAAATAAGATTAAAAAAATAAACCCCATTGAATAAAAAAAATATATGTATATATATATATATATATATAAGTTAAAAAATATAATACATAAAATGCATAAGATAAAAAAAACACTGAAAAATAACTAACAATAATAATTAAGCTTAAAAAATGGGATACATAGAATACATAGGATTTAAAAAGTCCACTGAGTAACATATTAATAATTATTAAAAAAAATAATTAAGTAAAAAAAGAACATGAAATAATAATAATAATAATGATAAAGATTTAAAAAGCACATAGATTGCATACATAAAATGGATAATAAAACACAGTAAACAGTTACAATAAAAAAATATTTAAAATGCATGAAATTAGATTTACGAAACAGAACCACTGAATAAATATAATAGTAATAATGATAATAATAAAGTTAAAAATAGAGTACAAACATACATGTATAACATAAGTTATACATAAAAACCCAAAAAAATAAAATTCACTTAATAATGATAAAGAAAGAAAGAAAGTTAAAAAGAAAAAAAAAAGAATAAATTGAATGCATTAAAGTTTGAGCCCTGTATCAGGAAAGTCATAGTTGCTGTAGGCTGAAGTGAAGAGATATGTCCCTGATATCTATACCTGCATAATTCTACATCATTTCAAAACCACTTAGCGATTTAAAGTACTTAAGAAGCAACACACCTCCTCTAATTACAAATAAATTAAGCTATGCAGCTCTGAACAACAATATTTTACCTTTTGGGGGAAAAGGAAGATATTGATGATATTATTCTTCCATTACAGAAACAATGTGTGTCTGAAAAGAGTGTCAGGTTTCTATAAAGTATCTCAGAACACTCAGTTATGATCAGAGCTGATAAATATCACAGTGATGTCACTGTACACTTGATTTCTGCTCCACACTGAGAAAATATTTGATGATATAAAATATAAATAAATAAAAGACAAGTCCGACCAGTATTTAAGCTGTGCTCTCATCGCGACGATTGAAGTAATTAGTGCTGGTGGTGATTATGTTTTAACTGCATGTGAGTTTGTTATCCGGATATTAAACCAGTGAATGTATGGCTTTAATTAAAAAATGAATTAATTCTCAGAGTATCGATTAGAGGGCTGACGTCTCCTCCCTCCGGGGCAGGTGTAGGCGGCCCCACCCGGCTAACTCTTGCCTAACCATAAGCCATAAGGCACCGCTGCACCTTGCTTATCTGGTCAGCAGGTAATTAAGCCTCACTCCACATTGTCGCAGCTTCCTGCACAGACTGAGTGTTGTAGCTTGGCAGCCCTGTAATTGCTCTCCAGTGGTGGAATGTAACTAAGTACATTTACTCAAGTAGGGCCACTGTTTTTAGTATACATTTGACGTACTTGTACTTTACTTGAGTATTTCCATTTTATGCAACTTTATACTTCTTCTTAGATATTTTACTTTTTACTCCATTACATTTATCTGGCAGCTGTCGTTACTTTACAGATTCATCCCCTTCCTGTTCCTGCCAGTGAAAACCACGTATATGCAGATTTTAAATATTCACCATAAACTAAAGGTTAGGTGTTGCTTTTTTGTGTTGAGAAAGTTCTCCTACTTCTCAAAGGGATCGTTCACCCCAAAATCAAAACTGCATATTTTACCTGAAGACCAGAGGTGTCAAACTTATTTTAGTTCAAGGGCCTTATTCAGCTGTATTTGATCTCAAGTGGGCCAGACGAGTAAAACCATTGTAGACCAAAATCAAACTTTTAATGTAAAGAAGTATGAGTACATTTTGGGGCGTCGGTGGCCTCGTGGTAGAGCAGGCGCCCCATGTACAAGGCTGTCACTGCAGCAGCCCGGGTTCGAGTCCAGCCTGTGGCCCTTTGCTGCATGCCACCCCCCCTCTCTCTCCCCCTTTCACACTTAACTGTCCTGTCCATTAAAGGCAAAAAATGCCCAGAAAATATCTTTTTTAAAAAAAGAAGTATGAGTACATTTTAAAAACAATTAACAGGTGATGAACCGCCTGCAATATCTAAGGAAAAAAGTGCAATTTCAACAGTGTGTCCCAGTTTTTCCCCATCCAGTCAGTCTACGACTCGCTGTCATTACATTTTTCCATAGTGGAAGCTATTGAAGACGCAGGTGAAGTTATCCGCACCTCACAAACTTTTTACATACCCTCCTGAGACCCTGTGTCCTCCTCATATGTGTACATCACATTTTGGGTTTACCAGACCTAATACTTCTTTCTACTTAACTTAGACCTGTTGTCCTCAACCGTGGACACTTTTTTGTGCCATCTAGTGGTGGTAAGAGCACAATACACTTATCCATGTAAAAACAAGATGGCCACCATCTCTGCCAACTCAGTCTGTAGCCGACAAGGTCCAAAACCTGATCACATTTTATGGTTGAAACTTGTTTATTTGTGATTAATAATGTTTGTAGTTTGATATGTAGTTCATTCAAGGACATTGGGACTTAATTATCATTGACAGTGTTTAGGTTTTTTTATACTTATCGGGTCCTACTGATCCAAACTAGCTAGGAGAAGTTAAAGATGCTTTCCAAACAACAGTTCAGGTGTCAGGAGGATATCTAATCCTACAGCCGCACCTTAGCCATAGAATTCCACCAAAAGTGTTTTAAAATAGACGTCTTTTCAGAACATTGCAGTACAGCACGTTGTAAGTAGCTGCCAGTTTCAATTCATCTTGTCGGCAGTCTTTGGTCTGAACTGGGCTTAACGTTAGATAGCTCAGTGGTGCTAGGTGAGCTAGCAGTAGATGCAGGCTTGCTTCTGCACTGTGACGGTGTGTCGGTGTAGTTCAGTAGGAAGAAAATAGTTCTTACAACTGCTAACAGAAAATGAAAATGTCTTGAATACACCCTTTGATTTAGTTTAATATATGTTAATAAAAATCCCAAAACACGTCTAAAGTTATGCCAAACCCGTTCCTTGTATCACTAATCTTAAATCTAGCGCTGCATTCTTTGACTGTTGAAGCATCACCAGAATCCCATGATTGGGCTTACAGCTAGTTGGCGGCTTTTGAAAGATAAATATAATACATGACTCATTAGAAAGGCAGACCCTAGTCACGCTGGATGTGCACTCTGCACCAAAACGTTTGACATTATTGGCAGCTAGGGTTGCAACAGTACGAGATTTTCATGGTACGTTAAGCGTGTCAAAAATACTGCGGTTTAATACCATCACAGTGTTACAGAATTTCTATTATTCTAGAGAAAGAAATGGAAACAGAAGGGTCATTGTTGGTTCAACAAACATTTTATTACTATAATTAAAACCTGAAACCATTTTGTTAATGGAACTTTGTGTTAAAAGCCTCTCCTTTGAAAATAACTAAAATAAAGGGGAGATTCTCTATCCAGGAAATGTACCTGTAGTATCCATCATTGTGCCCTATGATTGCTGTATAGGCCTATTTTAAACTACTTAAATAAAGTCATGGAAAGGAGGTAAAATGTTATGGAAAAGCTTTTTAAATTCAGTGTTTAAAATATGTGGGAACCCTGGGATTACCTTGAGCCAATTTTAATAGTTGGCCACACACTAATGGGTGAAAATAGAGGTCTAGAAATCTGTGGATAGATTTTTTTCCCTTTTTTAGCATCTAGAAGAGCCACACGATTGAATTATTTTATCCCTATTCAAGTTAACGGGGCGCTAAACCAATAGTAGTGGGCTCGGCCAATGGAAACCTCTAGTGCGCCACACAGTGAGAAAACAGCACCGATCATCTGGGTAATTTTATACATGGCAGTAGAACTTTTTTGGCTTCATTTGCCACTGAGCAACTCTCATAGGAATAAGGAACGTTGCCCCACCTCAAACGCTGTATCAGTGCTCTTTAAACATACATAGCTATACCTGTTTCTGTTGCTGCACTGTTCAAATTTGTAGTAACATAGTTTGCCGTTGGACCAATGGTTTCAGGAACTCTGTGGATGATGGTGTTGTGAAAGCATGAAGCAGGCGTGTCAGTCATTTCAGAGTTTTTTTATTACTAATGCTAAAAAAATTCTTCCCATGTTTCAATCAGCTCTTGTGTCTTACATGCGAGCATTTTCCTCACCTTGGCTACACACACACACACACCCATGCCTACACATATGCATGTGTGTGTGTGTGTGTGTGTGTGTGTGTGTGTGTGTGTGTGTGTGTGTGTGTGTGTGTGTGTGTGTGTGTGTGTGTGAATTGCGCAATAGATAGCCTCCCTCCATTCATACTCTGGTCACATGGCCACTCCTGTCAATAGTTAACTGCAGTCAGTCCCCGTCTGTGACTTGTGCAAGACTTAAACAAGGTCACAACATTTAAAATCTTTATAGTACTTTTACATAATGGGAACGCCAGTCAGCATTAAGGAGCCGACCACATCGCAGCCACATAACTGTTCTTAATTGTGACAAATGATACCAAAGCTTATATTCAACTAACTAAATATTAGAGATAGATATGGGGTTGTACAGAGTGACAGATTAAATCTTTTGTACAAGACCTTAGAGAGCTGTCTGTGTGAGTTGAGGCACAAAGCCGGTATTGTGCTCTCTGCAATGTAAACTGCTGTCGTTGTGCCAAACCTGGCATGCTGCTAGTGGGGGATGTAAGTGTCCATCACCACGTAATTGTTCTTGACTTCCCCTTGTGGTGTTTATTTCTTTACCCTGGAAAATAAAGGTTTTACGGTCAGTATTGTCCAGCAGCAGCATTCACACTTACACTCAACGACAATCAAGTGTATTTGAATGTTATAGATTTCTGTTTTTCTGTGTAAACACACTGCGGAGAAAATGTAGAGTCGTGGCTGCCGTATTGTTGTGCTGTCTGTGAGACTATGGAGTTGGCAGTGGGGGAGCAGCGAGCTGAAGGGAGACGTGTGGTCACCATGGGCTCTGCGCAGGAATGGAGACGACAGGGACGCTTCCAAGTAGCAGCAACACAGCTTCTCATTAACTCTTGTGAAACCCCGTTAAGACCGGTGGAAGACGCTTTTATTTTGCTGGAGGAAAATTCTCCTCTCACAATGTGTTCTTCACGGTTATAAACGGTTTTAAAGCGGCCTCTGTGCGGAGGACAGGGCGGTTTAAAAGTGTGCCGCTGAGAGCAATATATTTATGCACATTTTCACTACAACCAAGCACTGCAGGATTTGATTTCAGCGGTGAGATCACCATCAAATCGAGGAAGGACTAATATAACTATGTGCTTGCTGTTTGTGAGAAAGCTTCCATGAGCTCATATCTGACTCAGAAGAAGAGGAGTTATTGGTTCATTAGAGCGTTTTTCCTGACACGTTCTGGCCCACATAGCCCATATGTTGGGTTTGTTGTATCTGCTTACCTAGCACAAGGTGATGCAGGAGTGCATTCACAGTTATGGGAATATACACTTCAGTTGCTGATTATCACAACTCAAATAATCCCTCATTTAAAGGACCTGTTCTGCTCATTTTCAGGTTCATACTTGTATTTTGGGTTTCTACTTGAACTTATTTATATGCTTTAATCTTTAAAACATACTTTATTGTCCTTATACTGTCTGCGCTGAAACACCTGTATTTACCCTCTGTGTGAAACGGTCCGTTTTAGTGCCTGTCTGTGAAAGCCCTCCTCCCAAAAAAGCCCAGTTTGCTGTAATTGGTCAGTGTTTCCAGAGGCCTGCACTACGAAGCCAGTTCAGCTTACCCAGGATATCATGTTGTTCTCTTACTTGACCAACCCTAACATTGGCCATCTGGATAACCAGTACTACAAAGCTGGTTATCAGCTAGTTCAGTCAACTCTGGTTTTTCCTATCCAGCCATGAGCAGGTTCATGTGAAAGAGGCGTGGGTGTTGATTACGAGCAACACCACCATACCGAAACTGTCTGCGACTGCGCAGCTGTACAATGTCAGTGGCATAGGATGTAAACCATACTCTGAAATCTTATAACGGAAATGTGGAAATATTGAAAATGCTATCCAAAAAGTCAGTGTTGGCCGTTTCTTCAATTACGTGTAGGTATCACAGAGTATTTTTTGCTGTTTAGTTGGATGTCACATAAAACACTTTTAAGTAACATCATATTGTTTCTGCTACTTAAGTAAATGGTGGAAAAGTAGTTAATGACTACTGAGGTCTATCTGACCGAAATGTTTCATTTTCTAATAAAATAATATATTTTTTCCCACTTCTCCCGACACATGTGACCTGTTATTTTGAGCTGCAGTGATGAATCAGAGTGTAAAATAATAACACTGTCACTGCAGACTAAAATAAACTTTGCATAAGTTAACATTCTGTTAAAATGATGTGTTTGTGTAAATGATGTTTTTGTTAGTAGCTCTGCTTCAGTGATCTGATAGGTTAGAGGTCGGGGTGATGATGGGCTGTGATCTGATACTGCCCTGGAGCAGGTTAGATGTTCAACATTAGTTACCACGGTGATTTATCCCAGTAAAAGAGAACCAGCTTCATACTACTGAAAACCCAGAGCTAACCCTGAAGTTACCTTGCTAACTCCAAATCCTGCTTCGTAGTACAGGCCTCTGGTCTTCATATCTGCGCTGTCTGCAACTCTGCAACTCTAAACCCGACATGTTCCAGCAGGAATATGATCCCAAAATGTGGGATAAATTAACAACATTGGCAACCGAGATTACATATTTTATATCATGTAGCAGTGTATGTATCTTAACGCTTGTAGTAGTTTGTCTGGTGTTGATGGCTACATAAAGAAATTTGACATCAGCTTGTCTCGAAAATAGAAAGAAAAATGTTGGAGGCTGAGTATTCAGAGCGGTCTTGAGGTTTTTGCTCACACAAATTACTTTTACTTACGTCTACCTCATTACTTGAAACTTGATGACAGCAAAGGAAAAGTATTTTAAGTCCCCTTTTAAATGCAGTTATCAGATTTAAGACTTGTATTGGTTTGTTTTGTTTTATACCACATTTGATAAGGCACCATCAAGCTGTGAATTTAGATAAAAGTGATTTTACATGGATTTGCTAAACTCGGTTTTGCAAATAGAACTTGTTGAGATGTAATGAAATGTAGGCAGGCATTTGTCATCTGAATATCCCAGAACCCGGTTGCTAATGTAGGTGTCATAAAGCCTAGATAAATACAAAAGATAAACATAACTTTGTGTCTTTGCAGTATCTGCAGGTCAGGGCTGGTGTAGTGGAGATTAGTGTCAGTGCTGCTGTCGCTCCGGGGTTGCGAAGGGGTCGGATCTGTCACATAATCAATCAAACACAATGGTCGCCTGTATGCATTCAATCATTCCTGAAAGGTTTGTCTCTTGGCTGACAAGACGCATCATAAACTCATTCTTCATTCTTCAGAGGTCAATAAAATCCCATTATGGCATGTCTCTGAATGATCCAGTGTTTTAAACAAATATCAATTTAAAAGTGTGTATTTTATTGCTTTTTTTTCCTTGCTGCAAATAGTCCCATTTGTTTTCACCCAAGCTAAATGCAGAAAGAACATCCGCTCCTAGGTAACAAATACATCTATTTGTATTGTAAGTCCATTTTCAAACTGCGTAAGTGAAACTGACATGTCCTGGGTGCTTTGAGGCTGCCCACAATAGAAGCATCTGTCAAAATTCAAAGCTTTGGCTGCTGCAATTTTAGATCAGATAAATTTAGCAAACATAATTTTGTGGGGTTTTGGTGCTAAACAGATTTGTGGTTGGCGTACAGAGAGACCATGAGCAAGAGATCCTGCCTGAAATACATCCAAAGAAGATAATTTATGTTAAATTATTGTGCTCAGCAAGTCTGCAAACAGTCTGGCATATAAAAACTCAAACCAGAAATCTGGGCATTTGATGGCGGATGGCCTTTTGAGACATGACTTCTCAATACATTGATCATTTTCATTTTGCTGTTAATGCAGCTTTGCACAAAGCAGTCGCCTCTGCACTCTTTTTAACCAGCCTAAGCATCTTTAATTTGAGTGAGTGGGTTCTAAATTAAAACTCCAAGCCCTTGGCAGGTGAGCCAGAAGGTTAATTTAAGACTTTGGCTGACCAACTTCGATTTGGTGCCCATTTTAAAGGAGGTAAAAGGTGCTCAGTCATGCTTCAAAAGCTGAGGTGACACAATAAACTCAATAAGAGCCTCTGTGTGTCTGCAAATCTGACGCTGTCTCAGCCACCTCCTGGTAGGTTGTGTCTGGACAGCCCGACCTGTTATTTCACAGTGAATAGATTTCAGTCCAGAAAGGATTTGAAGTGGGTCAGGTCAGACAGCTTTACTGTCTTTGTCTCATTACCCTCTGCCTCACTATGCGGTCAGG
This sequence comes from Epinephelus awoara, assembly GCA_035609425.1. Classification (NCBI taxonomy): domain Eukaryota; kingdom Metazoa; phylum Chordata; class Actinopteri; order Perciformes; family Serranidae; genus Epinephelus; species Epinephelus awoara. The sequence continues at coordinate 21,672,462 of CM069304.1, read as the reverse complement.
GTTTTCTCTGGATTATTTATTTATTTAGTTGAGATGAACGTGGCAAAGGCTGGAAAACGTGCATGACATGCAAGGCATACGTAGCTCAGTCGTCACAATAAAATGTTGGCATTGCACATTTCTGCAAACCACAGTGCTGTGCTGTCCACTGTTCATCTGTGTTTTAGGTTTCTCCTTTGTATTTTAGATTGCGGTCTGTGTCCATTGTGAATTATATGTTGGGACTACAGATGGAAATTAGCAGTTATAGCTAAATCTGGTGCAACCATCTCGTCATTTCTTGTAAATGATTAATGCTATTGCACACTGTCCCTTGATAAATTAAATAAACTAAACTAAACATTTCTGAAGTGGTGTAGTTCAGATTACATGTATGTGACCCGAGTTTCTCATCAGGAAGAGGTGGGGATGGTGGGCAGTGTGACACCTCAGTGAGATGGCTGCCAAGTAGCAGACCACTGAGACCAGTGACATTTCCAGCTGTATTTGTGGCGATAAAAAGGGGTATTTTTAATGAGATGTTGGAAAATTTCCTGTTGTGTTTGTGGTGACAAAACGAGAAATACCATAGGTGTGAATGACATTTTCAAATGAGATTAGTTTGTCATTATGGAAGATGTGGTGACGAAATCTAGGGGTGAATTTTTCTGTGTGAAGTTCGGGTTATTCCAAATAGGGGTGTATTTGCAGGGGTTAATGTGGATTAATGTCATCCAACAATTGATATCGTCTTCAATGGTTTTGAGTAGTGGGGTGAAATTTAATTTGAACAACTCTGACAGCTTGGAGGAAATGTTTATACCTAAGTATTTAATGTTGCCAACAGGTGAGGGAGGGGGTGCTTGTGAGGATGCAGCCATCCAGTCCCCCCCACTCAATGACAGGATGGTAGATTTGGTCCAATTTATTGAGTAATCTGATATTTTTGAGAACTAATTAATGAGCTTTATGACTTCTTGCAGTGAATTCAATGTGGACTGGAGGTACAATAAAATGTCATCTGCATATAAGCTAATCTTGTGATGGTAATTGGAAACACGGATGCCTTGGATATTGTGATTCTGGCGTATTGCAACTGCTAAAGGTTCAATGAATATGGCATCCCTGTCTTGTTCCTCTATGCAGAGCAAATGATTTTGATATTATTCCATTGGTGATGACAGTGGCCATGGGTGAAGAGTATAGTGTTTTAATCCAGGGTACAAACGATTCTCCAAAACCAAATTTTTGTAGTGTTGAAAAAAAGAAATGTATGATTAACTCTGTCGAAAGCTTTTTCAGTATCAAGGGAGGTGATAATAGTTTTGAGGTTTTTGGATCCAGAAATGGTTATCAGGTTAAAAAGTCTGCGCATGTTATCTGAGGAATGTCGTCCTTTAATGAAACCGGTTTGATCAGGATGTATTATATGAGGGATTACTTTTTCAATGCAGATGCTCAGGGCATTGCTTATTATTTTAACGTCTGTGTTGATTAGTGATAGAGGCCGGTAATTGGAACATTGAGTCAGGTCTTTGCCTGACTTTGGCAGTAATGAGAGGAGAGCAGTATTCATGTGTTGGGGAATTTTGGAGGTATGTTTTATTTCTTGTGAAATAGTGTTCCAGAAATGTTTGAAGAATTCAGCAGGGAGGCCGTCCGGACCAGGTGCTTTATTGTTTGGCATTTGGTTGAGTGCCTTTAAAGTATTCATCTTGGGTAAATGGTTTGTCCAGGATATTTGCTCGATCAGTTGTTATTTTGGGAAGGTTGAGAATGTCTAAAAATGAATCAGTTTCTGATATGTCTGGTTCATGATCACAGGTGTATAGTTTACTGTAAAATGATTGAAAAGTGTTGTTGATGTCTTGGGCTGAGAACATTGGCCTCCCTGCTGAATCCCTCACTACGGATATTATGGATATTTCTTTGTTACGTTTTAGTTGGTTTGCCAGGTATTTCCCATTTTTATTGTTATATTCAAATTTATCATGTCTTAATCTTTCTATTATAAATTGAGTTTTTTTGTTAAGTATTTTGTCTAGTTGGAATTTAACTTGTCTTAGTTCATAGTGAATAACTTCTGATGGGTTATTTGCATGTGAGTCATTCAGCTGTTTGAGTTTTCTCTCTAGTTCATTTTCGATCTCCATGTCTTTTTTCTTCTTGTATGATGAGTATGATATTATTTTTCCTCTCATTACTGCTTTTGTCGTTTCCCACAGAGTTGTTGGTGAGGTGTCTGGAGCAGGCCTGGAATTTCGTCATTTTAGGGGCAAGGCCACTTGGCCTTTCGTGTTGTCAATTTTTTGAGGACACAAAGGCCAAAAGCCGGGGCAGCAAGGCCATAAAATAAAACAATGATTTTAAGTCCACGTCCATAATGAATTTAATTTAAGGACTAAGGATGTATAACTATCTGTGAAATGAATAAATAAAACAAGCTCAAGTAATCATAACGAGTATAAGTAATAATGTGATTTATTTAATAGCACTAATAAACCCAATGTGTTTTAAATATAGAAGAACCAGGTTCATGTATTTATAAGCAAACAATCTTAAATATTAGGCCTAAATATTTTTTGAGTGTACATGATAAACTGATTCACTGAACAAGACTAGCTTACAATTAGCCTATTTTTGATGTGTTGTTAGATAGCTAACAAACAAACAAACTATAGCAGAGCTATTCAATTACTATTTCAACTGGGCCACATTTCAAAACCAGATAATGTCGATGGGCCACATTTTAGCAGCGAGCAACCGATCCACTTTTCTTTTCTTTTTTTTTGCATACATATATATATTTATATATATACAGGCATGGCCCTCCTCAACATGATGCAGAAACAATAAAAAAGAGCTATCAATGCACAGAAGCATAATAAGTGACATTAACAGTATCTAACAACACACACTATCTCTCTACCAGCATCTCCCCTCTCCTCCACACACACACACACACACACACACACACACACACACACACACACACACACACACGCACTCACCTCACCTCCTGATGCTTTCCTTATAGGTCAGTTATACAGGATATAGTTTTATACAGTCCATGGCAGCAACAGACATGTTTACAACAGCAAAGTCACTATTTAAAACCCACTAATATCTCACTGGAATATAAATATTCCTCCTGACATCACAATACTGAGTGAAGAAAGTCATGTTATCTCAGCATGAAAACAAACATCAGTATCAGTCATTCATCCTGCTCTCTGCCCTCCTCTACTGAGGACACTCACTGTCTGCAGGTCACTGCCTCAGGTACATGTTCAGATAAAGTGTTAGCCTACATACAGACAGCTTTCATTTAGTTTGTCTCAACAGTTTGCTGTTAGCACCAAGAGCACTATGTGCTTGTGTCGACTGCGATCATTAATCATAATAGCAGTGAATGAGAGACTGCGGACGGAGCGGATTGAAATATTCTACGTGCTGATCACATGTATTGATAAAGTATTGGCTTGGCTGGCAGAGGTTTTATCGCACTTACTCACAGTAACAAGTGTAGTTGTCATCAACTAGAGTAATCTTGAAGTTATATTCCCTTCATCTGCACCGCGGCCCCACCCCTGCACAATGATGATACATGAAACCAAAACTTTAAAAACTAACGCAGATAATGGCGGGGCTTACTGTTATTACGGTGTTGATTAAACTTGCCTTGGGTTGTTTAATACTGGGTCTCGGTACCGATCCCTGCCTGGGTGTTTGATGAAGTCTCCTGGCTGGCTGGTGATAGATTGGTGTCAAACTGTTGTTACAGCCTGTCTGAGCAGTTCATGCCAGGCTCAACTCAAACCCCCCACTGGTGATGTATGTGCATCGTCCAGAATGTCATTGCATTATTTTTTTCTCAATAGACGCAGGTGTCAAAGCCGTGTTGACAGGAAAGAGGCAGAGGAGAAAACCGCAAAATCACCTGGGGCAGTGCGGGTGGGGCATCAAGGCCACTGTGGCCTTAGGGCAGATATTTTTTTTAAGGGCACAGGGCCAAATGAGGAGGGCATGAGAGCCATGGCCCTCGTGGCCCTCGTGAAATTCCTGCCCTGGTCTGGAGAATCGTTTATATCAATCAGGGATGCCCACTCTCTTTTGAAGTAAATGTCGAAATCTGGATCTGTAAGGAGAAAGCTATTGAAGCACCATGTTGAGCTGAAACTTGGCATTTTTAACGAGATATCAGGACATTTCCACCAATGTTTGTGGTCACCAAATGGTATTTTTGACGAGACTTCAGGACATTTCCAGCCATGTTTGTGGCAACAAACCTGGGTGTTTTTAACGAGACATCAGGACATTACAAGCAGCAGACTAAGTGGGAACAAATGTAACTGTTTGTGGGACCAAAACAGGGTGTTTTCAATGAGACATTGAGACATTTCCAGCGATGTGGGGCAACAAATCTGAATATATTTTAACAATACATTGAGACATTTCCAGCCATGTTTGTGGCCACAAAACCAGATATTTAAAGCCAAATCCTGATCTTTTCCTGACCCTAACCAAGTGGTTTTGGTGCCTAACCCTAACCGCACATTAACCACAGCGTTGTCACAACATGAAGTTGAAAATTGAAATGTAAATAAACATAAGGATGGTTCACTTGACTTGTTTAATATTGTAAAACCCCATCCAGCCTATGTATATTTATTACAGTATGAAGGTCGTCCAGTGTTTATGTTTTAACATTGTGCTTTTTGCTGCATCACTTGTCATCAGCTGTAAGAGAAATCACCTCTCTGCTGTCTTCACCTGCACAGCCGCTGTTTTATTTTCCGTGTCAGTTTTCTCCTGCGCTCATCGAGTTACCTTATGGCTTCTTCCGGCTCACAGACGTTTGTCTTACCCATGCAGAAAGCTTTTCCACTGACTGCACGTTTTCCACTCGAGCTGTGAGCTGACGAAGACGTATACCTAACTAATAATCCATCACGTTTCCATGGATCCTGCCCCCACGAGAACATTCTCAGCACAATACAGACACAATAACACAACAAATAACATCTTTCCTCATATATGAGTTGACCTGAAGCAGCAGGCCTGATTGTTCTGAGGATATCGATGACACATGAGTAAACAGAGATTGAGATACAGATTTATGATTTAAAGGGTTGATGATGATAAGAAGTCAGTCTTTTTCAGCTCAGTGAGTATGCAAGCCATAGGCGTAGGATTGGGTAGGGACACGTCCCTACCAATATTCAGCCCCTTCTGTATTGTCCCTACCAATATAAACGCTGGCTGTCGGCGTCCTCTCAATATGGTACGCAAAGGCTTAACAATCGTTGGTGTCTACCATACAGAACGTCCTGCCTCTAACCTCGTATTGCTCATCAAATGGCTCTGCCGTTATTTTGGTAACGTGTGATTGGTCCTCCCCAGCGCCGTTCTCTCCACTGACTTTGTGGGTGCGTGTCACCGTACAGCTCACAGCAGTTTGTGAGGGAACAACACATACATGCGCGTCATCGTTATTGCACCACAGCGGAGCACCGAGTGTGAACGGTGAGTTGGTTGGTTCAGTAAATAAGCTAAAAACAATCGTATTTTCTGCCAACACCTGTTGATGTTAGGCTAATTGAATGGCGTTCCTTGGCGCCTCTCTGCTATATAATGAGATGCTAACGAGCTAATACTAGCTGAGCTAAGTTTGGCAACTATTAGATCAATATTATATGCCAGAGAACATGAAATTGCACTTCACATGCTCCATCAGCAATCATAGATGACGTCGTGTAGTGATGACACAGTTCAAATTAATGTTTGTAGTAAGATGACATGATAGAAACAGTCTGAATAAATAAAGTGTAAACACCATAAATAAAAACTCCTTCAGTGACAGTCTTCAGCATCCATGGTGTGTGAAGGAGAGACTTAGGAGAATAGAGATCCACTGCTCCCAGGAAAAACACCAACACTGAGTCTGTGTAATAGATATTGGGTGTAAGTGCAACAATTTGCACACAGTTGTATTATAATGATTTTGGGGCATTTACATTTTTGTTGATTTATTTTATTTATGTTTAACATGATGAAGCTGACTAACTTGTGTTGACATTATGGCTGTTCTTTAGTCTATATACATTCAGATGTTGTTTAATGAATTACACAATTGTAAAACATACAGTATGTTTTCCTCAGGCTACAATAAACAAAATCTATGACTGTTGCATCTCAGATAGTCCTACTGTTCACATGTCTTGCATCACCCGTTTCAAAATGACCGTTTTATGTGCAGCCCATGCAGCCAAAATTCTCTTTGTGTAACACTTCATCTTAGAAGTAGCCAGTACAATAGGCAGATGATGATTGATGATACTCCCTCAAGAGCAGATGCGATGTGATATCAAGATCTAAAACATTTATCCATATATTCAGACCTTGGCTATAGACAAAATAGAAACTGCTATGTTATGCTATGCTATGCTGAATGATGGTGAATGGCTGTTAATTTCCAACCCTGATGGTTACACATCAGTGTTGACTAAGGCCCCAATCACACTAGGACATGTCACCACAGGGGCAGCGCCTTCATAAATGCCTTGGCAAGGCGTGTAGGGCAAAACAGTGTGATGCATCAAACACAATCAAATGTGTTTAACAGAAAAGTCAGTTAGCCTGCAACTCGCAAGACTCGAGAACAAGAACGTCTCTGAACGTTCTCGAGTCTCGCACGAGTTGCCATGTAAACACAGCACTTCTGCAGGCTAACTGACCACGGTGAGAAATTGTGCTATAAAAGTGGAGTAAATGATGTCTTTTCAAGTCAATTTTGCATGCCGCAGCTTCAGGGCACTTGGATTACAACGGACGAGCAGTTCTGACGTTTTTGAAATGCATTAGTTGAGTTCCATGCACTTCAAGTGTATGGAAAAATCCGGCTAGCTGTTATCCCCCCGATACCCCAAACAAGTTTTGTGGATTAAAAAACTACACTGGACTTCTTGTCGGCATGAGGGTGAGTAAGTACTGTCTGTAATTTCATTCTAAAGTGGTCGTTTCCTTTAAATACCACTAATATGAATCTGTCTGCATTTGCCATTGTCCCACTGTTCCTACCACATCTACCGGCATCAAAACAGTAAAAAATCCCGCCTCTTGTTTGATTTGATTGGCTGCCGGAGCCACTGCTGTTGACAAGCGGTGTGACTCTGCAACTTGCGCTGCTGTGTGCACTTCCATGTGCATCTTAAAACTGCAGAAAAAGACACAACGCGCAGCGCAAGAGAGGAACACACGCCAGGCACGCCTTACCGTAGTCTTACCATTGCTAACTACTCGTTTCAAGCAATACGACTGGTTGTGATCAGGGCCTGAAAATGCCTTTACATTCAGGCGGATACATCGGTGATTGGTTAGGTAAAATTGAATCCCGTTCCCCTACGGAAATCTGTTAGATTGGAAGCAATATCAGACTGAAGATGGAAACGGAGTGTAATGAGTTGACATCAGGCAAGTAAAACATCAGTTAAATTTCTTCTCACCACTTATGTCAGGAGTGTTTTTAATTACAGTTAACAGTCTGATTGGTCCAGACAGCTCAGTGACCCCTGTGAGCTGTTCTCCCTGCACCACCACTGTGCTGTCCTCTCTGTGCTTATCATCTTTCAAGGTGCAAGTTTTACCAACATTGACGTTCCCTCCGTGAGCCTCCTGCTATGATAGGTGGGGCGCTTCCTGTCCTGTCCTGCCCTGTTGAAGACTTGCTGAGAAGCTCTTCTCTGCAGGGAACAGTCTGTGAGATGATTGTCTAAGTATATGAGAAAGCCCGATGTGCCAGGGAGGAAGACGTCACGTAAAATGCTAAGTGCGAGAAGCAGGCCAGCACTTGTTATTGAATGTATATCTGTGGCAAAGAGAGCAGAGAGCAAAAGAAAGAAAGCACTTGTGGTGAAAGCATTTTATGAATCTGCAACACAAACACAGACACAACTCGAGTTCACCAAGTTCAGTGTTTCCAAAAATGGGGAGGGGGTTGATGAGAAAGAATGCAAATTGGATTGTTTTCGCTTCAACAGCGGCCAAATTGGGTTTGTTGCTGGGTGTTTGTTTGATTTTGGAAACATTTTATGGCTACTCTAAGCTCACATGCTGAATAGACCGAGCTCAGGCTGGCCCAGTTTGAAAGGTTTCCATTCTGGATGCGTCGAATCAACACCGTCTCCATGAGACTGTGTTTTTGTTGTCTGCCTCAGGCTTAAGTTATCATAAACGTAGCATGCATAATGATGTGGCTCATAGATAGCATCAGGAGCTGCCCCCAGGCCCGTGGTGAGAGCAAAGTCGTCGTTCCGATGGCCGGCATCAGGTGCAGGAATCACATGAGGTGGTTGAGACACGTGATGCATGCTGGTTCACTAGACACCTCAGCATGTTTCAACTACAAACAACAGACTTGGAGAGTCTTTTTCTTTAATCATATGAGGCCCATGTGAATATATGACCAAAGGCTGCACTTAATCTACTCCTCAAGTATCGCTGACAGAAATGCCATCCTCACTCTGTTTTCTGTCTAATTTGAAATAAATATGTGCTGCTCCCTCTTGCAGATTTTTATCACTTTGTTTAGGAAAATAAAAATGCCACCACACTGGTTGCACCAGTCTGTTACACAACACCTGGCTGCCTGCTCTGTCTTTCCTCTATCAAGGTTGTAAAAGCCTTTTTTCATTTGAGCCAGTATTTATGCACTTGTTATCAAAAACAATTGCAACATTTACATGCACAAAATACTCTGGTTTTAGCCCTTTTTCCAAAAAAGACAACATTCCTTTGAAGTTGTTTAGATGGCTAATGAGACTGAATATATCCATGAAAACTCCTGTTTACACGCAGCCCTGCATACTTGAATTTACGTGCCCTTACATGTCGTTTTCATGGCAAAATATTGGGAAGAAGAGCAGCTGAAGCCACTTGTTCTCTTGCTTCTTTACATCAAAATAGGACTTTTCAGAATTTCCTGTCAATGGCTTCATCCTTGTATTTCATAATGTTTTAAAGTAGGTGTTTATTATAGGGCTGGGCAATATACCAATATTATATCGATATTAGACAAGATATCCTGTTAGATATTGGATAGCCTAATATTGCAAGTGTTGTCTTTTCGTGGCTGCGTTACAGTAAAGTGATGTGATTTTCTGAACTTACCAGGCTGTTCTAGCTGGTCTATTATTTGTCTTTACCCACCAAGTCATTATATATTATTGATGATTATTGATCAAAAATCTCATTGTGTGAATATTTTGTGAAAGCCAATCAACCCTGCAATAGCCTTAAAGTATTGATAGCGAGGTATTTGGTCAAAAATATTGTGATATTTGATTTTCTCCAAATCACCCAGCCCTTGTTTTCTCCTTCCAATCAGAAAAAGGGGCTTTTATTTTGGGCATGCATCTCTGCTCCCCAGCCTTGCAAACTGTTGGCTAGTTGGTTTATGTACAACGTATCCATGACAACCCACAGAGCCGACTGTAAATAGACAAGAGACCATGTGTCACAAAATTGAGTGTTAGTTCAGGCAGGACACGATATCAAGCTCAGCTCACATCCCAGCTACATCAGCTGATGTCAAACAGCCCAATTAACTGATGGAGCAGCTGACTGATGGAAGGGAGTCAGCTGATAGATCACATATAGGAGAATCTCGTTCAGGGCGCCTTATTTAAACTGCTCTGGCCTGCCTACTGTTGCTGCTTACCTCTGCAAGCTGCTTTGCAACCTGCCTCCACCCCAGCTCCTCCTTTTCATGCTGTGTCTGACTTACGCAGGTGTGTGGAAGGGCGGAGAGGTGTGATCCACCGCTTCCTATGCAAAAGTTGTGATCTGTAAAAACAGACTTGATGGGAGAAACTTTGACCCATGCTAACAAACATTATGGAGACAGGAAATTGACAGTTTAGATGGTGAGGTGGAAGCCTGATTGTAGGAATTATTGACTGTTTTTGGTGCACACCATTTTTGGCTTTTGTCCGTGTGTACATTTTTAGTATGGATCCTACACATTGTTTTATTAATGAGACCCCTGGTCCGTTTGTTTTGGAGAGGAGGAGACTTCTGCAGATAATCTGGCTCACAGTGAAAACCTACTGAACATCTGGATCTTAAGTTATCAGAGACAAAAGGTGAGGACAGATTAGCATGTGCTGGACTAGCGGCTCATCTCTGACATGCCAAACTGCATTGGAGGAACTAGGAAACTACTTCATTCAGTGTTTTTGCCGGTTTAAATCACCTGGTGGGTTTGTTTTGGAGAGGAGGAAACCTCTGTGGATAATTCGGCTCCAAAACGATGATCGCTGAAGGGATCCTAACCGAGAGAAACTGACTGCGATGACATCATTGCAGCATCTTTTGCCATTCTTTTGATTGAGAAAATTACATATTATACATTTAAGTAATACATTTAGAGTTCTTAAGGGGTAGAACTACTTCCCTGATTGTAATTTCCCAGAAGTCTGTCAATGAATAGAACAAAAGAGTAATTATTTTTCTTATCTCTTCGTCTGGATGAGCCTGTCCTGAAGGAAGTGCAGTAAAACCACCCTGTTCAACCTTTAGACCTTTTGGTGGCAGTCTCTGAGAGATAATCACACCACTATCCCTTCTACCCCACTGCAATCCTATTACACAGCCGACTGTCACCTTTGACCCGCCGCTCGGTACAATTGTGCTCAGGTTAAACATGAAAGACTCTATTTTTATGTCACACAGTAGTAGTTCAGCTGGATAGTGAGTGACAGGGCTTCACAGAATAAAGTGTTTCAAGTGGACGTGTTCCTCAGAGACATCCTTGTTATTTTTTTCAGAAAAGTAAATCAACATCACCTACTTTCTTTGTGGAGTAGCTCCTGGTGAGATTTCTTGGTATCTCTAGACACAGTTGTGTCTCTCCAGTTAATGGCTTTAGGGGCGAGTGTTTCTCAAATTTCCAGTGATAACACTTATAAAGATAAAAGCACTAAATTAATTTTTTGTGAATTTATCTTTTGGGTGTATTTTCTCTTGAGGCTGTGCTTGTATGACCCATCCTGTGCTGCTGTTACAAGGTGTAGTTGAAATCTTCCCCTATGAAGTGGGACAACCCATCAAGACCCTGATACATCATTGGTATCATTATCAGTGGCGTTTACGGAAACAGCCGCAACTATGTCAATGATGGTATTCCCACAGTGACATTTTCTGTTTATCCGATGGAGATTAAAAAAAACAAAACAAAAAAAACAAACGTGGATGCTTGCAATCATTTACAACTCGTGTCACGGTATCAATCGATCAATCAAGTCATTAAATAAAAACGAACAACACTTCATTACCAGGCCACTAGCGGTGTTCTGTAGGCTAGTTAGCAACCCGTGCTCCATCCTGCATTGTTAAATATGTTAGCACCACTAGTGATGTTGACAGTGCTAACAGTGATAACACAGTTATCAGTGCATAAGGGGATTTATGGATCAAAATTAAGCCACTTACTCACCGGGGCGACTTAGTGGGAGACCAGAGAGTGGGCACAACGTTTACATGGCATCGCTGCTGGGACAGTGAAAAATGAACAGTGCTGCTAGTTAACATTAGCTCCCACCAGACCAGGATGGTGCACAGTGCAGTAAAGTGAAGAGTAGCAAATTTAACCTATAGACTAACACAAGTAACCAGTCAGAAGTTTTCTCTGCAGTTATTCGATTAATGGTTAAACGTTGACATTCCTGCTAGTGAGCTAGTTAGCCAACAAGACATCAGCGTATTACTAAGGATTTTTTTTTGTAATGCTTGGACCACAATACATTGAAATAAAAGAACACCATGATCATTAGATAAGTAGTAGTTATTGTAATTTTTAAATCTTTACAAACTAAGGATGCATGATAATATCGGCACGTCATCTATACTGGCTGATATTGGCTGCTTTTTCTTTTGCATAATGAATGAATATTACAGACATTGAAAAGCATTATATTTCATGTCTCTATCTGCTGTTGGGCTGTCATGATAAGGGTATGCATGTATAATATGATGTTAATTCCACTACAGAAGAGACTTGATGATTACTAAATTTAGGTTGGGGAAAAAAGTGGATATAGGCTATCGGTATTGGTTGGTTACTGGCCAAATGACTTGTTATATATCAGCATATAGGCAAGAAATCCAATATCATGCATCCCTATTACTAACGGAGAAAATGCATTTGTGGGTTTCTGTTGTTGCTTGTGCCGATGATCTCTTATAACTCTTTGTTTGGCGTATGCTTCTGAAAAACCTCTGTTTGGAGGGTCATCTAGCCCGAACACTTCACCCTGCCCCTAGACGTGAACGTGTGAAACAGAGGGGTAAGGGCTGAGAGGTAGGGGCAAGAGGTGTATGAGGATTGAGCCTTAAACAATCTGAAATGGCACTGTGTTTTAGTCCACTTTAATGCTTCAGGTTTTTTGTGTTCTCACTGTCCTTCTGTTTCACTTTCTGGCTGCCAACCCTCCCTCCCTCCCTCCATCCGCTCCTCCCTCCGTCTGCACACTTTTTTGTGTTCGCTGGACAACAGTCTCAGTAATGAGGATGAAAATGAATTATGACAGGCAAAATAGTTTTGTATGTCACAGGTACTAAAGAGATGGGGCAGGGAGGATTAAGAGAGGAGGGGTTACTAGCTAGAGTCTGGCTGCACTACATCTTTGGATATTTTTTTAACCACCTACCAGTCTTTTTAGGGAATAAGAGGAGGCACAGTGGCCTATAACACTATCCATCTTTTGTCTGCGAGGCCTCCTGAGTCAACCTGAGACAAATCTAATTTCTCAGCTCTCTCTGCTCACGGCTGCTGCTTTGTGCTATTGATCTGGCTCACCACTTAAAAGCTTGTCTGCCTTTAGCACTTTGGCATCTTTATTTTTATCTCTTTCCTCCTCTCTAGCGAGTTGTTTTGCTGGTCCATTTACACCAGTTCCACGTGAGTGGGTGAATGATTGATGAACATGGTGTGGGACAGTGATGTCCCTTGCATTGTAGACCTTATATAACAGCCCGCTGCAGGGGTTACTGGCCGTGAATGTGACGATGTAGGCATGTACACATGTGTTCGAGAGTGCTGCGTGGGTGTATGTACACCCATTACTGTAACAAGTAAAGGCTTTATGACCTGTTATAACATCATCTGTCTTCTGAATTGTAAGAATTTTTATCATTCAGTGTTGATCTTATCAAGATTGTCTGGGTAATAGCAAACAGCGATTTTATTTGCGTTTCAGAGCTCTTTGTGCAGTCTTCCATAACCACCCACAAAACCATATGAAAACAACTGATAATACAAATGATATGAAAATAGGCTTGTATGAGGATTGTCCAAAGAAAAAAAACCAAAGCAAAATAAAATGAGCATGCCAAGTACTTCAGAAGTATGATGGCACATTAGGACCATTGTAGGTATAAAAAATATATAAGTGTGGAGCCAGTTTTTTAAGTTTTTCATCTTAAATTTGCAACTTTAAATTTAAACTTAAAAAGTATAACTTTAAATTATAAATTTGCAACTTTTTTTCTTGTAAAATGTATAAGTTTTTCTTCATAAATTTGCAACTTTAATCTGAGAGAATGTCCAACTTTTATTAAAATGTAAATTTATTACTTTTATGCTGAAAATTCGGAAGTTTTTCTGAGAATATTGTGCACATTTTGGCTCACTGGAATCTGATGCTGCATTTAATTGATATGGGTGTGTATGTGGACGCCCCGTACACCTCGCCCTCAAACATACTTATCTTCAGTTTTATTCTGAGGCTCCTTTAGCAGCACTGCTGTGTGTTAGTCTGTCTCAGAGACGTGTTGTGTGGTGTTCTCACTCTCATTTTCTGTCCCTGCTTTAAAGGTGTGAAACCAAACATTTTTAACATGGGGATATCCAGTTTTAGTTTGGATCCTGATGAATGAATTGTGTGCTGCTGCCACATCGTTCAGGCCTGGCTGCTTATCTGTGGGACGGCGTGCTGTAGTGCGATTGCTGTAGGCGTGGCCAGTTTGAGGGCTGGTACTGGCCATGGCAGTACAGCTGGTGCCAGAACTCACCCACACACACACACAGAAACACACAGAGAGATTCACAGCCTGAGACTTCCTGTAGTTGGACCAAGATCACAGCCTGTTTGCTCCCACTTAAACCTCAGTAACACAACTCATTCTCCCCCTCTAACAGCAGACTGGCATGGCTTCCTCTTTATGTTAACCTCCTTTCTGAATAAAGACGAGCCTCTCCACCAGTCTGTCTTCCTGTCCCTCCAGGGATTCAGGCAAGTGTGAAGTAAAGATCTTTGGTCTAAATGCAGTTCAGATACTTATGTTTAAAGACAGCTTCACATGGACAAAAGGAAATTGTTAACCTGTCTGCAACACAAGCACAAGAGCTGGTTTTAGTCTTTACAGATGAGACAAGTGTTTTCAGTGTTTTAGCATTTTGACAGCTTTATGCGGGTAATGCCTTCTCTCTGGATAATCCCAGTTAAACAGCTTAGAGGAAGAGCAGGGAAATCTGCACACTCCAAGTGTGAGAGAGAGTGCATTCACTCTATTACGTATTTGTTAGGGGAAAAAAAGCCCAAATGATCCCTCAATCCAATTTCATCCTGATTATAAAAAGCAGGCTTCACAAGTGGGTTCCTTAAGGAGTGGCTGCAGTAGCTGCCACCATCAGCAGATATACTGAACGTCCAGGTTTCAGACACTCAACGGAAGATCCTACTGTAGTCACCTTTCTGTACATGTTGCTGCTTCTTCATTCATATTCAGGCTGTTAACAGTCATGAAATTTCAGATAGGAACCTATAAAGCATTAGGTCATGCTGCCTCTTGTCTGGGATTAGTTGCATCACCAAAGCCCTGCTCAGCATTGTGAGCTATGAACATGTACTTATTATCTTTACAACGTTCTTCACATTGCTTTTAAAGCAGGGTTCAGTGCTCAACATGCATGCACAGAATGAATGTGTCATGTGTTGCGGACTATAAGAAATAGTTGTGGGGTTTGTGTGAGTCTATTAACTGTGTGCCTGGCTGGACTGAAAAAACAGCCCAACCCTCTCAGGTACTCAGGTAGATATCATGTCACATGGCTGCTCTAAATTCTGGTCTGTTATCGCATGTCACATGTTGTGCATGAGATGTCCACTGGTGTTCTGATGGATGGATCTGGAAATAAGACCATGCTGTTTCCTTATGTGGGACTGAGACCAAACCAACATTAATTTGTTGGTCGTTTATATTGTTAGTGATTCCCAAGCAGGGGTACCAGGAGACGCATGAGACACTAATAAATTTAATGAACTAGGGCTGCAACTAATGTTTATTCTCATTATCAATGATTTTTTTCTTGTAGATGAATCGATTTGTCTATAGAATTTCAGAAAAAAAGTGAAAAATGTCTATCCCATTTTCAAGTCAGTTTGCTACGTTGACTTTAAACAATGACCAGCACACAGAAGAGGAAGTCTTGGCCCAGATATGTTATCCAGACATCTGCTAGCTGCACCTGAACCCTGAACCTGAAATATTTACCATTGCCCCCAGAAGTTAAATCATCGTCAGACTGATAGGCAATCAGCTCTGAGTCTGATCTCATCTGAGGGCTCTGTTGGAGTACATCAGACAAAAAATGCCATTGTCCATCACCCATATTGTTTGTGGGTGTTGTGGTGTGGATTGGCTCTCATGATGGGTCGGGTAGGTGCAGGTAGCACATTACAAAACCCTGACTTCCCACTCTGGACGTATATGAATGCAACTTCATGTATTGAATAAGACCAGTACACCCAAATGTCCCATCACAAAAGTTCAGTGGGTCAGTTTTACCTTTAGTGCATCTACATGTCGAATTCCTAAATATTTTGTACCTCTGGCTGCACAGACGCTCGCACAGCTTAGTGTTACAGTGCTGCAAATCATCACCAGCCCCACCCTCTTCACCCACGCCCCCTCCTGTCCGACTGGCACCCAGAGCAAGACATCAGGTGACTGGTGCAGCTGTGCCTGGCAGGGGGATCTGCGTCAGTATGTATCAGACCTCACAGTAGTGGATGGCCAGCTGACCTGGTTGGAGTGCAGCCTGCTCAGCCTGCAGCTGGCTCAGCCCAGCTGTGTCCCGAAGGAAGAGGCAGCCTGTCAGTGCAGAGCTTGCTTCTTCTCATCCCGGGTCCTGATTTAGATTTTTGGTAGAAAGTGGAATTTAAGTTAGCATGCTTTTTATTATCAGGTAGAGACAAGACAATGGAGTGATTTTGCCTTCACTGTAAGGTTGTTCTGTAAGGTTGCCCTCTGCTGATGTGCTGTTGATTTTATGGCTGCTCGTTCTCGCTGCTTCCTCAGTGTCTGAGTGGGTAGGGTGCTGCAGGTTAATCATTTCTAGCTCTTGCCTAACAGTGTCTCAGTCCTGATGATAAATGTATGGAAACCCATAGTGTTAAAATGTTGTGTTTATCATCCTCGAACAAATGTGTGGAGTATGTCGTCAAATTGGGTCTGACTGTTTTTTTTCTTCTTCTTCTTTGTTTTCAGAAGCTGGCAGCAGAATGTCAGAGTGCAGGCTACAGCGGCACACTGATCCCTTACAAGTGTGACTTGTCCAACGAGGAGGAGATCCTGTCCATGTTTTCAGCGATCAAGACGCTGCACAAGGGCGTGGACGTGTGCATCAACAATGCCGGACTGGCACACAACGAGCCCTTGCTCAGCGGAAAGACCGAGGGCTGGAGGAACATGATCGACGTGGGTGGATCACACAGACACACAGATAGGGATTCTTAGGTTGGAACAAGCTGGAGAGAAACATATTTATTTAGGATAGAGATGGTCAGAGGAATTATCCCCCTATGTTTATAGCATATAGATTTTATGGCTGCGCTACTCAAGCAGGAAAGCAGAAGGAGTAGATGACATGGCTGCTCAGTGTGAGTGGAAGTCTTATATGTGGTATGGAAGCCCAATTCTGCCAGTGTCATGAAAACAAGATCCTGTACCTCATTATAATGAGACAGTTTTTAAAAAAAATAATGACTCAGTATCTCAAAATAATGACTTAGTCCCTCAAAATAATGACTTACTTTTTCAAAATAACAACTTAGTATCTCCAAATCATGATTTAGTATCACAAAACAATGACTTAGTTCCTCAATAATGTCTTAGCATCTCAAATAAATAACTTATCATATCATAGATAATGACTTGATTCCACAAAATGACTTACTATCAAATGATAAATGAATTCCTCAAAATAATGACTTAGTTTCTCAAAATAAGACTTAGTTCCTCTGAATAATGACTTAGTATCTCAAAACAATGACTTAGGTCCTGACAATAATGACTCTGGTCCACAAAATAATTACTTAGTATCTCAAAATAAGAATTAGTTCCTCTTACTAATGACTTAGTATCTCAAAATGACTTAGTATCACAAAATAATAACTTAGTATCACAAAATAATGACTTACTTCCTCAAAATAATGACTTAGTATCTCACAATAATGACTTAGTATCTCAAAGTTATGACGCGGTATCTAGACATCATGACTTAGTATCTCAAAATAAATGACTTAGCATCACAAATAACGACTTAGTATCTCAAAATAATGATTTATTATTTCTAAATATTGACATTTTATCAAAAAATAATGACTCTGACTGAATGAATTTAACTTTGTATCTTAAAATAATGACCTAGTTACTCAAAAGGGCTTATTTCCTAAAAATAGCATCTTAGTATCTTAAAATAATGACATAGTTTCTCAAAATGATGAATTAGTATCTTAAATAATGACTTAGTTCCTCAGAATAATTATTTAGATTAAAAATTAATGACTTAATATCACAAAGTATTGACTAATTTTTCTCAAAATTATTTAGTATCACAAGATAATAAGAAACTCTTAAAATTCTTAGTATTGTAAAATAATGATAAACTCCTGAAATATGACTATATGATGAAATAACGACTAAGTATCTGAAAATAATGACTTAATTGTGCCATAGTGTCTCAGAAGAATTAGAAACTTTCTTAACATAACGACTTAGAATCAAAAAATAATGACGTTTTTTTTTTTTTTTTTTTTTTCCAATGATGAGAAATTTGCTTTAAATAATAATTTCTTATCTCAAAATATGCCTGAATCAAAATATTGAGTTTTTCATTATTTTCTGAAGGTCTTTTTCATTATAACCAACACTATTTTATATCTTTAGGTCACACTGGCAGAATTGGTCGTCCACAGTTTGTGAGCTTGTGTTGTTGAAAGAATAAGAGTGGACACATGGGTCTCCCTCAGCGGTCCCCTCCCCTCACAGAGGCTGCTTCATTGGCTCTGAGGAGACGCTCTGGCACAGTAGAGGCCCACTAATGAAAGCTAGCACTATTTCTCTTGTTTGGACGTTAGATTCTGATTCATTGAGCTCTTGACCACTGAAGACCCCCCTGCTCTAAAGTCTCTGTCTCCAGAGTCCCGCATTCGCAACACTCGTCCATCTGTTGTCATGGCAGCCCACATGAACGTGTGTACAGCAGTGTGTATTTTTAGCCTGTGTTTAATCTCCATGCTGACCTTGTTTGGTCACTTCCCCCTGTCTTGCCACCACGATGGCTTTAACCTGCCGTCTATCAGTGTCACTACGGGAGCAGCTTAGAGGCCGCACGCTAGACGGGAACAGCAGGTTCAGCTGGTCTCACACAGTGACCCAGCAAATATCAGTCACCTGAGCTGATACAGTTTCATCACACAGCATTCTTAAATATTGCAAATTCTGCAAATGATATCAACTTACTAATTTTTTTCTACACAGCATGAATTTTGGGCTATTTGTACCTATAGATTGTCTGAAACATTAATGACGCTGCTGTCTTCACCTTCCCTGCAGGTGAATGTCTTAGCCTTGTCTATCTGCACCCGTGAGGCGTACAAATCAATGAAGGAGAGGAATGTGGACGACGGCCACATCATCAATATTAACAGGTAAGCCATACAGATGACCTTTGAATCCAAGAACAAATGTATAGATTAATCTGAAAACACCTCAGCCAGTATGTTCAGGGTGGTTTCGGCCGTTTGGTGAACTCAATGCATACACTAGATATTTTCTACTAAGATGCTGTAGCAGCGAGGACGTGCTATTGTGGTATGCTGACTCCGTTTTACAATACTATGTACTTTGCTATACTTGGAATGATCCCACACTCTACACTTTGACATTTTCTTTGGCGTGTCTCTCACTCTTCTCTTGTCTCTCTTCCTCTACATGCGCTGAACTTGATGCTTTTCTTTGTCATACATGATAATAAGCTGAATATCTCTGGATTTGGACTGTTGGTTGGATAAAATGTATAATTTGAAGACGTCACCTCGGGCTCTGTGAGAAATCTTGCCGTATAAATAAGCAAGTGGAGGCATTTTAAAAAACATGACACGTAAACAGAGGCTGGGGTTTGATCAAGTCCCAGCTACAGTATGTGGTTACCAGCTTGTGCATCTGTTTCTTTATCTCCCTGTTGCAGTATGGGTGGGCATCGAGTGGTGCCGAGTGCTGATGAGCATTTCTACTGTGCCACTAAATACGCTGTGACTGCTTTGACTGAGGGGATACGGCAAGAGCTGCGAGAGGCAAACACCCACATCAGAGCCACAGTGAGTTGGTTATTCACCAGCAGAGTGTGCAGGATTTTCTTTCGTCTGTGCTGCAGCTGGCATATCAGACCACATCAACACAGGGATGGAATGTAACTAAGTACATTTAGTCAAGTATTGTACTTATGCACAACGTTGAGGTACTTTTCATGTTATGCAATTTTATACTTCCCCTCCACCACAGCTCAGTGATCTATATAACTGAGCTTCTCACACCGTACCATCCAAACAGGCCCCTCAGGTCTGCTAGTCTGGCTCTTCTAACTGTTCCAGAGTCCAGGTTAAGACAAAGGGGGATCGAGCCTTTTCAGGTCTTGTTCCTCTGCTTGGGAACAGCCTCCCACTGAGCATCAGATCAGCTGACTCTGTTCACGTCTTTAAATCTCATCTGAAAACTTACTTCAGATCGAAAAGTGCATTACAAATAAAGTTACCATTATTATTGTTGTTACTGTAAGTAGAGGACCTAAATACTTTTTCCACCACTGTATAAACAGCTCTACATACAGTATGCACTGACCCTTTTTGTTATGTCTGTGTGTAATGTGTTTTCCTGCCCTGCAGTGTATATCTCCTGGAATAGTGGAGACTGAGTTCGCCTTCCGGCACCACAACAGCGATCCAGAGAAAGCAGCTGCAGTGTATGAGAGTATGAAAGTAAGCATTTGACTGAGAGTCACAAGATCTATTTCACAAAGTGAAAATATCCGAGCGCTGTTGCATCAATAATTCCTCTTTTCTCCACTTGTTCCAGTGTTTGAAAGCAGAAGACATAGCCAGTGCGGTCACATTTATCCTCAGTGCCCCTCCTCATGTCCAGGTATCGCTCTCTTATCAGCCGGTCACCAGAATAAAATATTGGCATTGTATGTTTCTGCAAACCATGGATGTTACATTTGTATGTGTTATCATATATCATATGTGTATCATATTAGCATTTCTAAAGTTACATAGCTCAGATTACATGCTTAGTTACATCAGGAGGAAGGGATGGTGGATGGCGTGACACCTAGGCGAGATGGCTGCCAAGCAGCAAGCTGTTTGACCAGTGACATTTCCAGTCGTGTTTGTAACCACCAAACCAGGTATTTTTAATGAGATGTTGGGACATTTCGAGCTATTTTTGTGACAATAACACTAGGTATTTTTAGCAAAAACATCAGGACATTTTCAGTCATTTTTTGTAGCAGCCAAATAGGATATTTTAGCAAGACATCAAGACATTTCCAGCCATGTTTGTGGTGACCAGAAAGGGTAATTTTAATGAGATGTTGGGACATGTCCAGCCATTTTTGTCACTATAAAACCAGGTATTTTTAACATGATGACAAGAAATTTTCAGCCATGTTTGTGGTGATCAAACCAATATTTTTGGTGAGACGTCAGGACATCTCTAGTCATTTTTTGTAACAGCCAAATGGGATATTTTAGCCAGACATCAAGACATTCCCAGCTGTTGGGACCAAACCAGATGTTTTTAATTAAGAAGTCGGGACATTTCCAACCGTGTTTGTGGCGATCAAACCAATATTTTTAGGAGGCGTTGGGACATTTCCAGATTTGTTTGCGGTGACTAAACCAGGTAATTTTATGTTGGGACATGTCCAGCCATTTTTGTCACAATAAAACCAGGTATTTTTAGCATGATGTCAAGAAATCTTCAACCGTGTTTGTGGCAATCAAACCAATATTTTTAGGAGGCGTTGGGACATTTTCAGCCATGTTGTTGGTGACAGAACTTTGTATATTTAGCAAGACATCAGGACAAGTCCAGTCCTTTTTTTTGCGTCAGCCAAATAGGATATTTTAGCAAGACATCAAGACATCTCCAGCTGTGTCTGTTGCGACAAAATCCGATATCTTAAATGAGATGTCAAGACATTTTCAGCTGTGTTTGTGATAACAAAACCGGGTTTTTAAACCAAAACATAATGTTTTCCTAACCTTAACCAAGCATTTTTTGAGCCTCAACCTTACCACACACTACCCATGGTGTAGATACATGTATAACTGAAAATTGAAACATTAAGTTTGAACATACCTGCTGCATGTGAAATTTACAAATTTGCATATCTGTGGTCAGAAACGTACAATGCCAACATTTATTCTGGGGATTTTGTTGCTCTTTCTGTGTCTGTCTGGCTTTTATACCATCAAATGCATCAGATGGAGGTGAGTGGCATTGGTGTCTGTAATGATCTCCTTTTATTTGTGTCATCAGATTGGAGACTTGCAGTTGAGGCCAGTAGAGCAGGTGTCATAGCAGTGCAACAGGAAGCTGCAGGAGGAGCAGACAGACAGCAGCCATGGTGACTCCTTAGTGACCTCTGCTGGGCAAGGGAAGAGGGTGGGGGTGGGGGGGTACAAATCAACTATAGCTGTGTTGGATCTGCAGGGACGTGGTCAAAGAAGGCTGGAGTCTTGAGGAGGCTGTGTGAGGAAATGAAGGGCTTAGACTTTGTAAACCACTACAGAAATACTACTGAATGCAGCGACCTGGTATTTGTGAATCGTCGAGCCCGGTCCTGAACTGAGCTGAGTCCAAACTACAATCGGAACAAATAACAGAGGAGAGAGTTGCTGCTGCTGTGCTTTGTGGTCATCTGCACGACCATCACTTCAGAGGGAAGAGTATGCCATTGATTGCACGTTTTTTGTTTTTGTAGGTCATACGACATATCTTTTTGAAATTAAATGGAAAGAGTAATTGCTGTTTATAAGATTTTTTTGTTTAATTTTTTTTATAAATATTTTAACTTTTGATCATAGATAGATGTGGTCTCACACTCATTAACCATAGACGATACTACCCACTGTAACTAACCATCGACAGTTTGCCCACCCTGCAACCTTTACGTACCGTATGTTCTCACAAACACTTTCAGTTACTCTTGTTTGGATCGATCCAAGTTTCAGGAATCTGGAAAAGTGCAGGAGCCACTTTCTGTTAAAGGAACACTTCATTCCCCAAATGATCATGTTTGTCAATGACTCACCCCGTGTGTTATGTTGAATTGGTGAAGAAAACTGTGAAGAAGGGTCACAAGGGTCCCCATTTAAAGGGGTACTTTGCTGATTTTCAACCAGCTTTGTATCAAAATAATGTGGTTAGTATCAAATAAACTTCCCTCCATCTAAGCAGTACCTAGATATTCACCCCCACCCTCTGCCAGATGAGGCGGGTGGCGCAAAACAGGTCATCTGGCAGCATTTGGCTCACTCTCCAGGCCTGTTGCTTGAACTACAGGCTGTACTTTTGCATTTTCATATCACTTGATGCCACAACCACAGACATAAAGAGTGTCGAAGCAGATAAAGCGACATGGCCCGCCCCTCCTTGTCTCTCTCCCAAACTCAGACCGAAATCTGATCAAGCGGTGAAACAAGGCAGTGCTGATGGAATATAGATCAATATTATGTCACTGCACTGTCTTTTTCTCGCATAAAATGATTTTAGAAACATATTTCAGTGCCGTGTTTGGCTGTAGTAGCGAGAGTTGGTGAACAGGAAGTGGGTGCCATACTGTTTCCTGCACAGTGAAAGCAGAGGCCGAAAAAACTGGGATCTAACGGTAAAACTAGGCAACGCTGATCAAATATGAACCAAGATTCTGTAATTGAGTTGT
Source organism: Epinephelus awoara (assembly GCA_035609425.1). Taxonomy (NCBI): domain Eukaryota; kingdom Metazoa; phylum Chordata; class Actinopteri; order Perciformes; family Serranidae; genus Epinephelus; species Epinephelus awoara. Next base: position 21,649,196 of record CM069304.1, on the reverse strand, counting down.
TGGTATTGTTCTCACCTCAGTTGTTTTCAGCTTACCATTTAAACAATTTGTGTCATTCATTCATTCATTTTCCATAACAGTTTATCTTGTTAGGGGTCGCGGGGGGGTGGAGCCTATCCCAGCTGAAATTGGGCAAGAGGCCAAACTATCGCAGGGCTAACATATAGAGACAGACAACCATTCACACCTACAGCCAATTTAGAGTCACCAATTAAACTGCATGTCTTTGGATTGTTGGAGGAAGCCGGAGTACCCGGAGAAAACCCATGCTGACACAGGGAGAACATGCAAACTCAGCACGGAAGGGCTCCCCCACCCTGGGTACGAACCAGGAACCCTCTTGCTGTGACACAACAGTGCTAACCACTGCATGTCAAACAGACAAATTCGCCTTACGTCACCTACCTGTGTGGGCGTTAATTGGTCTGATGCAGCGCAGTGCATTCTGGCAGTTGGGGGTTTTCTGCCTCTTTAGTAACAGCAAATGCCACAGTTCTTTTTCTCATTTTCTTTGGTCACCAATATTAGAATTATTTGCATCTTTCTATTCCATAGACGGGCCAGTTTTCCTCTTAGCAGTGAAATACGTCTTCAACAACAGAAGAACTATGTTTAAAGTCTGTTTACGGGCTCTGACACAACTCGTGTAGTATAATCCAAGTCTACTTTATCTATTCGAATGCTCAGTGGTTTGCATATACGTAAACTTTGCTATTTAAAAACTGAACTGAAACTTATCTATGCTCTCTTCAAAGCCATATTCCACTGACAAAAACAGTAATTTTACCTCACTGAACACAAAGTTTCCTGGTCTAGCGCTGTCTCGATCAGTTAGGTTTTTTGCCATATTGTGGGACTGTGGTGTAATAAAGGGTTAGTTTGGATTCACCATAGTCACAATAACACAAACAGACCAACTAATCAAGGCAGCGCTAGACCAGGAAATCCTGTGATCAGCGAGGTAAAATAACTTTGTTTGTCAGTGGAGTCTGGCTTTTAGTTTAGTCTGTTTAGTTCCATGTTAGAAAGGACTGTCTCTTTGGGATGTACTGAGCATACAACTGGATAAATGGCACTTGATTATACTGCACGAGGTGTGTGAGTTTGTAAATGGATTTTGAAAATGCTGACCCCTATGGGTTCAGTTAATCAATAATGCTGTCCTGTTTTTGGGTTATTGGTTCAGTGTCGAGGCTTGCGAGAAAAACAAAGGTTTTTGGTTCTTTCAACATAACACAAGGAGAGTAATTGATATACAGATGGTCATTTGGGGGGTGAAGTGTTCCTTTAAGCAGGAGTTTCTATGGTCCACCTTTTTGCCTGTGTAATTTAAGTTGTTCTGCACTTTGGATTCATTCATGAGGAGGAACTATAAGAGGGAAACACTGGCAACTTATGCAGGGGAAGAAACTAACTCTGTGTACATGCATACCCTAGAGATGTGTACCTTTCAGTGGAATTTTCTCCTTTAATGAATTAATAAAAACAATTGCCCAAAAGTAATGGTCTGTGTCAATGTTCACAAGAAAACCTGATTTCACAGAAAGAAGACACGAGCTGTGGACTTTGTGACATGTTTTTATTACACCTTACATGACATGACATAATTGCATGACCCATGTACTACTTTATTTACCACCTGTGTATATCAGTTTTATCAGCGGTGCCCTGTTGCATTTGACCTAATAAATGTGTCAGCCACAATGAATTGGTCCACAGTGCTTTTTCTCTTTAAGGGAGGTTATTCAGTGGTCTACCAAAGTTCAGCTGTGTGAACTGTGAGTGTGAAATAGTGGCATGACTTTGTCATTTTACAGGCTAAAATGTATGTACTAAATTTACTGATGTGAGATTTATAAAACTCCAAACTGCATCAACAGTCATGGCCAAAAGATGGCACCCTTTGCAAAGTTGAGTCCAGAAATGAGGCTGGTGAGATGTGTGCACTGTCCTGAGCACCACATGAGGAAGTACTGGCCGGACATTAAGATGTACTGTACATTCTGTCTTTCCACATCTTATCATATTAAAAATCTGCTAAACTGTTTTAGAAGTTAAACTAAACATTTACAACAACATATTTAATCAGTAGGCTCACAAAAATGGCCATTTTAATATATCTGCATGGCAGATATACAGCAACAGATTTTCACAACCATGTAAATCATTTTTTCAGTCTACTTCTGTTTAACTTACCAGAAGGTTGTTGAAGATTTATGGCAAAAAAATCATTTGTGATTAACTTAAATTTACTAATAATCTACCACTCTTGGTGGCTAGGTGGACATCGGGATAGTGCAAAGCACAGATGTATCACATGTTTGTCTGAGTAGGTTTTTCAGGTAGATGGATGTCGGAGCTGATGACGGCTATGCCTGGACGTCCAGCTCCTCCTCCCCTCTCATAGTACGGCATCTTTGATATTTCATTCAGGGTGTATGGTGTGACGGACAGCTTAAGTTTCTGTGGGAGAAATGTATGTTACATGTATATTAACATACAGCTTGATTTTATATGAACATGACATGGAAAGCAACCCAGTCGCTAAACTAAATTTTGGCATTGTACTTTTCTACAAACCACAAATATATTACGTTTGTATGTGTCACAGGTAGCAGAAATGTCTAATGTGTGGGTAGGTTTAGGCACAAAACCCACTTGGTTATGATTAGGAGAAAATTATGCTTGAAATACACATTTTGGTCGCCACAAACACGGCTAGTAACCTCCTAAGGTGTCATTAAAAAATACCCTGTTTTGTTGCTACAAACACGGCTGAAAATATCCCAATTTATTTTTAAGAAAAGGTCCTGTGTGTAAGATATAGTGGCATTCAGCGATGATGTTGCAGAACTGAAACTTCTGTGTGCCAGATGTGTACGCCTCCAGTGGCAGATGCAAAAAAGCGAAAATGTGAATGACCCTATCTAGAGCTAGTGTTTAGTTTGTCAGTTCTGGGCTACTGTAGAAACAACATGGCAGACTCTGTGGATGAAGACACGCTCCACATGTGGATATACATGGCTGATTCTAAGGTAATGAAAACACAATTCTCAGTTTCAGGTGACTATAAACTAAAGAGTTATATTATTAGGTTAAGTTAATTATAAATATTATGTTCCATTTCTGCCAATAAATGCCCCTAATTCTGACACACTTTGAAAAAAAAAATACTAAGTTTTGACACAACACACATGGCTGGAAATGCCCCAGTGTGAAAAAAAAAAATACCTGGTTTTATAACAATGGCTTAAAATGTCCTGACGTGTCTAAAAAAATACTCAGATTTGTTGCAACAAACACAGCTGGAAATGTCCCCACATTTTGTTAAGAAATACCTGGTTTTGCCACTACAAACAAAGCTGGAAATGCGCTGGCGTAATGTTTAAAATACTCAGTTATGTCACAACAAACATGGCTGGAAATCTCCGGGCGTGTCTTTAAAAATAACTGGTTATGTCGCAACAAACACGGCTGGAAATGATGTTAAAAAATACCCAGTTATGTCACGAAAATGTCCTGAAACTCTTTCAAAATTACCCAGTTTTGCCGCAACAAACACAGCTGAAAAGGTCCCAATATGTTGCTAAAAATTCCAGATTTTGTTGCAACAAACATGGCTGGAAATGACCTGACCATTCGTTAAAAAATACCTGGTGTGGTTGCAACAAATACGGTTTTGCTGCAGCAAACACAGCTTGAAATTTTCCAATGTGTTTAAAAAAAATACTCAGTTTTGTCGCTACAAACACAGCTGGAAATGCCCTGACATTGTTGTATTGGGTGGAGAAAAGCAAATGGTAAATGTGTATCACCTGCATCAATGAGCCAGGCAGCACCCACAGTGTGTGAACAGCACCCAAAGGAATCCAGATAATGGAGCCCATGGCAATGACCCAGCCGACCCCCTGAGCCCAGGGAGGGAAGACGTAGTGCTCATAGCGGGCTGGTTTGAACTGAATGATGGAGAAAATCAGGATAACCTGCCAAAAGACGAAACATATAACGTTAAATTGTGACACTTTTGTATCTCAGTTTTGCTTTGGGGTAAAAACAAATCTTGACTCTAAGTGATGTGATGTTGATCCTGTTGACTTACAGCAACCAGCCCAGGAGCAACTATCAGCCAACACAGTCTGAAGTAGATGTTTGGTCTTTTTCCAGTCATCTCCTTCACGTTGTCTGAAAGTCGAGTCACTCCTGCACATAGAGCGCTGCTTCAGTTAACAGCCATGACATTTTATTTGCACGTTGACGGACATATTATATTCAAACATAAAAGTGGCAGTAGGAAAGAACAAGAGAGAAACGAACAGGTGGAAAAAGTAGCAAAGCGTGTGTGTGTGTGTGTGTGTGTGTGTGCACCTTGTAACTAGTAACTAGTGTGCATTAGTGCCTGTTGCTTTGACCTTTAGAAGTAAAAAATCATAATACGTCTTCCACCACTGCATCTGACCTTTAAATGTATTAAATGTGTGTACTTTTGATGTAACCATCCCAGCTGCCATTGTTAGATTCATCTGAATCATATCAATGTTGCTAAAGTGATGTAGCATATGAGCTGACTTTGTCACTGGGAGGTGGAGGGGACGGTGGATGGCAAGAAACCTGCCAAGCTGCAGACCACTGTTGGAGACTGTTGTATTAAATGGCCACTGTGAAAAAAATCCCACAACTGATTGCTCACCGTAACTCCAACAGATGGCTACAACCTCAAAGAATGCAAGAAACATGATGGACACTATGGCAGTGTAATGGTCCATGAGCTGGAACACATAGATGCCCACCTGAAAGGAGACACACTCTTTAGATCTGCAGCTAAAATGAGACTAATGATTTCATAATCTGAATATAATTTGGTTAAAGTTCATCCAGTACATCAGAGTCTTTACCTGCATGACACAAGGAATCCCGAGAAGGAACGCTGCACCACAAACAGCAAGAACAAACAGCTCCTTCCGCTTAAAAACCCTAATCAGATGTGAATAAAATTCGTCCATGAGACTGGTCACCATCACTTCAACCATTGCAAACTGGCAAAAAAGAAAAGAAAACAAAACATCTCTGTAGGATTGCTGCAAATAATCAGACTAGTATCACTGATGTTGTGATGTTTTCCCCATTAACTACCTCACTGTCCAGTCCGAGGCAAAGCAGCATGAAGAAGAACATCACAGCCCAGAGCTGAGGCACTGGCATGTTGGCAAAGGCTTGTGGGTAAACAACGTAAACAAGTCCTGGACCTGGATAAACAAACAAACACACAAGATGTCAGTGTAGCATTAATGATTGAAAAAACGTAGTTATGGCTTTTCTAAAGACGGACACAGAGCGATATGTTAAGAATTTATCAACATCTGTATCACTACGTGAGACTATGAAGGTTTAAAAACCAAAATGTGTCTCTGGATTGTGAGTTGTTAATGCCCATATAAAAATTAGTGGTGAGTTTATAACCAGACTTCATGCACCGCAAGTTAGGAAACTTTCTTGGTGTACGCGCCAGGTAGGGCCCCAGGAAACCAGCTCAGCCTAGCAGCAAAAAAACATCCCCTGCAGCAAAAAGCATTTTCCTCATAGGCCACCACTGTAAAAGATGCATCTGTAAAACTGTTGACAGGACACTTCAAACTGCAGTCAAGGTCAAATGTGACTGTCTGTTCTGAAGTTTTGAGCCATGGTGATTTCGTATTCGTAACACTTTCTTCAAGCTGAGAAAAGCAATTTAAAAACCCGGACGTCATCACGATTTAAAGTCTAGGAGCTGAGCAGGACAGTCGGCAGCATACCATCGAAGGAAACCCAGAAGCTAGAAAACTTTTGCATATGCCAGGCGAGTAACTCCATTGGACTGAATAGGCGCCATCTTCGCGTCTGGTATCTAGTTAATATTAAAATCTATGGTTTTCCCCGTGCTGTCCAAAAGGTGATTTCTGTCTGCCGTCTACCATCCGCCTAATTCCATCTAAAGACACCATAAGAGGACACATTTATATCAACTGGCCTTTTTCCTTTGGTCATTTCATCATCACTTTAATTCCCTGTTATGACATTTTTCATTGGGTTGTAACTCTGCTTTTACTTTCACATAAAAAATGTCACAATGTACAAGGAAGCAATAAACAACCCAGTCGCCATAATAAATGCTGGCACTGAACATCTCCGCAAACAAAGGATACTCTGTCAATTAAAAGCCTAGTCCCTTTTACTAGCCGCCTGTCTCAAATAGAGGCCTGGTCTGGTTTCCAAGCAGTTCTTTTTTATACAAGTATTAGAGCGATTTGTTGGCTACCTTAAATTGTGTGTCCTCGATTACCCTGTAAGTTATTCATTCTCCTTTAGTCCGTAAGGGTCGTCAGATCAAATGAATCCAAGCTGTGAGTATTGTTATAGTAGGATAAAGTGGTGATTTGTCGGTATGCCGGGTGCTGTCTCTCTCTGATGCGCTGTCTGTCGGAGCGAGATCAAATGAATGATTCATAATTGATATATTATTTGAAGCTTAATGTTTATACAAGTAATATTCAGACTGGTTTAAAAAAACAATTTGATTTTCTTTCCCGATCTCTGCTGAGCAGCAGTTTTGTGTGAAAGAAATTAAAGGCCTGTCCCAAATACAGGCCCGTTGATTTTGGTGATTTAAGCAAATAAAAGCCCGGGCTGTTAATTGAGGTTTTACGGCTATGTTATATTAGCATGTTTTTGTGTAGCGATAGTTGTGTAGCGACGCTGTGGTTAATGTATAGTTAGGTTTAGGCAGAAAAAGCACTCAATTATGGTTGTAAAAAATCATGTTTTTTCATAAAATTTGGAGCACAATCCCCGCTGGAAAAGCGCGGGTCGCTAAAAAACACCCACATTTGGTGCCTAAAATGCCGCAGGAAAAACACAGACAGGTTGCTAAAATACACCTACGTTTAGGGACTGAACAAGCATCTCACTTAGGTGTCTTGCCCTGCAGCGTCCTTTCCACCCAAGGAGTAATTACACAGTCACACACAAGTATTATTAGGGTAAAAAATGTGACACTCTCCAAACCCATATTAAATCAAACCAGCTCCCCTGAAGCTGAACAATATTCATCAAGACTGTTTTAATTACTTGTTTTGCTCTCTTACCATCCACAGCCAGATCGCTGACAGGGATGCCCTGCAGGTAAGACATGTATCCAAAAGCAGAGAAAATGACGAAACCTGCCAGGATGCTGGTGAGGGAGTTGATGACGGCTATAGTCATGGTGTCCCTGTGGGGAGAGTAGATGTTTAACTACTGCGCAGAGATCATTACTGTCACTGCTGAGGGAGAAACTGAGTGTGAGGGTTTTGGCTTATTACTTCAGAATGTTGTTGTTGAAGGAGTTGTAACTGGACATGGCCAAGAGTGAGCCGAAACCGATCCCGATGGAGTTAAAGATCTGAGCTGCAGCGTTCACCCACACCTGCAACACAGAGGGATGATCAGCCAAAACCACTGATCACTGACAGTAACAACCATCAATACTCATGCCAATATCAGTGCTATAAATCTACCAGTATCAATGAATAATACAAAATAAATAAATACCTGCATATATACTGGAATAAATAAATAAATGCATAAACAGAGAAATAAATGCAGACGTTAGGACCTTCTACCTCATTGACATACAGACACAGAAATTTAAGTAAAAAATGTAGAATTGTTTAATGCCCTGTTTAATTATCAACTTGTATTTTCTATATTTATCTCCATTTCCTATTTATTTGGGCATTTGTACTCTTTTATTTATATATTCGTTAATTTATTTTAAATTTTCTTTTTACATTCATTTATCCATGTATGTATTTATATATTTATGAATTTATTCCCATATTTACTTATGCACTTATTTATTTATTCCCATATTTATTTATTTTCAAATTTACTTATACACTTATCTATTAATTTATAATTTATTTTCAAGTGTCTTTATATAGTTATTTATTCCTGTATTTATTTATACATTTATTTATTTATTTATTCCCACATTTACTTATACACTTATCTATTTATTTATTCCCATTTTTATTTATACATTAATTTATTTATTTTCAAATTTCTTTATATATTTATATATTCATGTATTTATTTATACATTTATTTATTTATTCATGTATTTATACACTTTTTTGTTTATTTATTCCCATTTTTATTTAGACATTTATTTAGTTATTTTCAAAATTCTTTATATATTCTTCATTTATCTATTTATTTATACCCATATTTACAAATAAACTTATTTATTCATTCCCATTTCTGTATTTATGAATTTCGTAATTTATTTATTCATTTCTGCATTTATTGATACTTAAGTTATTTGTCGTCCTCCATAGTTAACTGGCTCCCCTGTGTCTGACAGAAGCTCCTTGTCTCTTTGTTTCTTTTGTCTCACCTCCACTGAGAGCAGCTTGTCCCATTCCGGCATAATGAAGAATTTTATTCCATCTATAGCTCCGGAAAGCTGCACGTTATTGACCAGCAGGGCAATCAGGATAACATACGGGAACAGGGCCGTGAAGTACACAACCTACAGAGACGAACAAGGGTTGTTATTCACTGTCTGTCCACCTGTCTCGCTCCTCCTCCTCTTGTCTTAATTTCTTGCTGTTTTCACTCACCTTGCCTGTTGATTTCACGCCCTTAAAGATGCAAAAGTAAATCAGGATCCAAGCCAGAAGGAGAATGAGTAAAAGCTCCCATCGGAGCACTCCTCCTTCTTCTACTCCACTAGTCTGCTCCAGCATCTTATATCTTCAAAGAAGCCCAAAAAAAAGAGAGAAAATGTCATTAATACTATATTATGATTACATTTCACATTAACCTGCTACACATTGAAACTGAACACACTAGCCATTAACAAAGTTTCACAATTCTTTCCTATTGTAATAAATGTTTCATTATAATCTGATAGACAGTGGGCAGGTAGGCATTCATTTATGGCATCCCACAGGGTTCCATATTGGGTATATTAATGTTTCTGTTCTGTACTGGTTGCTGTGTCGTCATCATCTGACCACTTATTACTAACGTTTTTATCAACCAAACACTATCTGTGTCCCCTGTAAGAATTTAATTATTATCAATACACTTCAGTTTTCACAGGAAGTTTACCATTTACATTCAGTCTCTTTCAAAATGAACGCACTACGTCTGTACAACACTGCAAATTTATGTTTTATCCCACAACAACTGATGCACATTGTTGAGTTTAGGCAACAAAAGCAGGTGCTTAGGTTTTGGAAAAAAGGGTTTAAAGCGTTGATCAGTCGGTTGAATTGTTCTTTGTATTGATAAAAATCCGGTTGTTTACACTGAACAGAAATCACAACCAGTACCACACATATTATAAATAATTCATGCATGCCCACATATTCAGATAAGAATAGTTATAATAGTAATAGTAGTCCCGTAACTGCTTATGAAACTAACGGTCCTCCCTGAATTTCAACAAATGAATAGTTTCCAAATGCATGTTGTTGCTTTCACTATCATTCACTAAAGGTTGCTTGGCTGACACATCCCATGTCGCTTTAGTTGTTTTAACTTAAACTTGCATTCCGTTCCCACATTTATCAGCCAACCGCAGTTAAAAAAGTAAATGAGTAAACCAAAACTCAAGGTTTCTCTCCACTTTCAACCCACTCTAAAGATGTGGGTTCTTCTTAAGCATGACACCATTTCATATTGAAAGGCTAATCACAATTTTGGTGCATTACTTTTCGTATGAACAGTGCAAAAAAAGCTTGGATCAAATGAACCAGATACTCATTTTAAGGTTCTCCATACAGTAACTGTAATGCAGTCTTGAGAAAGCGGAAGTCATTTCCTCGCAATAAATTGTCTTGGCATCTCGAGAAATCGGCTTTTTGTTTTGTCATGGAGATAGATTACTCCATTATTATGATTATAAACGTGCCCCTGAAAACACAACTAAAAGCAGGGCAGTCCTTGGCCTCTGTACACTTCTCCCATACAGTGAAACATACTTGAAGAACTCCTGGCTAGCTGTGGAGGAGAAGCTGCTATTGGTGGCATGACTGGTACAGTTCGGTGTGTTCCAGGTGTTGTTGCAGCTCTGCCATGGTAGCGGTGCCTGGAAGGAACTGAAGAGATAATAGAGGGCCCAGGTGATGACGATATTGTAGTAGGTGCACATGATGAAGGAGATGGCCACTGATGCTATGCCCACTCCTGAGGAGAAAGAAATAATGTCAAAATAATGTCCATTTTTTCAGTTTGGACGCCTTTCAGTGGCTGGAAAAATTACTTAATGCCACGGACTACCTTTTAACAGAGGGCAGACGTTAGCCAGAGCGTGGACAGGCCCTCTCCTCGTGTACTGACCCACAGTCAGCTCCATGTAGAGCAGAGGGATCCCCAACACAAACAGCATGAGCAGGTATGGCACCAGGAAGGCACCTAACAGGAAGTGATGGCGAGTCAGATGTCACACACAATTTGCAGGCAAAGGTATGGTAGCTTAGAACAGCCGTGCTCCGCGATTATTTTTTTAATGCTAAATCTCAAGATCACCACTTAACTATTGAGTCATTTCAAGAAAAATAGCGGCACTGTGCGTTGTTCTCCCTGTGTCAGAATGGGTTTTTTCCGGGTAATCCGGCTTCCTCCCTCAATCCAAAGACATGCAGGTTAATTGGTGACTCTAAATTGTCTGTAGGTGTGAATGTGAGTGTGAATGGTTGTCTGTCTCTATGTGTCAGCCCTGTAATAGTCTGGTGACCTGCCCAGGTTTAGGAGTACTGATCAACGCAATGTCACCACCTCTAAATGGGTAGTGCTTTGCAACGCGGTGCTAAAGCTAATTGAGTAATTGGATTGCCGGATCAAAAGAAAGGCCTCTTGTATTTCATGTCATTTTGCATTTTTATTTTCTTAAAAATTAACCTGTCAGTCACCGGTTAATGGGTGTCTAGCTACTGAAAGCAAAATTAACATAAACTAACACCCATAATCCATAATCATCCAGTGATTTTCCCTGTGATAAATTATTTCAATATCTCAAGAAAATGGTGTTTAGTTTTCCCCAGAATCAACATAAATTAACCCTTTGTCACAAGAGAATAAACTGTATTATCGTGAGACAACAGTATGTAAAAATCATTATAGCAAACTGTAGCTGTTCTCGGCTTCTGTACAAATACAGTGTTATGGTGTCCTCTAATATTTAACTTTTGTGAATGCCGTCCTGTTCTTTCATTGCCCTCCTCATATCATATCTCTGTATAGTCAGCTGTGGTGTCTCTCCATTTTTTTTTAATTGTAAACCAATGTTCCTTCAAACTGTACAAGCTGAATTTCAGAGCACAGTATGCATCACATACAGGCTGCTTACATGAAATGCACATTAAGGTAAGTTCAGAACATTTTCAAGTACAGTCAGCATCACTACAGGACGAAGAGCTCACTAACAGCACAGTTTGTAAACCTTTGGACCCCACATTGAGACCCAGTGTATATGTACAGTATAAGCACAGAGGTTGGTTTGGTTTCATAATTCTGTTAAGGGGGAAATGTCAGCTTTGTGTCTCACCTCCTCCACTCCTGTAGCAGAGATAAGGGAACCTCCAAACGTTGCCGAGACCCACAGCACAGCCGATGCCAGCCAGGGTGAACTCTATCTGCCTGCTCCATGTTGGTCTGTCGCGTTGTTGCTCCATGTCTGCTCCCAGTGTCACCACTCGTCGCTTCTCTGGGCCCAAACTCCGTAGAGAGGTTGACTGGAAATACGGCAACTCTGGGTGATATCACCCTCCGCTTTATTATCTGTAATGATTAGCTCAGCAGCTCTGAGGGTCATAAAGCAGGAAATGTAAGTTAGGTGTTACCATATTTTAGTGCTGAAAAATGAGTGCGCAAGGGTTAAAGATTTTTTAATCTCATTTTGAAGTGGAAATACTTTAAATATACATTTTTTTTTAACAGTTATTATCTACTGAGTTAGGAAGCAAGAAAAGACACAAAACATAACAATGAAATCTTTTTTTTTTGTAATGAAAAAATATTACTTTAAATATTTTAATATATTTTTACCATTTCATGGGTTCCTCAAGCTTTGCCTCTGTGACACCAATAACTTGGCAGTGAGAAAGCTCAGAGATATCTCTTGAGTGTTTTATAACTTTTATGATACACACGAGCAACACATAAAATTAGTTTCCTGAGTGACACGTGATGAAACACAGATTTCAGGCGGGGTCATCACTGTCAAAGAAATCCCATGCCTACAGCAATAACCTTCATGATAAGCACAGCTGCATAAGGCTCGTGGCTCTTTAAATGTGTAACCCTGAAGAAAAAACACACAGCAGTTTTCTGAAGAGCTTTCATCAATCCGTCTTCTTTGTTTGCACTTTTCTTTTTAATTAGGCCTATGTCCCAGTTGGATATTTATTGATTTCCTGTACTGTCTTATATCACTTATTGGAGGAACAACATGATCATCACATTGACATTTTAGGCAAAGCAAGGCAGCTTTATTTGCATAGCACATTTCATTCAAAGTGCTTTACGGAGCATTGAAATACAAAACATAATAAAGGATACTGATTTACAATAAAAGAGTAAAGAGAAATGACATCCTTTCCCCGTCTGACTTCATTATCGACCTGCATTAGAAAATTGCTCATTATAAAATAAACTCAGCAATATACCTTAAAATATGTATTTAGTCATTAGGGCTGACGAGTGGAGGGTTAGCTGGGAAACATCACATTTATTCACTTTACATGGAGCTACAGTTAATACTGAGTTATGTGAAATGTTTGCCGAATGTTTTAGTATCTCTTAATAAGTCTTTAGAAATCAGAAATCATCTTTAGAAGGAGCAGATGTTTACCTTAAGCTAACTCCGGACATGTCAATGAAATTTCTTTCTTAAGACTCACAGGTATTAGAAAGCCATGTATTCAGTGCAAGTAGGCGCAGTGAAAGTGAATTTATTTATCGTTCTGTGAATAGTTGGGAGAGACTCACTGATAAATTATTGTACTTCCAGCTGGTCAAGTCTATTAAAAATTTTAGAAAAATTTCCTGGTGGCAACAGCTTGCACAATAACATGTTGGATTGCAGGGTGGTTTAACAGTAACCTTGGAGAAAAGTCAATTGATTTATTGTGCTAGTCCAACTAGATGTTGTCATGTTATCATGTTAACATGATAATCGGACTGAAATTGTACTAAATCAAATTTCTCAAAGTCGGACTAACACACACCCACTCAATCAGACCCAAACTAGGCTAGGCGCTCTGTTCATGCTCCCCAGTTACCAACCTGGGCTTTGACCCGGAAGTCGAATAGCAATAAATGTGTAACAGAGGAAGAAGCAGTTAACAACATGCCCAAATCTACATCCAGAGCGAGCCCGGTCTGGAAAGTTGTTGAAATCTGGCACTTGGGCAGTGAGAAGCCAACGAGAAAAGGCGTCCTTTGATGTAGGTGTGATACACCAATGGTTGCTGTTATAGTTTAACAGCGCCCAGAAGCATCAGGGGGAACTTGGACTTTCACCCAGGAGAGTAGTGTTCGCATCCTGTAAGATTCTAAAGCCAAACCCTCTTCTTTCTTTTTAAACCTAACCACCATTTTTATTTTGTTGTTGTAGGAAAAACAATGTTGTATCAACATAGTGCGTTTGTTTTGAAAGAGACTGTATGTAGATGTTAAATTTCCTGTGAAAACGGAAGTGTATCTTGAGAAAAGACAAAGTACGTAACAGGCAGAAGTTGACCCGGTGTCCCAGAACGTCAACAATCAATACACCCAGGGTACCTTGAACGTCGTATGTGGATGTGGAAAGTCCATGACCAAAAAATGTGACAAAGGCGGAGTGAGAATGTGTTGCCAGAGCTGTGTATTTTTGGACGGACGAAAGTACAGAGATGTAAAGTTGTCCACCATGGTGCCACTAGCTAATCATAGCTAACTTGTTTGTCGAGTGTTTGGTCTGTGGCATAGTAGGTCAACCGGAAAAAGGTCCAATGCTAACAAGCTGAAAGGTGGCATATCACCATCTATCGTAGCGGAGGTGGACATACTTCGGTCAATAAATCAATACCTCTCCTGTGCTTGTATACTGGGACAAGGACAGTAGTCCAATTAAATGGCTTAGTCGAGTTATAACTGTAGCTCGACTTAACTGTGCATGTAAACATACTGACTGACCATAGCACTCTGATAGTGGCATGTGATTATCCTGTCATTATTTACAGCATTGATAGTACCGTCTCCCACAAGGAAGATATCTCTCTCCTTCACCTCTGGCACAAATTCTTTGTCCTTGTGTGCCTTGTGCTTTTTTAGTATGCCGGTATTAATTTCACATTTCCCCTTATGAATGAGATCATTTTTTATTCCCTGCTGCCCATTCATAAAATTACCTTCTGGCTCATAAGCCAGTGGTTTATATTTGTTTTTGAGTCGTATGCCTGGGGATGCTGTATTTTTTCAGGAAAGTCACTGTATCATCCAGGTTTAGGATATTGTGAGACAGCATCATGGTTAACACTACTTTGATTATTGGTAGCGTTCTGGTTAGCCACAAACTTAGCTGTCTTACCACTGATTGTTATGGAGTGTCGCACAGAGTCTTTTCTCAGCTTCCAGTGTAAAAATCCTCGTCTGTGGCACAGCAATTTCCTGGAAATATTTCTGACAGTTCTGACATGATGAGCCTGTTGTGGATTTTGCAGGATTCAACACACTCTTGTCACACAGATTTTGTTCATACTGCAGTTCCCAGTGGTCTTCCCCAACCATGGCTCGGTGTATATGTCAATATATGTAGTTTCTTCAGAAGAAAGAGACAATGTGACCCGACTGAAATCTTTAAGTGACCCATTAGTTTTTGCCAATTCATAATTTTTGAGTTTTGAATTTTCACCAGTGGTCGAAAATGCTAAATACTAACAATAATGTCAGTCATCGCCAAGAGTTATTATCGTATTTGAGCCATAAAGAATTTCAGGAACTTTCAAGAGGCAGATTGATTGTAATATCTTTTATGAAGAAAAGCAGAAAACAAAGATTTGTATGTTAATTAGCTTGTACAGGAGAGTTTGTGTAGCATGCTGGGCATGGGACTCTTTAGTGGTTTGTCTCTGTGGGCCACCTGCTGGATAGATTGGGACCATCAGACTACTGCTGGGAACCTGGTAGGTTGGGATTTGAAGGACAGTCATAACCCTTTCCTATCAAAGTAGCTCTGGTTCCTGAACCAGTTCCTTTAAAGACTGTTGGACCTTGGTGCTATTGGGTGAATCAGACCACACTCCCACCAATTTTGAGCAGAACAATTGTAATTAAGGATGTGTTATCAACGGAGGGCATTGCACAATGCACAATAGAAGTGAACAGTAGTAGTAAGATGGCAGATTGCATCGACCTATGACATGACAGATGGCAGATGTGGCGAAGAGGTAGAGCTGGTCATCAGAGGATCAGCGGTTCAATCCTCAGCTCCTCCAGTCTGCATGTCAAAGTGTCCTTGAGGAAGATATTGAACCCCAATTTGCTCCTGGTGGCTGTTCAATTGGTGTGTGTGTGTGTGTGTGTGTGTGTGTGTGTGTGTGTGTGTGTGTGTGTGTGTGTGTGTGTGTGTGTGTGTGTGTGTGTGTGTTAAAAAAGTGAGTAGCAGATGGCACCTTGTATGGTAGCCTTGGCCACCAGTGTATGAATGGGTGAATGTGACTTGTAGTGTGAAAAGTGCTTTGAGTGGTCGGAAGACTAGAAAGGTTCTATACAAATGCAGGTACATCCATCCATTTACCATTTGTTATTAGTTACAGATATTTGTTTTTATCCAAAATACAATCATGGACCAGCTATTATTGATAAGAAGACATCTTGACTATTACGTGCAGGAATCCATCCCCTCATTTCAACCTGTGGACACCTACTGATGTCATCGTGGTTTGCACTTCAGGCCAAGGAAGAGCCAACTTTTCAGCCTCTTAACCACTTTATTTTTGGTTGAAACTCTCTGAATGGTGAAAATTAGGTGCCAGAGTCAGAATAGAACCCATTTTGTGTTGGTAGAAAGAGCCCTGTCTCAATACAAAGTCGTCAAAATCCATCCACTACCCCTCACTCCTTGGTTTCTGATGCCGCAAGTCACTGCCCCAGTGCCGGATTTCGACTTCGGAATGACACCGGGCTTGGATTTTAAGTTATTAGTGACAAAAGGTGAGCACACATTGGCAGGTGCCAGGCTAGCCGGCCATTTCCAGCGTGCCAAACAGAGTCAGAGAAACACAGATTTATAACTTGAAATTGGTTTATTCAGTGTTTTTACCGGTTTAAATTACCTGGTCTGTTTGTTTTGGAGAAGAAGAGACCTCTGCGGATAATTCCACTTCCTGTATAAACCTGAACAATGAATGCTGAAGGAATTCCAACCAGGAGATGTTCCAGCTGGTTGCAATCTGTAGTCCTCCTTGCTAGATACCACTAAATCCCCTAAATCACGCACTGGACCTTTAAGGTACTGCGACAACCTTGCCAGAGGCTGTGGTGTAGAAAATTTACATGCTGGTTGCAGAGGGCCTGTATGGGTTGTGGTCTGGGTCTCTTCCTGCCCTGGAGCCTGTCTTATCCTTCAAGCATCTGTCAGCCACATGGAAAACATGACAACATCACAAGGGTACAGATATGGTGTAGATTAAAAACTATATACTAACAAAGGCTGTAATAAACTCAAAATAAAATAGATCATTGTGAAACATTAAAGAAGAATAACTATCATGTGTCACCTCACAGATTTATCTGAGAAAGCATTGTCTGAGTTTTTTCCTTATCCGATGTGAGGGTCCAAAGCCCTCGGAGTCAAATTGTGATTTGTGATATTGGGCTTTATAAATAAAATTGAACTGAATTATAGTGTAATTCATCTGCTTGATGAAGGCCAGTCCAGTACTTTGACTCTGCCAAGGTCAGGAGTCTCAGCGTGGGTCAGTTGTTGATTTCTGTGGATCTGTCACCAAACCACTCCTACTTCATTGTGCATGCAAAGGGAACTGCTATCATCATGATAGTTGCATTGTTTGACATTTCGCAATTCCCCAGAAAGTAGTCATGCACGTTTATTTTGATTATAGTGTTGGCAAATGGCTATGGCTGCATGGGCAGGATGTGCCACGCCTTTTCTGCAGCGTTACTGCAGCCAAAAAGAACTTTTAGTAATGAAGGTTTTTAAAACATAGGATGTGAATGCACTGATTTTCTAAAAAGAAAATCAGCACAAATATTTTTTAGCAGCCTTAGGAATGAGTAAAAACATTTAATGCTTTCAAATGTAGGCTACCAAACAGAGAATCTGATCTGCTTGCTGTCATGGAGAATTAAGGAATGGGATAAAGAAGAGTTACATATTTAAAACTCTGAATTTTATTTGCGCATATTATTGCACAACTCTAAGAAAGGCACATCTTCCATCTGCGGTAGCGACACAGAGATATTAAAACTGTTCTTATCACAGTAATCTATGACCATCAAATGACAAACACCACGTGATCGGGTCACTGACCACATGACTGAGTTCCAAACACACACGTGTCTGTGAGGAAAATTACAGGGGTTCATGTTTAGATTACTTTCGTGAGAGGAAATTTAACCAGCCACGCCTATTTTATTATTATGGTATCGTATCCCTCTGCGGCGGAGGAGGGGCAGAATGGAGGGGAGGGGTATCTGATCAGCTCGGTCAAGTGGCGGCAAAACATCAGCGGAAAAGATGCTTTCATACCTTCAAAATAAAATCAAAATTATGGACAGTTTTTCTCAGTCCTCAAGATGTCCTGGGGAGGATCCAACCTTGAAATTAAAAAAAAAACAACAACAGGTAGCTAAAATGATCTGTCCCATAATTGGCCTAAACTCGGCATGCTAGATGAAATTAACCAGGCTGCATTTGGTTGCCTGACTTGGCTGAGACTGGGCACGAATGATGCCCCAGAATCGGGCCGAATCTGGCTGTGACACTGCCACCACTGGGCCGTTATCACAGTGGCCACAACAGTTGATTGAAAATGCAGCTGCACGCACTCTCACCAGAACTAAAATGTCTGAACACGTTACACCTGTTCTTAGATCTCTGCATTGGTTACCTGTTAAAACCAGAACTGATTTTAAAATTTTATCGATAGTATACAAAGCTCTAAATGGCCTTGCGCCTCAGTATATACTAGCAAGAACTCTCAGGTCCACAGGCAGTGGTCTTTTAACCATACCACATACTAACCCTAAAGGGATGCTGCATGAAATTAGCTGGGCTGCATCCGATTGCCTGACTCGGCTTAGACTCTGTATGAATGATGCCCCGCAATCGGCCCTATTCCAGCTGCCAACACTGCCATCACCGGGACCACACCTTTGTATATATACATATATCCTTTATATTTATACTGTACAATTTCCTGCTTGTATCCTGTGCAATTATATTCATTTTCTAGTATGCTACACCATGTGTGTATTACAGTTATAGGTGCAATTCTTTTGTGCATTAATCCATCAAGAACATGTCTAGTGTTCTATTGTTTTTTGTATTATTTTGTATTTTTAGCTAGTTTTTCATCTCTTTTAATCTTTTTTTATATCACTTAGTCTCTTTTTGCTTTGCTTTGACTCTTGAACTGCTGCAGCAAACACTGATCATTAAAGTTTGCCAATGCACTTTTCTGCAAATGAGTTAGTACACTTGTCTGCAATTTGCACAATTACCAAGTGAATATAGATTGCAGATCAAGATACAAGTTTTTCCACATGACTGTTACAAGAAATGAGGCAAGTATTGAGAAAAACATGTTAATGAACAATACTTTTATTTTGAAAGTCACAACCGGAAGCGTTGCGTCGTGAAACAGTTGGTTTGACGTACTCGGTGCTCGACCCCCACAGGAGCCATCGATTATTGAGTGTTGGTGGAAAAAACGGGAAAAAACAGAGATTATAAGTGAAATTAGTTTTGTACGCGTCGAGTAGGTTTGGATACGTGTCTTTTTTTCTGTCGGTAACATGGGGAACTGCCACACCGTCGGACCAAACGAGGCCCTTGTGGTTTCAGGTAACGTAAACGCTTTTTGGACGATGTGTACGTTAGCTGCGAGCTCCTTCCTGGCTCGATGAAGTGTTCATGGAGACAAACCTAGAAAATAACCAAAGCACTCTCCTAACCTTTATTCGACGTATAACATGTATGTATTTTAGAAGGTAGCATTACGTGTAACCCACAACAAACCAAATGTGTTACTTAACGTTGAGTAATTAACGTTAACAGGTCCGCCGTGCCAAACGTCGTTAGAAAAAATGCCATGTTTCCCCCCTAAATGTTAAAGGTTTATTTATCTGGTAAATCCATCGTTTTCTGACTTTAAATGGCATCTGAGAGACGAGCCGTGATGTCCGCCATACCACACCATCGTCCATGCGCTTCTCCTCAGAAAAATATGTTATATTGCTTATACATCCACCTATTTTCTCTTTTAATATTCCTCTGTAATGTATGAATGCGTGTTCAGGTGTTTCAGTGGTTGGATTGGTTTTGCCTCCGCATCTGTTTTTATTTTGGTGTCGAAGTGCAGTGTTTTTCTCATTAAACTGATTTGTTATGATAAAGCAGCCACTGGAGGTCTAGATGTGGGGAAGCTGGGCTAATCAGTTTATTTTATGTCTATTTTGTCTTGAACAGTCATGGTAGGGTACATAATGTCTCTGCCGCAGAAGGACTACAGCTACATTAATTTAATTACAGGGGGAAACGCTGATATATGCTCCTGGGTCCACACACCCATCATCTGGTGTGTCTCAGACTCAAAAAAGTACATGGAAGACTTTTCCTAATGTCAGGGCCCTCCCCATTTAAAAACTCAGAGAGACTGGGTTTGAATTTTGTTTTATTCAAAATAATCTTAAATGTGAAATTAATGACTCATATCACAATGACTGGTCACAACACTTGCCTCATACAGTGTCAGTAATTTCTGTGTTGTCCAGTCATAGTTTAGTGGCATCTAGTGGTGAGGATTGCAAATTGCAACCAGCTGAAATGTCTCCCGGTTAGAATTCCGTCAGCAGTCATTGTACAGTACGTTTTTACGAGGGATGCACAATACTGGATTTTTTGCCAGGATCTGACATGCCGATATGTAACCACTCATTTGGCCGATATGGATATTGATATACACACTTTTTCCCTTGCTGAATTGTAGTGATCATCGAGTCTCTTTGGTAGTGGAATTGACGTCATATTATACATGCATACTCTTGTCATGATGGCCCACCAGCACATAGAGACATGAAATATACGACATATAAATATATTTAATATTGATTTATTGTGCTAAATAAGAAAAAGCATGTTGGCCAATTCTGATATTTCATTTTAAAGCCAATATCAGCCGATATTATTGTGCATCCCTAGTTTTTTGTGAGCCCAATTATCCGCAGAGGTCTCTCTCTCCCCAAAACAAACGGACCCAGTGATTTAAACCACTGAAAACACTGTATAAAGCAGCTTCATGTTACAAATCAGTGCTTCTCCTATGCTGTTTGACAGGTCGCAGATGGGCCATAAGCATCTCTATTTTCTCTGTTACCTTAATATATGCTTACCTTATTTCTGATCCAGACGTCCAGGAGGTTTTTACCACAAGTTAATTTATCCGCAGATGTCTTCTCCTCTCCAAAGCAAACAGACCCACTCAGTACATTTACATGCAGCTTTAGAAAATCAAATTATTAGCTCAGTCTGACTGAAACCGGACTTTTGAATGTAAACCGCTTAGTCCGACTGAAATTGGACTATCTGTAGCTCGACTACGGATGTCACGATTACTTGATTTCACTATTAACCGCGATTTTAAACGCCACGGTTAATTATTCGTAAAGATTCCTCAACACCGCCACTCTCCAAAGCTTGACTCGGACTTCTGTGCCTGCACCACTTTTTCTTTTGTGGGCTTTCACATAGAAAATGAAGTAGATGACGTAGCAGCAGTCCAGTATATAGCAGTGGATGGACGAGGAAACTACATTCATGCTCCAACAGCTAAAGGAGCTAAACATCGTTGTTAGCTTCCTCTTCAGGTCAACCTGAACTAGTTCAATACGCACTTTATTAAAAAGGACACAGCGCCGCCCATCGAGGTGGCGTCAGACCTACTTGGTCAGAAATTTGATTTTCTCTTCTACATGTATACTCAGACAAGATGAGAAGTCTGACTTGACTAATTAGCCGAGCTATGAGCTTAACTTGACTACTCTGTGCATGTAAATGTACTGACTGATTTAAACCACTAAAAACACTGAATAAAGCAGTTTCGCATTTCAAATTAGTGTATTTCCGATACTGCTTGTCAAAGAGGGGCTGCTAACTATTATGGCCGCCGCGAAAACACGAATGGCCCCATCTAGAGTGAGTGTTTGGTTTATCCGTTCTGGGTCACTGTAAAAACATGAGGGTGAAACGTGGATGAAAACCCGCTTCCCATGTAGGTATGAATGGGTTATTTTAAGGTAACAAAAACACAGCGGTTGTTATTTTCAGGTGATTAAACACTAAAGAAAATATACTTACTATATTATATTCCATTTCTGCCAATATATCCCCCTAAATCCTTCACACTGGACCTGCTGTTAATAGTCTTAAATTTGAATTTCTGAGCTCGTTATTCCAAAAGATAGTATCTAATTTAATTCAAGCATCTTTGAATTTATTTTTGTCAAAATGTGTGTGTGAAGTCCACGTTTTTGATGTTACAAATCTTTAAACCTACTACTATATCTTAAATACTGTCTTTACTTTATACTTGTACTTAACCTGTTGACAAAATAAAGATTAAACTAACCCACTTAAATAACCATATTACTACATAAAACCTACCTCTGCATTAATGCTACGTATTCTCCCCTTGAATTTTACTGCAATGCTTGAATAAGAAACAATTATTTGGCCAAAAAAATCTGTCTTAAATTTGGTGGAAAAGCACCAAATTTAAGTGTGTCACTGGTGTCTATGTTGTCAAGTTGTAGTAAATTCAGAGCTATTTGTCATGTCGCTGCATTCTCTATTGATCTGATATGAGATCCCTGGTGGACCTTGGACAGTCTTTTAGGAACCACTGATCTCTGCCTTGTTGAAAACCTTGCCATAGTTTATAAATGTGGTTTGGCAGTGTGTAGTGCATAAAATGTTTCCAGCAGCGTTCTGTAACTAAATCTGTTAGGGCAGTTTTCCTGTCTAATCCACTTGCAATGAACGAAAAAGAGAAACAGCTTTGGGGTTTTCTATTGTGAACACACTTTGAAAAGCGTGTCAGTTACCACATAAAGGATTGGGAGCAGAGGCGAGTGGGTGTGATCTGCATATCCAGATTCATAGAATGATACTACAACTGTGTAAAAAAACAGCACTCTGTAATTATTTTTTATAAGGTTGGGTGCCACAGTTCAATTTCCTTTTTAGGCCAAAGGCACCAACACTTTATTTGCATGTTTTGATTAAAGACATTTGTCACTTTTTAGTAACAAAACCCATTAAGGAAACTACAGCTGATGACAGGATTGTTTTAGCTTTTGTAAATTCTCATTCATTTCTATGGAGCCCCTCCCCCCTCCACTGTGGAGTGAATGCAGTCAGGAATCTCAGATATGCCGATGGTAGACTGGACAGGCTGTGGGGTGTTGCCTCAGGCCTTTGTATAGGTCCTCAGCCTTTTACCAGTGTGGTTGG
Organism: Epinephelus awoara; assembly: GCA_035609425.1. Lineage (NCBI taxonomy): Eukaryota > Metazoa > Chordata > Actinopteri > Perciformes > Serranidae > Epinephelus > Epinephelus awoara. Next base: position 21,626,437 of record CM069304.1, on the reverse strand, counting down.
TGATGGCATTCGGGCAGGAGTCACGTGGCTGTTTATAGTAAAAGCCACTCCTGCCCACATTCCTTCATTAAAACAGCATATGTATTAGGTAGATTATGTCCTAATCGAGCTTGTCCAAAAATATATTTTCATCAAGACACTCTGCACGTGTTCATCCTCTGTTTCAACATTTCAATAAAGCAAAAACTGAAATCAAGAGTTGATTGATTAAAAAAACCAGTTCCATTACAAGCACTTCACGTTAAATTAGCTTGATGTAAAAAGACAGAGGGAAATGTGGCAACATTTAGACGGACGTGACAATAGTTCATCTTGGTGAGCTCATGAGAGTGTGTCTCCCATGAACTCTCAAGTGCCATTTTCCTGGTCCGCACATTATAATGTTACTGTTTCCTGTGGGATATTGTTCAGTCACGCCAGGAAAATGCATTATTTGTACAACAGGAAACACAAGAAGCCACTGTGTCAGAGTCAGATTTCTTCTTTTTAGACTTAACAGAAGAGTCTTTCAACAGTAACCTTGTTGATGGAAATGTAAAAAACACATCAACAGTGTGTGGGTGAGATGTGGGTCAATATGTCCTGCTGGTTGTTGGGGGTAGTGTGTGTCAGTAAAGATAGTCCAGCTCCTCCCCCTCCTCTGTCTGTCAGTTAACATGTGACAGCTGGGAATTTCACACCAATCACTCCAGATTACATTATCAAACAGAGGCCAGTGGCTGCTAACTTACATCTGGAAAGATTTCACATAAAACTGTCATAACTATCACTTCTACAGTGCCATTTGGGAAGGAAATGGCACATGAAATAGGATATTTCTGTAGTGGTCTGCGTGTAATGTGCCTACAGGAAATCAAAAAATGTGTGTGGTGTATTGTGTAGAAAGTTGGATTTGTTTTAAGTGTTAATTTGCTTAAAGTGGAAAAAGACAAGTTGTTTTTTGCTTTGATCATTATAAAGCAAATACTGATTGCACAATATAATAGCTAAAGACTAATGAGACCATTGGCATTTAGATTGGTTCTCTATCCACCTTATTCCTAGCCCCCATGGTACCTTGTATTAATTATGGGTGCAACTTCCAGCGTTGAACCGAAACTGGCGATTCAAATGGTAACAGTTTGTTTACAGTGCTCTATTCTTCTTTGAAAGAGCAATTGGTCCACAAAACGTGGAACACACCACCTGTTAAAGCTCAAACAGGGTTATGTGATCATACCTCTGCCATCTCTGACAGCCATCTCAAATCTTTGTTGTTGTTGGGGTTTGTTTTTTTCAACCAAGCAGGCTAGCAATTAGCTTGCCTTGCTCCGTTAAAATATTGTTAACTTTATCATGGCCCGAGCTAGCTTAAGCTTAAGCTTTAGCTTAAGCTAAAGATGATTTATGATTTCTGATGACCTATTAAGAGATACTAACACATTCTGCAAACATTTAACATATTTCAGTATTAAAGGGGCAATAAGCGAAATTCATCATTTCTAGATTGAAGGAAATAAAAAATTGCTATGTGAAGAACTAGAGGTGTAATTTAATTTGGAGTATAGCATGACCTCACACAACCTCTCTCTGTGTTGATCTCCAGCCCCTTGTTTACATGCCGGTCCGGCAGCACATTAGCAGAGGTAGAGGGAGGTGTGGCTCACGACACACTTTGTTTTGGTCTACAGGCAGTACACAACAGCAAACCTAGCGGTGAAACGATTTCACTTTTTGCCCCTTTAACTGTAGCTCCATGTAAAGTGAATAAATGTGATGTTTCCCAGCAGTTTACACGTTTTTTAACTTCTGATTTATCAAAAAACTGTTCTAAGTGAAACATGAAGCTGAATTTACCGGCAGACTTCAGTAATGGTAATATAAAGAAGTAGTAAAAGAAATAACTTTTGGCATTAATTTTTTATATTTCCAGGTTTTACATCGGTAAAACTTTACAGAGAAGAGTGATTTGAACATTTCTGATGTCGCCACAATGGGAAAAACCATTTACAGTTTATTAAGAACATGCAGGTGTCTTGCCTGCTCTTGCGGTTGTTGCACAGCAGTTTAATGCCATCAATCTGCAACGGACTGCAGATGAAAATTAGTCTGTATGACTAAATTTGGCACATTTACATGATGGACTCAAGTGTTTGTGTGTGCATTATTACTTCTTAAATAAAATAAATCAAAACATAGATCACAATAATCCAGCAGTGTTTGAGTGTGAGAGTAACATCGTACCAAAGATTTGAAGTGGCACCGGAAAGCAGAGATGAGGTGCTTGCTCATAGAGTAACAGGAGCAAACATTGTGGCCACCGTGGTTGGAAAGTGTTTTTAAGACTTTCTGAACAGCACATGATCTTTCTCCAGAGAAAGCCGCTTGCAGAAAATGAGAACTGGGTCACTGGCTGAGAGATCTTTCTCAAGAATACCTCTATGCTACTTTAGGTTTAAAGCCAAATCAGCTGCTACAGTTACATAAAGACCTATGTATTGGATGTATTATTATAAATTTATTCTTTCCAATGATCCGTATGAACTTGAGTGCTTTTGTACATGCACGCATCATGTTGTGTTAAATTAACTGCACACAGAACATTATAACTGTCCACAAAAGTATTCAGTTAAAGTGTGATTCCCACCCCTAATGTCTACATCCACTAGTTACAGAGCAACATTATCATTTACTTGGAGTGGTGTTTTGAGAATCTGGAACATCTAAGTCTAGTATTCAGTCTAGGGTTGTGCCGATGGGCGACCCGATCGGCCATCGGCGTTAGAAGGGTTGTTTCACGATGTCTTTTTTAGCGCATGTGTGGTGCATGCTGACGAGATCGAGGCTGAACGAGGCTGAGTGAGAGGAGATAGAGGGAGGCTGCTTAGTGAGAAAGCGGAGGGTGGGGTGGGGGGGTGGGAGATCAATGCCTCCCCCCGCTCGTTACTAACGCGCATGTCGTGGAGTGGTGAACAAACCAAACAGCACAATGTCAGGAGAAATTGAAAAGATATGCCGACTGTGTAAAGTCAGCTTGCTAATTAAGGAGCCATTACATGTTCAAGAGTTTTATAAAGCTGCTCAAACGCCAAAGAGAGGCTATAAGTGAACGTTTCAGACACACAGGGCAGGCTCTACAAGGAAGAAGGAGGATGTCGTCTTCTCTCCTTGCCATGGCAACGTGTAATGACTGCGACCCCTAATTTTAGATAGCACACTGGCATCCCGGAAACAAAAGAGGCCTGACGGTGTGACCTGTCAGTCAACAGCGACGGCCTCTAGTGTGACATACAACATAAGCGTTGGCAGTGCTTTATTAACAAGCTGATTTCATCCTCTGCTCAGAGGGCAATGAGCTCCCAGACCTCCTTGTTTTCCCAAGTTGTGGACATTTTGGCTGCTGTTGTTCTTCTTTGCGGTAGCTTCTAACTGCTAACAGCTGCTGTTTAAATCTCTGGCAGTAGGTCGCACACATAATGCAGCGTCAAACGTTACACCCATCCCACCCATGGTCCTATCCTGTCAGCTGTCCCTTTTACACAGTCATCTCGCTATACACAGACATTTTAGGTACTGTTAATACCGCCGTGCTGGCTTAAAGGCGAGACAACTCTCATTCAGTGGTTGTTCCTTTCATACACAATGGCATGGCGGAACAACAGTGTGAAATTCCCACCCTGTCTTGTGCAGCTGTAAACAGTACGATGGAGCAGTAAGAGTTAACCAAAGCAATGAGCTGAAACTTGCTATAGAGCTTTGAAAATCCAAGGGGAACTGCAATCTCTGCAGTTCTCTGTACTGTAGGTTCATCACTACAAGTGCAAAATATCAGTTGTAGATGCTTTAAAAGGTCTAAACTATCTGAATCAAATTTCTGGCCCATTGCTTTTGAACTGGTCCCTTTTTTCTTGCTATTATTTACTGATGCTCAATGGGCTTTTTCTCTGTGTTGATTCTAACCATTTCATCTGGTTTGTTTCAAAGGTGGCTGCTGTGGCTCAGATCAGAAGACATACGTTGTGGGAGGCTGGGCTTGGGCCTGGTGGCTGATTTCTGACATCCAGAGGTAAGACCTTTCTGCTCAGGCTCCAAAGCAAAGAAGATGCTTAAGTGTCCTTTGAGAGCCATTCACTCTTAGATTGCACAGTGCTCACTGGAAGCTTTTAAAACAGGCTATCTACAGGTCACAGTAGGGTATGCCAGTATTTTCCAACTCATTTTCGCCAACTGCTGATACAGATAAATATGCAAATATTTCTCCACCTAATTACAGAGAGCATTAAGGGCCCTATTTTAACCCAGCACAAAGTGGTGTACAGGGCAGCACCACTGTCATTGCTAATTTCTGACTTATGCAGCTGTAATTTTCATGACAACAACAGGTGTGTGGGTTAGAATGAGGTTTGGTCAAGCGCATTGTTGCGGTATTGCTATTTTGAGGCAGCAGAAACCAATTGCGCCATTGACGACCGCAAACATGGTCTAAAGTCATTACAGCGTTTTTTTATTGCTATTTAAAGGGCACCCTATTCTTATAGAAAGATGCATCTTCATAAGCAGGTTCACAATGCGCATACACTCTGCTTATTACACAAACAGGGAGATGCAGATGTAAAATACAATGCTTTTCAAAATGTACACATTCACCAGGCGAAATAATAAATGTACTTCAACTCAGGTTACATGTGAAACATGCCATATTTATTTTAAAGTAACATTTTTAAGCAAAACTGGAAAATTCATCCTGCTTAAACAGGATTAGATGATGGGCAGGTCTGAGAAACTGTTCTTCATCCAGAAAGAAGACATCCTGCCTAAAAAAATAAACAGGCTTTTCTGTAAGATATGCAAGATAAACTGAGCCTGATGCACAAATATGTCATATGTCAAATATTTCCTTTATATGTGGACTACTAAATACAATAAGACTTGGAATATTTTCTCTCTTGTTTGCCCTGCATTGAGGGGTTGTAGGAGTATATCACTTTGTCTCACCAGGCCAGAGTTTTCCAGTGGAACAAGATGTCACAAAATCTATTCAGTCACACCGAAGAGCCACACTGTTGCACTGGGTGACGCATTACTTTATAATGAACATGGGCATTGCAGTTTATTTCGAGTTGATCACATATACATTCCCCTGGTGCTATAAATACCCTCCAGGACACCCAATACATTAATCCATGGCTAAAAGTAGTTACCAACAAATGCACTATTTATTAATTATTGTCATAGAATTTGTTGACAAAAAAATAACTTATGAGTAATGCACATTTAAGAATATTTTTTCACGTTAATGTTTTAAGTTTATCTCTGCAGATAAGTTATTAAAGTTTTTTATTTTATTTTTCATCAAGACAAAGAGTCTTTCTTGCCCTTACACAGTTCAGTGACGAACAAACATTATTTATGGTAAGCTGAGGCATCAGTATTAAAAACTAATGTTTACCAAATGTGTAAACATAGGCACTCACCCCTGTCTGCTGTTCTCAAATGCAGCTCCAACAAACCAGCTGGAAAGATAAACAGATGATACATAATGACGAGGTCAGGGAAAGTTAAAAAACATAATATTTACAAAACCGTACAAAAAACTGTTAACCTTGTTATGTGTTAAACTCCCACACTGATAAGAAAGTTAAAGAAATTAAAAAGATGTGAAATTCATTTAATAATAAACAAACAATTGGACTTTGTGTTTTGTTCACTCTCTAAAGTAGATCAACTTTGTGAGCTTGCAAAGTGTTTGTTTGATGATTCACCTGCTGTAAAGCTTAAAGCTACTTACTCTAAAATGTGCCCATGCCCATATTCACAGTTGTGGCACTGGGTCCAAAGTTGCTTGTTTTGATGTCAGTGTAGCTGCTTTTGTTTGCAATTATGCTGTCCACAGAGTCTAGGCTGTCATGTGGCAAGCTTTCGGGACTTTCTCATGTCTGAGTGATCACAAATTTAGCTCAAAATTGAAGTGTGTTATTCCTCACTTAAGAGCCTCAATAGATACAGTCAGTGTTTATGGGATCCACCACAAAATGTCACATCTTGTCACGCCAAGGGGGAAAACAGAGCTACCATGCTGAATTTGCTGTGTAGCTTTCTGCCTGTCAAATAAACTTGAGGGTACAGAGTTAAAGTTCAACCTTGTTTTTGCATTGAAGTGACTATTGGGAACAATATTTTTGAAATTGGTTCAGTATTGTGCGAGAGCATCAGTGAAACAGGCTGCAGTGTTAACACTCGGGGCATGTTCACACTGTTGATATATGTCTGCTTAAAGTTCTTGTTTTTGTCACTGACAAGCTCAGATCGTTATGATAAAGCCCCGTTTCCACTAAACACTTTCAGTATGGTACCTTTGGAACCAAAAGTAACCCTTCAGACATGGTACCTAGACCTTAGCTTTTCCACTGCAAAGTTATCCTTAAATTAGGGAGGGGTTGTTGTCACTCACTGCTCCGTCTAGCTCTCACTGTATTTTCTCATTACTGGTGACACAGAGGGAAGTCTGCACCTTGTTTATCATCCACAGACCGAGGCTGCACGCCGACATTTTCAGAACAAAATAAAGCAGGCTGCAGCGAGAGTCTCTCTCCATGAGATGTTTGAAAATAGCAGGTTTGTGCATTTAGTCCTTCTGAGTGAGGATTAGAATATATGCCCTTCACATAATTCGGTCGAAATTAATCTATATAAGCACTTGAAGAGCCACTCATTACTAAAAGTGTATGTCATATAAAAACTAAACCACAGCTCCACCTTTTAGTACCGGATCTGTGTGCTAGGTACCCCAACAGAGGGGGAACCAAAAATGGGGACGATACGGAACGGTTCCATTAAAACCATCCAGAACTTTTCACAGTGGAAATGGGAAAAAAAGCGTACTGAACCGTACTGTACTGTACTGATCAGTGGAAACGGGGCATCAGTGTCTGACAATATTAATGAAATAATCTCCTTACAGAGATAGACCTTTTGTTAAAGAGTAGGATCATTTTTGTTTAACCAGAAACAGCATGTAATTACTACCTCAAAGCCACCAGACTCCATTTAGATAAACAGTAATTTTATCATCATAAAACACACTTAATTCAAAGTCAATGGAAACAAAATAAAACTCACAGAGACCCTCTTGCTTCGTCTTTCCAATGTTGTAACAATCACCAAGACTGGCTAGGTTAAAAGAAACTCTTAATTCTCCCAGTTAGATGTGATAATATGCTGCCTCTATAGAAGCCAAAAGCACTGTTTATTTAAATGGAGTCTGGTAGATTTGGTGATAGTGATTTCGGGGCTGTTTCTGGTTGAATAAGACTGATCTAACACTTTATCCAAACAGTGTGAGATTCTTTAGCTACTGGTAAATAAAGTTGTGAAACTCCAAGAACTGTTCTTGAGGTTGCAAATCCCTGCGTGATAACGTTATAGCACATCGTCTGTACACAGGCTAATGGGGTTACGTAACGCTGCTATACTGTTTCAAAACATGCATTTATTTCACTCAGACATGCTAGTCTCATAGTGTTAATGGCTGTAGGGTACTGATATTATGCTAAGTTAATATCTATGGTAGTATTATAGTTAAGAACAGTGCTTTCTGAGTATTATAGGCTGGAGGAAAGGACTGTTTTCCCCCTCGCAAACTCTGCCCTTACCCTTAACTATGACAAAACACTGACTGTATCTGTTGCATAAGGTTATTTTTCTTTTTAAAACAATCTAGCTGTACAATCTGTAAAATATAGCACACAGTAGACCTGTGAACATCAACTAAAGTGTGAAAACATTGCTTGTCTCTGGATTGATTGATGTATTATTTGCGGTTTGCATGTCTCTTTGTTTCTACTTTGCTAACCTGCTTTGCTTTGTCTGGTGTTGATCTTACCCTGTCTGAGCCCCAGTGCGTCTTCTTCAGGTTACCCATTTCCCATTAAGTGCTGCTCTTTGTCTTTTAGTTGCTAGGAAACGTAATGGTTGACCTCGACAATAAAGTAATGCATGGCTGGATTTATAAATCCCCATTTAGAGACAGGCGGTCCCAGGAATCCTTTCTCATTGTTTTTATTCTGCAATTTGGTCATGTGTGCCGTTTGGTCAACATTTCAGATGCTTTCTTGGATGATAGAAACAGAAGACAGAGTGGTGGCCACTTCAGCTAAAAGCCCTGTGTGCATAAGGACAGCATTATAAAAGCAGAGGGGAGGCAGGGTGGCTTCCCGCTTGTGATGCAGTAATCATGTTAATGTCCAGGCCTGTGACTCATTGATCCAGTTGCAAAGAAGAAAGGGGTGTAGACTCCTCTCTTAAGCGTTGCTGCAATCAGCCTCCCATGTCTTTGCCTCGAACAGCAATGAATCTGAGTCGGTATTTATTGTAAAAGAACAGCTGTTTTTATCAGCTCTGAAACATAATCTCATATAAATGATCCAGCTGGATAAGTACTGAATTGCAGGATAATGATTGTTTGTAGAGGACATTCTTGTGTTATCTCCATACAAATGTAATCTTTGGAGAGGCGCTTGGTTCAAGAATCCTGTCAACAGAGTTTTCATCTGTAGATCCTGCTCTTTGTCCCAGTTTATTAGAATTTTTTTGAAGTGATAGTTTGGATTTTTTTGAAGTGGAGAATAATGATGTACTCATTCATAGTCAATGCATTACCTACAGTAGATGGCGGTCGGCACAACCTCAGATTGGAGAAGCAAGCAGGAATACAGTGCCACCATGGTAGGTTAGGAATATAACATTACATTACATACATTACATTTAAAATATGTCACTGCATTACCTTACCGTCAGACTGCCCTTTCTGATAGGGAACAAAAGCTTGAACTGCTTAAACTTTTTTTGTGCACTGTATGAACGTAAAACAAGCTGTGGAGAACATCTTGATGAGCCAATGCACGGGATGGGAGATGTTCCACCTGATATCATCTCTCTTAAATCCTAGGCAAAACCAGTAAGCCTATGTTCCCATGGCTAAACAAAAGCCAGCTTTTTACTGCCATTTGTTTTCTTCTCTCTTCAGCTGTGTGCTGATTTAATAGCTCTGCTGAAAATTGAAAGTGAAACTTAATAAAAACTAATATATGAAAATAAATTATTTGCTTTGAGTTAATTTTGTGAAAAGGAAAATATAGTGCTAGAAAAAGAACACTTGAAAGTCCTTGAATTCAGTTTTGTAATGTCTGAATGAAGCCAAGACTTTTTTTGAAACTAATTTGATTTAGAAAAGTACAACACAAAGACGTTAATTTCCTGTAGTATTTCTTGTTATATTTTCAACACAAATTTATCATCATTAGTTCATTTCCATTTTCAGTGTACTTGTGTCATAAATATGTCAGCTTATTGGTTATTTTCCAAAATCATACATAAGTGTATAGTTTTCAGTCAAGCAACACAAAGTCAGTGTGTTAGTTTTTGTTATTGGTGACTTTGGTGTTTGTTCAGATCACCAAAGTGACACAATGACACAAACAAACCGATCTAGGCAGCAGTACACCAGCAACTCCCCTATCCTGCCAGGTCAAATTACTGTTTTTGTCAATGGAGTCTGGTGGCTTTTGAAGAGAGCAATATAATGGCTTCAGTTCCTCATCGGAGAGGGCTGTTAGACAGCAAGGGAAAGTGGTGAAATATTCTAAATATAGTGTACTCTTAAACAGATATTTTTTTTTTTTAGGTGGCTAAAATATTTCTTGCTGCTGCTTCTCCGACCTGGGAACGTGCAGACCCACTCCAACTAATCCAAGCTATCAGAGACAAGAGTAGCTGTGTTATAGCTGTACAGATCCTGGTTCTGTAAGAGGTGTCAGCAGCACCTTCTGGGTTAAAACCGGCAAAAACAGGAGGTCAGGTTGTGTCTATTACCCCCTCCCTCTTCCCTCTTCCTCTTGACCTTGGTTACTGACATTCCTAACAGCTGTTGTCCAACTTACTGTTTTGCCTCTTGCTATTCCCGCCTGCCTGCCTGCCTGCGTAGAATGTCTCTGGAAGTTATGACCATCCTCTGTCGCTGTGAGAATATCGAAACCTCGGAGGGTGTTCCCCTGGATGTGACAGGGGTGGCTCAGGTAATGCATTTCAAAAGACCCCACAAAAAAAAGAAAAAGCACTGGCTGGTGCTCGAGGCCAAAGGAAGACCCAGGAAAATGGTTCGACTAACAAGCTAATGTGTCTATGTGTGTTTGCTTTTCTCATCTTCATTGCTTTTTTCCCTCTGCAGTGGAGAGGCGACAGTCACCTGTCACTAACTTCAGCTTCACCAGTTAAGCTGAACTCCGAGTCACCTTTAGCAACGGGGTCAACAAATGAAGGCTGTAGAAATGGCTTTAAAAAAATTGAAGAATGTTAAATACAAATGAAGTTATTTTTAATAAAGCTGCATTTGAAAAGAATTACGACAAAAATCAGTATCACAATTCTGGATAGCATTTCATTTTGCTCCGTTGTTAGTGATCTGGAGTCCTTGGGTGAATGGTTTCACTTTGTCCTGTTTTTTTCCTTGTGTTCTGGCCCTTCCCTTCATTTGCTTTCCCTCCGAACATGTCAATTTTTATTTTTTATTTTTTTTCCCACATTCTTCAACAGGATAACGCTTGAGATTATGACCCTGCAGCCCAAGTGTGAGGATGTAGAGACAGCGGAGGGTGTAGCTATTACTGTCACTGGGGTGGCTCAGGTAAATCACCACACTTTTCTGGGAATGCCAGCTCAGACTCCACTAACCCACACATTTACCCCCACCACCCACCACACCCTCCTTTTCTCTGGCATCACCCCATTATCACAGCAGAGGTGGTTTTTCATACAGAGGGCTCAAAGTAAGATGCACACCTGCATTTTAACTAAGACACTAAGTCAGATGTACATACAGATATTGGGTCAAATAATTGTCTGCATGATTTACCCTCATAACTGGGCAAAATAGTTTGACGTATCTGGCGTCATTCAGACTGACAGTAGCACGTAGCCAAAAAAAACACAATATTCATGTCAATGAGACCACAGAATTGGCACTCTGTGTTTGACAACCCTTCAAACTGGACTTTCTGGTTCAGATATTAACATCACACTGGTTCCTGTGCTGTAGCAGCCCTTGTGTTCTGTTGACGGAGTGTTATTCTCAGTCTGAAGCTGGTCCTAGTGTGACAGGAGAAAGGGTCCATGTTGAGCCTGATGTGCATTTTAGTGTCAATGTCTGTTTTATGTTTTTTAATTATTATTATATTGTGACTATCTGTTTGGTTGTTTCATCCTGTTCAGTGCCAAAATGTTTTTTTATGGTTGACAACCTTGAGATGTTAAAGAGAAAATCCACTTTAAACTAGCAGGACACTCAGAGAGCGAAGACCTATGCTGAGGTCAATAGTCTACGTTTTCATAGCCACATCCTAGTTTGGGATAAAAGCATTGTTACACTGGTTCTCCCATGAAACCGCTGTCTGTCCCCGAGTGCTCCATAATAAGTCCTTTCTGTATGAAGTTTGAGCAGCCACATGTGTAGACTACCCCAAATAATTAAGATGTAGAGCCTACGCCATACTCTACACTGTAGCCTGACATGCACCTCCCTAAAAAATGTAACTACATGTTGCGGCGACGCAGACGTCCTTTTTTGTAAGCTGACACCATTTCTCTCAGTGGAAACAAAGCTTTTATTTGCATTTGATTCACAGACAAGAAACAATAAATTGTGAAGACAATAAAGCCTCCACAAAAATAGCATTTTAAGTCTTGTGTGTGATTTATCCTGGCTTCATCTGAGCAGAGGAAATCTCCGCTCGTCGCTAGGCTAATTTATACATTATAAATTGCCATGGATTTGTATATAACGGTAGCATGTTATATTTGTTTGGAAAATGTGTTTAGTATAAGACAAAATTGTTTTGTCAGTGAACCTTGTGAGTTGTAATAGAGCCGAATTTTGTAACGTTACCTTTGTTAAATGTTGCTGTTGTCCCTGGCTTCATATGAGTAGAGGAAAGGTTTGCTTGCCGCTAGGCTAATGTATACAATGTAAAACGCCATAGGCTTGTGCTAATAACATTAGTATGTTGTATTTGTGGGGAAAATGTGTCCAGCAAAAGACAAGTGTTTGTCTGTGAATGCTGCGAGTTATAGTGAAGCTGATTTGTGTACTTGTGTTTTAAATTGTCTTGAGCCATGCTTAATGTGTTTTGGGTGTGTTTTGAATCAACTATACTTTACAGCACTTCACAGTAACTCCACAGCGGACTAGTGTTTTGGAGGTGTAACTGCAGAGACACAGACACACCGCCGCACAAGTATAAATGCTCACAACAGCGTAGGCCGTGTACGTAGGGTCTGCTGCACAAGTATAAATCCCTCTTCAGAATGCAGAACAAAAATCCTGAATTAGTTTGGTTTGTTGAAAATGTGAAGTTGGACTGAGAGGCAAAGTGTGGGTTAATTATTTCTAAAGCTTTGAAACTTAGGCAAACTAGACAAAGTAATATTCACATACAGTGAGGTAAGTTTATTTGATGCATGCCAGGTATGAAGGCGTTCAGTGCAAGCCCAGTGCAAGCTCACGAGAACGCCTATCTGGCACACAACACTGAGTGTCTGTGCATGACGCAGGACATAAGGCACTGCCCCCGGGTGAAATACCAAGTGTTCAGGGAGTCCCCTGTTGTCACTTGACACAATTATAAAACTAGTTTAAATGTGTTTGAGCATCAAACTGAATCTGTACGTCCTGTCTTTTATAAGGTGGATTTTCTCTTGAAGAACGTGTGACATATTAAATGACTATTCTCTGCATTTCTGTTTGCAAGTGATATTGTGATCAAATCCATTTCCCTTTTTTCTGTCTGCATGCCAGTGTTTTTTCATGTGTTTGAAAGAAGATGCCTCATTGTCAGTTCTGTATTTTTGACCACAGTCATGCCAGTGTTCCTCTCTGTGTGTTTTCCTACATGCATGCTGACAATGATCCCACTGTTTGGAGCCGAGCAGCCCCTCACTCTCACACAGTTCACTTCACAGAGAGGCTCATCATGCCACTGTTTGATTGGTCCAACCTAAACCAAGCCATTGTGGAGCCATGTGTGTCCCATGGCAACAGGAGCAGCGTGTCCTTGTTAAAGTGACATGTTTGGACTGAGAGGGAGGCAACCAGCAGAATAGATGTGAAGGAAACCAGAGCAGAATGTTAATCTGTTTTTTTTTAAGTGGATATAAACCACACTCTTCCATTTCAGTCACATTTAGCCATGTGACTTTCAGTAGGAGTATTTTTGGTCAGTCAGCAGTAAAACTACTCAATCAAAGAACTTGACAAATCTGTCACCTTTAAAACACAAGTTGAAGAAATAGTTGTCAGGAAAAGTTTGGATGTTCATTCTTTTTCCTGTCATGTTTCCAGTACTTGTGCTTTTTAGTGTTTTTTATCTCGAAGGAACTGTGGGTTTGGAGGAGGCTGGAGGGAGGGTGGTGTCACGAGGGGAATGGCGGGGTTGGGGTAGGAGATCAGGAGTTAAGCGCAAGAGATTACACACTTTATTGGCGCGTCAGCCGCGGCGCGACTCCCCCTGCTGTCTGTTTGAGCTGGCCTGTGTGTGGTTGTGTGGCCGGCCTGCAGCCTGCTCTGTTCTCAGACGTGTTTCCTTGGAATGACGTCCGCCTTCCCTGACTTTGTGTTTGCCTCACTCCTGGTATGAGTGCATGTTGCAAAATAAAACCATGTGCAGACCTCTCGCCTAAGGACCCAGCTCATGCTCTCTTTTCTTACAGCTCCAGCGGAGTACAACATAACCCAACAACCTTCTGTCTTACACCAATTCTTTTGATTTCCTGGCTGTATAAGTGATTCCTCTTACTGTCACTGACTGCCCTTGTGTTTATCTTGTAAACCTCAGGTCATTGCCATTGATTTTCATTTTGTTTAATTTTATTGTAAATAATCCCACAGATGTTTGTCTCCTCATATAATTTCCTCAGCCATGAATTATCCAGCTTATTGTTTTTTGACCTTGTAACAGGAACATTCAGTAAATTGCTGAATTGTTATTGGCACTGCATTACTTATCATGTGAAAGTAAAACTTTATTAGCAGGGCGTATATGTTTCTGCATCCTAAAGTTTTAGTGTAGCACATGCATTACAAGTACATGCTTTTCTTGTCATCATAAGCCCAAAGGGAACGTGTTTGAGGTCAAATTCATCTATTGATCACAGACATACAGCATCTAATAATAGCTGATTACTGACTGTGGTTTGATGTGAAGGACATGGATTAGATACTAGGATGCAACTGTCTGCACAATTGAAGACCAGGTTCACATTCATTATGACTAAAATCAAAATTTTATAATTATTTATGTCAGAATCAGAAATACTTTCTTGATCCCTGGGGGCATTGGATCCTGTTACAGTTGCTCTTATATGTAAGCATAGACACATTATAAGAAAAATAGAATATATATATATATATATATATATATATATATATATATATATGAAGTAGCTAGGTAGATACAAATATGTGCATTATGCAAACATATATAAAAACAGTGTAAATAAAAATGAAAATTAGTTAAAATGAGGGATCTGTAAGTGTTAAATATAGACACATGAATAATAAATATAGACCAGGGTGTCTGCAGGTTTCTTAAAAAATCTTTAGGCCTTAAAAGTCAGTAAATAAGTCTTACATTTGAATTTGTGAGGTCCTAATTGCCACAAATACATCATACTTCTGCTTGAAAGTCCTCTTTTCTGATGTTACAAATCTTTAAACTGAAACTTTCTTTTTACTTTGTAATTGCACTTACCTGCTGACAAAATGTCAATTAACGTCACTCACTGTAAAACCATATTCCTACATAAAACCTTCCTCAGTACAGGATCACATATATACCGTGTACTTACCTTCATACTTACCTGCAATGCTTGAACAAGAAGAGGGGAATTTGTTCAAAAATCTGTCTTAAATTTGGTTAAAAATGATCTTTAAAAGGTTTTAAAAAGCAGAAAATGTAAGTGTCTGATACCTGTTGACACCCTGAATAAATGAGAATTGAATAAGAATAGTTGAAATGTACAGTGTAAATTGAGTAATAATGTCAGTGAGCTAAATTAACATCTTACTAAATCAATAGTAAAAACTTAAACAAGTATGATACAAGTCTAAAAGTTGTAAGAAAATGAGGAAACAAGCAGAAGAAACTGCAACAGGCTGCATGTATGGTCAGCGCACACACTACTCATGAAATAACAACAAATAATGATTATCTGTAAATGTGTAACCCATTTTGGTGTATTGAAAATATAATTATGGAAACGCATTATCATATAATTATGCTCCGGGTTCATAAAAACATAAACTCAACAGGAACTTGAACATGAACTTTAGATCATTTGATATCTGGCCATTTATAATTTGCTCCATGTCAGTATTGGCCAGTGTTTTCTAAACCGTTGTCCCCTTGTTGAATTAGGCAAGGTGACTGTGTACTGTATAAGATTATAATTACACTGATCAGCCCTGAGTGTGTGCAGCCTTCAGTCCTCAGCACTAGCAGTCCGTCACTACACAGCAAAACCAATAGCAAGGATGTAAGACCATAAATCAGATGCACTTGCACTTAGAATTTTTTAAAAAAACAATCCGGCCTTAATGCATCCATGTTACTACTGCATCGCAGACTTTGCAGTATTTTTCTTAAATTATATTTGTGTGTTGATTTCCCATTCTTCTAAATGTTCTGCTTTTGTTTTCTTTACATAACTGATGTTGTAAAAGTGAACAGAACGATGTATAGAAAATGATTGTTGGATGATTCCACAAAAGCCAGCATGTGTCGTCTTTTTATGTGCGCCACACCCTGTATTTGTATTTGTGTGCCTGTGTTTGTGGCTGTGTGTTCAGCTGACGATCTTTGTCAACATTGGCACCAGGTGAAGGTGATGACGGAAGATGAGCTGCTGGGTTACGCCTGCGAGCAGTTCCTGGGGAAGTCAGTCGTTGAGATCAAGAGTGTGATCCTGCAGACCCTTGAGGGTCACCTGCGTGCCATCCTTGGTGAGTCGTTTCTCCAAACTGCATTGTCACGGCTCGATTTGTTTGTTGTTGTTGTTGGTGGTGTTATTGTTCTTGTTTTTCCAACAAATGTAGACAGTCTGTGCAGCCTTTGCCAAGCTGCCAAATCAAATGTAGATAAATGACTAAGTGATAAATAAAAAGATATGTTATTAAATGTTAGAAAAATAATATAAAAAATAAATGTAGGCATTAATAACTTGAGAAAATGTGACATAGATTTACTTTCTTCATTTTTTTTCTCGATTTATTTATTTATTTATAATTATTTTTAAATGTATGTATTATTTTTTGCACTTATTTTAAATGTATTAATACATTTTTATTTTTTATGTATTTATTTACTTATGCATGTTTTATTTATTTCGCCAAACTTGGATATTTCTTTATTATTTTCATGATCACAGCATGAACATGATTCGTTAGCAGAAGATTGTAAATGGTTGTAATTATCATAATTCTAGTTTCTAGATACATTTTGTTGCTATTTTACTTTTATTCTTTAACAAGTTTCAATCTGTTTTTGTTTAGTATGAGATAAAAATGTCACCATGATTTGGACTGAGTCACAGTGTGAAGCAGTTTTACCAGATAGGTGGTTGTGGAGTGAAATGTGTCAAAGTGCAGGAATGGTTCAGTTTATTTTCCTTTCTGGTAAAATGTAGTTGACTTGAACACGTCGTGCTCAGCATGTGTGTGTTAATGCAGAGCAGGTATCAGCATGCACAAGAGCACAATGATCCA
This sequence comes from Epinephelus awoara, assembly GCA_035609425.1. Taxonomy (NCBI): domain Eukaryota; kingdom Metazoa; phylum Chordata; class Actinopteri; order Perciformes; family Serranidae; genus Epinephelus; species Epinephelus awoara. The sequence goes on along the minus strand of CM069304.1, from coordinate 21,609,648 downwards.
GCGGGAACAAGAACAAAGAAAGGTCAATTTGATCAGAGTGAGCATAAGGAGACAGAATAACTGATGACATACATTAGATTATTATATTTAAGACAAATACCAGGTGTTGCTTCTGTTTATTCAAGATAAACAAATGTGGACACAAACACACTAACAGAGGTAGAAAAAGGTAGAAACAAAGTGAAGACCAGTTAAAATTAGGACAATTTCTTCTTTTTTACATTTGTTACTTATTCAGTCTCTCTTTCCAACTCAGTGTGAACTATTTTGAAACAATGTTTGAGCGCCGCTTGGCTGCAGATGGACAGAGTTTGTGACTGAGATGACAGAGACTTGCAGAAGTAATGAACAGTCACAGCAGAAAGGACCAAAAATTAGCGTGTCCACCCAGGTGTCATGTTTCCATCACTACGAATCAGAACTTGAGCTGAGAAATACTAATTACAACTGCAGAGTCATTGTAACTTTTTCCATTAACGACAAAAGCCAGATGTCAGTGGGTGTTAGCAGGGTTGTTGTCCAGTAGGAAAGAGGCTTTGCACTGAACAGATATACTTCTTAAGTATGGAAAATTGGTACTAAATGACAAGGCATTTTTCAGTACTCAAAGTATTTGAGTGATTTGATCAGTGCCATGAAAGTTTTGAAGTGTGGTAAAGCCCCAGGGACAGCACTCAACACAGTTTCCATCCTTTCAGGTACCCTCACTGTTGAGCAGATTTACCAAGACAGAGACAAATTTGCTACACTGGTGCGAGAGGTGGCAGCACCTGATGTTGGTCGCATGGGCATCGAGATCCTCAGCTTCACCATCAAGGTGTGGGACATCTTCATTCTGCATTCAGCCTTTTTGGTTCTGCTATGAAATAGGTTGATTAAATTACTTACCATATTGTACCTCCATATTTATTTCTCCTTTTGACAGGATGTGTATGATAAAGTGGAGTACCTGAGCTCACTGGGCAAAACTCAGACAGCTGCAGTACAGAGGGACGCAGACATTGGAGTGGCAGAGGCAGAAAGAGACGCTGGCATCAGGGTAAGAGAAAATAAAAACTTTAAAGCATAAGGAATTAAAAACATCCGTTCTCTGATTCTTAATAGCTATTAGCTAATAGCTACCACAGTAGAGAAACCAACAAACTGCTGCTCATCCATCTCCATGTCATTATCTTTCTTTCCACACTGTCTTTTACAGGAAGCTGAGTGTAAGAAAGAAATGATGGATGTTAAGTTCTTAGCTGACACAAAAATGGCCGACTCCAAACGAGAGCTGGAAATGCAGAAAGCTGCCTTTAATCAGGAAGTGAACACAAAGGTACTAAAAACTTTTGATTGTGTATATATTCAAGAATCAAGCTTTAGAGTTAAGTATTAATGAACAAAAACAAACCTGCCTCTCTAGAAAGCAGAGGCTCAGCTGGCGTACGAGCTGCAGGCGGCCAAAGAGCAGCAGAAGATCCGTCTGGAGGAGATTGAGATTGAGGTGGTGCAGAGGAAGAAGCAGATCACTATCGAGGAGAAGGAGATTGACCGCACTGACAAGGAGCTCGTCGCCACCGTGAAGCGACCTGCCGAGGCTGAAGCCTACAAGATGCAGCAGCTGGCTGAGGGACGCAAGTGAGTGGGCCACAGTAAAATCATTCTCTCATCAGCTTTATTCAGGTGTTGAAGTCTCCAAACTTGATCATTATGAAGGATCATTTTACAAGTTTTCATAATTCAGGTGTCACTGTCCTTATTCTAAGTTTTCTAAATGTGGACAAAAGGAGCCCTGCTGCCAACGTTTTAAACACATGATTCAAACATGCTCTCTAAATTGAATAACAAGTCTTTCTCATGCCAGACAGCAAGTGCATATTTTAATTAATCTCTTAGCCCTGAGCAGTTTCACTGTGTTTTTTCTCCTGTCACATTTTACTCACTGTGGCTGGGTTTCCACTGCTGCACCTTTTTGGAAACAGCACAATCAAGGAAAAGCTTTGTGCAGTATAACACCTCAAATGATAACAAAAAAAGGAAAAAAACGCAAGAAATTATTTTTCAGCCAGTGTTGAGTGTTATGTTTTTAAAGTTTCTAGCTATGATAAATGGTGATTTTTTTTTTAAACAGGTTTTGTGACGCTGCTAAGGTGTGTTAGCATCAATACAATCGTGGATTACTGAACTGAACTGGCATACTGGGCACAGGCCCAGGAGCCCAAAGTGGCTGTGCAGTTCGTTTGGGCAGGTGTGAACACAGCAGTCGCACTCAGATGTGCACCAAAACACACAAACCGAGACCTTCTTTAAGAGGTGGTCTCGGTCCAGTTGCAAACGAACTCTGGTGCGGTTTGTTTGTGGTGAGAACGTCTTCCGACCTGGATCTGAACCAACTGCAGTCACATGACACATTGTTTGGGTTAAACATGAGCATGTTACAGTCCTGGAGGATTATTAATGTGCACCTCCTCCTGTACTGCCTTAATATGCACATTCAGCACATCCAATGCATCAAAACATTGTTTTCTAGTTGGAGCCGCGCCTCATTTTCAGACTGTATGGTTTGACTAAAATGAACAATGACAGCAATATAGTCCACGATGAGCAGTGCTAAAATCAACCTGCGTAGTTGTCCCTCCATTGTGACATTAGAAAGTGTCACATTTATCTTGCAAGTGTACTCTTCTTCAACGTTTTGTTTACTTCCTGGATTGTTCCCTAATGGAAATTCTGACCAATCAAGAGCAGCTTTCTCACGCAGGCATTTGATCTGGTGTACTTGTAAATGCTGTCGTGAGAACACGAACCAACTCTAGGCAATTAAACAACGTTGTAACAAAATTAGTCCCTGATTCAGACCAAAGGAAGACAACTCTAGGTCTGAAAGCAGCCTAATTAAAACTAATTTTGATGCTCCTCCCACAGGAAAAAGACAGTTCTGACGGCGCAGGCAGAGGCTGACAAGATCCGCCTTATCGGTGAGGCAGAGGCCTCCTCTATTGAAGCGGTGGGAAAGGCAGAGGCTGAGAAGATGAGGCTGAAAGCTGAAGCCTATCAGGAATATGGAGAGGCTGCCAAGACGGCTCTGGTCCTGGAGGCTCTGCCCATGGTCTGTGGTATTCATTTATACACCACTGATTTTAAAAGAATTCCCCAACATTTGGGAAGTTTGGTTTATTGGTCTGATTACCCAAATGTCTTCACCACTGGAGGTTTGGCACTTCAGTCATCTTTATGTTCTTTAAACAGCTGTTTTACATGTGAATGCTAACAAGTATATACTTATTGTAAAAATAATTACCATAGGCAGTTGGCTTTACTAAAACATGAAACCTTTTTAGCATTCTGAAGCTAGTATATATTTTTATTCTCAGACATCAACAAACTAGTCTTTATCATCTGATAGTTTCATTATAATCTAAGATGTTGACAAGAAACAATCTGCCATTGTTAATACAGAATGCATTTCCTCGTGTTTCTTTAACACGGCCAGCAGGTTTACATGTGACTCATTAAAAATGAACTAACCCTCCTGCCTTACAGATGCTACAAGTACTCATTCTCTCACATTTAGAGTAATGCTATACCCCTACAACATCCCAGCATGGTGTTTGTTGGATTACACTGGTTCATACACTGCCTATCAGAGACAGATGACTTTGGAGAACCAATATGAGGAAACAGAATGAATGAAATATGCTCATGTCAGTTCCTGTCATGTAGATGATGTGAGGTATGGAGGAAGGAAGCTGCCAAAATCAAAAATAGATAAATGACTTCATAAATAAATGAAAAATTAATTCAAATAAATAAATTAGAATTAAATTAATGATTAAATGTGCCTGAAAATAGATAAATAGAAATAAATGTAAGCATTAATTAATTGATAAAATGTGACCAAAACAATGACATATGCTTTTAAATTTACCTCTGTATTTATTTATTTTCCATTGTATTAATTCCCCTATTTATTTACTTTTCAATATAAATCTCCTTTTTTAAATTAATTAATTAGTTCATTTATTTGTTAATGAGTTCCTTTTTTTATATATATATTTTTTTTAAAAGAAAAATGTACAAAAAATTGAATTTAGAAATTTAAATTTGAAATAAAAATATGTTATTTTAAAAATGTATTTATTGTGTATCAATTTTTATGTAATGTTTTTAATGCATTTTTTAACTTTGAAACTGAAATAGGAGTGTAAATAAATTGGGGAATGAATACAAAGGTAGATGAAAAAATAATTAAAACAGAAAGAAACAATTATGTTTCAATTTATTAATTAGTAAATGCTTAATTTATTTTTAATATTACTTTTGGTTATTTTAATGATATGTTTACGTATTTATTAAGTCAGATATGTATTTATTTAATTTTGATTTGACAGCTTCTGTTCTCCAGATGAGGAGTGTTTTGTCAGTGGAATAACAAACAGATGCTCGTTTGTGTTAACAGATTGCCAGTAAGGTGGCTGCACCACTGTCCAAGACCAATGAGATTGTCATCCTGAGTGGAGAGGGCAGCCGCGTGACTGGAGAGGTTACCCGTCTACTAGCTGAACTCCCCGTTTCCGTCAACGCCCTCACCGGGGTTGATCTGACTAAGGTGAGAGCAGCAGTTCATCACACATACTTCATCACACCCCTTGTGTTATCTTATAGGTCAGCTGTATGATTGCTGGTAAATTAAAAACAGAATAGAAGCAGCCTCATGATGCTTTTCTCTTCCAGAAATTAGATTTTCAGTGGAGGGCCAGAGGGCATTTAGTTGAGCACAAACACCCACTAACACTCAACAGTTCTCCATTTCACAAAGCTGCGGCCTCCATGCTTTTAGTTTATCGTCTTCAGGGACAACAACACAGCACAAGAATGCAGTGCAGTTAGGGAGCAGCCTGGGAAGCCACATGGAGAATTTTACCACCCACATAAGAACAAAGTTTATTAGTTGTGACTAAAAACTGAAAATCTTGTTGTGTAAATAAGCGAATGTTTGCTGACAGTGGTCACCATAACAACTTCACAAGGTGATGATGTCAGTGTTGAATGTTCAGCTTTGTCAGTTGCCCCTAAGTGGCTAAGAAATTAGATTAACACAGATTTAAAAGAGGTTTTTTTTTTTTTTTTCAAGCCGGTTATTTTCATCACTCCTACAAATTTCATCCATTTGTACTAAATTTTGTACATAACATTGTTTTATTTGTTGCGCCAGTGAGGCTATGATTGATGCAGTTTCAACTTAATTTAGTCGTCACACGGACATACTGACTCAATAACGTTTAATGGCATTCTGTCTGCAGCTTGTGTTACAGAAACACGATACTTGTAAATGGTCTTAACTCAGAATAACTGGCCATAATTAGATATCATCAGCCCCATGTCAGCCACAACATTGGTCGTCGGGGGGTGCTGAAGTTACTCTTAAAAAATCTCTTGCCATGTTTTTCTAGTACACAAAACAAAAAATATAAAATGCAACACTCTTGTTTTTGCTCCCATTTTTTACAAGTTGAAATAAAAGACTTTTTCTAAAATCTTCTGTCACATTTTGGTCACACATTTCTTAGTATCAGTGTTAGTGAGAACTTCTTTGCCAAGATAATCCGTCCACCTGACAGGTGTCAAATCAAGATGCTTATTAAACAGCATCATTACACAGGTAACAATGACATAGAAGAATCCAATAAATTCACATTTTCAGTCCATAAAACAACTCTGGGATATTTGATAAACTAAATATCTTTTAACTGTCCTGAGACGGTTTTTGACAGTTGGTGCAGAAATTCTTCGATGAGCAAATCAGTTGTTGCATCAGCTGTCTGGGTGGCTTGTTGAAATACTTGCGACATCTGTGTCAAAACTGCTCATTAAGAGCGCAAGACACACCTGTGTAGTTGTGTTAGTGTTAATGTTAATGTCCAGTGGGTGGATTATCTTGGAAAAGGAGAAGTGCTCACTAATGCCCGTCATACACTAGAACACTTTGAAAGACTTTTTAAAACACTTAAGTCTGACACCTTCTGTCATCTGAAGACAAAATAAGTTTTAAATCACAGTTTATAAGATTTTGCAAAGACTGGGGATCTTGTTGCATCACTATTTTCAAGTCTTCAACTAGAATCCTTTTAAAATTATTTCCCATTCTGCTCCTGGTGGAAAATATTACACCAAAATCCCTTTAAGGAATATGACATATTAACGATTTCTTACATGACAGCAAAAATACTTAACTAGAAATACAAGATTAAAGGTGTCATATGTCGACAGTATTATTGTCAATTTGGCATCAATATAATCCATAATAGAGATAAACTGTATTTGTGTACTTTACATTTTGGATTTTGTTGCCTCAACTCGCTGTCACCCTCTGTTGGTTAGCTGTAGTATTTTAGAGGGAGGAGACCGGGGAAATGAGAAGCGAACTATTTTAATAATTAAGTGCTGGTTGGTGGATCAGATACACACTGGATTAAACACCGACCCCTCTTCACTCCACAACTCCAACAGTCTTTCCTCCTTTGCACAGCCCCAGAAAAGTTAAGTTAAGGCAGCTTGGACTGAATTTTATGACCATCTCACACCAAACAATCGAGATCACAAGAGCATCATTGTAGCCTCCTGTAACAAGACCTAGCTGCACAACGCTGTGCCAGCACTTGAGAAAGCTCTGGAATCACCATATTACCATGTGCTTGTGTTTGTTTCTCTAAACCAATCACAATCCTCCTGGAAGGTCTTAAGCCCAGGATGTAGTGATGTTGCCCTTGCAAAATAGTGTCAAGGGGGAGCACACACAGCGATAGGGCTAACTGTTAGCATCACACGGCTAACGTTCCTTAATCGTCACTAACAGGTTTAACAAAAGAGTCTAGCTGCCTTTTTGTCAGTGTGAGTTTGTTTGAAACGTATAACGTTTCAGTGCAGTTAGTCAGATTCTCCAGAAGGAGATCAGCTCCTTTGACAGCAGCAATAGAAGGTTTGCTGATCTTTTTTGGGGCATTTTTAGTCTTTATTTGATAGGACAGACAAGTGTGACGGGGGGAGAGAGATAGAGGGAGTGACATGCAGCAAAGGGCCACAGGCTGGAGTCAAACCCGGGCCGCTGCGGCAATTAGCCTTGTATATGGGGCGCCTGCTCTACCACTAAGCCACCGACGCCCCAAAGGTTTACTGATCTGGCATGGAATTGGGACGGTCCGAGATCACACGCCCCGGCGCAAAAAGGAACACATTTAGGCATCGTTAGACTGGAGACATTTCAAAATTCACTGCAAATCAACTCCAGTTGGCTGTGTCAGAAAACAGATCAACATCAGGCATTTAAGTCCGGCAAGATGAAATCAGGGGTTTTCCAAAGTGCGGTAGCAGGTTGTTCTGTCCACTGTAGATCTATACAACAATTCACTGAAAGAACAAAGCAGACATGACTTACTGCACGATCTAAATCAGCGTGCAAGTTGTGGGGTTGGCGGTTGTTGTTTCCCGTAGCAAAAGGGGATTTTGAAAATGGCAACAGTGGAAGGAAGGGAGACAGTTGGCCAACATTAGGCTTATAGCCACAGTTAACAGCAGGTGAGTCAGACTAAGGGAGATACATAAATGAGAGCGAGATAAGTCTTTTGTGTGCATAGAAAAAGTCTCAAATCTTTAATTTCAACTTGTGGAAAAATGGGAGCAAAAACAAAAGTGTTGCATTTCTTACTTTTGTTTATTAAATATGTAAATGTAGAGCTTAATGTGTACATAGAGGAATTGTGTCTGAATGTTTGACAGCACTCTGAGTTAGGCCCTTTATTTTTGTGACTCTCCGTTAAAACCAGCTAATCGTTTTGTCCCCTGTCCCCACAGATCCCTGCGCTCCAGAAGATGATGGGCCCACAGTGCCAAACAGCCATCTGATGAATCAGGCCAGAGCCTCGTTACTCTGAATTCTTCCACATATATCTGCCTCAAGCATGAAAAGAGTTTTTTCAGCCTCTGACCCCTTATGCAACTGCCTTTGACCAGAAACACTTGACACCAACCAAGAAGTTTTTATATTTTTAAGAGGTTTTTAATTTTCTAAAGGAAAAAAAAGCTGGGGCCTTACTTCAAAAGGACCAGATTATATGTTTTGTTTTTAGTTGTAGATACATTGATCCTTATCACACTGCACTAGTTAGCCAGGATTATATGCTGCCATCCTCTCCAGTCGGCCCACTGTGAATGTGGTGGTGTTAGATATAATTTTTGGAGGGAGAAGCCTCCAGTCTTCAGTGCTGGAAAGAGTCCAAAACACAACAGCCAAATCTTGATATTGTTCTCCAGAGCTGTTTAAGTGTCTGCCTGGAGTTTGGAGTGCACCACCTCCCTGTCAGGTGTATTCACCATTGGGAGCAGCTCCTGCCTCTTCATCCTCCAACTGTCATCCAACACTCAGCGCCCAGTTAGTGATGTACCTCGCAGTAGACAGAGCCCAGTGTGATGGGCAGCTTTTATTTTTCCTTTGCCTTTATGCTTTCATAGATTAGTTAACTCTAACTCAGAGAGATCTCGATGGATTACCAAACCGCTGTTACACATACCAGATCTTCACCCACTGTGATTGTAAAATTTATTACGATATCAGTACTATCTGAATCACTTGTATGATAATTCTTACCTCTGTCATGTTGCCTGTCTTCTCGTTCTGATGTGCAGTGCCTGTTCACCACTCAAGTGCCCAAACCTTAGGACAGTAAGTGGTTTGGCTTTAGTTGGATTTATGTCACAATCACTATATATATATAAATATATCACTGTATGTCACACAGTATATCGCTGTGTTATAGCTGGATTAAGTTTTAATATCGCTCTTGTAACATCTGCTTGTACTAACAACAGTGTTTACGCTTCACTTTTGTCGCATGTTTGGACTCATAGGCCGCGATAAACACAAAGCCATACTTAGAGAAGTTTAGCCTTAAAGAAGAAACCCTGGACGCCTGCCGGGCTTACCGGACATTTCTTTATGACTCAAGTGGTCATCGTTCAGGGTCTGAGCTTTAATCCATTTTGTTACTCCTCTCTGTCTATTTACTCCTCCTGAGATGAACTGTCAGTCCTCCTCCTACTCAGATGCTGTCACATGTTGCTCCGATTTTGTTTTGAGATATTTTGGAGACTACAGTCATGGATGGATTACTAAATGGGCCACCCGGCCAAAGGCCTAAGGGCCCAAAGGGTCAGGGGGCCCTGGGGCCAGACACTCTGTTTGAAGTGACTGTTGACACACCTTAAGAGCCGTCCACATCAAGAACAGTAATAATATGAGCATCAAAACTGATGAACAATAAAGTTATGTAAACACTGGTGCCAAACACGCTGCGCGCCCCAGCTGTGATTCCCTGTAAATTCAGATGGATTTGATTTTGACCGGCTGTCCGTGTTCGCTCTGAAAGTGATCCAGGCGATTGATTTTTTGCAGCTGTCACTTACGTTAAAGTTGTGGTGTGGCCTACACCATCCACTTGAGTTAGAACCATTTTTAGTTATCATTCTCAGTGTGGACGGCCCTTTATTGGAAAGAAAAATCAGACAACCTCAAAGACATACCAACTGATCGCAAAGAGACGGAAAACAACAAAAAAGGAACAACACATCCATAAAGAGACGGAAAACAACCACATAGAGATGGAAAATGACTATAAATGAACACAACTAAACCACAAAGACATAAAACGACTATGAAGGAACACAACACAACCACAAAGAGACGTAAAACCACCACATAGACATAAACAGGGTTCCCACGAAATTCCTTGAAAAGTTATGAAATGATAAAGGCCTGGAAATTGGAAATAACAGAATGTTTTGGAAAGGTGTTGAATACACATTATGTTGGCTGTTTAACATATGTTCATAAACATGTCTAACATTACATGTACATGTTCCTTGTATTACTGATTTAAAATCTAGTGCTGCGCTGCGTGACTGTTGAAACGTCACTAGTATCATGTGATATATGCTCCCTTTTGGGGAAAAGAAGCGCAGAAGTACCCGTATGTGCCAGTCAGTGCTATTGGCATCATCTGCAGCTAGGCAGTGGCTTGAATGTCTAAGAAGTGAGTAAGTTGGCAAGTGCTAGCAGTTAACTGCAAATGCCAGGGAAGGGCGTGTTTGATAGTGTATGGCTGTATCAGGACACATTTTACTTCAAGTCATGGATATGGGGTTAAATATTGTGTTGAAAGTGTGGGAACCCTGCATACAAGCAACCACAAAGACACACTTCGCGAATAGAAACTATGTTTTTGTCTCTTTCGGTCTGGGGGTCTTGCTCCTTTGGAGAAGGAGTGTGTTTGTGTGTTTTTTTTTCCATGTCTGCACCCGGGGACCCATTGTCTCGTAATCTGTCCATCACTATATACATATTTTATAACTTTAAACAGTAACATCCCCCTCACGTCTTCAGTTTGAAAGTTGTCACCAAATCTGTGATGACAAAGCAGGAATATAATGTTACATTCAGTCGGTCCGTGCCTCAGTAAGTTGCAGGATAATTGAGGTGTGACAAGGGGGTTTGTCTTCAGTTTGGTAGATGTTAATCGAGCGGTTGGACCAACGACTCTTTTCAGCTCTCATTTCTTCTCTTCAGTCTAATTACCACACATAGTCTGTTACAATCATTTAACTGTTGAAAGCCAGATGACAAAGCGATGGCTCAGTGTTACATGATCAATTGTGATATGAGGACAGTGTGCAACAAGTTTCAACCTCTAGATGGCAGGATTTAAACCCGAATGAGCCTTTTGTTGCTGCCGTTATAAATTTTTATTACTTTTGTTTTCATACCTGTGTTGTTTAACTAGTTCATCCAAGGTACCCTGTTTTAATTTCCTGTTTTAATCACATTGTGAATTATCTTTAACCACTTTACAGAATCTGTGACCTTTAAATATATTGTTTTTATTTTGCCACTGACCGTTATCAAACAAAAGTTTTCATAGTCGCACCGTTCTCTTAATTTTCTGTGAATAAACGTGGCTGATTTGGTCTGAGCAAATTTCATCTTGTTTCTGTCTTTGACATGAGTGTGACCATTTCCTTTCAGATGTGTGTCTGCTTATTTGACCAGTTGTAACTGTTGGTGAAAACGCTGCCTGTCTTGCCACAAATACAGTAATGTTGTTAACCTGTTTGATGTGTAATGTTCTTTACCATCATTTGGAAAGGCCAGTATTTTTTAACAAGTTAATTAGACATCAGTCATTAAAAACGTATCTCCATTTTCAAACTGTACTTCAGGGACACGGAGGAGATTGAGACAAGTGTCATTTTAATTTGACTGGACGATACATGATTGACATTTTTTGTCAAACACAGCGGCTGATCTGGAAATACAAAAATAATTTCTGAAAGTATTCACGGTGAGAAAACCGCTTCAGAATCATCTTGACAGTATAAAAAATGTAGCATTATGTTCTTACCATCTCATATCTGAGATGAATAAACGGCGAGTGGTTGTTGTATGGAGGACCGAGGTTGCCAAAATCAAACATTTAAAAAAAAAAAAAAAAAAAAGACTTGATAAATTAATTGATATGACATTAAATGTGCCAAAAATGTTAAAAAACAAATGTGACATAGGTGGGGGAGAAAATAATACAAAAATAAATACATTCTGGAAAAAAATGCATAAATATTTATAGAATTGAATATATTTATAAAGAAATACATGTAAAAATAAATGTAAAAAATAAATGCAAATATAAATTAATAAATTTAAAAATTAATGCAAATAAATAATTAAATTGGTAAATAAGGCAGGCAAGTAAAGAAATAGGAACCAATACAAAGGTCACATTTTATTATTTTTGTTTTTAATACTATTTTTCGTACATTTAACGGCATAATTTATTTATCGAGTCATTTATTTATTTATTTTATTTTGGCAGCACTCATCCTCCATAGTGTCCAAGCTGGGCAAAGGTCAAAGCATCTGAATAAAATGGTTAACTTAGTGTTATACTTTGTATTGCTCCTTTTAATTAGAAAAATAGATTTTATTTGTACTCAGTGCCTTTGTTGTTAAACAATGAAGAGGTCATTCACACTTACATGTGCAGTCTGTTGACTTGTGATCATAGCATTGGGAGTACTGATGTGATATTCTATCATGAACTTACTGTAAGACAAAGATCAGACTTGTAGAATATATGAATGTTATAAATATATAGTGTTCAGCTGTAAGTTTTCCTCTTTCTATTTTTTCAGTTTTATGTACTTCTAGAACTTTAATGCAAATGTGTAAGGGAACAATATAGATTTAAATATCTAGTTAAATATTATGGTGTTGAGTAGCATTTAACAGCATTTCTGGACCTCTTAAAGTATTTTCATTTTTTTATTTTGGCCATTATATCATGTGCCAGAAAAAAAAACCCTTTTTTTTTAACTTGAATTGTCTAATCAGAACTTTGTGTTGTTCTAAGTGGCATTTATTAAAGACCAAACACTAGAGACCTACGCCTTAACTCTTCATCTGAAGCACGTCCATCTGTCGTCTGTCATGGAAATGATGTGTAACCTCTATTTAAATGATACTGTGGATTTATCTGGTGGCTTCTCATGTTAACACTGGCCTTTGGGGAAAACTGATCCAGCATGGCATTTCAAGCAGCATGTGTTCATGTTATTCTGTGTTGAGTGATGCCCTATAATAATAAACGTTATAACACTTCCTGTCCGCCTCCCCTGTCTGTGTATGTTACAGAATATTGAAAGCTTTGGGGTCAGCACGAGCAGATGTGACCAGTCGTGGAGGAAGTATTCAGGTCGTTTACTGCAGCATTTGTAAATACTCCACTACAACTAAAAGTCTTGCACTCAAAACCTTAGGGTGAATTAAGGGTGATTTGGACATAAGGTCAAATGGGACAGTATCACTACACAGGGTTTATTTTCTCACCTGATGAGAGAGAAAAAAACTTCTGTCAGGAGCGCCTTAGTCGAAGAAAACTTTATTTCCATTTGCAGTATTATTTTTGCCAGTATGGCTCTGTCCTGGGGCCTCTGCCTTTCTTAGGCCTACGCAGAAAGCCTCTTCCATGTGCTTACGTGGAAAGCCTGAGGCAGAGAGAGCACACCTGTCTGCCCCTCCACGTGCCCATGTGGAAAGCCTAAGACAGAGAGACCACACCTCTCTGCCCTTCCATGTGCCTACATGGAAAGTCTAAGGCAGGAAGAGCAGCAGCAAAGACCCTCCGGAACAGAACAGAGCAGCATCAATGACAAACAGAAATGACACTGATAAGTCAGATGCAGCTTGCAGAGGAAGCAGCAACAGTAGGCAGGCCAGAGCAGTTTAAATAGGGCGCCCTGAATGAGATTCGCCAATTGGTTGCATAGAAAAGAATCATGTGATCTATCAGCTGACTCCCTTCTATCAATCAGCTGCTCCATCAGCTGATTGGCTGTTTGAGATCAGCTGATGTAGCTGGGATGTGAGCTGAGCTTGACATCATGTCCTGCCTGAACTAACGCTATGCTCAATTTTTGTTGAGCCATAGCTGTGGAAAAACCATATTAAAACTGCATGCCCTCACAGGTGTGACATCAGTAGGCAGGTGGGGCAGGTTTCAAACAGGAAGTTGACCTTGATATGAGTGAGACACGGAAAACAACATGAGCTTTAGCTATTTATGAAGCTGGATTTTGCCAGGTGCTTTTTGCTAGCTGGACTTTTGCCTGCTAGCAAAAAGCACCAAGTTTACACTAATTCGCTATCCAAGGCCAACCCTAACGCTCAGCCTTGACCTCTGAACCCAACCCTAACTAACCTTGATGAGCTTTTTCTGAACCTCAACTAAATGTTTTCAATTTTTTAAACCCAAACATTTTTGTATTAAATTAATTTCAGACTTTTTTTTTCAGCTTTACATTGTACTCATGTGGACGGACTTCAGCAGTAAAGCCTAACAAAAAAGAGTTTGTCACACCTCCCTGAAATATGACATAACTGTCTTTTCTCATCAAATTTACAGGTAATCTTCAGTATTGCAGAAATGCATCATGTATTGGGCTGTGGAGGAAATTCAAAAGCAGTCCCAATCACCCTTAATTTACCCCTCTCATGTAAAAGTATGTAATGAGAAAAATGTACTCACAGTGCAGTGAAATGCTCCCTGTGATTGGTTTAGTATCATATATAGTACAGTATTTACCTCTGAGAGGCAGTACTTGAGTAACTGTACCACACCACCGGTTGCTCTTACTATGTTTGTATTTCTTCTTCTGTCACTTCATTAGCTGCACAACATCTTGCCAAACGACTGCAGTTTAAAAATAATCTGGCTGACAGACACCGGCACATTTACAGAAATGCTGATTAATGTGTGTTGTCTGTGTAAGTAAGGAAAATGAAACTTGCTGACAGTCTTTTGTTGTCATCTGGAATTGTATGTCTTCACGTGCGCCGTCACGTCCCCCAGCAGCTGATGGATGACATGGCTGCTCTGATCCTGAAGAGGGCAGTCATGGCACAAACATGAACAGAGAGGACACAGATACTGCAGCCAGAAACAAACTCCAGTACCACTGCTGTAAATAAATATTAATTTTAAAGAAACCACAGGTGATACTGCTAATCATTTATCTTCTGGAGTTTTGTTAATTTCAAGAAGAGAGCTTGAAATTATCTAGTTATTATAATAAATAGTGAAAATGTGAAATAAGTGCAAGCATTTAGCTGCCACAGAGGGAGAGACATGAAGTCATCGCAGTTTTTTGGGAGCTTTTCTTATGGGGAATAATCTAAAAACACTTTATTTTTTTAGGACAGTATTTTTAAGCAGTATTTTTAAGGGTTTTTTTTGTTCTGTCTTCTCCCAGTTTGTTTTAGACAATGTGGAAATACGTTCTTGTAGAGTAGAATCCACAGTGTTATATTTTTGTCCTGATGTGAGTCAGGGATGATGGGGTGAGGAAGGAGGGGTGAGAAGTGGACAAAGCTAGAAACACGTGACAGAGGACGTGAAACCCTACATGATGTAACAAAACTAGGATTACATTTACTTGTCACGATGGAAAAATATAAGGTGGAACTTTTCTCTACTTCAGCAAACAGTTTCGTGAATCTCCTCCCAACAACTTTCCCCTGATGACTTTGTATAAACCAGCCTGTTGTGTAATGACAGCTGTAATGACATCCTTTACTGTCTTTACATGTGGTGAAGGATTAAAAGAAACTTATCTCAAATGCAAACGGAAAAAAATGTTGCACTGCTGCTGCAGATAAAGAGTCAAAGTCAAAACCCACCACCCAGATAGTCCTGCCTGCATCTTTATCTGTGCCTACAGAAGGACCTCTCACACCCCGGACCAGCTCCCACACCCTGACCAGGGAGTTTGTCACTATGGCAACAGTCATGTCCCACCTAAAACTCGGACCTTGCTAAAGAACATGTCGCAGTTCAGATACAGCAACTATAAATAAAGACATGGTTATTGAATTGAATTACTGTGTCATCATTGTTAAAGAAGAATCACAGTCCGTCTCCCTCTGCAGGTTTATACTAACTGTGATAAATGAACTTGACCTTAAAGTGGTGATGTAATGGTGGCTGAGGACGTGACTATACTGTGAATGTTTGTATGTTAATCACTTGCTGTTGAAGCAGATACATTCATCAGTGTTACATGAGAAGAAACTGGACTCAATACTTGAAAGAGGTGGTTTTATTCATGGGGCGCCGAATGTAAAAATTGGGTTACCTTTTTTTTTCTGACATGTTATTTTTATTAAGCTCATCTTTATCACATGCAGCCTATTTTAAACAGACATTCATAATACAATATGTCATTTAAAAAATCATAAAAATCGTCATAGTATAGGATGTCATCAGAAATCATCAGAAATTGGTCATAGTTCAATTTTCAATTCAATTCAATTTTATTTATAATCCCCAATATCACAAATCACAACTTGCCTCAGAGGGCTTTACAGCATACGGCATCCCTCTGTCCTTTGGAATGGTAGAAACCTCAGGAAGAGGAACTGAGGAGGGATCCCTTTCCAAGATGGACAGACGTGCAATACATGTAGTACAAAGCAGATCAACATGATAAATTTACAGTGATCCATATGACACAATGATACATGAAGAGAGCCAGAGCCACAGAAAGATGAGAGTAATGACAGTAGCTTATAACAACATTTAAATAATGATATTAGAATAATAATTATGGCTATTGTGATACAATATGTTGTAAGTATATAGTATAGTAAGTGTTAATATATGACAGCATATGTATGTGACAATAATGATATGTGTATGTATAATATCATCAGAAATGATAAAAAATAATTGGTCATAGCAGAGTATGTCATCAGAAAACCATCAAAATGGTCATAGTATAGTAGGTCATCAGAAATCCTAAAAAAAAAAACCAGTCATAGTAAAGTATGATATAAGAAAAACAACAAAATGGTCATAGTAAAGTATGTCATCAAAATGTAATAAATTTGGTAATCCAAATTCATGAAAAAAACTCATAGTATAGTAATATCGTCCAAAACTTTGAAAAAACATCACAGTGTAGCATGTTGTCCAAAATCATACAAAAAAGTCATAGTATAGTATGTCGTCCCAAACCATCAAAAATTGTTATAGCATAGCATGTCATCCAAAACCTTGAAAAAATTTCATATTATACTATGTCGTCCAAAACCATGAAAAAAAGTCATAGTATAGCATGTCGTCCAAAATCATGAAAAAAGTCATAGTATAGTATGTCGTCCAAATTCATGAAAAAAGTCATAGTATAGTATGTCGTCCAAAACCATGAAAAAAGTCATAGTATAGTATGTCGTCCAAAATCATGAAAAAAGTCATAGTATAGTATGTCGTCCAAATTCATGAAAAAAGTCATAGTATAGTATGTCGTCCAAAATCATGAAAAAAAGTCATAGTATAGTATGTCGTCCAAAACCATGAAAAAAGTCATAGTATAGTATGTCGTCCAAAATCATGAAAAAAAGTCATAGTATAGTATGTCGTCCAAAATCATGAAAAAAGTCATAGTATAGCATGTCGTCCAAAACCATGAAAAAAAGTCATAGTATAGTATGTCGTCCAAAATCATGAAAAAAGTCATAGTATAGTATGTCGTCCAAAATCATGAAAAAAAGTCATAGTATAGTATGTCGTCCAAAACCATGAAAAAAGTCATAGTATAGTATGTCGTCCAAAATCATGAAAAAAAGTCATAGTATAGTATGTCGTCCAAAACCATGAAAAAAGTCATAGTATAGTACGTCATCCAAAATCATGAAAAAAAAGTCATAGTATAGTATGTCGTCCAAAACCATGAAAAAAGTCATAGTATAGTATGTCGTCCAAAACCATGAAAAAAGTCATAGTATAGCATGTTGTCCAAAACCATGAAAAAAGTCATAGTATAGCATGTCATCCAAAATCATGAAAAAAGTCATAGTATAACATGTCGTCCAAAACCATGAAAAAAGTCATAGTATAGTATGTCGTCCAAAATCATGAAAAAAAGTCATAGTATAGTATGTCATCCAAAATCATGAAAAAAGTCAATCTTGCCTAATCAATTTTATTTATAAAGCCCAATATCACAAATCACAATTTGCCTCACAGGGCTTTACAGCATACGACATCCCTCTGTCCTTTAGACCCTCACAGCGGATAAGGAAAAACTCCCCAGAAAAAAAAACCTTTACCGGGGAAAAAAAACGGTAGAAACCTCAGGAAGAGCAACTGAGGAGGGATCCCTCTTCCAGGACGGACAGACGTGCAATAGATGTCGTACAGAACAGATCAGCATAATAAAATGACAGTAATCTGTATGACACAATGAGACAGAAAGAGAGAGGGAGAGAGAGAGAGAGAGAGAGAGAGAGAGAGATGCAGGACAGACGGTAATGACAGTAGCTTACAACAACATTCATGAAAGTAATAATATTATCGTTATAGTTCTGGCTACTGTGGTACAATATGTTGAAAGTATATATTAGTATCTGGCAGTATACATGTATGATAATAATCATATGTGTATAATAACAGTAGAAGTATGACTAATGACTAATGATGGCAGCAGCAGCAGCAGCAGGAGGCATCTGGCAGGACCACGGCAGCAGCACAACCACACACGTCACGCTATCCAGGCACCACTGCAGTATGAGTTAACCTGAGAGACAGTGGAGCACAAAGGCTCCGAAGGAGAAGCCAAGTTATTGACATCCTGAAAGGCCGAGTTAGCAAGATGCAGGAATAGGATACGAGAGAGAGAGAGAGAGAGAAGGTGCCCGGTGTATTATAGGGGGGTCCTTCGGCAGACTAGGCCTAAGTCAGCCTAACTAGGGGCTGGTACGGGGCAAGCCTGAGCCAGCCCTAACTATAAGCTTTATCAAAGAGGAAAGTCTTAAGTCTAGTCTTAAATGTGGAGACGGTGTCTGCCTCCCGGACCGCAACAGGAAGATGATTCCACAGGAGAGGAGCCTGATAGCTGAAGGCTCTGGCTCCTGATCTACTTTTGGAGACTTTAGGGACCACGAGTAACCCTGCGTTCTCAGAGCGCAGTGTTCTGGTGGGACAATATGGCACTATGAGCTCTCTAAGATATGGCGGAGCCTGACCATTTAGAGCTTTATAAGTTAACAGTAGGATTTTAAATTCAATTCTGGATTCAAGTCATAGTATAGTATGTCGTCCAAAACCATGTCATCAGAAATCATCAAACATGATCATAGTATAGCATGTCATAAAAGTACGAAAATTGGTCATATAATTGTGTATATTACTCTGATCTAGTTCAGGGTCCAGAGGTTTTATTGTGGCAGAAGGTGAGAGAGTAAAGTCCACCACACAGACTTACATTTTTTTCTTCCAAATGCAGTGTTTTATTCATGGATATACTGTTTGAGATGGAAGACAAACCACACTGCTTTCATCGTCCAGGCTTAATTTAATGCTTTAAATTTGACATGTGGTGTCCTTATGACATTTCTAATAAAAAACAGATCTCAGCTCACCATATCCTGGAATCTAGCTGAGCACATGAATAAGAGTTTGATAAATCAGATAACATCACATCAGCTGACGCATTAAATTCCAATCCATGAAACCATCACACATAAATCCACAGGCGTCAGGAGACGTACGCTGTAAGCTGTATTATTATGAGATAAAGCTCTGGGTATTCTAGGCGATGATGAAGGAATGTCTTTAATGCTGAAGTCTTTTAATTAGACATGTTTGATGCAGACTGGTCACAGCAAAATGCTGTAGTGGTTTGGATAGTAAAAATATTTGGGGAAGAATGTGAAATATTGAGGAAAGTATTTCTAATGCTGCTGCTAAGTGAAAGGTGTGGGAAAAAAATCAACATGGGCACAAAATGACCCATTCAGTCAACCTTTATTCATACTTGAGAGATCTTACAGATACAGATACTTTACACATATCTAAACTTTATTTACTGAAATGTTATCCTCACCAAAACGTCAGTGACTTTCAGATGTCTTAACAAAGTGCATGTGAAGAAAGCAAACATTGTGAGGTTACATTTTTGTTTCTGTGACCTTTATAGAACCAGAAAATAGCTGCATGCCAACCAACCCCAGTCTCCCCTATAATGTAATATAAAATAGATTAATGTTAAAAGTTACACGGAGAGGTCGGGAGGTTTAAGATCACATTTCTAAAATTTCCAAACAGTGTAAGTGAATTAATTTGAGGAGGTGCTGTATTTTGTTCAAGTTATCAAAATGGCTGAAAATGGTAAATAAATTAACTTTTTGCTTCTGCCCACTGTTTTTATTTTGAATAACAGCATACGTGCAGTAAAAATAAGAACTCATGTGTCTTTTTTCTGCAAAGTCTAGCTGGGTGTAATAAGGGTGTGGGCCATAATCGGGCCAGAGGCTATCAGGTTAGGACCAGATAAGAAAAGTTCACCCCGTGCTGTCTGGTCCACCCCAGATGTCATCACAGTATGCTAATGAGCCCGAGGGCCTTTAAGTGCCGCAGCCCAGCGTGCAGGGGCTCCAGACGTGGACACATAGCAGACATTAAACAGGAACAGGTGACGGGTAGTGTCGGTGACCAACGACAGACTCCAAACCTAATGCAAAAAGGTGAGTATTTAACACAGAGGGGAGGTCGCTGAGGCCTCGTGGCTCTGCAGCAGGTGACAGAGACGTTGTTGCTGCAGGATTTTATTTTATTATACATTTTTTAAATAGCATCTGTACCATGTGATTAACATTTTCATGGGTTGACCTTCACTGTGTGCATCACTAATTAGTTCCACCTCTGCCTTGCAGATTACAAACACGGAGAGAACGTGCTCTGGCAGCTGTTAAGTCTTGTGCCCTGGACAGGATATCATCTTATACTGTAAGTTTATTAAAGAGACACTACAGTATAGATGATGTACTATCCAGGGTTTCATTCCCCCACCAGCGCTATCAGCACGCGCTCACGCCTAACTGACTGTGGTGGGCTGCACGCGCTTGCAGAGGAGGGCCGTCAAACCGTTACCATTACTGAGTTTCAGTAATGGTAAGGGTTATATGGCCCTCGCTCAATGTCATCTGCGCACGAGGACAAAGGAAGCTGATTGATGTGTTGTACATGAGGATGTTTTTGAGACGTACTTGTGCATGTGAAATAAAGCTCCTAAACAAATAAGTGCCTCATCATTTTGGTTACAAAAAAAATCAGCCGTTCTAAATATCTTGTGTATAAAGGATTAGTTTGTAGCTATAATATTTTCAAGCAGCAGTTGGCTTGTCTGAGTGGTGATCTCTGCTGCGCAGCCGGCTTATCTAATCACAGTGAAGCAGCCGTCGCAGAGAGCAGGGAGAGCTCGAGGGGCTGACACAGCTTCTGCGAGACATTCAAGGCCTCTCCCTCCCTCCTGTCGCCCTTGCTTCAGGCCACTAGCTGGTTATTCATCAAGATGCCCCGGATAGAGTAACCGCCGAGTTAACTCACAGGCAGCAGGAATGAATCCAATCACCATTATCTGACCCATTTTAGCATCAGGTTAGTGCTCCATTTTGCCATCCATTAGGGAGACAATTCAGCCCTCGGGGGCAGAGCTGGGCTTTATGAGAGCCAAAAAAGCAGAGGGAGGGAGAGTGGGGGGGAGGGAGGAGAAAAGGGAAGAAAGCAGCGGAACAAAAAGTGATAGTCGCAGGGATGGATGGCCACACTTCAAAGGCAGTGGAGAAGGCTAAAGTGATGTGGGAGTGGAGGGAACAGGGGTGGATGGTACATCAGGGACATTTGAGTGAACATGACTGTGCAGGTCCCGCTAGGCGCGCGGTGCCCGCCAAGTAAAAAGCTCTGAGAGCCAAAGATAAACCATCGGCCTTTTCACAGCTCGCCAAACCTGCTCAGCCATGAACACACTGTCAAACTTGTGTCAAAACATCCATTTGATGAGAGTCTGTGTCATGTTTGTTGCCTAAAATATATCTTCGCTCAATAAATGCCAATGAATTTATTTTGCAGCTTGTGTAATTGACATATTTTCTCCACTTTACTGATTCAGATGCGTCACAGGTTTTCACATCCTTAATAATAACACCTTATAGGTAACATCTTTATATTAAAATCTGCATGAGGGTGCTACTGATGCACAAAGCCAAAGGACGCAAAAGTCAACATGTAGAGCACACTTTCTGTCCATCTCACTGGGAGCTGTGGATATGTGCCACCTCACAGCTCCACGTCTCACTCATGATGACATCTTATCCTCTGTTTGACTCTTGTGGTCTTGTCCTTTGCGGAGAAACAAATAGAGTCATCTAACATCCAGCAGGATCCGCTGTTTGCTTCGTCTCACTATTAAAGTCCTTCTGTCCTCTTCACTTCCTCAGCTTGACTGAGAGCTTCAGCTTTACTTCCCTCAGAAAGATGCTGCTCAGGTCCTCACCCGCCTCTCGGGCGATCCGCGCTACCATCTGGCCGGCTGTGCCGATCACCATGCTCTGCAGACACAAGACACACAGCAACGTCAGGCACCAGTGAACAGACAGGCTCAGAGGTTTTATTTTGTGTATCTGAGTGAGGCAGGTTTAAAAGACAAGAATTAAAAATAGTATCATGATATCTGTCGATGAAGCAGCAAAGAATGTTAGAAGGTTTTATACAACTGAAGATAGTGAAATGCATCTTAATTTAAAGGGACAGTTCACCCCAAAATCAAAAATACACATTTTTCCTCTTACCTATAGCACTATCTGTCAATCCAGATTGTTCTGGTGTGTGTCTGAGTGTATGAGTTATCGGCCGTAGAGATGTCGGCCTTCTCTCCAATATAATGGAACTAGATGGCACTCGGCATGAGGTGCTCAAAGCATTAAAAAAATATATTTTAAAAACTCCACGGCAATATCTCTCTCCAGAAATCATGATCTGGCTACTCAAGATAATCCACACACCTTGTTGTGAGCAGCTTCATGTAGGAACTATTATCTTGAATCGTGCAGAAGGAAATGTACGTGTCTATGGCAGGACGATTATTCGAATCTTACTTGCAATTCTGAGTTTGGTTTCCAACTATTACAACAAGAAGATAATCACGACAAAATCAAAACGTAAAAAATATCTTGGCGAAGATTAAAAAATTTCTGATAAAAGATGTTGAGCCCATTGTGCTTTTTCTCATAAGGATAATTCACTTGTTCAACTACTTCCACTGAGCCTTATTTTTCCTCTCAAAGGCTGCACTGAGCTCTAAAACTCAACAAAAGTAATTGTCTTGGCTTTGTATATATTTGGATTGGACCTTATTAGCACCTCACTGTTACGTTTTTTTTGCAACTTCTGTTGTGTTATTTTAGTCTTTTGTATATTTGCAGTCTTTCCTACTTTGTGCTGCAGCTGCCGCACAACATTTTCCCTCAGCATAAACAAAGTCTTATCTTATCTTCTCAGATTTATTTAAAAGAAAATTGGACAAGATAGCTTTGTCCCAGGACAACTCATAACATAGATGAGATCCCATCTCTTCGGTCAGTCCTTCCTGTGAGTTCTACCCTCTCCACATTTTCTGGAGTTCTTCCTGTGTTGAATGTAAAAGCTAAAGAAAGGTCTGAGTCAATCTTCCTGGAGGTCGCTGGCCTTGAAACATTTCAGCGCTACAGATGTAGCCTCAAATATTCTTTGGCATCAAATATGCATGGTTTAGAAAGGCTGCTCAAATATTTACCAGTTAAAAACACAAGCAAAAGGAATGTGGAGGTACGGAGACACGGCAAATAAATATCCCAGGCCATCAGAGGAGCTACAGGTGAAGGGAGACATTTCACTTCCTTTCAGTCACGTGTCTGACATGGGCCCAGCATCTTAAATCACACTGCGGTAGTTTGTTTGTGCTGCATTTATATCACATCGAACTGACGAACAGGCGAAAACAGTCATTTGAGTCTCCTGATCTTATGGAAGCCCACTGCTGCCGATGTGATGGAATTTAAAAAGATCCTGTAAGTCGCTTTAATAAAAAACTCTCAAAACTTTCTTTTATTTTGAGAAATCTTTTCATAATTTGAAATACTACCTCATTATTTTGAGAGAAGTAAGTCATCAATTTAAGAAAGTTTCTCATTTTTTAAGATACTGTCATTATTTTGACAAAGTTTCTCATGATTTCTAGACACTAAGTGATTATTTTGAGATACGCAAGTCATTATTTTGAGGTAGCGGAAACAAGCAGCCGAAATTAGTTTCATCCGTGGGGTGTCTGGGCTCAGCCTGAGAGATATGGTGAGGAGCTCAGACATCCAGAGGGAGCTCGGAGTAGAGCTGCTGCATCTTCACAGCGAAAGGGGTCAGTTGAGGTGGTTTGGGCATCTGATCAGGATGCCTCCTGGGTGCCTCCTGTTAGAGGTGTTCCGGGCACGTCCCACTGGTAGGAGGCCCCGGGGCAGACCCAGAACTGGAGGGATTACATATCTTATCTGGCCTGGGAATGCCTTGGGATCCCCAAGGAGGAGCTGGAAAGTGTTGCTGGGGCGAAGGACGTCTGGGGTGCCTTGCTTGGCCTGCTGCCCCTACGACCCGACTTTGGATAAGCGGTTGAAAATGAATGGATGGATCATTTTGAGGTTTCTCATTATTTCCAGAAATCTCACTTTGAGATGGGTTAGTCATTATTTTGAGGATGACTCTCGTACTTTTGAGACACTAAGACATTTCTTTTTGAGGTTTCATATTATTTCGAAATTTGTGATTAGTCATTATTTCAAGCTAAGAGTCACTATTTTGAAAACGTTTTTCATTTTAATGACTTATAGTAGCTTTTTAAAATCACGTTGGCAGAAATGGGCTCCCATATTACTGTAATAACAAAAAGCCAAATGAAATAAACTGTAGGCTAAACTCAACCCAGACTTTAATTTAGATAAGCAGCTGAACATAAATTATGTTCACAGATGAGTCACAGCTCATATTTAGTACTCAGGCCCTATAGACAGCTTTACAAGACACACATCTCAAAAGCCCATAAATGTGTAGAGAGCTCTTACCATGTGAGTGTCTTTCTTGGCATGAAGTTTCACAGAAATATTCAGCTCACCATTTTCTCCGTCTTGCCAGAGCTCAACCGACTGAAACAGAGACATTTAAATATGAATAATTTACTCACTTACTTACTTCTACAAAAGTCAATAAAATGTAGGTGAATGTGGAACAGGAGATATTGGCTTAGGGCTGTGGCCACTACTACATATCCCAGGATTCTTTGCATGTGTGTTAAAAGACTGATTGGGATATATAAATATCTTTTTTTTGCATTTATATTCATTTGTTGTTGGTTTGTCAGAAACACAGTTTGACTCTGTGGTGTGATTCTACACTTGTACCTGCAGAATTCTACAGTCGCAGTAAACACAGACTAACATGATAAATAACACGCAGACAACAATGAAAATGATGCCAGACTGTGAAATGGCGTATACAAAATAGCCCTCCAGGGTGCACGTGGAAAGCAGAAGTGGAGCAGGTGGAGGCTGAGGCAGCAAGCTGCACCGAAGCACATGTCAGCAAAGGTTTAAAATAAGCCACAGAGGGAGTGCAGTGAGATGTGATGGGTGTAGTCAGTTAGCTGTCAGCTTATCACCCCGCGTGTCCCAGTGAGATTGGTGCTTCACCTGTGTCATTGAGTAAGGCACTTCCTGGGGCAGATACTCCAGAAGCTTCTCTCTGATGATGTTGCGGCAGATGTCCTCTGGACTCTGGTCGGTCAGGACCTCACTGTGGTATTGCCACGATCCTGGCTTCGCCGCAACCAGAAAGTAGCTCTAAGACACCAAGATAAAAGCATGGTTACTATCATCAAATGAAATTTAAACAAAAACCAATTAATATTAAAAAAAAAATAGGAAACTATTACTGAACTACAGCTGTTCTGTAAAACTAACTAATGCTTAAAAACATAGTTTAAAGCTGCTACAAGGAGTTTTAACTGGTTATGAAACAGTCTTTGTTTGATACTTATGTATCTACATGACCTATATAAGGAGGCGGTGGCGTGGTCGAAACACTGACACGTTTGTCCACAGGGACGCCAAATGGACACAAAAGCCTAAAAGTTCCTTGTCATTGCTTTAAATGTACTGAGCGCTGTCTTTTTATTACATGCATGGGTAACTGAAAAAAAATATCATTTCAGTTTTGATAGTTTCAGTATAGTTCATTTCAAGTATTTCTGACACAAACGTGCATCTTGCTCAGAATTTGCCCTGCTATGACCATGATCCAACATGTACCTTCAGCGTCTCCACATCCTCGCTGTCCATAGAGCAGAGCATAAAAACGTCCTTGAAGTGAGGCCAGCCCCGCTGGCTCTTGAGCGCCTTCAGCTGCTCTTTGCTCAGCACAGAGTTCTGCTCAGCGCTGCCCTCGGGCCCCGCGTTCTCCTCCTCGTCGTTAAGCGATAACTCTGAATCCCTCTCTGGCATCTTTTCAGCCCATGGAGGCTTGATCACCGGCCGGACTCGCATTCTGCGTCCGTTCACCACTCCACAGGTCAACTGCGCTGTGATGTCCAGCAGCCTGTCCTTAGCCTTAACCAGGTCGACCTAAAAAACAGACAGTGAAGACATCTGTGAGACTTCCCTTGAATGTTTTGGGAAGTGTTCAAGGAATGTCTGGTGAAGTCGTGATTTCCTTACTGTGAACAAATCCCAAGAATAGAAGACCAAAAGTAGTTTATTTTGATATGATTCCACATACACGGTCCTGCTGCTGTAAATACTCACTAAAGCCCCAAATGTGGATTAATGCGCCACCGAAAATAGTCCCCATCTAACTTAATCCTGTAAGAGTAAAGTTTGCTATTAGCTATAGCGCCCGGCTGTTTAAGGAAATTATTTAGCCTTCTGAAAAAACAAAGCTGTAAATCCATGACCTGTTTATACAGATTTACATCCTCAGTAGCATTAAAAGGTCTTGGAATAAATAGGCCAGTGTCACTCTAGGGAAGAATACCTTATTGAGGACCAGGACTGCAGGGATGTCAGGGTGCACGGCGAGGCATTTGAGCACCTCAAAGTCAAGTCTGCTGCGCGTCCATCGGTCCGCCACATCCACCAAGACGACGACTGGGAATGGACATAGTTCACAATTATCAACCTTTAAAACTCAGCTATATATTTCACTCTGAAAGGATAACTTCTGTACTTTTCAACCTGGACCCTGTTTCCTCATGTTTTAAGTGACTAATGGGAACAACATTTTTTTAAAATTGGTCCAGTACTGTGTGAAGGTGCTGCAGCTGGCAGCGACGAAACAAAAACAAACACTAAGTTGACGTGCATTAACGATAGGAGCACGACTTAAGTGGTTACACTGCAGCCTTCTTGCTCAATCCTGGACCAGTTGAAAAAGTTGTTGTTCCCATTAGTCACTTTCATATGAAAACATGGGAAAACAGGGTCCAGGTTGAAAAATATCAAAGGTTACTCTTAAAATCTTTTATACGAAAGCTGCAAAAATGAAACTGCAGCTCAGGTGTGACTAATAAAAGGCTCATAGTAAATTTTTATCATACTTAGGTCAGCTTCTTTGACTGTGTTCCAGGGATCCATGAGTAAAGTCTTCTCCAGGTGGTGTCTGTGGAAACAGAGGGCCAATTATATATTACCATGTATATTAATACCTAGTATATTAAGACTTTGAATACAAAAAAAAACCTTAAAGGGAAAGTCACCTTTTGACCTTTGATGCAGTGGTGAGACCAGGAGTGTCCAGTAAAATCTGCAAATATATATATATTTCAATGTTTGTTTTTTGACTGGCATTACTCAATAGTGACAGATGAGACATGAAAGAGCTCTTACAATCTGTGTGTCATCCTCTGTCAGGACGCCAAGGGCACGCGACCGTGTAGTGTGCACTTTCTTGGACACAGCAAACACCTGTAAGACATAATCATTGGCTTTACAAAGTGAGCACCTCCTCCTCCTCCTCAGCCTCAGCGAGACTAGATACTAGTGTGCGGATGTTAATAAGACAGACACTTAAAGACACAGACCTTTCTGCCAAGGAGCTGATTGGACAGTGTGGACTTCCCTGCATTTGGGGCTCCTATTGTGGCCACTTTCAAAACCTTTGAGTTGTCCGGCTGATCTGGATCTCTTAGCAACAACGACAAGTGTTCACCTGAAAACACATAAAGTTAAAATGAATCACTGGTGGCAGAGTGACGTCGGCAGTACTTGGGAAAACGCTGAGCCACGATGATCAGATGAGTTTAGGGATGTAAATCTCTGAGGCAGAGGTCTGATTACCGCTGTCCGTTGGAACTGAGGCTGGAGGGTGATAAAAGCTGCCGTCTGCCTCTGCTGCTACTTTGCCTTTCATCAGTCTGTTGAGAAATGCCTCTGATGTAATAAAACACGCAGGAGTGAAGATAAATCCGTTCCTCCCTCCTCGGCTGCAGGCAGCGTTTCCTGTAAAGACATCAACATCTCAATCACTGCACTGCCAGCAGGGCTGCGAGGTAACTGATTAAGTATGCTCACTTGGATGTCATAAACTCATTCATAAAATTAATCACAGAGCCCTTTCATTCTGACTAAGTGTTGGAGTGAGTGTGCAGATTGAGGAGACCACGGAAACTTTACTGGAAATGCTTCACACAAAAATGACGAGCCTTACTGAAAGCCTGCTTGTGGCTGAAGAGTCATAAAGTACTTTTGTATTGTCATGAGTATTAGAGCCGCAATGATTTGTCAATTCATCGATTAGAATTTACTGGCAACCATTTAGATTCTCAAATAATCCATCTATCTGTTTTCATCTGCTTATCCGAGGCCGGGTCGCAGGGAGTAGCCAGACTATGAGAGGTTCAAAAAGACATCGATGACACTGCAAATTCGGGGACCAGAGGTGAGAGTGGCTGGGCCTTGGGCCATGGGGCCACCCTGTGAGCCCATCACCTGCAGGGACTGGGGAAGAGAAGGTCTTAAATAATCATTTAGTAATTTTTATTGCTGGTTTTATGCTTCTGAAATGTGAGAATTTGATGCTTTTCTTTGTAAAAACACGAAAATACACTAAATAACTTTGGATTTTTAGACTGCTGGGCAGATAAAACATACAATTTACAGATGTCACCTTAGGCTCTAACTGTTAGTTGCAGCCCAAATGTGCACAGTGAAGCTACAACATCCAAGTGAATGAAGTATCAATAAGTAAAACACATTTTGGAGTGGAGGGGAGGTCTTTAAATTCTGATGCAGTATCTTCAGTATCTAGAAGGAAGTAGGGCTGGATGATTAATCAAATTTTAATCATGATTTAAATTTTGGCTTCTCACGATCATAAATACTTTATAATCGAAAAAACAATTAATGCGCCACACAGCGTGGCGTGTATGTAAGTTCCTGTGCTGGAAAAGCACCGTGAATGCACCTGTGTTACGTGCAGCAGCAGCAAGCGTGTGATGTGTGTGGATCAATAATATGTAGAGCGAGCGATTGAGAACATGGCAGAAAGGCAGCCTTTGGTTGAGAAGAAAGGTAGGACAACTTCAGTCATCTGGAAACATTCTGGCTTCAAGTTGATGGATGTCAAGCAAAAAGAAATTGTTTGCAAAGTTTGTCACACTGTGGTGTCTGCCCCCCAATGCAACACGACCAACTTATAATCGTGTTTATTAATCGTGATTTCAATATCAGTCAAAATAATCGTGATTACTACTTTTGCTATAATCGTCCAGCCCTAGAAGGAAGTCACAGGTGTAAATGTATTGACAGGTTATGTTTGATGGACATTTAAATCATTCATATACTGACAATAACCCTGTAACATTAAAACATCAACTACTAGCATTGTAGACTTTAATTCTACAGCTTTTAATGCACCAATTTTTAATATGTTCATTCATCTGTTACTGCCAGTATAAATTCTACACGCTGTATTTATACAGTATACAGTATATGCACATTATCGTCCAGCCCACCAGGTTTATCCAGTCAGTCTTTATTTCAGTTCGAATCAATTTTATTTATAAAGCCAAATATCGATTTTGCTGAAGCACTTTGGACTACATGTTTGTATGAAAGTTTCTGTTTAAGTTGTTGCTCCAAAACTTCCCTATTTCTTTAGATGTGCTGGATCTTTTTTATAAATTATGTCTGTATGCTATTTGTTTGGTTTATCAATAGAGCACCTTTTAAAACACAGTTACAAGGTGCCATACAATAAAATTAAGCACAATTAAAACACAAGGAGAATGAAACTAACTAAAATGTCATAAAATGTCACCAAAGTAAAAGATAAAATAAAGTAAGCCAAAACTAAAATCAAGATAATGAATGGGAATCAAAATCAATAACATAGCAATAAAACAGACAGTCAGGATGTGCTTTCTGACAGAAGTATGTTAAAGTTATAGTTTTATCATATTTTTTCTATTAGTGCTTTATATGTACTTTTATTTATTTACATGCTAATTATGTATACGTCTGTTTTGTGTTTTCTGCGTTCACATAATTGTTTACATTAAGGTTTTGTCTATTCTTTACCTTTATTTTCACAGGGTTGTTCTCCTTGTTTTAAGCTGTCATGTCTGTTTCTATGTAAATACACTGAGAGTCAAATTCCTTGTAAAAGTAAACCTACTTGGTCGATAAAGAAAAATGGGAAAATACCAGCTTTTTCACCTCATATGTTGTCATTTTTTCTGTCAGCCATCCTACACATTGTCTCGGATGATACAGGTGTTATTGGTGGAAATTTAAAGCACCATAATACAGTTTAAATCACGTGCTAACAAACAGTCTGAGCCTCAGAGGAGCAGAGAGATGCCCTGATTTGTTCAGTCGCCCAGCTCCCTTTAACTACTGCTGGGCTAAGCTTGTATTACACCCATGCTTTACACGCCTGATATAATCCATTATTAATAAATAAAAATAAAGCGGAATAAAGCAGAGGCAGCTGACTGACCCGCTGTGAGGAGCCATGACGCACTTTCCTGTCGAGCGGACACGACGACCCGTCTGGAGAGGACGACAGAGTCTCTGAGGAACCGACCACACACTCTGAGCGCCATTAATAACAGTTACTGGTCAATTTCAGATGAT
Organism: Epinephelus awoara; assembly: GCA_035609425.1. Taxonomy (NCBI): domain Eukaryota; kingdom Metazoa; phylum Chordata; class Actinopteri; order Perciformes; family Serranidae; genus Epinephelus; species Epinephelus awoara. Next base: position 21,579,077 of record CM069304.1, on the reverse strand, counting down.
ATATCGGTATTTAACGTTTCAGAGGTGAGCCGCTTGTTTACATTCACGTTATTGCAAGGTGGTAGCCATGTTGGTTTGACCAAAGAAGACCATTTCCGGTATGAAAAGGTTCCGCTGGAAGCTACACCGCCCCCTGGCGACCGGTGTGTCAACTACAAATAAAACCATCGGGCCAGTGGAGGAAGTGAACCCCCACTCACATACTGTATGTAAGGACAAATTCGAGTAACTTGAGTATTTCCATCTTCTCATCTCACAGGTAAATATACTTTTTCTGTGTCTGTCTGGAAGGTTACTTTTAGCATGTAATACGTTACAGATTACTATAGTTACTAGGGGTGGGAATCACCAGAGGATCCACGACACGATATTATCACAACACTTAAGTCACAATACAATATTATTATGATTTTAAACATATTGTGATAAGCTGAATATTGCAATAAAATATATTGCGATATATTGTAATTTATTATCTTATTTCAACTGTAAATTATGTCCCGAAAGGAAAATGTTTTCAACAATTGTTTCATCTAATAGGATAAAGTTTTCAGTCTGTTCACATCACTTACGTATCTAGTGGAGTGAAAAAGCAATTGATTATTTTATTCTAGTAGACTACCTTAGTTTAATTTGTATTTGTAATATTAATAGACTTAAGACTTTCCTTTTTGATAAAGCTTATAGTTAGGGCCGGCTCAGGCTTGCCTTGGACCTAGTCAGGCTGATTTAGGCCTAGTCTGCCAGGGGACCCCCTATAATACATCGGGCACCTTCTCTCTCTCTCTCTCTCTCTCTCTCTCTCTCTCTCTCTCTCCTTTGCTAACACTGAAGTCCTGTTTCTGCATCTCACTAACTCGGTTCTACTGCATGTCACTAACTTGGCTTCTTCTCCGGAGCCTTTGTGCTCCATTGTCTCGCAGGTTAACTTATATCGCAGTGGTGCCTGGATAGTGTGACGTGTGTGGTTGTGCTGCTGCTGTGGTCCTGCCAGATGCCTCCTGCTGCTGCTGTTATCATTAGTCATATGATTATTGTCACATATGTATACTATCAGACAACTGACAACATATTGCACCACAATAACCGTAATTATTATTATAATATTATTACTTAAATTAATGTTGTTGTAAGCTACTGTCACTACTGTCTGACCAGCATCTCTCTCGGTCTCTCTCTTTCTGTCTCATTGTGTCATATGGATTACTGTGAATTTATCACTTTGATCTGTTTTGTACGACATCTATTGCACGTCTGTCCGTCCTGGAAGAGGGATTTCTACCATTTTATTCCCTGGTCTGGAGACACTCAAGGTGTAAAAGGTATAAAATGAGAGCTAAGGAATGAGACAGAAGATCATTTAATTTATTGGAGATTAACTGAGTAGACAGAGGAAGTAATTCTGGTTTATTTACATGTGCAGTAAAACAATGATTCCCAACTGGTGGGTTGGGGGTCTATTCTGAATGGCCCACAAGTGAGTGTAAAAACACACTTTATTTTGTAAGTACAGTAAATTACCTGGCACAGAACTTTTATTTCAAAGGGCTGTTTCCTGCTGTAGAGTGAGTGACTAACAGACAGCTACTTGACACAGACAGCAAACTAGCTTCGACAACATGGCCAAACGCAAGAATATATTAAACTGTTTGGATCTTGAACTACTGAATAAGGAGAAATCTAAACAGACAGACCCCACCAAGAGGGAGGTGAACTGAAAGGGAAACTTATCAATGCTCTCTTCAAAGCGAGACTCCATTGAGAAAAACAGTAATTTTACCTCCCTGAACACAGGAGCTGCTGGTCTACCACTGCCTCGATCAGTTAGTTAGAATGTGTTTTTGTATGACTTTGGTGTTTTAAAGGTTTAGTTTTGATTCACCAAAGTCACAAAATAAGACACATAAACTCACAGATAGAGGCAGCAGTAGACCAGCAGCTCCCATTTTCAGTGAGGTAAAATTACTGTTTTTGTCAATGGAGTCTGGCTTTGAAGAGAGCATAGATAAATTTCACTTGTAGTTCAGTCCCCCATCAAAAAGAGCTGTCTGTTTGATAGTTACTGAGCATATGACTGGATGAATGAGACTTGGATTATTCTGCCCAAATTGTGTGAGAGTTTGTAAAGGGCTGTTGGTATAGTCTTGCTGCTGTTAAACAGGGACCTTATTTACTTTAATTAATCTAAAATGTTTGCCTTATTCTTCGTTCGATGTGGAGGCATGTAAGAAAAACAGCTTCTTCCTGAATTTAATGTACAACGAGGTGAGTAATTGATATACAAATGATCATTTGGGGGTGAAGTGCTCCTTTGATCTGTAAAACAACAAAGTAACAGTGATGCGTAATTTTGCAGCAAACCCTCTGTAACTCCCAGAAGACCCCATTTTGGGAACAACCTGTCTACAGCAGGTAGGATATTCAGAGGCTAAAATCAGCCAAGGGCAATTCCAAATCAGCTCATCACGATGCACAAACACATCTGCCGACATGAGCAGCTCGCAGTTTAAAATGGATGACAGCGCTCAAAGGATCTTTTGGCTGGGGTGATATTCTCTAGATTACTTTGTGAGGGATGGTGCGCCTATAACCACAAATCAGATTGCACTGTGCAGACTTTCTCTTTCCCTCCTGTCCCTTGAGTACACAGAACAGAGCTTATCCCAGAGGGTGCTCCAAGCACAGTTGTGACAATGTTGCTGAGGATATATGGAACATTAAAGCAATATGCCAACCTGAGGAAAACACCGCATGCTCTCACTCACACAGCCTGCAGCTCTTCGGTACTAATTCACAATGACAAGCTGATATAATGACTTGATAAGCATGAAGTCTGTAAGGTTAATCATCAGACTAAAAGGACACAGTTTGCATATTGATTGATTACTGTAACATGTTGTTTTCATTCTGTATGGCGAAGCCGGGCAGAGCAGATGTCTCCCCGTAGTCCATCAAACACGCCGGCTGTTTGTTAGTCCTCGAGGACTTGCTCGGGGCGGAACAAACACCTCCACTGGGGAGGATGATGAAGGATATCAGGTAGCTCACAATCTGTCATCATCTAACTCTAAAAGCTCAGCAGCAATGGAAGGGCAACAAAAATGGAGCTTTTAGCAGACACTTACTGCCGAATTCCAATTGAACCAGAAACCAAAAGGATATTTGAGGATCAGTAATGTTTGAACTTTCTCTCTATCTGCCTCCCTCCTACTCTGCCTCTCTCTCTCCCTCTCAAATTCATTCAAGGCCTTTTCTCCCTCCGGGCTTTCCTCACATGGCCATTTCACGTGGGAGTGTATCAGAGTTCTTTCTATGACTGCATTAACTTTGGCCTTCAGAAAGAGCTCTCTCTCTCTCTACAAAAAAAAGACAAAAAGGCTTCGCCTGCAGACCATTTAATCATAAGCTGTAGCCCACTTTGCCATTTGAAGTGCACTTGCCAATGAGATTCAGCATGGTGTGATGGAAAACCTCTCTCTGCTGCTGCAACAACTCACTGTGCTGTTGATTCCTAATCAATCTTGTTTTCTGTAATTCTAACCCAACACTTTGCATTGATAGGGAATAGGTCAGATCTCCCTGAATATGCAGAATTTTTCTGCAGGTTATGTTGGACTTTCTGCCCCATCAGGCTGTGCTCCGGCAGCCTCTCTTGTTGATTTGCTAATAACACCAGCTGGGATTAGACATGCAATAACCGGCAGCTTCTCAAGAGTGTCGCTTTTGTTTCAACATTTTAGGGGACATATATTAAGCAGGGCATCTGGGTATCCTGGCTCAAGAATTTTTTTTTTTTGCATCTAACACTTTATTTCCTGCATGAGGATGAAGTTTTTTGCCCTCTTGCCACAGGAATTGGAATTGTACATGTCTGTTTGCCATGGATGCGTTACATTTGTATGTTTCACACTGTGCTCCTGCAGCCTCTCTTGTTGATTTGCTAATAACACAGGCTTGGATAAGACATGCAACTGGCAGCAACTGGCTTCTCAAGAATGTCGGTTTTGTTTCAACGTATAGGCTAAGGGGACAAACATTAAGCAAGAAATTAGCTGCGTTACATTTGTATGTTTCATACATACCATATCAACATTTCTAAAGTGACGTAGTACATGAGCTGACTCTGCATGAGGAGGTGAAGGGTATAGTGGATGGCATGACACCTGAGCAAGATGCCTTCCAAACTGTAGACCACTGTTCGAGATCAAGAAGCCATAAAACTGGTTGTTTTTAAGCCGCTCATCACTGCGTTTCCAGACAAGATAGTGCTATGACAAGTGTTGCTTTTCCAGAAACATCGCTGTGTTTTCTGCCGGGATAGTGCCACAAAAAGCAATTTAGTCAGGAACACTTTAGTCTAAGAAAACTTTATTTCCATTTGCAGTATTATATTTGGCGGTATGGTTCTGTTCTGGGGCCTCTCTGCCCTTCCTCGGGCCTACACAGAAAGCCTCTTCCACGCACCACGTGGAAAGCCTAAGGTGGAGAGAACACACCTCCCTGCCCTTCCATGTGCATGTCCATGTGTTGATTGGGCTGTTTGAGATCAGCTGATGTAGCTGGAATGTGAGCTGAGCTCCACATTGTGCTCAACAGTATGCTCACTTATTTTGTTGCTGAGACATGACTGCCACCAAAAGTGGTATCTTAAGCACAAACATTATGTTTTCCTAACCATAACCAAGTTTTTTTGTGCCTAATCACAAGTTAACTGCAGTGTTGTTGGAATGTAAAGAAACGTCACGTTTCATTGTATCTGCAACAGAATGACGTACAAGTGTAACATATCCGGGGTTTGCAGAAATATACCATGCCAACATTTATTCTGGTGATAAGGATCGAATTTTCATGCAACAGTTTGTGTCTTTTCTGCATCAATTTATGTTGGAAATGTTGTGGTACTTCATGTTTCAATCGTGCATAGTTGCTTCATCTTCTTTCTTTTTTATGGCAGATTGCAACCGTTGCTTTTGAGGTTGCATATGGCAACCATTACCGGAGGCATCGTTACATCTACAAGTTGCGTTCTAGCAGTTCATCAAAATAAAATAAAACTCCTCTGCTGCAATCATGTTTTTTTTGTAGGGACAAATGCAGATGCGGTATACTAAAATCTACGCCTATGCAGCTTCTGCGTTAATAGGAAGATCTGGCTGCTCATGAGGAATAACAACATTCATAGAATAATAAGCCACAGGGCATGTTAACAGGGAGCAGACGTAGGAAAAAAAAACAATCTGTCAGAGCGCCAGAGCATCCATCACTCCATCAGCGCTGATTGCAGTGAGAGGCGTGACGCTGCACAGCTGGCTGACTGTCTATAAAACAGCAGCTCGTGGACTTATTCATGCTGAGGACTCCAACGCAGATAGGCTATTTGTAAAGGATCCCACAGATTAATGAGTGGACGGATGAATTTCCACACTTGATAAATGAGAAAGCAGGGAGATTTAACTGTTAAGTCTGACTACGTGATGCCCCGAAGGTCCTCCAAGGTCCCTCGATTCAGCAATCACTGCTCCATGAATACGTCCTTGCTCCGGCTGCTTTTTAAAAGAGGTGATTTAGCTCCCAAACTACCCATATAGGTCACACTGATGCTCTGATTGTACAATCTCTTGCTCAGTGGGGGAGATAAAGGAGAAAAAAACTTTTTATTCATTCTAGACTTGCAATCGATGGGACTTGTCTGTGAAGTGGATCAATAATGCTTCTCTTTGAAATCATCAATCACGTCAGTGGTGAATTTAAAAAGCGTAATTAGGAACAGCGTCCTTAAACATCCTGTATTGACGTCTTCTTTGGTATGGAGAAAGACACCATTCTGCATCATTAACTTTGCATTATTGCGTGATGGAGCCTGCTGCTGCTACTTCCCCACCTGCTGAACTCAGAGCGCTGTGTGTGATTGGGCTTTCAGACCAAATTCTCCCCTCTTTCACTTGCTGATGGAGGAAGTGAAGCTTGCAGGCCTAAATTGGCTGGAGTATTGTAATAAGCCCGGTCCGTACAGGAACCCAGGCCACAGAGTTATCATTCACAATACCTCATATCAGAAATGTTTGTGGGGTTGAACACGTGCGATTTTCTCTCTCTCTCTCTAATCATCTTATTTGATTACTTTGTGCAGGTTCTAACCAGACATGACGTTACAAGGCCGCGAGCACACATTCTCCAGCACTCCCATAACTTGCTACAGTGTTCAGTGTTGTCCATCTGTCTCTCTCTGGTAATAAAACGGTATCAATACTGTGGAGAGGGCAGGTGGGTGGTTGTAATGGAGTAATTTATTTTAGTTGTCACAGAAATATAAGTGTTTGATTAGGGAGCTATACACATCAGGCTGCACAAATAGAACCTTTCATCAAATCACAGAGCATGTGACACTATTGACCGTGGACTCTTCTCACTGGGTTTTATCTTCCACAACAAGATTCATAACACAATGGGTGAAGGGCACAATGATGCAAAATGCAACGGTAATAAAAAGCTAAAGGCAAATCTTGTGCCAATGTACCAGATCACAGTTAGAATCAGGAATATGTTATTGATCCCCGGGGGGAGATAAAGGGACACCTTACAGTTGCTCATCTATTTAACTATGGAGAAATTATAGAAAACAGAAAATAAAAAAATAAGAAGTATGTTAAATTATAATGAGCAGCAACATGGTGCAGTGGTTAGCATTGTCGCCTGACAGCAAGAGGTTTGAACCCGGGGTGGGGGAGACCATCTGTTTGCATGTTCTCCTTGTGTCTCCTTGGTTTTCTTCAGGTACTCCGGCTTCCTCCCACAGTCCAAAGACATGCAAGTTAATTGGTGACTCTAAATTACCCCTAAGTGTGAATGGCTGTCTGACTCTATGTGTCAGCCCTGTGATAGTCTGGCGACCTGTCCAAGGTGGACCCTGCCCAGTGAACAACACATGATCAATGCATTGTTCTGCTGGGAAACCTTTGGTTCTGACATTCATGTGGATACCACCTGACATGTTCCACCCACTCAAGCACCATTGCAGACCAAGTACCCCCCTCATGACAACAGTTCTCCCCAATGGCAGTGGCCCCCCAGCAGGACAATACACCACGCCACACTGCAAACATCACTCAGCAATGGCCCAAGGAATGTGACAAAGAGCTCAAGGCATCAACCTGACCTCCAAATTCCCCAGATCCCAATCTGATCAAACATCTGTGGCACCCCACCTCACAACCCACTGGACTAAATGGATCTGCCACCAATGCACTGGTGCCAGACACCACAGGACAGTCACATCATATTGGTTATTAAAAAAAATCCCAAAAAAATAAGACAATCGCAACTGTTTCATCTTTCAGTGAAAGAGTATCCAATTTTCAACCGCTCCTGAAAGCAGCGGCCCTCGCTATCGAAGTTACGCTTCTTTGCTGTGGCCGTGTCTGCTAGTTAGCCGAATATGTCTGCTGTTACGTAAACATGCATACGGGAGAAGTTTTTCTTGTAGGCTTTCTCTCAGAGATCCCTTTCTGACAGAAATCCATTCATTTTAACCCAAACCATGACTTTTTTCCGAACCTTAACCAAGGGATCCCTTTCTGGTAGACAACCCTCAAGGAAAATGTCTCCCAACTGTGGTCAACGTTGGTTTGCCTGTTTATTGTCTAAAAACCCAAGCTGACACAGGGAGAACATGCAAACTCCTCCGTACTTTGACAAGTGCGATTTAGTACAATTTAAGTCGGACTAACATGTTTACATTTATTTTAACAGTCTGGTTTTAGTCAGACTAACACAATGAATTAATTTTCTATAATGTCATGTTAATGTTCTGAGTTTCCTCGGCTTCTTCACCTGCCCTGTTTGGTTTGGTTCAATTTAACTCAAGTTTGTTTGCCCCTGAAGTGTGGTTTGTTTGGGCAGGTGTGAACACAGCAATCACACTTGGGTGTGCACTAAACAACCAAGTGGTCTTGGTTGTTTGTGGTGAGAACATGTTCTGACCTTGATCCAAATACCTGCAGTCACATGACACATTGTTTGGGTTAAACATGAGCATGTTACAGTCCTGGAGGATTATTAATGTGCACCTCCTCCTGTACTGCCTTAATATGCACATTCAGCACATCCAATGCATCAACACATTGTTTTCTAGTTGGAGCCGCGCCTCGTTTTCAAACTGTATGGTTTGACTAAAATGAACAATGACAGCAATATAGTCCACGATGAGCAGCGCTAAAATCAACCTGCGTAGTTGTCCCTCCATTGTGACATTAGAAAGTGTCACATTTATCTTGCAAGTGTACTCTTCTTCAACGTTTTGTTTACTTCCTGGATTTTTCCCTCATGAAATTCAGACCAATCAAGAGCAGCTTTCTCGTGCAAGACATCTTACCTGGTCTGCTTGTTAATGCTGCCGTGAGAACATGAACCAACTCTAGGCAATTATACAGCTTTGTAACAAACTCAGTCCCTGATTCAGGCCAAAGCAAGACAACTCTAGGTCTGAAAGCTCCTCCTCCACAACTCAAGCCTTTCTCCCAAATGTGGTCACTTCTGGCTCCAAAAAACCCCCCAAGATGGCGAAATGCTAAATTCAAGGTTCAAAGCGGCAGGCCACAAACCAATGGGCAACATCGCGGTAGCTACATCCATTATTTTTACAGTTTATGACCAGAGGCAGCAATGCTCGTGTGTTACGGTTGTATGTGTTCTGTGCTGCTGTTCCTTTCCCTCCATTGTAGATCTGCCCAGGTGCTCTGCATTACTTAATGAGGTGCATTGCACCTGGCATGGAGGAGGCACTTAAGAGCTCCTGTGCCAGCAGCAAAGGAGAGAAACCTCTGGTGGGGGGGAGACTACTGGTCCTGCTGCCTTTCAGCCTGGGAGTTTTTGTTTAATTGTTTCCTTGTTTTATTTGATAACTAATCCAGTGGATTTGAGTGTTTTTAGGTGTCTTACGTGGTTATTTTGGGTCAGTGGAAGAGTTTTGTTCGTCCCATGGGGCCTTAACTGAGAGGGTTAATGCAGTATGTATGATCATGATTGATGGTGCCCTAAGCACAGCACGTGATGTGCTTGCCATATATAAACTAGTAGTGTAGGATATATCATAATGTATAGTTTAGTACAGCCATATAACATAGAATTGAACATATTATCAGATATAGCATGGTGTCAAACTGAATAGTATAATATATTACAAGAATATACCAACAGTTTGGAGATACATATGACCAGTCCAGCACGTTAAGGTATTTTTTCTATATATAATAATTTAACATGTGATTTCAATTATTCCACCTTCCATTTGGCATCCGTCCCACAATTATTGAGACGTCCAATTAAATGTCCCACTCACTGTCCCTTTAAACCACTCGGCTGTCCTGCGCAGTCTGGGACGGCCCCGCTTACTGCGCATGCGCCGGAAGTTGCTGCCGCAGACAGCAGCAGCAGCAGTGATTCGGCAGCGCAGGGCAACGGGAGAAAATCTGTCCGTTTTAAACCATGGCGACGCACTAAACGATGCCTTTCGCAGAGGTAAACGGAGAGTAAGTAGCTCTGTCTTGATAACAACGCCCGCTGCCCGATACCGTGTGTGACATCCTCTCAGAAATGTGGCGTAAATATGAGGAAAGCTTGAGGAGGCAACAATGGGACTGTGTATGTTTCAGACTGGATGGCTAGGTTAGCTAGCCTGCCAGGAGCCTGGGCAGTCAGCTGGCACACTCACTGTACACTATTATGATGATGATGACCACAGGTGTGTCGCTGCGAAGGGGGATTTTGTGCAGGTTGTTGGCTGGTGGCAGTGTGTGCATGCTCTGCAGGTGTGTTATTTTGTATTTTGACAGCGGATATTGTGTGTATCTGAGAGAAATGTGCAGAAAACATGCAGGTTTGGGGCTACTGTACTGGTCCACTGTATTGTCTGTATATCTAGTGGAAATCTGCACTGCTGAAATGTCATTTTGAAGTCAAAATATATTTATTTAAGCACCAATTCTTGCGCAAAGCTGCTGATTAAACCTGGGCTTGTGTTGTTGAGCTGTTTTTGCGTTATTACAACAACTAGTGAGGATTAAGCAGCCTGCCAAACCATCGTCATGATTATATCTTCATCATGCATGATATTTCTGTAATTATAAGTTGCTCTACTGGTACAAACCAGAAGCGGGTGAAGTTGGAAGTGTGCTCATCTCATGCTGTTGAAAGTATAAAGTTGTACTCATTAGTACATGCATGCGTACATCCAAATTTAGTCTTCACACTGTGATACAGATGTGGTGCTCGCTCCCTCCTCGCCAGCAGCGCGTCTGCAAATAGCACCGGCAGAGGAAAAGTGTTTCCACCTGCAAAGGCAAGTGTTAAAGGTGATAACAAAAGGTTGACGTCACCGGGCTCGTCCTGATCCTGCCGCACAACCTCGACCACTGAGGAGGAGGAGGAGGAGGAGGAGGAGTGCAGGAGGAGTAGTTTCAGAGGAGGAGAGCAGCTTTTTTTTATGTTGCCATGATGATTCGTGTCTGGAAGGAAAGAGGTTTATCTCTGATCAGATTTCGGGTAACCTAAGGGCACACTTAACTAATGGGATCCTATCGATGTTTCTCCCCCCTCCGAGTCTGATCTTTACACGGCGGAATGTTAATGTTGCCACAGCCTGTCCGTGTTGTCTTTGGCTGCTCTGGCTTTTATTGTTGTAGTCGGTCTATAATGTCATGGAGCTTTGACGGATATGATTATAAAACACCCGCAGTAAAGCAACACTCCTGTGACTGACTGGACTATGGAAGTGATCGGGTTTACTCTGCTGCACATGGTAAGATGATAAAACTGGAATGTCGAGAGATAAAAACTGTTTGCATGACGAGCCTGAAGTTTAATAAATCTGTTATCTTTACCATAACAGAGGTGAGACTGTAATGACAGCAGGGAGGATGTGCTCAGTGATATCCTGACTCAAACAACAGCCTGGCATTACTCCCCCAAAAGTGCAGTTTTGCAATGTAGCTTTCTTCCTCTTACATTTTCCAAAGAGCAGATAATTAAATTTCAGCAGACCTTGTTGTCTGGGAAACTCGGGCCCCTAGACTCCCTGCAATTATCGCGAACCCTTTTTGCATTTGGGTGCTATGTTTCCCAGCACAATGAAGATTAATTAGGTCTTAAAAACAAATGACTGTACGGCCTCTCCCCAGCTGCAAAACGCAGCTCGACTCTAATGACAGCAATCTGACAGTTAGGCAGAAGGACGAGAGTAAAATGCTGCAAAGATACTATGAGATATCGTGATGCAAAGGCTAAGAATACATAGAAACAGAAAGCCATTATTGTCATTGTACAGTATACAACAAAATGAGGAAATTAGGATCAGTGCAATAAAAACACTGCTTCAACAGACATCCACAGCCAACAGCACGGGTTCTAAAATGATAAGGAAAATAACTAAACTGCACTAAAAATAAAGTATTTATTGCATTAGAATAAATGTATTAATTGCACTAGAATAAGAGTATTTATTACACGTGAATTAATGTAACTATTGCTCATGATCTGGTAGGTTTGCACTCGAAAGACAGTCATTATCAACATATAGAGATTTTAAACTAGTTTACATGTTGCACTAAAATTGAATGTGTCACTTTGATTCCTGTGTGCGCTTTTGAATGTACTAACTTATAAAAATATCTGTACCACTTTAACTAAAGGGTAAATTGTTATTTTTCAACCTGGACCCTCTTATTCCACATTTTTTATGTCTAAGTGACTCATGGGAACAATAATTTTGAAACTGGTCCAGTATTGAGTGAGACCGCTGCAGCCACAGCTGCAAAACAGGCTGCAATGCAACCACTTGGAGCATGTTTTTACGGTCGATTTATGTCCACTAGAAGTGTTTGTTTGTGCCACTGACAGGCTCAGATTGTCTGGCAACATTAACCTTTTGGGTGGTTTGTTTGTTGTGGTGACCAAGACTGGTTCAAGGAGAAGTCTCGTTCTGTAATCTTGCACGGGGTGACTTGTTGGAGGAAAAACAACAGTGGCGAGAGTTTGACGAAGGAGTGCGGGTAAGAGTTTGTTGTGTTGGAGTACAGAAGCATCTCTTGGTGTTTCAGATTTCAGAACAAGACTTCCCCTTGAACAAGACTTGGTTACACACATGAACAAACAAAGTGGACCAGTGAAAGGTAAAAACAAACAAGATGGTGATTGTTGGAATTGTGGAAAGACAAGATGGTTTTTGTGAGTTTTATTTTGTGTCTGTCGACTTCGAACGAAGTGTCTATTACGATGATAATATCACTGTTTGTTTAAATGGAGTCTGGTGGGTTTGGTGATTGCGATTTTGGGGCTGTTAATGGTTAAACACAAAGGATCTTACTCTTTAACAAAATGATCTAACTCTATAGGGATCCTTAAAATAATAATCTGAGCCTGTCAGTGACAAAAACGAGCACTTTAGCGGACGTACATTGACGGTGCACAGTGGTTACATTGCAGCCTGTTTCACCACTGCAGCTGCTCTCTCCTTACACTGGACCAATTTTAAAAATTGTTCTCTTTATTGGTCACGTAGACACAAAAACGTGGTCCAGGTTCCAAAAAACTAAACTTACCCCTTAACTGTTTGTTATTTTACATAAGGTTTATTCTGTATTGTTGGGTTACAATGCTTCTGTGGCATTATTTTAAAATTTTATGCAGCTCTTTTTAATACAGGCCAAAGAAAAAGCTCTCATTACTATTCAGTGAAGACACATTGGGTCAGTAGGATTACTGAGATGCAGATTTGGTGTGATGTACAGAACTGATACAAATCATTTGCCGTAGCCACGCAAGTCAAAAAAAAATGTCTACATGCCAAAAACAAAAGTTTCCCTTTAAGTTTGAGAATGATTTGTGTGTTTGCTCTCACTTTTAACGGCAGCAGATAAGGCTGAATGTCAGGAGCACCTGGTTCATTTGTTCATGTCGCGCCGGTCAGCAGCTTTGTAGAAAATTACAGCCCTCCGCCAAATTGAAACACCACTTGAATGCATGTGTTAATTAGATCTCTGCGTGGCTTTACAAAGTGTCTCTCCTCCTCAGCCCGTGAGTCATGTGCTGACTCTTTGACCTGTCACCCTGCAAACCCAGAGTCTTTGCTGAGGGCGAACTGACAAGAAAGCAAGTTGTTTTTTTCCAGCCGACCACTGACAAATATATTGGGACTTATTGATTTACATTGTGGGCAGAGGAGGGTAATTTCCTCTAAAATACTTGCGTAGCATCTTGGCTGCTGTAGCCTCTCCGTCTGCAGCTGCCTGTAGACGAGGTTAATCTATTGCAGAAAAAAAAATATTGCAGAGAACATACACACCTACGTATTTAAGCTTAGTTGGGTGGACGCTTTAGAGTAGTGAGTAGAGTTCAGTGTGAATGTAAAATGCACACCCACACAGATTTCTAGATACTAACCTCACTGTATCAAACTTTCTTCTTGTAAGAGCAGATATTCGGGAGTGATGATCAATCATCCGGAGCACCTTACACTGAGTCCCGGATGTTTCGTGTTGCGGTCCATGTGACGGCCAAACGATCCCAACATTATGCTCGTCTCAGACGGCACTAATAAGAGCATAACATCAAAGCTTTATTTCTCGGAGACTTCAGAGCAAGACTATGAATAACAGATCACAAGGTACAAAGAGTGAACCACAGAGCAGATTTTATGTTTCAGCTGTTGTTGGGATTCACAGGGAGCTCATTAAAATACATTGATTAGTAACAGTCCCAATTCTGTGATTGTTGACTGTGAAATGGCTCGACTAACCCAGCCTTTTTTTTTTTTTTTTGATGCAATGATTTTCAGTGCTGGAATGAGCCACTTGGCTGATGCTCGTTTTGGTTTATTCAAAGCCAGTCATTTGATGTAGCGTTTTAGAGACGGTACTTGAATTGGAAATGTGTAACAGTGTGCTCCTCTCGCTGCGATACATTTGTTCCTTTCATATTCCAGCGGGGGCCTGTGTATGTTAAATCTCTTGCAGGTGTTGTCTGTGAATTTTATGTGCAAGGCATATTTTTATTTTCCTCACCCTGGTAGTTTTAGATGAGCAGCATTTGTGGATCCATTTGCTAAATGAGGCTGACCCCCATGTCCCAGACTGCAGGGCAGAGATTTCCCAGGTACCAGTGATTTTACAGCCGGCTCCACCTTTCAGTCCTCCAGTGACCGGGGCAGCTGTCAGCCCATACTCAGCCACCCACTACTTGGAGAGACTCTCAGTGAGGCCACCCAGTGTCTTTGCAGCTGTATGAAGCCCCCTTCCCACTGCATGAAAAACTCACTAACACCCGCTAACATCTGGCTTTTTAATGTAATGGAAAAGGCTACAATCTGCATTCTCGGGGCCAAATGACTCTGCCGGGGTATTTATCGGCTCCATCTCCAATCGGCTTCAATCGGCAGTGATGGAAATACAACACCCGAGGGGACGCGCTAATTTTGGCCCATTTACCGGCGAGATGCAATGACAGACGGCCACAAAATACCATCTGACTCCGCCCAAGCAGCACCTGAACATCGCTTCCAATCCGTCAGCACCAAGTTTGAAAGAGAGACGGAATAAGTAACAGATAATAAAAAGATGTAACCACTGTAATGCTTTCACTGACCTCCATGCTGCTCTCTACTGTTTACTAACCCGGGGCATGTTCAGTGTAAAAATGGTGGGCACTGTTTCGGTGTTGGGGTTTTTGATATGTTTCTTTGAAATGGGCTTTCTATCATTTGTCGGGGGTGTCAGACGTGTGACCCAATCAGCAGCGACGTATATATATATAAACCAAATTTTGGTGGCTCTTTACTTATTGTACATACAGTTTTTGTTTTTATTTATTGAATTGAATTAAACCATGCCGTATTAATCCACACACCCCATTGTTTTCCTTAAAATTAACGTAAAGGCAGAATGTAGCCCTCTTTTCCTGACGTTGAATGCGAAACACTAGAAAAAGAAAACAGACAGAGAGGCACACTCTTGTACTCCTCTGCTGCAGATGTGTGTACATGGCTCAGTCTGTTGGCAATGGGAAAGGGGTCTATTGCTTTTTGTTAGCAGGTTTTCCTGTGTTACACGTGCTGATTTTGGTGGAAAAGGTGCGAGTCTGTTTTCAGACAGAGCACGAATGTTTGGAAGCATTTGTGTGAAAGTCAGGAGACCCAGTGTGAGAGGGTCAAACGCAGGTCAGGCTGGGAGTAAAAAACTGCGGCCACATGATACATCCAGATCAGGTGTTTGGGACATCACGGGCAACTTCTGGATACCTCTGAGAACAAGGGACCGACCTGCAGGGCTCAGGCTGCGGGTCAGCTGTTACATGGAATTTAGCGGTTGTTTTATGTCGTGCCAAATGACTACAAGCAATAGGCTTGATTTGAAGACCTACTTTGTTTGCTACATTTTTGTGTTCCTTTTTATTTTTTTTGCAGGGATTTGCATGTTAGCTGGCAGGTCCAATTAGGTCAAAAAAGCCCTGCTCTTGCTGGGTAGTTTGCGTAATCAGCAAACCCAAGGCTCCAAGCCAGTGAGTGCTGCAACCTGACGTTACAAACACCAAGACCAAAGGGCTTTCTGAGAATTGTTGTGTCTTCAGCTGGAGGGCAATCGGAGGAAGAATCTAAGTCTCCCTGGGTGACAGTCACTGCAAAAACAGCAGCAGGAGGAACAAGGCTTGGTTTAGGACAGCGTCTGTCTGATCAGGCTTGTCAGGCGGCGCTGGAGACGACAGGGTTGTTTATCCACCTCCATCTCGCAGGAACAGCAGAAGAGCAGATACTGTTATCTGTTTATGGCACAAGATAAGGTCGCTTCAATCGGATCACTGACCCTCCACTGCCACTCTCCACCCCCAAACACCAACCCCTCTGTAAAAAGAGGGTTGCCAAGCGAGTCCCATATCACTCTTAAGTAATCCTAATAGATGCCATTAGCATGTCCGTGGTTATTGCTGCAGTTTTCCAACAGCCATGCCAACTGTACATATCAGGGCATCATTAGCCACCACCAGAGAGGCTCAGAGTCTGACCCGGTCTGCAGGGTCAGAAAGAATGCCACAACAAAGCACCAGCAAAGCTGTAGGGGATATCAAGTGGAGGGGATAGAGGGAGAGTGAGCTCAAAGTGTCATAGTTGGCGCAGACATTAGATAAGGCTAAGCTACCAGAGGATTATAGAGGGAGGAGATGTAAAATGCTGTCGGCTAATTGGGCTTTATTTTTAATATTTCAGAGGGTTCATTAGAGACTAAATTGGTAGTGGATTTCAGCTCCGACTGTAGTCTTAGTCTTTTTGGAACAAGCCTCACAACCTGAATAATACCACATCATTTTTACCATCGAACACAGGGTGTCGTGTGTTTTAGAGGAATGCTACTTTCGATTACCAGAATCTGAGTTACGTGACATGGTTGCATTTGGCTAACCATATGCCTGGTTATGTCACATTCTCTCTTGCAACAAGAATACACTGAGAGGTGAATTCCCAAAGAATGGATTGCGGCTGCAGACAGCAGCATGCATTACCACGCAACTGCTATCTCCTGTCTTAAGGGCTGATTCACCAATGATATTACAGTTCAAACATGCTCATTAAGTTTTGTAGTTGAATGCAGTTTGCCCTTATTTTGCATCTGATTGCAACTATCCATTTAGCAAAGCATAAATGTTGCCTTTGTGCCAAAACACAGACGGCAGAGCAACAGAAGGAAAAAGAAAATAGAAATCTTCAGACCATGAGCCACAGCTCCTGACCGGTCTTCCTCAAAACTTAAGGCCAGGAATTTAAATGTAAGAGAAACTGCGCTTCAGTTCTGACCAACATGAAAACATGTAAATTAGATTTCAGTGTTATTATTGTTCCCTGCTGATCCGCCTCAAACACAGAGTACGAGTCCATGTGAGTTCATGAGATTTTGTGGAAACAAATTAATATATAGCCTACAGTATATCAACATATTTCTCCTCCATTGTTGTTGTTCAGCGCTTGTACATGTAAGATGTGACAGCGATGGGTCTTTGTGGTAGGCTATTTGTCCCGCCTCTCCTCCACTGTGATCGGACGCCTGGGTTAAAAAATGACAGTGATGAGCGGTTGCTGCGTTTTACTAAAGTTGGTCATTTTGCAACTTTTGGCAACCAGGAAAAAAGCAAACGTGCAGCGCTGAGCGCAGAATAACCGCACAGTGCTTCGGCACGCAAAGTTTGTAGCATCATGTAATTACACTGTGCTCTCATTTCAATGAATTAACACAATATGTCCACCTCAGGTAAAAAAGGTGGAGCTGTCATTGCAGCCACAGTCAACAGCATCTTCCAAGTGTTGTTCTTCCGGCTGGTAGGCGTTTTTCTTCTTTGGCACTTTACAGCAGACTACAATACCTGTACCTGTCAGGTATGAAAGTACTGCATCCCTGGTATCTACTGCACTGAAGAAAAATGAGTACTGGTGCAGTTTCAGAATTTTGGCATCAATTTGGTACAGAAGTATCGCTTCTCGTGACATCCCTCCTTTTAGCGCTGATCTTTGGGACTGTTTTTGCAGTGAGGCTCATTTGCATAGAAAGGGGCTGATTTTGCGCCAAATGTATGCTTGTTACCTAAGTTAAATATGTGCAAATGGCACAGGATCACCGAGATGTTGTTGGTTTGGCAGGGGAGTTTCGGGTGCATTTCTCCATCTGTGGGTGGACTGAGACTTAAAGTTTCTTTCTGTCTCGTTTGTGCAGATTTAGAGGCTGCGAAAGCTGCGCAACCCTTTTGTGAATTTGCCCCTGAAAGTCATATATTTGAGGAAGGGCTTGGCGATATGGAGAAAATCAAATAGAACAATATTTTTGTCCAAATTCCTTAATACTGATATCACGACCATGTTGCAGGGTTGACTATTGGTGCTTTCACCAATTATTTACACAAGATTTTTACTAATAATCATCAGCGATGTGAATATAAAGACTAAGTGGATAGATACAATTAATAGAACAACTAGGACAGTCTGGTAAATTCAGAAAATTACATAACTGTACTGTAGTGTAGCCTATAAAACCAGGAAAGTACAATATGATGAGATTCAAAATCTAAGATGGTATCACGTCTCATATCATGATATTAATATTGTTTCAACATATTGTCCAGCCGTAGTGCAAATAGCACAGGAGCACCAAGACACTATTTGCTTTTCAGCACAGTTAGGTTAGGTTAGTTAGATGCTGTGCAGTCCTTTTGTGAATTTGCCATTAAAGTTATGTATTCAAAGTATTTAAAATTCCAGTTTGTTATTTTCTTGCCAAGAGAGAAGCTGTGTAATAAACAAAATAGTGTTTTTTGCTCTTTGTAACCTTTGAAAAGACACGATAACCTGAAGGATGGAGTTATGGGTGTCATATAGTTATATTCTCCAAAATGACAAAGCAGTGAATGAATCTGCAGCCCAGACAAAGCAGTCCATGCTCGGAGGCTCGGTTTGTTAAGAGCTTTGCTGGGGAGGGACCGAGGCTGAGGCAAGCGGTCAGTGCACGGCACTTTGCCATGACCCTTCCTCAGTTTATCATCGCTCGCACCACTTCTCCAGGCCTCAGTGTGTGGGTGTGTTTTCTCTGTGTGCGTGCGGTGTACTGGAGATCGAGCGGCGCTTAGAATGGGGCCCTTCATAACCTCTTAACCCTCTGGTCCTGTTTGCAGCCATTGTTGGCCACAGTGAATGGTATCTCCGTGCCTTGAAAAGTAACCAGATGACATTCTTCCTGTTGTTCAAAAGGGCCCGGGGTTGTGTTGTGAAAAGCGTCTGAAAGGATAGGCGAAGACTGTGACCTTCAGAGGCTAATCTCTGGCATGTCATTCGGTGCCTGTTTGAATCAAATGCAGACCTTTCTCCCTGATAGCAAGTCAAACAAGGCAGAAATTCCTATTAGACTTTCAACAGTTACACTCCAAAAACAGTCGAGTTAGTTTTTTATCGAACCTTCACTATAAAGGAACCAGAGGGTGTTTTGTAACGGCTGAACTGAATCTTTATTCCAGACAGGCAGTGTGTCTGACACCTACATTGTCCAAACAGTCTCTCCAGCCTGTGACTGAGCCCTCTGTACACAGACCTGTGGCATCAGCAGCCCCTCTGTACCGCATGCTGAAATACCGCCGCTGCTGTGAAAGCAGTGGGGATGAAATGCACTTAGTGAGACAGTAAACATCAGCGTGGCTCTCAAACTAGCTTACGTTGTTTATGTCTCCTCCTCTCTGGTGTATTTGCTGTCTTCAGCTGGCTGCATTTCCTGGAATGTGCAGAGATGCAGTTGTCGCCCTGCGGGGGGATGTTGGCTGTAATAACAGTTCATAGTTCAACTCTGTAGTTGGACTCAGCTGAGCAGCAATCGTACGGAGGTTGCGTTATTCTCCTGAACTACAGGACACACGCTTGGCATGACAGTTTTTGTGCATTGGGATTATATTAACATGATTTTTTAATAGTTAAGATTGTTGGTCACCAATAGTACTTTTTTGTTCTTTGTATAAAAAAAAAGATGATGATGGCAGAAAGATGATCTTTTCATAAATCTAGGCTGTCTATGCTGCAGAAAGTTGCAAAAACTTTTGACATTGGTGCTGCATGACCAGAGAAAATAGAGAAAAGAGGTTGTGACATTCACTTTTTCTCAAGAAGCAGAAAACCAATAGCTTCCAAAATTCACTGTAGAGCCCTGCGCAGATTTCTGACCATTGCCGCCCATTCATGCAGTTTGCACGTTTGCTCATGCCTGCAACTGCAGCCCTCAGGGCACAGTAAATGCTGATTACATATATACAGCATACGACAGTCAGATATGGATGGTGGGGTTTTATGTAATTACAAGTACATTTATTGCAACCCTAACCTGCACAAATGCAAATGTTCATCACATTTGTGTCATGCTCGTAGGTAAACGACACTCCAGAAATGGTTAGTCTTCCTTGTTTTATCATCTTTTATAGAATGGGCACAGCATTTGCAACAGCTGACTTCCACTAGCTGAGCAGGCTAACCTCCAGGTTAGCCCCATGCTAACTTGAATGGGGATAAAAACTATCCGAATTTTATCAGACCGAAATGTTCAAATTCTAAAAATGAAACAAGTCGCCTTGCAAGTTGTTGTGATGCTCAAAATGATTTGTCCACTGTTTTACAGCCGCAACAGTAGCAACAGAGGCTACGGCTGAACCTGTGACGTGAGCACAAGTTTAACTAACGCGGTTTATTTTTTGACAGCCCACTCCCACCCAATCACCCACAGCAAAGTTAAATCTGCCTGCTCTATGTAGCGAACTTCCGCCCACTCAGACTATGTGTGACCCAACATCCGGAGATTTAAAAAGCAGCTAGCAGCAGTTAGCAGTTAACTCAAACATGGACAACAGAACATGTCTGCAAATTTGGGAGCTCCTCACCCACAGAGCAGAGAATGGGACCAGCCGCCCTATAACAGGGACAGTAAATGACTGTTATTGCCATGTTATGCCATTGTTGTGATTTAGAAAGTGCTGCCTAATGTGTATGTTATATGTCACCATAGAGGCCGGTGCTGTACATGTACATGTCATGCTTATCGCACCTCTTTTGTTTCCGGAACACCGGCATGCTGTCTGAAATCACCTACTGGGCCAGCATGATGCTGGGTTGCTTGGTTATGTGTAAAAAAAAGCAAAGGCAGCATAATAAAGGGACCTGGTAGTGGCCCTATTGCATGATCTATGTGCAAAAAGGGCTTTTGACAGCAACAGCACGAGCCAGTGACATGCGTAATCCCGTGGATTCTTGCTGGCAAGTGAGCAGAAAGATCTGGACGCTGGTAAGATGGAGGGAAGTTTAACACAGTTCATTTACATATACCAACATTGTTATGATATAAAGCTGGTTGAAAATCTGTGTATCCCTTTAAAAGTTGTTATTTAAACTTTGAACCATTCTGCCAGCACTTGAAAATTAACAGCCTTCACAGAATAATAGTGTTGCTACGTAGTTGTAAAGTTTTATCTACCATCGTGACTCTCAAACCCCCTTATCCAGATGCTTTTAGTCTACAGAGTCTTTACCATTAATGTGTTGAAGGGGATTTGCTTTTCACCATGTTAGAATACACTTCACTGGCATTGAGCTGTCTTTGTGCCGGTCTAAATGATCTCTGAGAGCAGGTCTTTGGGTGAAAACGTTTTCTTCCTGTGTAACGTGAATAGCACTCCTGCTTCCTGTGTTGCCACCTGTATGGGGTTAAGACCGAGGTCAGACCTCTTGCAGGAGTCTGTTGTCTGGGGCCCCTTTTTCCAGGAGATGACATGAGAAAGAAAAGCTGTCAGGTTTTTAGGGCCTCTTTTCACACATCCTTCAACGATAAATGATTGGCATGTCTCCCGCCATTTCCCCCCTTTGTTTGACTTGGAGAGCATATAATGAAATTGACCATTCTGTGTGACGTGTTTGCAGCCTTCTTAAAAAACGACGAGGTTGTTTACAAAGGAAGCATTGAATTAGAAAAGGAAAATGTCAACTTTTATCATACTACCGCACAACCATTTTTGCATTAGTGGGAGAATATCCCCTGAAGTAGTGTAACATCCGCAGAATGTGATTGAGATAGAGAGGGAGACGGGGTGGGGGCAGAGGAAGAAGGTTGGGCCACAGTTTGAAAGGCATACTTGAAAAGTGCTCGTGTGTAAAGAGTCCTGAGGCAGGTCGTGTTGCTGTGTGACAGAGACGCATTCGTCTTGCTGTGTATCTGACGTCCCAGGGTCTCATTGCGAGGGTTTGCCTGCGCTGCGTGTCGGCTTTCTGTAATTAATAGCCAGTAGCCCCCTCACCCCATCAAGGGACCAGGTGCTGCTTAGATCTGCTTTGGCATGGAAAGACAGCAGATACGCTGGTGGTGGGTTTCACTGTTATTAGGATAAAACTCACAGATGTCACCAACGTCTCTCTGCATCTCAGCTGACTGTGTGGTTCTCAACTGTGAGGAGAAAGAAAACGTTGGCATTGTGCGTTTCTGCAAACCACAGATACGTTACATTTGTACATTTCATAGGTATCATATCGATGTTTCTAAAGCGACGTAGCATATAAGCTAATTTTGACTTTGGGAGGCTGAGGGGATGGTGGATGGCAGCTGTTCGAGAACAACAAACAACAAAACCAGTTGTTCTTCAGCAAATTATGGCTGCGTTTCCAGCAGCACTTAAGGCACCCAACGTGGGTGTTTTTTTGTGACCCTTCAATGTGTTTCCATCAGGGATTGTGCTACGAAAACATACTGTTCCTTACCGAGACATCACTGCATTTCCCATGACTTCTTAGCCACCGATCATGGGTGTTGTTAAGCAACTCATCGCTGTGTTTCCACTCAGGATAGTGTTATGTTTTTGACAGACATTGCTGCGTTTCCACTGCGCATAGTGCCACAAAAAGTAATTGATTTGCATTTCTTCACGACTTTTTAGCCACCAAACTTTGGTGTTTTTTAAGCGACCCGTTGTTGCATTTCTATTGGGGATAATGCGCTGTTAAGTTAGCCTGAGTGTCAGACTGAAGCTCGCAGAACCTTCAGTCTGACATTGCCTCCACTGAAGGCGATTTACAAGGGGGAGGGAATTTGATTTTTCCCTAACCAATCAGTAGAGATCAACAACTCACCCAGAATCTAACGTCATTAGTATCCATGCCTAGGGGTGCCGAAAACAAGCGAGCATTGCTCCTTTAAAATGTCTCCGTCGTCGTGCACGCCCAGCTGCATCGCCGTTAAATCCAATTTAGCAGCTTCCTTAATTTGGTCCTCCATTAACGCGACTAGTGGCGAAATACCTTGATAGCATCGTTAATGTGGTCTGTAGGATCTGCAGCGGTCGCCGTTAGCGTGGCGCTAATTGGCTAATCGCTAGACCCGCTCCCACCCCCAGCGTTCATTGGTCCGTCCATCATTTGGACGAGATAAATCGCAAATTCATTGCAGTATGCCAGACCAGAGATGCAAGCCTACTCAGTTGAGTGGGCGGGGTCTATGGTCTGGAACCAGGCTACTGTTAAGTGGTTGTTTTTTACCAAGGCATCACGGCGTATCCTGCTGGGAAAGTGCTACGAAAAGCATTTGTGTTTTACTGAGATATCACTACGTATTCTGCCGGCATTGTACCACATTAAGCTGTTATTTCTCAGCGAGACATTACTGCATTTCCTGCCAGGATTGTGCCACGAAAAGTGGTTGTTTTTTACTGAGGCTGTGATTCAACCAGACTGTGTGACTACGTATAAAATCGCGAAACAAAAAGATGTTTCATCATAACGGTGAATTTTAATGCTGATAGATTGCTTGTTGGTGAAAGATGTGGCTCATTTAGTCTACTTTGTGTCAAGCACCATTGTGCACTCATGTCCTGTGCTGTTTAGCAGGGCTTGCGGCCCTGACAGATTGCCATCCCGATGGGGAGATTTACCCAGCCAGCACTGCCAATGGCACTGACACCATCATTAGGCTTTGATCAGCTGCAGTCTGCAAGGGGAAGAAGAGAGAGTAATATTCTTGATCTAATTACTAGGAGACATTTCAGGCAGTGTAATGTGTGATTTAACCTCTTGTCAGAGGCTATAAAAGGAAGCTGGGTTAATCTTCCTGGCAACCTCTTTTCCACGCAGGGGAGAGTGCCTTTAAATTCCCTTTTCCCATGAAGCTGGTAAAACCCAGCATGGCAGTGCGGTATGCTGAAACACCGCAGCTGACTTTCTACTTGAAATCTCTCAAGGCAAGAGTTCTCTGACCTTTGAATGTTAGCAACAGCTGGTTCGCAGGAACTCATGTGCATTTGGAGAATTGCAAGTAGAACAAAAAAGCTGTCCTTTTGACTTCTGTATGCTTCCTCCAAATGGATTGTTTTGCAGCCTCCTTTGTTTCTCTCTCTCTCTCTCTCTCTCTCTCTCTCTCTCTCTCTCTCGTTCTTTCTCTTTTTCTTTCTCTCCCTCACCATCACCACCCACACACTGCAGCATGATGAATGCAGGAGATTTGATTGAACAAATAGATTGTAAGTGCAATCGAGGGGTTTGGGTTAATCAAGCCAAACATAGTTAAACAATTCTTTGGACATGAAGGGATTAGTCTTGCCTGCGTTGAGCTCATCGGAGCCAGTTCTCCCCAGCGCTGGCCTGGCTTTTAGGGCCAAGGGCCATGGCCTCTCTGGCTCCATGGAGAACCACACACGCACCCCTCAGCATGCTCCATTGCCTCTGAATGCCCCACCACTCTCCTCTCCCTTTGTTACCGAGCACAATTGGAATGATGGATTAGCAAATTAAATGCAGACCTTTCTATTCATGGCCACCCTTTGCTAAAAGTCTCATTCACTGGATCTATCAGTTTAAAATGGTTACCAGGTTCACTGTATGTCCTTTCATTCCTGCAGAAAAGCGTCTTTTACTCTTAAAGAGACAGCTCACCCTAAAATCATTTTTCTTTTTATCTGTAGTGCTATTTATTAGTCTAGATTGTTTTGGAGGGAGTTGCCAAATGTTGGAGATATCCGGCGCAGAGATGTCTGCCTTCTCCACGGTATAATAGAACTAGATGGAGCTCAGTTTATGGTCACAATCCACAGACCTAGTTGTGAGCAGTTTCATGTAGGAACTATTTAATCTCTGCCGACCTACACCTATCTTAAATGCATTCTTAAAAACCAGCTCTCAAACAACTTTGCCTAGATAAAGACTCTCAGTATCTTGTTTTTACAGGATGACTTCCTGTACATTTTCTTCCCCTTTTATTCTGAGTGCTGATCGTAATGATAGGAAGTGGCCCTGATGTGATGATGTGTTGGCTCAGTGTACAGCTGCAGCAGGCCAAGCCGCCTCTAAATTACCTGAGAGCAGAGCACTGACCTGCCTGACCCACACTCCCTTTTACAAACCCATGATTCACTTTGTGGGCCTTTCCACTTCTTCAAATACCATCAGAATTTTTTCCCCAGGTGTAATTTATTATTTTCAATTGATATTCTCTCACTAATTGTAGCTGTATTTGGATTGCACTTTACTGTTATCTAGCTTTTATTCTTACTGTTATGTTGTTTTAGTCTTTTGTGTATTTGCACTCTTTGTATCCACACTCATCCAACTTTGTTTTGCAGCTGCTGCTGCATGGCAGTTTCCCCCGGGATCTTATCTTATTTTAGCTACTATGAAGTTTACTTTTATTTGCTCTATATGATTTACTACATTGTCTCACCAGTCAGGGATGAACATTCACAGCATCTCTGCCACATGGTGGTTCATTACTTGATTAGTTCGTCAACAAAAAATATTGACAACTATTTTAATAATTGATTATTCATTCAAGTACATTATATCTTTTTACTGTTGTTTGTCAACTGTAACTTAAGTGAGGTATGGTCAGTATATCAATTTATCTTCTAACGTCGATCATTTTAATCATATGGCAGTGTTATCCTAACAGTGTGATTTGTTATGTCTAGATTAACAATGACTTTCTTCATTTTGTTCCAAAAATTAACCATGAAAAAGAAAAAAAATTTGTTGTTGAGTTGTTGTTGTGATATGCCAATTGCTTTTGGCAAATCTGGCACTCTACTTTCTGGGGGTTGTCGGGGCATATTTTTAAGTGCAGCCACACATCTGATGCCCTCTTGGACATGTCTGCCAGCTCCTCTGAGTGTGCTCGTTGTCAGTATTGGACTGGTGGGGGTAAGTGTTGCGTTTAAGGCCTCCCCCCAAAAAACGGGGGAAAAAGCGCTGAAGCTTCGAATTTTTTTTCACAATCAAATCCCGTGCCATCGAATGAAGCTTCGAAGCTTCGAATTTTTTGGGTCAGCCCTAATTTTTAGTCACCAATTATGTTTTTTCTTAAGCCATTGCTGTGTTTCCAGGATAGATATTGCCATGTTAAGTGGCTTATTTTTTTACAGAGACATTGCTGCATTTACTTCTGGAATAGTGCCACAGTAGTGTTTTTTTAAGCATGTAAGTCTTATTTAGCATTTACCTTTTAGCCACCAAACATGACTATTTTTTTAAGTGGCCCATCTGCATTTCCTACTGGAATAATTCCACAAAAAGCAGCTGTGTTTTACAGAGACCCCCAAACCAGGGTATTTTATGTCAAAACATGATCTTTTCCTAACCATGGCCAAGTGGTTTTTGTACCAAACCTAACCACATGTTTAAACAGTGTTGAAACCATAAAGATCCACTGCATCAGCATTTCCCAAACCTCTTCTGGAGCGCCCCTTGTCCTGCATAGCACACAGCTGATTCAAAGGATCAGCTCGTTATGAACTCCTGAAGCTGCTTAATAACAAGTTGTTCATTTGAATCAGCTGTGTTGAAACAGGGAGAGATCTTAAGCAGCCTTCAGACCAAAGATTTCACTTGCAGTGACTTGCAACTATATGCACCCATTTGCAACTAAATGGCCTTGCAATGACTTGCAACAGTACAGTTCACACCGAAAGACTGGCTCTTGTCGTTTCTACAGCAACTGGTATGTTACGACGTAACGTAAAGCTGAACAGCACAACAAACCCCAGAGGGCACAGGGATGCATCAGCAGAGCACTCAACTCTTCTCGCACACCACCACCAATTCTGTATTTGGAAGTTCAGTTTTCATGCCCAGGTTCCACTTTTTTGTCTGTTTCGCAGCAAGCAGATAATACAGGCCCCTGCTATCTATCTCTCCCCCCCTCTCCTTGAATCCCTCCTCCAGTGCAGTGTGTGGGGGGAGTGTATTGCTGTGCTCTGTAGAGACCCCAATTAGCAGGACTAGCAGGCCTACTGAAGGTCACTCCTAGAGCTTTTGGTGTGAGAACAGAGGAGGGCTGGGCCGGTCAGGAGCAGCTCTTCTGAGAGTGACGAGGCTGAGACTCTCAGCTGGGCCCAGGAGTTTTCACACAATAACCCCACTTCCTTAACAGCAACAGCAGTTTGCATATATTCTCCATTTTTGCATTGCTCAGTGTTGGCAAAAAGTGGCTCAGGGTTTTTTGCTAAAGGTCAAGTGTTCTCGGCGGACTGTCATAGTATACTGTGACCATATCTGAGAGATCCATTTGTCATTAGCTCCAAAGTCCCCTACTTCATCAGCTCGTGTCTGGTGTCTGCTATCTCGGCCTGATTGATGGCTCTGTCCTTATTGCAGGGAACGGGGGTCGATGGCAAAAAATTTGCTGCTGGGTGCATTAATGCTGTGCTCAATGGCATAGACCTTTGAGCATGCCTCATCAGTCTTGAATCATTGGACGGCCGCAGGAGATCTGTATGAGCAGGCGTGATGCAAGAAAGCAAGGGAGAGTGAGCGATAGGAAAAGGATTTTTATCATCTGGCCTAACTCTATTACTCATATGACTCCATCTCACTGGTACAGGCCAGAAGAAGAGATTGAATATGTTGAGTTCAGATTTATTTTGATACAAATCATGATTTCATCGAAGAATAAGTAGCCAAGATTACAAATCTGACCAGACATTCGATGCCAGCTTTCGCTACTTGATAGTTTTTGATACTCACTTAAATAAACTCATTTTGGTCTGTACCACCAAAAACTATTAAGGGTTCGATACCTAGCCATTTAATCTTATTCCACCTAAACAGATTGACAAAACAAACTTTAACATCCCGATTTATCAGAATTCCTGTGCTAGAGATGCAAACAAAGCTGCTATTTTTTTAAGGGAAAATCTACTGGATCTTGTGCAAAAACCACATCTGTTCTAGTGCAATAATTACATTTATTCTAGTTCAATAATTCAATTTATTATAGTGCAATAATGATATTTATTCCAGTGCAATAATCAGATTTAATCCAGTGCAATAAATACATTTAATCTAGTGTGATAATTACATTTATTCTACTTCAGTAATTACAATTCATCTAGTGCAATAAATACTCCAACTCTCATGAAAAATTGCATTCTATTTATTTAACTTATTGTAAAACCTATGTTGTGTCTTCTTGTGTCTTTTATTGCACCAATCAGGAGTATCGCTCCTCGTTTCGTTGTCTTCTGTTCAACAGCAATAAAGGCCCTATACATTCTAAATTGGTCATTTAAAAATAGTAAATAGTGCTGTGGATGTTACGTGACATTTGCCTTGTTTGCTTTGGTATTTTAGTGACTGTTTTTGTGTATACTAAACCAGTGTAGGAGTAAAAATCCTGGTGCCATGACAACACCGGTACACACCAGCAGCATGTGTAGGCTCACAGTCAGACAGGCAGACAGACGGAGGGTCCTGCGAGCCTGGGAGGGCCAGATGTTCCCATACAGACACAGAGGTGAGATGTTTGCCATGCTGGGCCTGTGTTTGCCTGGCTCTCCACAGAGTCACCAGCTGGCTGCCCAGTGCCCCGCGCCAGTGTCTGCTGGGGGAAGAACTGGGGGCAGTGAGGCTCTCACATATACACAGGAGATGAAGGAGAGACCACAAATGTCTTGTGTGTCTCCACACAACCCTGTCTGGTGGAAAAAAGATCTCTTTTATTCCTCGGCTGGTCTGTAGGTGCGAGGGGGACTCGTTTGGTCTCGCTAGAGGCCAGACTGAATGTCAGAGCTGCCACGGAGGCGGCTGACCTTACCAACCTTGCACAGACACAGGATGGAGACAGATCAACTTTTATCGAACACGTACACAGCAGGGTTTGGAAGTCGGCATGTAGGCATTTGGTTTTGACTCGTGTGGCTACAGCAGAATATTTTCAGTTCTGTACATCACACCAGACTGCATCTCAGTCATCCACTCTTTGAGATTTACCCAATGAGCCTCCGTCAAATCATAAAGAAAGCTTTATCTTTGGCCTGCTTTAAAAATATGTAATCTAACAATATCATATAAAACTATATAAAATAAAACAAGGTTAAAGGGCAAGTTTGTCATTTTTCAACCTGGCTCCTATTTTTCGATGTTTTTGAATCTGAGTGACTAAAGGGAGGAACAGTTCTTGAAATTGGTCCAGTATTGGGTGAGAGCACTGCAGGTGGCAGCCATGATACAGGCTGCGACGGTACAAGTCAGGCATGTTCATACTGTCAATGTATGCCCACTAAACGTGCTTGTTTATTTGCCACTGACAGGCTCAGACTGTTATTCTAAGTGTCTAACAGCATTATGGAAAGGATCCCGACAGAGATAAACCTTTTTGTTGGAGAGAAGGATCCATTTTGTTTAACCATAAATAGCCCTGAAATTGCTATTGGCAAAACCACCAGATGTCATTTCAATGAACAGTTATTTTAGAGTGTAGTCAGCATATTTTCACATCAAAGTGGGTGAATTAAGGTTTTATTTCAACCAAACCAGAGTTGGCGATTGCTGCAATAGTGGAAAGATGAATTAAGATGTTTTTTGTTTTACTTTGTTTCTGGTGACTTTTAATTGAGTTTCTTTACAAGGATAAAATTACTGTTTCTTTAAATGGAGTATGGTGGGTTTAGCAATGGCGGTTTCAGGGCTGTTCCTGGTTTTCAAAAAAGGATCTTATTCTCTAACAGAAAGGTTTATCTCTGGTCCATGTGTTATCAGACACTCAGAACAACAATCTGAGCCTGTCAGTGGCAAAAGCAAACACTTTAAGTGGACTTAAATTCACGTTGTGAAAAACTGTTGTTCCTATTAGTCACTTAGACACAAAAGCATTGGGAGATAGGGTCCTGAACTTACCCTTTAAGACGAAGCTCTGGTTTTCTAAAATTCATCGTTTATGAGTGACTGAGTGTCAGAAAGCATAAAAATTGATGTCAATTCCACAGATGTAGACTTTCATTATGTCAAAAGTCACAGTTAAGACGTTAAGGTGTTTAAGCCAACAGTAAGTGAGCAATGTGTCAGCAATAAAACCGAAGACTTAAGGTAAACAAGATGATGTTTTTAATGTAGAATATTTAAAGGTTGAGTGAGTCCCTCTGCAGAGTTGGACCAGGCATAAGTCTAATAAGGTTTTTTTTCTTTATGTGCGTGTGAGTCAGTATATATGCAACTCATATGGGAGAGAGAGGCCAGTTAGTATAATGGCAAAGTGGATAAATCTCTCACAGCAGGCCTGTGTAACACTGGAAGCTGTTTTTGTGCGTTAAGCCCTTTTAGGATGATTTGTGAGAGTCAGCGCTCGCACGGTTCTGCCGAGCAGAGCTGCTCTGACCCCGCTCTTAAATCAGCCTCGCAAACAGGCCAGGGCTGGTTAATGCTTGGTCAATAATATGGGTCTGGGTGGGACAAACACACAGAGGCTTAACTTTTTTCTCTGTTAAACACAGCGTACATGTCAATAAGAAGACACTGGAGATAGTAGAGGAGGTCATTATTCCTGCAGGGAGAATCATTGGTGTGTATGTAGGTTTGCCTGTGTAATTTCCTATGCATGTACTGTATATATATGTGTGAGAGAGTGAGATGGGAGAACAGCTGCATTGATTTGGTTTTGTTTGCTGAGTACTCGGAGCAGAAATGTAAGCCGTGGGAACACCTGGAGAGAGGGGAAAATGGGAGAAGAGGAGGTAGTGGTGTCAGCTCTGCTATTGGCTCTGAACCAAGCATACATGTGCACACACACACACACACACACACACACACACACGTCTGATGTGTGAGGGCAGCCTGGGATCCCAATCAGCAGCACTTAACAAAGCTTTCCTCTTTCTCCCTTTAATCGCAGGCTCAATTTGTCACTGGGGTGTCCAATTTCTGATAAGCGCTTTGACTGAGAGAGGCGAGGTGGGTGTGGGGAAGAACACAAAATGGATGCACCTGCTAACAAATGAAATCAAACCACTCCATCTTCATTTCCCCTTTTTTCCGCCAGCTGGAACAATGCTGCGGCGCTTTAGCTCTCAGCACATTGAGTTATTTCCCGCTAACCAGGGAAAAGGTCTGGCCGACTTACAGTCAAATAGTTAGGACGTGCTCAGAAGTCTGCTTTTAAACCTCTGATGGGCAACTGGGCTCATTTCTATTTCGGACCTGAGAGGAATTTAATGTAGAGGGCTAATTGCATAATTTCCTCTTAGCCAAAGTGTATTTTCAGAACATTTATTTTGTACGAGATGGGTGACATTAATCTGTCAACAGCTGCGAATATTTTTGACTGGTTACTCATGTCGGTCTATAGCAGTGATACTCAAGTTACGGAAAGGGTGCCAGATGGCCCACCGACCATTTTCTAATTCACGATAAAAAAAAATTATTGCACACTGGGAATTTTTGTTGTTCTTTAAATAACAGACAATTAATTTATTATATATATTGGTATTATTATGGATTGTTTGTTTACTAACTGGCACCTTGCCTCCTGTCGTTTTGCAACAGTGCTCCCGGGCAAAGCTAGTTTAGAATATAGGACTATAGGTTAGTTTTGCTACTCTTCAGATGACTGCACTATGCACCACCTGGGTCTGGTGGGAGCTCTGATCTCCACCCAGTGGCTCAATTTTGAGCCATAAAGCCCCTTCAGCATTGTTAGCTATGTTCTGTTAGCACTGTTAGCAGTGTGCCAACATAGTTAACAATTAGTTTGATTAGTTAATGGGGTTTTGCAGCACAAAATTAAGCTGCTAGATTGGGGGACATTGTATGGTGGGCACTATGTTTTGGCAGCGATGCATTCCTGCCACCATGGGTCGGGACGGCGTCACCAGCAGTAATTGCAAATGAGCAGTTCTGTTAGCAAGCTCCCACCTGTCCTGGGTGGTACCCAGTGCAGAGCGCCAAGGCTAATGTTAGCCAACCAGTTGAGACTGGAGAGTGGGCAGTGGACACTATGTTAACACGGCTAGCTGGATTTCTGCCTGCAAAGTCAAGAGAAAATAAAACAAGGCACGACTTTCACATCACAAAAAAGAAAAAAAAAACATTCACCACCTCTAAATGAACAGCACTTTCAAATGCAGCGCTAAGGGCCAACTCATAGTTTCTGTGTCTGCAAGGGTCTGCTTTGGTCTGTGTGACGTGAATGTTCAAACAAGGAAAGTAACCTTGGGTGTTTTGAAAGGCACTTTTTCATAAATTAAGGGTATGTCATCATCCACCCATGTCTAGGAGGGTCCGCACGGTCCCATATACAGACGTCCATATGCAGCCCATTTTTTGTGACCGTGCATAGCAAGCGTGCCGACTGCGCATGTTCCAATCTCTTGCTCCACTCTGTAGTGTGCGGTCATGCCAGCTGCAGCCGCTGTACCCCAGTGAAGTTAGTTTTAAGGTAGATATTTGACACACATGCACTCCTGACCCAGAGGTTTCTTCTTAGTTTCACCTCCATCCAACGTTGGCACTAGGAGGATGGTAAGCTCACCTCCCAGCCCTCCTGTTTACTGCTGGGGGCGGATGCAGACCCTTGATTGTACCATGAATGGGACTGCTTGACCGGAGCTGTCTGCAAACGTTTAATGCGAAGAGTATATCCAAGCCTTGAAGCTCACCGAGTCAATGGTGCGCCGCACTAAAAGGAAAGGCCTCTTGTATTTCACTTCATTTTGCTTTTTTCCCTTAAAAATTAACCAGTTAGTTGCTGGTTAATGGGTTTCTGCCTATTGAAAGCAGAATTAATCAAAACTGACATTCCTGGTTCAGGAACAAAATTGCTGTCAGGATTACAAGGCTATTTTCATTTTTGTCTACTTCATATTAGATACATATTTCTTTGTCAGCTGAAAATCTGCAGTGGATCAGTTCAACAAAGGCTCATCTGTTTGTTTAGGTTTCTTCATCCTGTCTGTCTGCGATTTATAACTGAGCGCAACTTGAAAAACCAGCTGCCTGGAGTTTCTTTCACACACACACAAACAGATAGTAGATTAACTAGTATCTGTATATCTGTGTTGTTCTAGCCATGCCATCCTAGTCCTGTACCAAACCCCTCAGTCTGGCATCTGACACGGCAGCGTGTGACTCAGCACATTGTTGTCTGGTGTGATATGGGAATATGTGAAGATAACACAACGATGCAGTGGCACCACAGAGGACATGAAAGGGAGCAGTGTGTTGCTCTCATATGTATGAGCGACGTCTTTGAGTTGTGTGATCTGATGGTTACCAGAAGGCTGAAGTTTCTCCAGAGGATGAAAAAAAAGTCTCTTCTGTGGTGTTTACTTGCATTCCTGCACTTCTCAGTGTTTCTGTTGTCACCAGGCATATCCAGTACACAAAGCTAGTGCAGCGTGCCTTGAACGACGGCAATGTTTGTTCCTTTGGTCCATCAGTCAGTCCACCGTTTTGGTCAAGTATCTCAACGGCTATTGACCAAACGTTAATGGTCCAAGCTGGATTAGCAACATTTTGTAAAGATATTGATTAATGGTATCCATCTGATGTGTCCTAATGACTTTGATGATTCCCAGACTTTTCCATTAGTGCCATCCCAAGCTTCAAATTTGTGGTTTAAAGTGAAATATCTCTACAACAGTTGGATGGATTGCCATGAACGTGGATACAGAAATTTTCGTTTTGTTTCTCTTCAGGATCAACTTAAATAAATAAATAACGTTACAATGTCGGATGTTTATAAATGGTAGATTCTGCTGCTGTTCTCCGTTACAATAATTTCCTGAATGCAGTGACAGCACAGAGACGCCAAGAGTGCAGATGCAGAAGACTCAGAAACACTTCTTTGGGAGGGGGAAGAAATGTCATTTACTGTTTGTAAACGATTACCAGTGAAAGTAAAAGTAAAGTTAAGCCAACCCAACCTCTCGTTTTGTGTTTCTGCCTCACTATATTTGCATTTTTCGATGCTGTGACTCTAGTAGGCTTGCCGTTCACAGTCTGGCACCTGGTCTTAACCTTTTAAAAAAATCTCCAGCCTCACCTGAGCACCGTGGGAGTACAAGGCCATAAACGCCCCGAACACAGCAAATAAGGAAATGCAGATAGAGAGCAGAGTCTCTGCATAAAAATACATAAGTGATGATTGAGAGGGCTTATTTGTGTAAGAGTCTATACATTGTTGTCCTGCATAGCACACCTTTAAAGAGACAGGTGCTAAAATGAAGCATTTCAGACAGAGGAGAAATACAGGTGTTCCAGCACAGACGATATGAGGAAAATAAAGTGGTTTTTGAAGATTA
Organism: Epinephelus awoara; assembly: GCA_035609425.1. NCBI lineage: Eukaryota > Metazoa > Chordata > Actinopteri > Perciformes > Serranidae > Epinephelus > Epinephelus awoara. The sequence goes on along the minus strand of CM069304.1, from coordinate 21,544,985 downwards.
AAGCATGTAAATATGTTCTAGGAAAATTTTAATTTGCCAGATCCTTTGGTTCATGTTCAAATAACCTGCAAAAGTAATCACATTCCCATCAACCTCAGCTGTACTTTGTGTTTTGTTTTGCCATTTAGCAAATGCTAGCATGCTACCATACTAGGGTAATGAACATGGTGAACCTGTTAAAGATCGGCATGTTAGCACTGACATTGTGAGCATATTAGCTTTCTGATGTTAGCATTTAGTTGAGCCACTGCCTCACTATGGCATGGCTGCAAACTCTCAGTTCTGTCAACATTTGCTTCCAAGTCCCAGCTACCCCATCAAAGTGTTTTAAGTAAGTGCTGTTCAGCCTCTAAACGTCATCATGGATGGTTTTAGACTCTGATTAATTCGACTCATTTCATGTGTTAATCATTAATTAGTGTGAGATGTATTAAGAGTGCGAGTAAATCAAATCTAAGCTCGGAGCTGCTTCATGAGATCAGTTCGCTTTCCTTTTCTTTTATTATATGTCATCTTTTTTTTTTTCTTTTCCTCATGTGGTTTAAGACTGTCATGTCTGAGAGCAGGCCAGCTTATTCCTCACTGAGGCATGCCCAGCTTCTGGCTGCACTCTGGATGGATTTGCAGCAGATAAATAAATAACTAGGCTGGCACCCCTCACTTTGGATCCCCTCTGTTTTGGCAGGCTGTCCACACTGCATTTTCTATCAGGTGTAAACATGTCTGTCAAACGGCACAGCCAGGGGCCGCGGCATTTTGGCATTCATGACGCCACGCATGCGGCGCTGCCAGCACTTTCTGTCTGCCCGCCTGACCTTGGCCGGACTTGACATGACTGAGCACACTTAGCTCTACCTTCCACATTTGTAGGGCTCTTTGGAAAGGCAAGTGGGCTTAAGTGGCTGTTAGTGAAACTGACCCCAAGTTGAAGAATGGACCTTGGCTGGCTGTCCCTGCAGCGCTGACGTGGTGGACGGGTAATGGCCATGACATAGCTCCGGCATAGATAGCCAGGCCAGGCCAGGACACTCATATCTCCTCATCCTCTCATTGCACCACCATTACTGTCATCTTGTCCACAGTGAGGAGCAGTGGACATCACCCAAGCGGCAAGCTCCAAACTGCTGATGTAAAGACAAGAGTGGAGGAATGAGGTCACTCTGATAAGAGGAGGCCTCATGCTTTGGCGTCTCAGTTTCATGGTACACAGCTCCTCTAAGAGCCCGTGTTCCTATCGTGAAACCAACTCTCCGTATCTGACACATATGCAAAGATTCTGCCGATCCAGCTGTGGACTGTGCATTATTCCAGGGGCATGCTGTCTCTCTCCGCTCCACATCCACCATCTCACCTCAGGGAACTGTCACTTTTTCATCAGTTAGTTACCGAGCTTTCATACAGCCTCCCAGTTGTTTCACAGACCCCTCCCCTCCCTCTAAAGAAGAGTAGTTTCAAGTAGCTGTCTTCCTCTCTCCCACACTACTGCAGCAGTTTCCTTGTTTGACAGTTTTATGCCTGACACTCCCGCAACTTGGAAACCACTATTTTACAGTCTCTCAATTTGTGTGCGAGTTTGGGATGGTTGTCTTCCCCTCGCTATCACGACCGTCTCTCACCCTTTCTCTTTTGGTGCGAGATAACAGTCCGCGTTGATGAGGGGTCTCTGCTGGCTGAAAAAGCGTCCCGTCCCAAATGCCTCGGGATGTGCTGGAGTCATCAGGATCCATTGTGTGAGACCGTAAACCAGCCTGTCGTAGCCTAACATGCCCGTGGCCCTCTGCGAACAAAATAAATCCTTTTCTACCTCTGTTGTTTATAAAGCCTGATGGGCTAATGAAGGCCATACACACTGATGTGTCATTTCTTCCTAACGTTCTCAAGAGCCAAGGCTTTCTTTCCTCTTTCTTTTGACAGAACACTCTGGCTTGGTATTCAAGGGTAAAAAGCTATTCTTTATTTCCCGCTCCTTCTCTTTCTTTACCTCCTATTCAGAGACTCGGCTCGCAAAGAAAAGTAATTTCACTCTCTCTGTCCCTGAGAGAATCAACACAGTGAAGTTGCATTGAATTTCTACTGCAACATTTTTTTTTCTTGGCTCTATTTCAGACCTATAACCTGGGGGTAAACATGCAATTAGAATAACAGCAGCCTGCTCTTTCCTCCACTCTCCTCTCCTTCAGCCGTTAGCACAAGCAATGTACAACATGGTGACTTGGTTCTCCTAATTGCTTTAGCTTTTAATTGGTATAGAAAAGCTGTTAATATTCAACCAGCAACCAAACATATTTTCTCACCTGTTTTTTATAGTATTGTTTTTCTCCACTAATATCACTGAACGCATCTCCTAATGAGCTTATTTTTGGTGCACAATCCTCGTGTTCCTTGCTGCTGGTGGATATAGTAATAGATGATTTCCAATGCAATTAGCCTGATGCAATTCCCAAATTTCTAACAAATGCAGATCGTAGTTGATGAGGAGGATATTGATCAAAAGATTCAGTATAAATGCAGTCAGCTGGTCTTAATTTTGTAAATGGCTTCCGTCTATCCTCTTCCTTCCTCTCTTCTTCGCATTTTTTTTTAACTTTCAGATGGCTTTCTTTTTCTCCTTCCCCACCGAGGAATGAAAAGAAAATATAGGTCAGCTTTTATGGGAGCAATTTGACACATGACACAAGCCATGCGCATCACTTGCTCAAGTCCTGCTTTGTCTGCTCGCCTTTATTTGTCTATAATGAAAGCCACACAGTTATTTGCACACTTTTATAACGGTTCTATAAGTAGCTGGTGGAGACTTGCCGAGTCACGGGGGCCCCCCTAATACTCTGAGAACCCCGTGGTGTCTGTCTGCATGGGGCTGATAGTGTGAGACGCCTGGCTAAACTCCACCAAGCCAATCCCCGCTCCACAGGCCGGCCCAGCTGGCTCAGCTCGGCCTTCACAGATGCAACTCTGTTTCCACTCAGGACAGGAGGGGCTGTGTCTCTATGTCACAAAGGCTACTAAGCCATCGGGGTAGACACCTATTTGCCTGGATGTGTGGATGGCTGGAGAGATGAGCCCGAGTACAGACCAGGCTAAACACCTCAATGGTTGTCAAAAGGGCGATTCAGCAGAAGCCACCAGCTGAGTTGAGTCATGTGTTGATTACGTCCTGCAGAGAGGCAACTTTAGCAAGCTCAGTCCATGCTTGGACTTGCAGCTCAGTGGCTAAAAGAAAGTATTGGCCATGTGTGTTTCTGCAAACCACGGCTACTTTACATTTGAATGTTTTATGCGCATTGTATTAATATTTGTGAAGTGATGTAATATTTAAGTTGACTTTGTAATTGGGAGGTGGAGGGGATGTCTGGATGACAAGCTGCAGACCACTGTTACAGACCAACAAACAACATCAGTCATTGCTGTGTCTCCAGCAGCTTTTTAGCCCCAAATGTGGGTGTTTTTTTGGGACCCATGGCTGTGTTTCCAGTAGGGCTGCCACGACTATTAAAATAATCGGTGACTATTTTAGTAGTCGACTAATCGGTTTGAGTCATTTTTCAGAGAAAAGTACTATAAAAGTACCCCAAAATACTCTTACTGCAGCTTCCCTTGTTCAGATATTGGCAGCTTTACACACTGTCCCGTGACAGTGAACTAAAACCCTTTTGGCATGAGTATGAAACAAGACATTAGATGACGTAATTTTGGGGTTTGGGCGAGACAGACCAACATTTTTCAACATTGTAACACATTTTTCAATGAAATGATTAGTCGACTAATCGAAGAAATAATCGACAGATTAGTCGACAATGAAAATAATCGTTAGTGACAGCCCTAGTTTCCAGCAGCTCTTTATCCCCAAGTGTGGGTGTTTTTTGGGACCCATGGCTGTGTTTCCTGCTGCTTTTCAGCCCCAAATGTGGGCGTTTTTTTAGGGACCCATGGCTGTGTTTCCTGCTGCTTTTCAGCCCCAAATGTGGGCGTTTTTTGGGACCCATGGCTGTGTTTCCTGCTGCTTTTCAGCCCCAAATGTGGGCGTTTTTTTAGGGACCCATGGCTGTGTTTCTTGCTGCTTTTCAGCTCCTACATGTGGGTGTGTTTTAGAGACCTATGGCTGTGTTTCCTGCTGCTTTTTAGCTCCTAAATGTGGGTGGTTTTTAGGGACCCATGGCTGTGTTTCCTGCAGCTTTTCAGCTCCTAAATGTGGGTGGTTTTTTGGGACCCATGGCTGTGTTTCCTGCTGCTTTTCAGCCCCAAATGTGGGTGTTTTTTGGGACCCATGGCTGTGTTTCCTGCTGCTTTTCAGCCCCAAATGTGGGCGTTTTTTGGGACCCATGGCTGTGTTTCCTGCTGCTTTTTAGCTCCTAAATGTGGGTGGTTTTTTGGGACCCATGGCTGTGTTTCCTGCTGCTTTTCAGCCCCAAATGTGGGCGTTTTTTGGGACCCATGGCTGTGTTTCCTGCTGCTTTTCAGCCCCAAATGTGGGCGTTTTTTTAGGGACCCATGGCTGTGTTTCTTGCTGCTTTTCAGCTCCTACATGTGGGTGTGTTTTAGAGACCTATGGCTGTGTTTCCTGCTCCTTTTCAGCCCCAAACGTGGGTGTTTTTTGGGACCCATGGCTGTGTTTCTGCTGCTTTTCAGCCCCTAAATGAGGTTGTTTTTAGAGACCCATGGCTGTGTTTCCTGCTGCTTTTTAGCTCCTAAATGTGGGTGGTTTTTAGGGACCCATGGCTGTGTTTCCTGCAGCTTTTCAGCTCCCAAATGGTGTTTTTTAGGGACCCATGGCTGTGTTCCCTGCTGCTGGTAAACTGGGTATTTTAAGCCAAAACACAATCTCTTTCTAACCATAACCAAGTTGTTTTTGTGCCTAAACCTAATCCGTATATGCTATATAATAATGTGCAAATGTAACATACTTTTGTAATGTGGTTTGCAGAATATAACAATGCCAGCATATTTTCTGGCGATAGGGTTGGGACTTGACACTATCAGGTGAAGTCATCCTGCTTGTGATACAAATAGTCCATGTGTTGGAAAAAGCCTCTATGGGGGCGGGCGCCTTTATAGAAAGTGCCAGCGTTTGGCGTGTGATGTATATTTGAAGTCGCAGTGGCAGCGGTGCTGATAGGCGAGTCAGTAGACGTCAGGCTTCTGTCTGTTGGGTTTCATCTCTTCCTGCTCTGCTCTGTAAAGCAGATTGTCAGCTGGGGCATTACCATAGGCTGACCTTTGCCGCTGCACTCCCCACTGCACAGCTTTCTGACATTCAGGGGCGCTGTGGGGGAGGCAGGAAGGGGGCGGGTTGACGGCCCGTTGGCTGTTTTTTTGCCTGTAGTGCGTTGATGTGTGTGTTCTTATAACAAATGCACTGACAGTTAATGCTGGTGTCCCCCCTCCCTCCACACACACATCATATCAGTCTCTTGCCACCATTTGATATTTAGTTTCTCTCCACCCCGAACCTGCCTGTTGTCAAAGAGATTGCTGTTATCTTTGTGTGAAATCTTGGCACCCTGATAAATGAGAGAGAGCTGGAAATCTTGCCTGCTGCTGACATCAAGGCGCTATGTACCTAAAATCCTTCCAAGGCCGAGGGAAAAGAATAACATATCAGGCCAATTAAAGTTAATGCATGGTGACACGCTGAATCGAGGGCAGGGATTGCTGCCATATGGCGGTCCAGGCTGTAAATCAGAAAGCAGGGGAAAGGGTGGGGGGTGGGGGGTGGGGGTTGGGGGGGGTTTTGGCGCTGGGCAACAGAAAGGGTGACGCAGCATCAACAGCACAAAACATCCTCAGATCTGTCTCAAGACTGCAGCCTCGCCACCCACCAGTCTCCCTCTCTCTACCCTTTTCTCCCTGTCTCCCCCCCTGCCGCCCTGCCCCTGCAGCACCCCAAGGTGCAACGCTCTCAGGTACCTGTGTAGAACTGGCAGCTTCATTAAGGCTTGTTTTTTTCTCCTCTCGCTGGGAGGATTTAAATGAGCTGTCATCCTGACCTTTTTGAGCTCCTGCTTTTTAAAGCAAGTTCAGCCCCCCCACCATCACCACCACCCCAAACCCGCCACCCGTCTTTCCACCTTTCTCTCTCACTTTGTCACTCTTTCCTCCACTTGTCTCTTCTCCCTGCAGGGGGGAAGACACTTTTAAGCCATCACCCTGCGGCAGACAGGCATGCCAAGGTTGTTTTGTGGGTAATTGCCTCTCTCATAGACGCTGTTTGTCTGCGCACACTTGCCGCCCTCTTCTGATGCCACGCAGCAAAAGGGGGGAGGAGGGCACGGACTCTGTAGACTTAATTTGCTCCCTGACTGTTCTTCAGTGCTGATTAAGCAAGCATCTGTGGTGTTTTGAATACAGCAGTAAGCCAAATGGAGCATGGCTAACGTTTTCTCCCTCTCTATTACACAGGGTTATTGCACAAAGTGGCAGGCATTTATTGGAGCTGTAGCCCTGTTTATTCGTTTCTTTTCACCACATCCCGAGCCGGCCCCATTGTTTAACGTCCCCAAAATAAAGGCCTCTTTGAGGTGTAGAGGACTTCAGTATCGATCAGAGACTCACTAACTTGTCAGTGCCAGGCTCTCTCGAGTGTGTTCTTTTCGAGTGTACAGGAGTCATTAATTTCCTCCGCAATGGTCTGGTGGAGGCGGAGAGGTAAAGCGCAGGTAGCAGGGTCCAACTAGCTGACTAACATGCAGGGCGAAGAGGAGGAGGAGGAGGGATGGAGTCGATTTAAAGCTGCCAGCCCCTCAGGCCCAGTCTGCCCGTTTTACTTCAGCTGTTTGATGTTTAATTGAAGTTGTTATTGGCATCAAATGTCACCTTACCTGATGCTCCAGGTGTGAATCAGTTTCTAATTGAAAGGTAACGATGTCTCCCTCAGCCCTGTGCCTCCGGGGATCGGCCACAGAGTTCTATTAGTCTGGACCCAGCCTCTGTATCACCACGCACCATGTGCTGCCTTGCAGTTATGTCTGACTGCTGACCTCTCCCTCTCTCTTTCTCTCTCTGCAGTGTGAGGAGAAGTGTGTGTCCCATGTTGCATTAGTGTCTGTGTGAAATGCTGGCCTGTCTGCCAGGGCCAGGTGACCTCCCCCTCCAGCTTCTCCCCCACACGCAGATGAACACTGGACATCAGAAATGTAAGTATCTCGGGACACGGACACACACACACACACACGCTATTAACAACCACCACCATCCCACACAACAAACCAAGCTGTTACAATCCGGCTGCCCGCCCCACGTCAGATGCCAACCCTGGCCTGGTTCTCTTCTGCAGCTCTGTGTTAAAACCACAGAAAAGGAATATATTTGTGCTCCAGGATCGTAGATCTATCTTCAAGGGAAATTAGGATGAACTGCACCATTAATTTTCTGATGAACAGAAAACTGGGCCCCTTCCCTCCCTCCCTCCTTCATCGGCCCTCAAGATCTGTCTGCCACAAGAGTGCGGTCCTGTGTGCGCTTTACCGCCACATTCATGTGTTAGATTTGACCATCTCGGATACTTTGCACCATCAGGGAGAGTCAGTCACTGTCAGACTGGCAGACAGATTGCGGCTGAGTGGTTTTTGCCCTGATGATCTTGTAATGAGAGTGAATTTAAGAAGCAATCTGCTGCCCCGGTTTTTAACGGCAGACTAGTCAGAGCTGGCCCACTTAATTCAATGTGTTTGATTTTCACAACTCAACTGCCAAAAAACTTGGACTCTTTACAGTGTGAGGGGCAGCGTCTAACTGGCTCCGACCGGAGAGACTGGAGGAGATTAATATATGACAAACTGATGAATGGAAACAGTAATAAGAAGTCAGTGTTGCCTTTCTGTTTTTTGTTGGATTTTCACCAAAAACACATTTTTAACTTTTAACTTAAGAGTCAGTCCATTATTTTTTAATTTCTGACATCATTCTGTAGCTTCCCTGTAGTTTTCTGTATGTATTCTAATCCAATTATTCAAACTTAGGTGAAGGTACAGGTCCCCTGTGACTTGATGCAGATTTCTGCAAGACGATGTTGCTACATATAAACCCCCTCACCTACCTTAGGTGCCTCTTCATGACTACGCCTCGCCATATCAGCGCTTTAACCTACATCTCTGCTTTGTGCGTACATCTTGAAAAACCTGGACAACAAAAGTTGCCCATTAAAAGTGTAACTGATCATTTATCACTTTTTAGATGCATTTAAAACCATAGACTGTACAAAATAATGGAAATAGCTACTGTGACATAACCAACTGTTTTGTGGACTCCCATATGAAGCCTCAAGTCTGACATTTCGGGTCCTCTAAAGCGGACGGCGGAGGGCGCATAATCCATGTCGCAAGTGTCATTGCTATTTAGATGCAGGCACAGTTTTCACGCCCTGTGCCCTCGTCGTCTAACTAGCAAATAAACTTGCGCTTCTCTGGGTGTGTTGGTCTAAATATGAGGAGTGGTCAGGTGCAGTCATGGTGCGTTGCTAGTTAGATGACGTAAAAAGCAAATGCGCCAGTGACAAACAAAAACCTGGTCTAAAGTCAACGGCGCAGTATTTCGCTGTTAAACAAGTTTGTAATATGCGTCTCTAGGCGGGTGCACAATGCGCGTGCACTTTGCTCAGACACACACGGAGCAGCCACACATATGCAAAAGATAATAAATAAAAATATGATTACAATGTGAAAGGTTATTATTGTGCACATTAAACTATTTATCAGAAACACGTCTTAATGGTCAGTCATTAATCAGAATGATCTAATCGCAGTAATAATGATCATCATAATTTGTAATAATGACAAATGAAATTGTGAAATTATTTGACCAATCAATCATTTTTTTGATTGAAAACTAAAGCCCACACATTGCATTTATTTTAACATGTTATACTAGGCTACATTTTATTATATTATTATATTGTTATCTGAGTGTAGAGAGGACACACATGCAAATAAGAGGCAGAACACAGCTCTAGGAAACATGTGAAAACAATTAATAAACGTGGGTGGGGGAGAAGCTTGGATGCCTGTCTGCTGTCCCCGTAGATCTGGTTCTGACGGGCCTTCACCTCCCGCACGAGGAGATCCGTCTCCTCAGCTGTAAAACGCTCACTTTTTGGTAGGTCCGCCACCAAACTAGCTCTCCACCATGCGCTCCAATCGCGCCTCTTTTAAAGGGAATGAGAGGTGACACTCTGATTGGCTTATTGAATGATACGGACATGGACACGCCCATGCGCCAGACGCCTGGCGCTTCGCGTTTTAGACCATCTAAATAGGGCCCTTCAGCTGTTGCCATCTTGGATTTTTGGAGCCAGAGGTGACCATATTTCATAGACTGTAACGACACCTCACAGACAGCCTGTCTTTTAAGCAGTGCTGCACTTAAATATTCATAACTATGGGTCTCAACATATAACTAGGTGATTTCTATAAAAATTCTAACCCAGCACAGTTGTCATGAAAGGGGAAATTGGCTATCGAGACCAAAACTTTTTTTTTTTTTTTTACCAGGCTGAAAACATTTTAACATGGGGGTCCATGGGGACTGACTGACTGACTCTGGAGCCAGCCTCAAGTGGCCGTTAAAAGAACTGCAGTTTCTGGCACTTGAGCGCTGGTGTCATTTCTCGGCCACGGAGGTTAACGCTTAATTTAACCCTACATTCACATTTTATCAAAACGGGTACATGTAGAAGTTCCATTTTGCAATGATGCTCTCATTTTGTCTTGTGTCATAAACCCAGCACACCCCTTTCCTTCACAGGGGTGCACTCAGTGTTGCCAACTGAATTTCTCACTAGATTTAGCAACTTTTCAGAGCTTCTAGTGACTTAATTGCCAAAAAGGGTCTAGCAACAAATTTAACGACTTGTTTAGACCATCAGGGAAAAAGCAAGGAATATATTAAAATATATTATATAGTAATCCATTCACATGCATGCTGCTCAGAGTAATTGCATCACAGCTCATCTGCCAGCAGTATGCGGTCTTTCCCTCTCTTCTTGCACTGTGTATATATTCATATATTATTTGAATTTATTTATTTGATAGGTACGATGCAATAGTTCCAACACAGAGCATGAAAATGATATACTGCAGAGTTTATAGCTGTTGTTAATTTTTAACTCTGATCCCTCATTTGGCTTTTTTATATTATAATTAACTTATTTATTTGTCTCTTTTTCTTTTATACATGTTTTTGAATTTGCTTTTCAATTGAATTATACTCAAGTTCAAAGAAACACACTGTTAATAAGATTATATATTTTTTCTTAAAGTCCAACAAATGTTCGACGTCTCTAAATTCAGTGAGTAATCTTGTTAAATAATTATAAGTATGATCTGATAGTCAAGCAGCCCTACTGTATTAGTGTGGGGTTTTTTGTCCTTCCTACAGCGACCTTATATATATATGTATACATATATATATATAAATATATATATATATATATATATATCCAAAAGATCAATCACTTCCCAGATATTGATTACGGCCCATCCAGCTGGTCAGCTTTATTTATGCAATCATATTAAGTCTCCTTTTCCTCCTGCCTGTTTCTCTCAGAGTAAAAACTCAGCTCTAGCTTGACCCATTTCTGCTGCAGTTTTTTTTTGGGTTGTAAAATGCTCCAGCTCATCAAGACTGTAATTTCAGAATCACAGTAATCAGCCAACCCCCAGGAGATCAGCGAGTGTGAGGGAGTCTGCTAAGTGCCAGCGTCTGTTGCCTCACTCAGGCAGTCTTGTGACATAGTGCAGCCATCAGCTTCACTGTTTCTCTGCTCTTCCTTTATGTGACACACTGAGACACATCAGAGCACGAGGCGCAAACTGGAGTTCAATTTGTTTTTCTGCCCAACGCTGTAATCCATTTTGGTGATGGAGCGTGCTTCCCACAGCACTAACGGTCCTAGAAGTGTAATTTCAATCTATTTTTTTCTCTCCTCGTCATTCTCTTATAATGCTTTTCCTTTTCATCCGCTCTTCAAAGTATCATTAACAGACACGGTGTTACATCAAAAGCACTGGAGCTGTTTTTCATTTTAGACTAAATCATTTTTTATCAAAGTGACACAGAAGAAAGGGAACTGAAAAATATCTGTACAGTCAAGCCTGCCCATTATTCAGACCCTCTAGATCACTTTTTGTCCGCAGTTTGTGTCGTCGTTGTTGTTGTTGCATTTCGAGTTCCCTGTGCGCTGCTTCACACAGCCAGAACCAGGCCTTAACCCCCAAGTTAACACTCTGCCGTCTCCCCCCTGGCTGTCCACAGGACTCCGTGTCTCTGCAGAGCCCCCTCGTTTACCCAGCATGGAGGATAATTTGACAGCTTAACTCCATGAGAGGTGTGCTTGGCTGCTTTTAGGTGAAATTCATGGACTAGTTGTCACTTGAAATCTTTATTCTGACAAGTTCCCTCAGAAAAAAAAGAGGCTCAAATGGAGAGTTTACATAATTAGCTCCAAATTGTGTTCCTATTCGTCTCTCCTTGAGCACTATCCTTTTCAGTGCACTCTGACGCTCTGTTTTCACCATGAGCTCCAGGTCTGGCCGTGCACTGCCCCCTCTCCTGCAGGTGAATCTGTGCACAGGAGAGGAGTCGTTTAAAGTTACGAGCTTGCAGGTTGCTGTCGGTGGCAAGGCCAGAGCAGCTGCTCTATTTATCACCAGGGATTGACTGTTAACAGATGATGGCTGTCTGAAGGGAAGGTTAGGTATGCAAAGAGGCAATGGTGTTTTTTACACAGAGATCCCGTAATAGGGCTGCAACAAGGACCTTTTATCACGCTTGGTTTGCTTTTTATATAGAACTAAGCAACGCCATCGTCATGCCACTCCAGTGCGTGATTTTAGATAGCATGCCAGCATTCCAGAAGCAAAGAGGTGTGACGTGCCTCACTTGCCAACAGTGTCGGCCTCTAGTGTGACACATAACATACATATCGCGCGACACGTCTAAGCAATAACACTGGCATAACATGGCAATAACAATCATTCACTGTCCGTGCTATATGGCAGCTGATCTGGTCTTCTGCGTGGAGGGTAGGAGCTCCCGGGCCTCAATGTGTCCACCAACATTTTCGGTTGCTGTTCTTCGTCTTTGAGTTAGCTACTAACTGCTACAAGCTGCTTTCTAAATCTCCCAGCAGTGGGTCGCACATACAACACGTCGACAGAATGTCATGCCAGTCCTGTTACGCTGGCTTTCCCTCTGAAAACCCAAACCAACATTGAAGAACTAGTGGTGACCAAGGCTGACCGTTGAATTGCCTCATGTTGCCTGTGTCTCTCCACCAAACTCGGCCAGATAGCATGTACGCTCTGCGTCTGCATGAGAGGAAATAACCATAGAAATCTCCATAGAAGCCGGCAGTGGTAGTCTGAATTCATCGTTCAAAAACGAAAACCAGAAGAACAACATGACAGATTCAAGATGCTATTTAGCCAGTTAGCACATTAGCAACACAGCCCAATGTTGAAAGAACAAATGATATTTACCGTTCACCGGCGAACAATAACACAAACAAATGCAAAGTGTTTCTGCTAAAGAGCTGAATGGCTAGAAAATGATTTAATCTAATATAACAAGTTTGTTTCGATCTCACTTCTTCTTGACTTTAGTTGTTTGTTTGCTTTCCTTCTCGTGTGCTGAATTGAACTGCCAATCAGAGAGATTTCTCTCACCGATGTACTCAGCCAGGTCCAATGCCGACAAGGGCGGATTAGTGCCAACGATGCACACCACACCGCAAAAACTAGAGCAACGGACGCTCACCAACAGCCTGACATTGACATACAGCCAACAGTGTGTCAGGGCCCTCACACAGACGTCAGTATGGTGCCGTTACTACCTCCATTGCCATCCTAAAGGTGACCCTCCATTCTGTGATCATATCTTTTATACAGAATGTCAAGGCGGAGTAATGCCACAATATTCCTGACTTGAACAGGCTGTGGAAAAGGGGCTAAAGGGTCAAAAAGAAAACAGCTCATACTCCAGACAGGATGACTCAAGCACCACAAAGTGGTCGTTAGTCCTCAGTTCTTACAGGCAGAGCAAACAGCAAGTACAGCTGGGCCACTTGGCTGATTTTCACATCCCAATTCCTACTGAGATCAAAAGCAACCATCTTCTTCTCCTGATAATATTTTTCATTTTTTCAAAGGTCTTGCGGTCTTGATCTATCAGCATGGGAGGCTCTGCTCAAATATCTTTAAAAATGTAAGGAGGTGGCCTCGTGTGGGAAACCAAACTCACATGTCTAATTTGATGCCGAAGCTTCAGACCTAATTTCCTGCTCTTGTGTGAAAATTGCAATTTGCAGCAGCATGAGCCCCTGCCCCCTGCTGCGTAAACCTTGTTCAATAAAAACAGTAGTTTGAATAAAAGAAACCCTAATTAGTGCCTGCTGACTGTGCACTTGTGTTCCAGCAAGCTAGCTAGCAGCGGGGTAATTAACGCATGGCCAGACTGGTCTCTCTCCCCTGTTTCCTCCTTGGGAACGTGCTTAGTTGGAGATCTGAGAGATGATATGCTCGCAGCCACCAGCAGCCGCCTACAAACTTCACTCATATCCTCATTAACCCTCCCCTGATACTTTAAGCTGTTCAGCTAATCCAGGTTTCAGGTTAAGGTTGAAATGCTAATAAGCTACACTTGCTTGCTGGAACACATAATCAACAGCTGCCAGAACCCTTAAAAGGTCGTAAACAGCGAGAGGTCGATTTTATCCACTGTTTGGAGAGACTACTCTAAACAGCAATTTACAGATTTCACTACACATTTATTTTACAGCAGTTCTGTTAAACCCTTCGTTCTGATTTGCCTTTTTTTTTATCTCAAAATGCCTGCCTAAGCTTTGTTAACAATGTATAATCCCTTTTCCAATTTAATGGATTGGTCAGTTTCCAGACATTGACATTGCTTTCTTTGCTACTTGCCTGAGTCTTACAACTTAAGTATAAAACTCATTACACAAGTGCCCATGGCAAAGAAGTAGCACTGTACACAGTTACATGCTTGCTGCAGATTTCCTTCCTATATGTCTCAGTCTGACAGCGAGTAAAAGTTGCAGTTCCAACACTGTTTATTGTAAAACTATACACACATTTATATTTATTTATCATACATTTCTAGTATTATATTAAATACTTTAATCTCATTATTTAGGAAGTCCTCAGTTGTGGATTTTTTTGCTGGTCCATAATATTGAAGGGATAGTTAGGATTCTTTTAAGGGGGTTTGTATGAGCTACAAATACATGGTCAGTGTAGAACCTACAGTAGATGTCAGTATGCACGCCCCCAGTTTGGAGAAGCAGACGGGAGTACTGCTGTGAACAGGGGCAGCAGCAACAGTAATTTTTGCCACTTAAAAAAAATTAATAGCACTTTAAGTGTATGCTATATTTAAAACAATTTCACTGCTTTACCTTGCTGTCAGACAGCCTTTTCGTACGGGGGACTTAAACTGTTATCTATGCTCTCTTCAAAGCCACCAGACTCCTTTGTCAAAAACAGTAATTTTACATTGCAGAACACGGGAGCTGCTGGTCTACCGCTGCCTCCATCAGTTTGTTTGTGTTGGGTGACTTTGGTGAATCTGACCTAAACTGCTGCTGCCCCCCTCCACAGCAGTATATCACTTAGCTAATTTTCACTTTCTTTTACCCCAATTAGAAACTTATACAGAAACCAAAAGTTGTCTCTCTTGAAGCTCTTTAAGTGTGACTGTTTTTATCAACCGGTATTACATGCTTGTATTAATTATCCCTACTTCATCGTTCCATGCTGGCTCAGTGTGAACCCTTATATCCCCATGCAGCTCGTCTGCACTCTGCACCCCTCTGAAATCTTCAAGATGATGTTACACTTAAAATTACTGTGGTCGTCAGCATTCATTCACGTTGTCTACAATCCAGGCTTCATCCAAAAGATCTTATTCCCCTGAAATGATGAAGATGTTTTATTCATTGCAACAGCTGATGGTACTCTTTCCCATCTACTAACAGCCTGTTCTACAGCTTCACTGACATCAGGTTTTGACAACAGCTGCAGACCAGAATTTCACAAGCTCTAGATTTATCTTGAATACTGATCGCAAACAAGTTTCATTCATCAAAGGAATGACAATTTTTGGTAATTTTCAGGTTTGTAGTTGTATTTAGGTTTTTTACTAGAACAAGTTTACATGCTTTAATGTTTAAAACGCACTATTTTCCTCATACTGACTGTGCTGGAACACCTGTATTCACCCTTTTATCTAAAATGCTCCTTTTTAGCACCTGTCTCTCTCCCGTCCCAAAAACCCCAGTCTGCTCTGATTGGTCAGCATTTCAAGGAGAGTGCCCGCTGTCTGGTAATTACCAGCTTTCGACCAGGAAAATCAGTTGAAGTCAGACATGTTTGAATCTCTCCGATCATTATGTCTGGTGAAAATAATTCCCTCTGAAACACTGTGTCCTAACTGGCCATGAGCAACGCAGCGTTACCATTTATCGCTGAACTTCAATCACTGTCAACTTTCTTGACAAGGAACGGCTGTTTTTTTTAAGTTTAAATAAACGGTTATCGACACGATACCTTCAAACAAAAACCTATCTAAGGCAGCAGCTGCCTTGAGGTACATCACCAGGGAGATTTAAGTTTCTGGTAAATACTAATCGCTAACCATCTTTTAAGTGGTTATATCTGCAGTATGATCTTGAGTGCACAACTGATAAGTATGTGGTTTTGTTTTTACATAATGGAACAGTACTGTCCTTCTTTTTAGCTTGATAAACACAGACAATATTTGACTGTAATTTCTCCCATTTGTCAGGTACATTGAAATCTTTTAGGACAGGTGGACCAAATTTGGCACCATTTTTTTTTTTCTCTAAAGAAAAACCTGGTTACCAGATCTTCCACATCTGTGCTCTCTGTGTCTTTGCACAGTCATTGCAGCTGGAGAATGCCTCTTTTTAATGGTCACACCCACAATATGCATTTACTTAAACACAATTATTACACAAGTCATTGGAAAATAACAAAAGAAAAAATATCAGTCTCTAGATTAAAGGTTCACGTAGACCCCAATTTCTTTCGGTCACTTCAATCACTGAGGTGAACTTCCTGTGTACAGCACCTAACATCCAGAGCTAGCTGATAGTTCTGTTCGTACCACTGTGGAACTAGAAAATGTTTCGTCCTACCGTGCTGTAGAATTTGTTGGTGTGTGTGGAGACACAGTCCACATAGTCTGGAGTCTCACTCTTCAGCACTCCGTTGGGCTGTAGCTCACCATCAAACATCCAACAGTATCCAGGCTCAAACTCCAGGTGGGTCCAAAAAACCTGACCTACAGTGGGTAAGGTCAGAACTCACATTCAAGTTTATAATCTGGAAAAGTGGACCATAATGTGAAAGCTGGAGCATATCTTGTCAAATTATCTCACTTTATAATGTATTATCTAAAGGGTAGAAATGACAAATCCTCTCCTTATACTCTACATTAAAGAGCATACATTAGCTAAAGAGCAGAAATTATAAGTATTGAAACATTTGTAATATTGTAAATTAGCAGTAAGAATACAGCAGTCAAGTTTCAGGGAACTAAGGTTACCAGAATAATTTAATCCAAAATGGAAAAGGCTACCAAAATATCCCTTCTTTGCATGACAAGTGTCATAGTGAAACCAAACCAACAGCAAGAAATAAATGGTGCCTCCTGCCTTGCACCCTATTATGGCAAACTACAGTCACACGCAGAAAACATTATTGCCATTTAGCAGTGGTACAGGGCAGTGTACTGAATGCACAGATTAAGGTGCTTAAAACATTACAAGTAAACACTCAGCGTGCAACAGTTATGTAAGGATTAAATGCATCAGCTAAACATGTAAATGATATTGCACAAAATCATGCTTCCTCTTTAAAATGGCATAGCTTACACTTTTAGCATATGCGAATGGCATTTGTCTATGTGTTTGTTAGCATTACAGCTAGCGCCACTTTGTTAACATTAGCAACTAGTGCTTCTCTGTTATTATTAATTAGCGTTTCTCTGTTAGTATTAGCAGCTACTGCTTATCTGTTAGCATTGCGACTAGCGCCAATCTGTTAGCATTAGCGGCTAGTGCCTATCTGTTAGCATTAGCGGCTAGTGCCTATCTGTTAGCATTAGTTATTAGTCAAAATATATCTCACCAATGTGGATATTCCTTGATAACCAGTGACGATAGGATCCTCTGGTCCCACTCACAGAGAGTATGTATGTTTAAAGAACTATCAGAACTGCTTTAGCTGACTTTTAATCAACGTTTGTAGCTTTTTTAAAAACCAAGTTCAACGTTGTCAGTCTTGGCCCCTTTTCTTGCTGCGACTCAGAGATGAAGTTAAACCCTTTGAGCATTTTTATTTTTATTTATTTATATTTGCCAGCTTACCAGGAAGGAATTTATACTGTGTTAGCCTTTCAGTTTCACCATATTAAAATATTTAAAGCCATCTGTATTTCAATATTTTTAAAGAAAAATAACTGATTTAGTTTTTTAGATTGTATTACACGTTTTTTTTCTCAGTGTGCATTATATCTTTCTCCTTATCTTTGTAATACTGACAGGTTATTTTCTATGTAACACCTATTCCTATAGAGTAGCCCAGGAATGAGGCTTAAAACTCAGAAATGAGGAACATTATACCACTTGTGGTTCCCTGGAATAAGGTCTGTGGTCAACATAAGCTCTAGAGACTTTCACATTTTGTTCTACGACATAAAATATGTCAGTAAACACCCCACTTGTGAACTTTGAAGCCTTTGTGTGTCCTAAAAACAGCGATTGCTAACAAGCAGTTAAATGAAATTACAGAATGTCATCACACCGAGCTACGCCAAACACAGCTTTACAGTCTTGTTATGGTGGTGACGTTAGGTCATGTGACCATAGGGTAGTTCGTTTATAGCGCAACGTAAGCTTTTTACCCCTGGCAATTGCATTTAGGCTTAAAAAAATCATGAAAGTGGTCATTTGTGAATTTTTTTTGTGCTGAACAAATTATGTCATAAACTTTTGTTTGCGATAGAGCTTATTTTCTACAGTAATCCAAAATCCAATTGAAAAATCCCACAGGCTTTTTTAACAAGAGAACCAGTGCAATGCTAGCATCAACGCTAAAATCAGGGAGAAATTAACAACATGGGCAACCCAGATTACCTGTTTCCTTGATGCTAGCATGTAGCTACTACATGTAGCACTGTATGTATGTAAGTGTCCCTGGAGCAGATGACCATATAAAGAAATCCTTAATGACAGCGTCAGCTTGTCTCGTTGAAAACAGAGTATACAGACCGGTCTGAAGCCTGAGGGCGTTGCTCACTTTTAGATAAATTTACATCATTATTTTAAAAAAATTTGGCCACATTTAATATGAACATCTGACACTGCAACATTACATAAGTGCAACAGAAAATAATAAAGCATAATAGGTCCTTTTTAAAATGTCATGTATTGTATACTAAATGTAACCTGATTTTTAGTCTGTTTTTCTGTCACTATATGAATCATTTCCAACAAGGTCATTAATCATAACGTGTGTTTGACAGGTGAAGTCCATCCACAGCATGTCTGTGAGCTAGTGTTAATTTATCTGTGTTTGCTTACCCTGGCATTTATTCAGCGACAGACATTAGGCCTCAGTGATGGCGGGTGTCGAGCTCCAGCTCCTTGGCCCAGACCCCTGCATTAATGAGGCTGCCATCAGCAGGCTGAACACTCGGTCACAGCAGCCCCCCTGTGTGCCGCCCCATACCGGCCCCGCACATTGCTGCCCATTGTTTCCTGTTCACAAATAAAGCGGGAATTAATTAGCCAGTTGGCACAACTCTTGGTGCCGCCGTGTCGGAGCTCGCAGTTCAGCTCTGTGCCTCATCCCTCAAGCCCGGTCTGCCTGCTGTGAGAGTGAGCATAACGGCCACGGCTGCATGAAACCACAGAACTCTGCCAGCAATTCAGACATTTCAAATTACTGCTCACTCAACAACACAGAGAAGTAATGCTGCAATGATGACATCTATTTTACCAAAACTCCTAAAAGACAATGAAGGACTAAATTAAATGTAGCTCAGTCAGACTCCCTCTCACAAATCAGCTTGACTCGTGTCCATCAGTCTGAAAGCTGCGGTGTAAGTAGGTCAGACTGGCGGGACTGAGGTGATGGGGACAATGAGACACAGGAAAACGATTATCACTGATTTTTTTTATTGTAGAACTGCCTTAAAATGAAACTCGCAATCATGACCATTATCTACACATTACCTGTCACCTGCAAGATCCTGTCGCACATTTTTAAACAGGCTCATGAATGAAACTCACACACGCACAAACACATAATCATGTTCACTTTGTCACCTCGGCATTGTTAAATTTAGCCACAGTGCTAAGCAGGTGTAACAAATGTCTGTGAGCTGAGGCCTGCGAGGTGTTCCCGCAGATCAGAGACGCCGCCGCTGCTGCTGCTGCTGTGTCTGATTACTTGTCTGCCGTCATGGAGCCCTGCTCTCTGCGTCGATCTCTTTCTCTCCTTCTCCCCAAAGCAGCCACGGGGGACCACCACTGCCTGGCTCACTCTTTGTTTAGTTTGTGATTCAGTAGCGAGCCGCACAGCCGCCGTCGCCTCCCCCCCTCCTCAGATGCATACTTATTGTTTGCCCGGATGCTGCGTCAATTAAGGCCACTAAAAGCTTCTGACCTCAAAGTCACAGACGCCACCACAAAATTGGATTTTAGACTGGGAATGTGTCGGCCACAATAACTCAGCTGAGAATGAGATTGGAGATCTTTCTCTCGCTGTCCTCATGAGACGGGAGCTGTGTTTTAGGAGAAAAACAGTTGAGTACGAAATATGAGAGCGCTGTCCAAAGCAGGTTCCTCTCAGCTGCTCAGATTTCAACACACATTTCTAATATTATCAGCCCATAAAATGGCCGTTATTAGTTCTTATCACTCCCATTATAATGTTTCAGATGGGGCTGCACTCACGAAAAGGCCAGAAGGTGCATATCTAATGTGTAACAGTCACAGTTTCATTAGGTTTCACTTTCATTGGGTTTAGGCACTCAACTGCTTAGTTAGGTTTCAGAAAAGATCCTGATTTGGGTTGAAATAAGTACAGTTACAGTTACTCCAGTTACATACGTAGGTTACCTTACGTAACCTACATTTGTGTTGACTTTTTATTTCACACACAACAAGAACAGCGGCTTCCTGGGTGAAAGTCCTGTGTTTGTTTGACCCCTCCATCCCTCCCGACCTCCTCCCTATGCAGACTTTGTTGTATTTTATACTACGTCACCTGACTTCCTCCTTTGCTCTTGCCATAATTACTATGAACACTAGAGGTCACCGTTAAACAATAAATGTAAATGAGGTAGCATAGGGCCACACTACTGCATATCTATTCTCCTAACTCAGGGGTCGGCAATCTTCACTATCAAAAGAGCCGCAATGCATATTTGTGCCTTATAGTGACGGCGACATAGCCTATTTAATCTAAATTAGCCTTCAAACATTTGTAATAGGTCTAAATGAGCATTCACTAATACATTTTACATCAAAGTAGCAACTCTGTAGTGGGTTGTTTATGATACTTAAACTGTCCACTCACTATTAAATTCGCTATTTTCCTTTGAGACTTTTTCTTTTTTGGATTTGGAATTAATAGCTAGCCTCACTAAGGACACTCAAGACTAGCTGTTACTATTGAGATTTGGCAAATTTTGGGAAAAGGTGCCAGGCCGTAGACGTACAACGCACATGGTTGACGAGATGTTAAAACATTTTTTAATTCAGTGTATAAGCTACACATTTATATAGTTGGGAAATGTAAGAATCACTTCAGGGCTACAACAATGATAAATGACTTGCATGTAACTTCCATGTTACTCAGTGCATAAGCTGACAACGTGAATCTATCAACACACCTTAAATTTCAATATAACTTTGACCCTTAAATTTGTTTTTATTGGCTCTCTTGCACGACATACGCTTCAGTGATGGTTAAATCTTTACGCACTAGAAATTAATTTTTGAAAAAAACAACAACACATATTTAACCAGATTATGCAAACTGCAAATATTATATTTATAATTTGGAGGTTAAAAAAGTGTTGAAGCGTCGCCGTTGGAGAAACTTTGGACACTCACAGGGTGTCTACAGATCCTTAAAAAGTCTTAAATATTTTAAATTCAGTGTCACATCAATAAGGCCTTGAGTCATTAAATAGTCTTAAATTTGAATTTGTGAGGTCTTAACTGCTACAAATATTTCGTCTAATTTCATTCATCCATTTTTTTTATTTCTTTTTGTTAAAATGAGTGAAGCCTTTCAATGTAAAAGTCCACTGCACACGACCACATATATACTACTTGCCTGCAATGCTTAAATAAGTAAAACATGATTTGTCCAAAAATCAAAAAGGTGTCTTAAACAGGTCTTATAAAGCATTACATTTAACTGTCTGATGCCTGTAGACACCCTGCACTCAGCGGCCATGACATTTTGCAGTGGTATGCAGCGATAGAGCCGACCAATGCGATGGCTAAAGCCAGCTAGACAATGAGGTAATGCATGTGAGATAAAAGACAAGACTAGACAAAAGCTAATTGATATGCACACGACACCACCTGCACAGGGGTGTGAATTTAAGTAATGATAAATCACTTTTATTGTTCCAATCCATCAAAATGGTGGATGGTCTTCAGATTTGTCCATTATTGTTAAAATAATTCAGTCACTGGCAGAAATTATTCAGTTAAAATGACCTCTTTTGCGGATGAGAATTGATAACAACCATTTAATGGGCTGACAGTTGAACTGGACGGTTTACAGCTGATAAGCTCTTTTGTCTGATGTACCTGGATTAAGTTGTCTCTCTCATTGTGTCTCTCTTTTCTCGTCCCCTCAATCCCCTTCTTTCTCTCTCTGTCTCACCTCTGACCCGTCTTGTCCTCCACCTCAGGGGACACCACACAAAGGATGAGATCCGCTCCGTTTCCAACCCCTGCAGAATTGGACGCATATGCTAAGAAGGTTGCCAACAACCCCCTCACCATCAAGATCTTCCCCAACAGCGTCAAGGTCCCCCAGCGAAACCACGTGCGCCGTACTGTCAACGGGCTGGATACGTCAGGCCAGCGCTACAGCCCTTACCCTTCTTCTCAGGCCAGCGCCAAGGCAGGCCTCCTCGCCATCATCAAGGTGCCCACAGTGAAAGGCATCCTTAAAGATTTTGACGGCAGCCGGGCTCGCTTGCACCCTGAAGTCATCATGAACCCCCCCGCCGGACCGTACCAAGTGGCTTCGACCAGCACTTTAAACCACCACCCACCTCTGCCGAACCTCACCCGGCTGCAGCAGAGCTTGCCGCTTCAACCACAGGACCCACCTCAGACTCTACAGATGCCCCTTCCTCAGCAGCAGGGTCACACCCAGAGTCTCAGACACCCTCCCCCCATGGCCCAGCACCCTCAGGGCCCACCCAGACTCCAGACTCTGTCTCAGCACCCAGCCCTCGGCCACCCACAGGGGCCCCCTGCCATCATGCTTCAGCAGCAGCACCTTCAGCAGCAGCCACCACCTGGCCTGCAGGGGAGCAGGAAGCTGCCAGATGGCGACGCACCGCCTAATGTTACCGTCTCTACCTCAACCATTCCACTCTCCATGGCCGCTGGGCTGCACCAGGGCCGCCAGGCTGACCTGAGCACCATCGTGCACCAGATCAACCAGTTCTGCCAAGCTCGGGCCCAGGGTGCAGGAGCCACCTCCATGTGCGAGGGCCAGATCGCCAACCCCAGCCCCATCAGTCGCAACCTGCTCATCAGCGCTTGCTCCAGGGTGTCCATGCACAGCAACCCCGCCACCCCCGGCTTTCCCCCACCCAACTGCATCATCGGCCCTCAAGAGAAAGCCACCGCCCCGGTGGGAGCTCACCCGCCACACAACGTGGCTATTATGAACCACTTGCCTTCCAACCACACTGATCTCAAGCAGCAGCACCACCTGCAGCAGCATCTGCACCAACAACAGAATCAGCAGCAACAGCAGCTGCAACATAACACACAGCAGCAGAAGATGCGCTCTTGGAATCAGCACCAGTTGGCTCATGTACCCCACGTTCAGAACGGTGGGAGCCACCTCTGCAAGCAGCCTTCCAGGGACCCCGCCTTCCATTTTAAGGGCATGGGCTACCCTGCAGAGGTGTGTGTGGGTCAGCCTTACACACTCAAACCTCCCGTAGAGAGGCCCACCCCCTCTCCCCCCGTCAACAACGGCATGCCCGGCCCCATGGCCCACTACACTAATGGTCACTACTTCCAGTCCCACATTTGGAACAGCAGCATCCTCCCCACACCCAACAGTGACAGCTCCGGGTCTCAGGACATAGCCATGCCATTCCACGGTGCGGGCCCAGGGGGGTGCACCACGCTAGACTGTGGGCCCCCTGGGGCTCCCCATTACAGGCTAGGAGTGAGCTCCTCCACCTCATCCTCCTCCTCCGCCCAGACTAATCTGATGCAAACGGCAGATTACTTGGGTGGGGACTTCCAGACGCCCTACTTCCGCGATCAGAATCTAGGGTTGATGGGCAAGATGCACAGGCCTCCTCTGAGCAGGGGAGGTCCAGAGGTTGGGGATGGCAGAACCGCTCTCATCCAGCACCCAGGGTACAGATAAGCTATGGCCTTGTCTCCACAACAGTTATCAAAACCCCTTTGTTTAGTCTTAAGAAAGGAAACACATGAATAAAACTAAATTGATAACTTAAACAAATGACCGCTAATGTTAAAGAGGGTAAATTAATATATTTAATGAAGAACAGTAGGGTTTTTTTGTTCTTTTTTTAATAAATCTTGCAAGTGATCAATTGCTACTTTTATTTTTGTTGATGAGTGCTTTTACCTGGCACTTTAGGGAACTTTTTCATGTGCGTGTGTATACACATCTGTACTGTGTGTGTGTGTGTGTGTGTGTGCGTGTGTGTGTGTGTGTGTGTGTGTGTGTGTGATTCCCTCCTTCCTCTACTGTACTATCTGTGTGCCTGGATCTTAACAGATCCTGTGTTATTACTACTTCAGACCTACCGGTAACATTTTCTTATGCATGTAAGAAAGAAAAAAATACAGATAGATCCCTCACTGAGAGACTGCAACATCTACTGACAGATGTTTTTTTTTACAGGGTCATGTCAGGAATTTTTGGCTCAGACTAGTTTGGTGTTAACGCTCCAATCTCATTGTAACTTCAAGATTAAACAATCATTTGAGGACAGAAGAGAGAGTAATAAACCAGACATGAACCAGACATTGGAGACTACATCGTACAGCTAGAAAAGCTTGCCGTATGCACATGTACACATTGGTTTTATCCTTTTTAATGTACTTATTTATTTGTATAATAGGACTGTTCAAGATTGATTCCTCTCTGTCAGTTAAAGGGTACGTTTGGTCATTTTCAATCTGGGCCTGATTTCTTGTGTTTTTGTGTCTAAGTGACGAATGAGAACAGTCGTTTTTGAAATTGGTCCAGTATTGAGCGCGAAAACTGCAGCCGACAGCCGCAAAACAGGCTGCAGTGTAACCACTCGGGGCGTGTTCGCAATATCAGTGTACACCACTAAACGTGCTTGTTTTTGCCACTGACAGGTATTATTTTAAGTGTCTGACAACATTATGGAAAGGATCCCTGCAGAGATAGAGGTTTTTGATTTACCCAAAACAGCCCTGAAATCATCATCACCAAACCCACCAGACTCCATTTAAAAAACAGTAATTTAAGCATGTATAGAGTTACAACCTAATAGGCTACCATGTTACTGTTGTCTGCTATGTTTCTGCGTAATATGACATCAACTCAGCAAGTTGTGAGCCAAAACTTTTGTTAACTTTGCAAGTTGTTGTTCCGAGGAGGTGTTCATGTGAATTTTCCCAGGAGGGAACTATTTCTTTAGATTATTTCGACACCACATAAATGCAGGGTAATAACCCGAGCCTGTCAGTGGCAAAACCAAAAACTTTTAGTGGACGTAAGTTGACATGAACATGCCCCAAGCGGTCACATTGCAGCCTGTTAAGCAGCTGCAGCGTTCTCGCTCCATACCAGACCAATTTTAAAAACTGTTGTCTCCATTACTCACTTAGAAACAAAACACAGGGGAAAAGGGTCCATGTTGAAAAATACCGAACATACTTCTTTAAGGAAGCATGTAATCAGGTTGTTTGTACATAGTCAAGATCCAGCAGGGAGCAGGTATGTTGAAAAGGCGATGCTCTGTCCTGCGGAAAATGCTGCAATGAATTCAGGTGATTAAAAAAAAAAAGAACTTTTGTGTCAGTGCCAGGAAGGTTTTGCTACAAGATTGTGAAATGTTTAGTGCAGATAAAGTCACGAAAGATTAACCTAAAAATGGCCAAAGTCATGTAAACAAGGACACACTGTTATGAAGATGTGCCATTTAATGTTTGTTTCCTTTTCAGATTTGTTTTTGTAACCATGACAAATGTAATACTTGAATGTTGAGATTATTTGTTTTGCAGTTATTGAAGGTTAGTTATGAGAACGAAACTCTGGAGCAGAAGAAATAATAATAATGATTGCGTAGAGTCAAACTACAAGCCTCGCCAGAGTTTTGATCCTGACAGCAGGAACTTAAGTGAATTAAGTTGTGTGTAGTTGCTACTGATTCTGATGTGAAGTCTGCTTGAAAAAAGACCAAATTGATCACTTGCAAGATCACGTGGAGGTAAACAAAACTGACTTTTAAGTTTAAAGTGAAACAGCAAATGCATTGTTTATTTTATTGTACACTGGCTTACCTACTAGACTACTGTAACTTTAAAGTTTAACGATTGTGTGTGAATGTTGCCTGCTGATGTGGGTAGAGTTAAGGGTGTGTGTGTGTGTGTGTGTGTGTGTGTGTGTGTGTGTGTGTGTGTGTGTGTGTGTGTGTGTGTGTGAGTGTGTGAGAAAAAGGGAGAGTGTGTGTGTGTGCGTGTGTGTGTGTATAAACACAATGACGCCCATGTTTTGTTCACCTAACTCCCTAACAGCCCTTAAAAAGCCTTAAGTGTTTGGTCCTTGGACTTCCCTTGAAAATGAGCATGGTTTTAATGAAAACCCCAAATAGTAAGGAGAAAGAAACGGTGAGGAAACACAGAAACAGCAATTTTTGGTTTCTTTTTTTTTTCTTGTCTTTTTGTTTTATTGAAGTTTTGTTGAATAGACAGAGCAATTCCTTAGAGATTCTTTATCATGGAAAGCAAGAAAACGGAGTAATATTTTGTAATTATACTATATTTTAGCAATGTGTAGTTACTGAGCTGTAACATTTTTTCCCCAAGTTTCAAAGCTTCAGTTTGCAGTTGTGACTATTTATAATACTTGATTTGCTTGTTATTTAAATTTTATTTTCTTCTTTTTTTCTTGTACTATTGCTGTGAAATGGAAGAAGGTCCACGAGCCTTTCTTTGTGTCATTCTGTACGACAGATAAGAGGCAAGAGCGTGAGAGTTGTGCTACTCTTTTTGTAATATTGTAATAATAAAATAAAGTTCTAATTTATGCTTTGAAACGAGTCTGAACTGCAGTTTGGATTATCTGCAACGTTAACTGACACTGACAACACATGAACTTTTCTACTGCTCCCTTAGTTCTGCAGAGATGACGCCAGTGTTTGCGTATTATGCTGGTTTCCTCCCAGTCAAACCACTTTTGACCCCCAACTCGTCAAATATTGGCGCTTTGTCAGTGGCTCTACACGCCAAACTGTGACACTTGAAGTACCCCTCCAGCATCAGTTTTAGATGCTAAGGGATGGCATGTCAATTTACACTCTTTACGTGCATTGTGTCTTCTCAAAATAATCTTCAGTTTTCAGAGGAACAGTACAGTTTCCCCGCTTACATGCAGAGGAGGGACTGCCATTTTTAAATAGGTTGGATTTTAGGGGATATGGGGTTCTCACTTCATGGCGGTATTTGATCACTTTATTGTGGTTGCAGCACGACACCGGAGGATCATTTTGGGGGGTATAATTCCTCAATATAATATAATTCAGTAATTTTCAATCTTTTAAAACGCAGAGGTGGTACTGTGATAGTCTGTGAGTAGCCTAATGTGACGCCGTACCCGTATCTGTATAAAAACACAGCCAAAGTTAGAGAGCAGAAACGGCAGCCGGTCAGATGACACTGACCTTCAGCTTTTCAAATAGTGACTCAAATTCAGCCAGCCCAGCTCAAACTCCACGCCAGATCATGAAACTTTCTATTGCTGCTGTTACACAGATTAGACCCAGCCTAATGTGAACTCTGGTGCTAAGGTTGGCTGAACTTAAGTTGCTACACCCGTTACGAAGTCCATCTCCGGAGCTTCCGCCTGCTCTTATCTCAGCAAATATTCTCCTTGTGGCAGGGAGTGAGACTTAACCCCAGTTTCCACCAAACACTTTCAGTATGGTACCTTTGGATAAGTGATCCTTCGGACATGGTACCTAGACTCTGGTGTTTCCACTGCAAACAGTTCTCTTAAATGTGGGCGGGGTTGTTGTCACTCACTGCTCTGTCCAGCACTCACTGTATTTCCTCATTACCGGTGACACAGAGGGAAGTCTGCACCATTTTTGGAATATGTCTCATGATATACCGTCTCTGGAAACCGTATGATTCAACTTTTCCCCATGGTCTAGTGTTAAAAACCTAAACAAAAATCGCAAAAAATGTGTTGCAATACTTGAAAATGGCAATACATATATAAATTGGCAAGTGATAAGCAAATCGTCCCAGCCCTATTAATTATCAGACATTTTATCTTTGTGTAACATTGACGCATTTGACATAACATTGTGTATGTAATTGTTTTACATTGGTTTCTGACACAGTTATGATTCAGGCTGGTTTTCATTGAATTGGATTGAAGTCGTGATTGGAAACTGGAAACTCAAACACAGTCTGATCCGGCAACACTGGATACAGCAATTTAACAATTGTCATCATGTCTGACATTTCAGGTAGTGTACTACTCACAGATTCTTCCATAATCAGCCTCAGACGTGGCTGAGCGGTTTAAAAGGCCCGCCATAACCATATATAATTTGTAACAGACAGCTCGTGCTGAAGGCAGCGATTGTTGCACCAATTGCTGTGCTTTCGTGCCATTTATCAGAGCCTGCCTCTGCCAAATGGAAACAGGAAGTAGAGTAGACGAAGCAAGCTGTGAAATCCACAGGACTATCTGGCTGCAGTAGATTTAGCTTGTCTGGCTGTGATGAAAATGGGACTCGTATAAAGGGCACACAGCAGGAGGGCGGGATCAGCACCTTCGTAATCAGTATTACTCCATGAAGGATTCTGAGCGATGTCAGAGGTGCCGGCAGGTTTTGGCCTTTGTGCAGAGAGGATGTGCATCCTGTTCAGGTGATGGCAGAAACAGCATGTGTAGAAACCTTGGGATTATATCTTCTAAAGGGACAGTTCAACCCCAAATCAAATATCCTTTATCTTACTGTAGAGCTATTTATCAGTCTATATTGTTTAGGTGTAAGCTGTCGAGTGTTGGAGAAATCGGTCGTAGAGATCTCTGCCTTTTCTCCAATATAATGGAACTAGATGGCGCTCAGCTTGTGGTGCTCAAAGCAGCAAAACATAAATTTGAAAAACTCAACAGCAATGTCTCTTTCCAAAAACCATGACCTTGATACTCAAGACAATCCACAGACCTTGTTGTGACAAGTTTCATGTTGGAACTATTTTCTTTCTACAGAACTACTACCAGCAACCACATAACCATGCAGAGGGAAGCGTGCATGTACTGCTAGCACATCTAGCACCAATGAGCTAGCTAACATTACAGAGGACGCCATTAATGTTTATATCTTGCACTGTCAGAAGCACATAGTATATTAAAAATGAAGGTGCTTTCAGGGCACGTTATGAATGTCCGTGGCTCACACTGTTGGCTGTTTCACCAGCAGTTAATGGCTTCTTTTACACTGCCTCTTCTAGACGTGAATTTCATACCATTGTGCCAGCCTCTCCGTTCCCTATGAAAGGTAAAAGTGAGGAATGAGTGCACAGAGTTGTCTCACTTTTAAGCCAGCACTGGAGGTCATAACAGCGGCAAAAAAAACTGTCTGTATAAATGGGACAACCGGCAGGATGAGACCATGGGTGGCACAGCACGTTTTGATGACATGTTTCGTGTACAAGCTACAGTGGGAGACTTGAAAAGCAGCTGCTAGCAGTTAGCAGCTAGCTCAAATAAGAAGCTCAACAGCAGCTGAAAAAAATCTGTGCTTTGGGAAAACAACAATGTCCAGGAGCTCCTTACCCTCCGAACAGAGGAACAGATCAACCACCACATAACAGAGATGGTAAATGATTGTTGTCATCATTATAAAAATACCAATTATATAAGTATCTGATTTGAGATACAACAAAAGTCTGTGGATTATTTTTGAGTAACTGGGTCATGATTTCTGGAAAGAGACATTGCTGTTACATTTTTTTAAATTCATTTTTTCGGCACTTTGAGCACCACAAACCGAGTGCCGTCTAGTTCCATTATATCGGAGAGAAGGCAGACATCTCTACGGCCAGTATCTCCAACACTCGACAACTCACACCAAAAAAAATCTAGATTGGTAAAAAGCACCAAAGGTGAGAGTTGAAATATTTATTTTTGGGCTGAACTGTCCCTTAAATGTATTCAATATTCTACTATTTTACACCATTATATCAGTCGGATGAACAAATATCACTAATATAGTCCTCCTCACTGCTCCTCTCAGTGAAATATTGCCTCAAATGCTGAATTTAAAATCAACCTGATATGAGAGTATCAGTCAGTCAGAGAGGCAGTTCACACCCAGTTACATTTCTGAGGGAACTGAAACTGAATACTGTCTTTAGGTTTGAATGCCTCGATGCTCGGGTCAGTCAGGCTGAGCAGCCACAGTGGAAACTCTCTGTTGTCTCTTTAGACATGCGTGCTGCTCAGAGGAGTCATCTCTGTGGACTGCCGTGTCTGCCGCTGCCACAGACTGCCTTCCAAGGAAAAGTTTCTCCAGCTCCTCCCTGTGGATAAAGGAGGGAATGTTACTAGACGTGGATTACCTTCCTGTCACAGAGAGATGCTTGAAAAGCAATAAAAACATCTGAGGCTGCGTTCACATTTCTGCACCTCTGTTTAGTCTGTTCGAGAGGGTGTGTGAGGCAGGCTGGTGGGCTCGATCCCAGCACCCAGGATCCTCATCGATTTTGCCCAGGTTGCTGTTCCATTTGTTCCAGTTGACTTCCTCCACTCTGAGACGACAAGAGGACACATGCTCCAATTACTGTCTGCTGTGTGATGCATCAATCAGCTGTCAGAGAAAGCGCAAATTAGTGAAGAGCACACTGTGCCGCGCATCAATCGATGCTGCTCGCACAGCTGCATCTTTTGTTAAATCTTCAAGCCCAAACTCCTTTGTTTATGCCTGATTATTATTACATGCTAAACCTTGATTTTGTCGCTGCTCCGACGAGATTTTTACTCCTCGGTACTGAAAATCAGGTCAGATAAGAACTTCACTACTACACCTGTCAAAGCATCCTTCCTAAAGTCACCTATACAAACCCTCTGAGATTCACATTGTCGACACACGTGCATGAATATTATAGCCAATCACAAAATATGCCTCTCCTTGTTCCTTGTAACTAGTAACTGGGAAATTATTCAACCATCTTAATCATAGGAAACATGCTCTCTTCTCCAGCCCTGGATTAATCTGTTAGGGAGCCCTGGGCACTGAGCATGTATCCTGTTGCCTTTAAGTACCTGTCAGGTGCAGTGTACATGGCAGACTGCATGTGAAGGGAGGACGATTTTAGAAATACTATGTATGAGTATGAGTCAGCCAACGTTCTAGCTAATATTTTTATTTATTGGTCTAAAAGTAGTCAAATTCAAATATTAAGAGTCTACTAATATTGTCATCAAAACACCAACCATGTGTATGTTTTAATTGTGTAATATAACCACCACAAAAGTTGAGTCAGAGAAAAAAAGAAGCGTTGCAGAGCATCGTTCCTGTGGGCTACGGCAACACTAAACCCCTGAGCTTGCCTTAGAAGGACTAAATGCACAAAGCTGCTATTTTTAAATATCCCATGGAGAGAGACTCTCACTGCAGCCTGTTTTATTTTGTTCTGAAAATCAGCGTGCAGCCTCGGTCTGTGGACGATAAACGAGGTGCAGACTTTCATCTGCGTTTCCTACCAGAGCATAGACAGCTCCCACATGATCACCTGCTTGGTGGAATCTGAGATGATCGAGTCTGGGTGGAGTCTCGTGTGTGCAATATGATCAGGGAGCTTGAGTTGTTTTCCAGGATCCACTCTTAGCTGCCAGTCTGGGGCTGTGGACAGTCAGCATGGTCTTGTCTGTGGTTAGAAAAGAGGTCCTTCCTCTTTTCCTTGGGTGGTGTTTACTGGACTAAATGGCTTATGCAACTGCCTTGATCACCTGGGCATAGCACCAATGGTAACAACCATCAGCCAAGGCTTTGGGGCAGCTGCTGAGAAGATGTTAGAGGGATCCTCTTCCAGCACAGAGGGGGCAGGATGGTGTCTCAGCCTTGTGTGAAGGTTTGCTTGACTTGGTAAGGTGTTATAATTTAATCAATGGTAGAAATTCCCCAGTTTTATAAAACGTCATTAACACAAAGACAAAATAGTACTGAAGACAAAGAGGTGTGGACTGTTGACTTGAGCTCGAGTCCAACTCGAGTCACAAATCTGATGACTTTAAACTCGACTTGACAAAATCAAAAAAGCACCCAGAGTGGACGTTCGCCTTTCATATCACATAATTAACTTATTGTTTTGTTGCTGAACTGGAGGAAACAAACCTGAAACACCGGCGACGGTCGTCTCCAAGAGCAGTGCCGAGGTTCTTCTCCACCCCACAGCGATACCTCTCCCTCAGACAGCAAGACAGCCTCCTCTCCATGTCCAGGATCGTGATGGCCCTCTGAAAACAGTCACAGCACTTCATAAACAACCCGCAGCTGCCTTGGATAGACTTTCCCCTCGACCACAGAGCACGCCTCACCTGCAGCTTCCAGATGCTGGCGCTCTCGCTGGTGGTCCTCTCCACCGTGCGGTTCATGACGGCGATGAGCATGTTGAGCAGCAGGATGTACGTAAGAACGATGTAGCCAATGAGGAGCATGTAGAAAACCACCTTGTTCTCGCCTTCCTGGACGAATTCCACGTCGCCCATGCCGATGGTGAACTTGAAGAGCTCCAGCAGGGTGAAGGCAAAGTTTTCAAAGGTGGGTTTTACACACTCCTCGTCAGGCGCAAGGGGACCAAAGAGACGCCCCTTTGGTGGCGGCTGAGTCACAACAGTCATGTTTTTTGGAGGCTTTACGATCAGAGTGATCAATGCTGTGACAGGACAAGGGAAGAGAAATTTTAGGGAAGTCAGCATGCATTTGAGGACTTTAGGATGCACAGAAACTCAGGAAACTTTGCGTGCTTGTTAACACTAAAAATTATTTCGATTTGAGGGTGCAATAGGGTTTGTGTGTCACACACGGTCTCTGTAGCCCGCTTTTAGCCTTTGAACGCATTTTTGACTCCCTTGGGATACTCAAAATTTTTTCCAGCACACATCGAGCCCTGTGAACAGCACAAGAATATACAGCGATTGAATTCATGCATGTTTTGTGGACTCAATAGCGCCCCCCAATGCGTGGATGGCTTAAGCTACCCTGATGTTCACTTACTTTGGTAAACACATTCCTCTCATCATTTCAGACATATTTCTAATTGGGTTACTTTAGCTACGCCCACCCCGAAGTCGGCCATTTTGAATTTTGTGTGTTTTCATACTACTACTGTTTTTCAAAACTACTTTGAGATCAGATTCATTTCAGATTTGGGTGTTATGAACCTCCAACTAACAGGACCCTAAATTGCAAAAGAACAGTTGATAGCTTGAACAACGATGTCACAGGTCATGTGAGAACACGCCATTTTATGGGAATGGAGAGGTGGAATGGAACTTTACAAAACTCCTCCCAGAGGATTCAATAGATCCATCTCAATTTTGGGCAGCAGTATCTCAAGACCTATATGATGCCAAACTGGAAAGCGTTTGTGCTTTCATGGAACAGCGGTATATGGCAGCACAAGGAATTTTGATGTCTTTACACAACACAGGAAGCTACTGACTGCACACAATTCAATCTGCCCCAGATTTCACATGCTGGATAAGAGTCTAAGCCTGAAAACATCTACAGGCCCACACTGACTCATATCACCACCTACAGACAACAGGAAGTCAGCCAGATGTGACAGAGATCACTAATTTACATTAAATTTACATGGTGTGGTCTAATTAGTGTGTGTTCTCTGACGCTACATAGAGGACACAGAAAGTGGTACAAAATACGCACTCCAAGCAGGAAATACCATCTACCTAATGGGCATGGTATCCGACTTTTATGGAAAAACCGACATCCCGCCAGTACCAGCGATGTGTGCGAGATCCTGTTCATGGCCGCTTTTATGACAAGTTTATATCTCAATATGTCCTTCATTTGTTTAGGAGAGTAAAAGATCTGCTAAATTTGAAATCATTAAAGCAAAGTGAGTAAATTATCAAGTGAAAATCTTGATATTACCCTTGGAGTTATATTTTAGTGTCAGAGCATTTTGGGAGGGCATACCTGCTGCGAATCCAAAGAGGAAGACAAGGTAGACAACAATAAAGCGCAGGATATCACTGAGGATCATCTGCAAAGAAAGAAACAAGACAAAAGGCTTCAGCGTGGATCGTTCACTGGGATGTTCGCTGTGGTGCGGTGCAGCCTGTGTGGACTACCTTCTGTATCATGATGCTGTAGATGCCCATGTGTCTGCTGCCCCTGGAGAAGTAGAGTGTGTTGACCCAGCTGAGAGCGAGACACAGCACCAGGAAGCCAATGTACTCCTGCCGTCTGAACAGATACAGCCCGGCTGTGACCAGGAAGAGGGCGCCCTGCACCAAACTATCAAGAGCAGAGAAGACGACTGAGATTCTGCACAGCTTTTTCATTTCAAATTATGACAATGCTGTAAAACACGAGGTTTGATATGTTACTATATCGTATGTGTGCAAGTACAAAAACAAAGTGACACATTTTTAAAAAAAACAATCCATCCCCTGATCATCTGAAGCCGTTGCATGTCATCAGTCTGTGCTGTTCAGTAAAACCCAGTGATCATTTTGTATTTTTGAATATGCTGCCCCACGAAAATCTTGCTTTGCTGACCTCTGCTGGTGAAGGTGTACTCCAGCGTGTGTAAGTGCACCATTACATCACTGTCAGGTGTGGTCATGCGTCAACAGAGCACATTTCTGATTACACCCAGGTGGAACCCCAGAGGCGTAGTGTAAAGGTGTGTTCACATCAAACCCAATGCAGATTTTTGCGTTGTGTTACTTGCGCAATTTTGAACGCTAGAATGTTTTGTGTTTTTGATGAGTCGATGAATCAATGACTGAACTTCTGCTGGTACGTCATCAGCATCAAATGTCTGTGGAGGATCTCAATGCTGATTGGCTATCGCAGCATGAATTGGTCACTTCACTTTCTTTTTTTTTTTTTTTTAAATGGTGCAATTTGGTGCATTCTGGCTATGAATTTGGTCTCTGGCAAAGGCACCAATTTATGCTTTAAAAGGATAAAATAAAGTATTTCACCTTCAAAAACAACGTGGTCTTTAATCATGTAGCCCAGGGGCCAATATATAATATATATATAATTGCCATATCTGTGATTATAATAAGCGTCTCTTTCCTGAGCCGTGATCTACTGTTTACAATGTAAAGCAGTTACTCCATCTTATACAAAGCATAAAGCAGAGATGCCACTGTGCCATCTCATTACCACTTTATGCTTAGTGTGACGGCCCTCCCATTGTCTTTAAGGATGTTCCAGCCAACCTCATCAGGCAGTTGTTTGACATGGGAGGTTTGTTGCCTCTATTAATCTCACCTGGGCCGTCCAGGCTGCCTCATGTTTTTACTTGCTCTCTCCGCCAAAGAAGAAATGGTTTTGTTGTTTGTTGGTCTTGAACAGTTGTCTGCAGCTTGGTAGCTGTCTCAATTAGGTGTAACACCATCCACCATCCCCTCCACCTCCCTATGACAAAGTCATCTCATGCACAGTGCTTGTAATGAGAATGTGTGACTTTAGAAATGTTGATATGATACATACAAATGTAATCTATCAGAAACAGACTATGCCAACATTTTCTTCTGGCGCCTAGGCTGCATGCGTAGCAAGATGTCAACGACAGTGAAGAAAAAGACTGCTAGCTCGCAAACGTAAATGTATACACGCACAATCAAACGTTTTAAGAAAATCTGCTTTGCAAATGTTGCATTCAGCACGAGGACAGTGTGTTCTGGTGAAAAACACTGAATGTAAATTCAGATCACATGAAAACTTTGAATTTTGACCACGTCTGGGAGATAAGTGTCACTACTTACAAAAGTATCTCATAATATCCATCAATCAGCAACGTCTGCAGCTTCGGCCGTTTCCTCTTCATCTCTGCGACCTTTTGTTTTTTGATAAATCACATTACTGGAATGACAAGGCGGTAATACGAGCCATTGAATTTTAATTCAACAACGCCCAGGCACATACATACCCCTACGAGAAAGAAATAGCAGTTTGCCAGCACCATCACTAGCTGGCCTGAAAGATCCAGGTAACCCATTAAGTTGTTTTCAACAGGAAATGGCGGCTGTGGGGCAGAGAAGAAACATAACCAACATCAGCCTTTCTGAGATGGCTACACACATCAGTCACACAGTTTGTAGCAGCTGAGCTCACCTTTCCAAATTTCCTATTGTAGGCTACAAGAGTGAAGATGGCCAGGTACATGATGTAGACCAAGAAGTTGAGGAAAAACATTCGGCCTGCAAACGTCGTCCACTTCTCCTCCAGCAGCTGGCCCAGAGGCTCCGTCTGCAGCATCTTGTGGCGGTTCTGAGAGGAGACACATGTTTGAGCGCAGAGTAACGACAGCAGCTGTTCTGACTGACCGGGCTCGTAACGCTGGGACTCACAGGGATGTCACTGCCGTACACCAGAATCTCCATCACGGACTTTTCCTCATATGAGTCCACGGAGGCCAGGTCATACAGGGAGCTGTGGACGGGCCCGTAAACCCACTCGGTGAATTTACGGGACAAATGTTTGGTGTTGCTCTCTTGGAATTCCCGTTGTAGGATGTGCGAAAAAAGCTGCGGACAAATGAAAAGCCAGAGAATGTTTAGTCACATCGAGACTGAAAATGTGTCCGTAGCTAGCAAGACTGAAGACAGCAATCCAGCAGCTCACAGCACTCCCCAAAAGATAACTTTTCGGGTTGTTAGAGGAGCTGGAGGCCCGGGAGGTCATTCGTATGACATGGGTAGTTTAGGGGACTAACATCATGACTCAGAGCAGTGATTCCCAACCTGTCTTTATTAAGGGACCCCTTTCCTATCATTGAGTAAACTGAACTGACTAAGTGACATATTTAATAGATATTTCATATTATATTCAATGAATAACAACAACAGCACAGAACAACTGCTAAACTCTACGATTAACTCAAACAGTGACTGCAATAATTTCAGGAAGTTTGTGCAAAACAAGCGATTTGGATGAATTTTTAGCAGATTATTTCCTGTAATTTTGCATCAAAGGTTAATTTCCTGATAGTTTTGAGAACTTTTTGTTAGAGTCTCTGTCTGTATTACCTTGAACAATAATTTTAACTTAAAAAAACCCCCAATATGATTTAGCTTTCTGCACATAAAATGAATAAAATGTTAAGAAACGGCCTACTGTATCCACTTTACTTAGCCCCCATGATACCTTGCATAAATTTCGGGTGCAACTTCCGGCGTTGAACCAAAACCGGCGATTTCCAATGGTCACAATTTCTTTACAGTAGGCTACTCTATTCTTCTTTCCAAGAGCAGATGGGAAATAAAACATGGAACACACCACCTGTTATGGCTCAAACAGGATTATGTGATCATACCTATTATTGCATGTTTTTGTATCTAAGTGACTAATGGGAGCCACAGTTTTTAAAATTGGTCCAGTATTGAGCAGAAAAGGCTGCAGTGTAACCACTCGTGGCATCTTCCCACCGTCAACGTACGTCCACTCACAGTTCTTGTTTTTGTCACTGACAGGCTCAGATTGTTATTTTAAGTGTCTGACAGCACTATGGAAAGGATCCCTACAGAGATAGACCTTTTTGTTAAAGAGTAAGATTCTTTTTGTTTAACCAAAAACAGCCCCGAAATCACTATCGCCAAACCCACCAGACTCCATTTAAAAAAAACAGTAATTTAAGTGTCAGCATAGTCAGTCAGCATCACATCTCCCTGGGTAAATTAAGGGTTTATTTCAACCAAATCAGAGTTGGTGATTGTTGGAACAGTTGAAAGACAAACCAAGATGTCTTTTGCGAGTTTTATTTTGTTTCTGTCGACTCTGAGTGACGTGTGTTTTATGATGATAAAATTACTGTTTATTTACATGGAGTCTGGTGGGTTTGGAAGACTCCATTTAGAAATGTTTAAAATTAGAAACGTACCCTTTTGCCAAGTGGATTTTTTTTAACCCTTTCCTGAAACCTTACCCAGCTGTTTCTGTGCCTAAACCTTAACCAGCACCAAGTCACACCATACAACAGGTTTGATTTTGGGAAGCACAGACAAATGATGTGTTGATAGGAGCATTGGATCAAAGCGACTAATTTTGTCATTTAGTTTAGAAGACTTGCTCCATAATTCCACGTCGCTGATTGCAGGCCATGGATCTTTCTAACTGCAGGGAGATTTTATGAGTATTGCGTTTGTTTTTAGGGTAACAAGCTGTCAGACAAACTGGCTATCAGTCCAATAGGACATTATTCGGACTACCTGGGTTATAGGATAATGGGCTGTCAGACAAATGGACAGTCCCTTAAGGCCCATAGTATATTGCTGGCCCTGGGCCTCAGCACAAATCTACTCTGCTGTGTCTCTTTACCCCTATCTTTCCAGTCTTGGCAGCCATCTTGAGAGGTGTCAGCCCCTCGTGGTTCTCGATGTCCTCCAGCTTCAGCTTGGGGTGCAGGCGGGCGGTGGTCTTGAGGATGCGGTCGTACATGTTGGTAATGAACTCGGTGTTGTGCGTAGAGTTATCAGCCACCACCACCAGGGCGTGCAGCACCGTGTTTCCCTGTGAGTCGGTCAGCTTGGCGTCCGCTGACTGGTACTCGTTCTCCATGAGGAAGTCCACCACGTCGGGCTGGTTGGTGCAGGATGCCAGAGACAGAGGCAGCTCACCTGAAGACGACACAGAGAGAGAGAGACTCTGTTTGCTTTTCTTTCTGTCTGTCTAACTGATTCAAATGCATCTCTGTCTGAAGTGTCTACATCCAATCCATAAAAGTACAAACATGACCTTTCACGGCCGAGCTTTGAGACTGACGCCAGACACTCCAATTCAAAAATGTGTTCTGCTCATTGTTACTTCACTTGGATGTTTAATGTACAGTGTGCAGACTGATGTACAGATTTTATTTGTTTCTAAACTCATTTTATGCTAAACATTATTATTGTTATTCTACTTTGTATGTATGTGGGGGCAATATTTTTTTACTCTGACATCTCTCCATTTAATGCATGTATAGGTCCTGTTTGTGCACGTGTGTGTATTTCGGGACTGTGTGTGCATGACAACAGAGTGAAAAAATTAATAAAATATATCTTCTTCTTTGACTTTCCATGTAACGTAACCTAACTGTCAAATTAATGTAACTTTAATGTGTCAACTTGTGACAACATTTTGTTTACCATCACGTATGTTTCCTCATTTTCTCCCTGGGTTTGTCTCTTTAGAGAGTTTGAATCTGTTATGTTTGGAATAATACCGAGCAAGTGGGGCAAGGAAAAAAATCAGTCCTTATAATCCTTATATCCTCAGAAAGTCATGAAAAAGTTTGGAAATTCTGTCCATAAAAATGTGTGGGAGCCCTGATCTTGGAACGGGTCCCTGTATGAGGACACCTGTGCACAGATGCAGTATTACATATCAACAGTTGGTGGCGGTGTTGTTTTGAAAATATCTCACCTCTGTTCAATCCTGTAAATGTCACAAGCAGCGCTGTACTGTCCCTTATTTTGTAGTAAAATGTAATAATTTGAAGGGAAAATAAAATGAAATGCAATTTTAGATTTAAGTAAGAAATACTAAAAATGTGTCACACAAAAAGTTTAGCAACTAACAGTAGATGATCTTTGTGTGGGCGCTCCTCCCTGCAGCAGCATGCACTCACCAAAGTAGAAGTTGGGGCCATCGTGTGGCTGGAAGAATGTTCCACAGGCTTTGGCGTGGACGTCTGCTCCTTTACTGACCAGCAGCTTCACGTAGGAAATACTCCTCCTCTCAATGGCGATATGGAGAGCGGTCTGGCCTGTCAGTCACAACACAGTCAGGGAATCAAAGAATGCTGCAAGAGTTTATTCTCACAGCAAATCTGCTTCATATTATGGAGGAGCACCGGGGCCAGACATGACGGGACAATGAGAGGAGGAAGATCATTTTTATTTTGCATCAAAAATAAAGTTTATATGTTGAGAGTAAGTTTGACATGTCAACTTTTTTCTCCATATTTGGACATCATTTTGTTGATATTGTGATATTCTCAATATTTAGACTTTAGTTTTTCCATATTTTGACTTTATTCTAAACATTTTTACTTTATTCTTAACATCTTGACTATTTCTGATTTATTTCTTGATATTTTGACTTGATTCTAAACATTTCAACTTTATTTCAAACTTTCGACTTTATTTTCCCAACATTTTAACTTAATTCTCAACATTTTGGCTTCATGTTCTTGATATTTTTCCTTTAGTCTTAACTTTTTGACTTTTTCCTCAACGTTTTGACTTTAATCTCGACATTTTGACTCCATTTTCTGCATATTTTGACTTTATGCTTGACATTTTGACTTTATTTTCTCAACATTTTAACTTATTTCTCAACACTTTGACTTTATGTTCTCAATGTTTTTCCTTGAGTCTTAACTT
The DNA here is from genome assembly GCA_035609425.1 of Epinephelus awoara. NCBI lineage: Eukaryota > Metazoa > Chordata > Actinopteri > Perciformes > Serranidae > Epinephelus > Epinephelus awoara. The sequence goes on along the minus strand of CM069304.1, from coordinate 21,504,858 downwards.
TTCGACTTTATTTTCTGAATGTTTTGATTTTAATCTCGACATTTTGACTTTATATTCTCAACATTTTGACTTTATTCTTTGCATTTTGACTTTATTTTTTCCATATTTTGACTTTATTCTTGACATTTTGACTTCATTTTCTCAATATTTCTAACTTACTCTTGATATTTTAATTTTCTTGATACCTTCAACTTTATTCTTAAAATTTTAACTTCATCTTCTCTACAACTCTTCTCTATTTCAACTTTATTCTTCACATTTCAACTTTTTCTCCAATTTTTAATATTATTCTCGATATTTTGACTTTATTGTCTCAATATTTTGACTTCATTCAAGACATTTCGACTTAATCTTTTCGTCATTTAGACTTTATTTCCAGGAAGATTAAAAAAATCTCCCTCCTCTTATTTTTCCCTTACCCATGGCACTTATATTCTTCCATAGTGAGTTTACCTTTGTAGTAGGTGTTGGTGTATGCTGCATTCACAAACTCTTTAATGTCTCCCATCTTCTCTGAAATGTCGATTAACAGTTCCACTGTCTCGTTCTTGCCGTCCTTGAGGTGCAGCAGAGCCTTCATCAGGGCCGTTTTACCATACGACTGATCTGCAGGTGTAACCACATACACACATTCAGGGAGATAACACACAGGACTACATGCTCACTGTCTGGTGCAGCTGTTGCATGATGGTGTCACACTCACACAGAGAGTCAGACAGCTTCTTCATATTCTGGTGCAGGTACTGATGAAGGCCGTCCAGGTTTCGGGCGTCCCCGCTGGCTGCTGCTTCAAACAACCTTTCGATGCTGAATGTCTTGCTGTCTCTCTTTGTGCTGGGCTCCCCCACGCCTCGAATCCCTCTGTCAGCAAAACACATTTTACAGAACATGTGGGTCAAAGGTTGAGCAGCATCACACTCCACATGAATCAACACTGTGGGCCTTGATACTACGCAGCATCACGGTATAATGAGATCACTTCATTGCATGGTGAGGCTCACTTGTCAAAATTAAGATTGAATCTAATCTGAGGCTTGGGGTCCTCCATTTCCTCCTGGTAATCTGTGTCCATGGGAGCCTTGGGTGACCCCTGAAGGGCGCCCTTCTTTGCCTCTTTCTGCCGTGCTTTCTCCTCCTCCGTCCTGTCGTCTGACTCCAGAGAGAAGCCAAACATTTCTGACTTGTCCATCTTCACCTTGTGCTCCAGCCGTCTGCAGAGAGACACAGCACATCATTCAGACAACAAACAACAGATCCAGTTAATTTGACAGCAAGAGGTACAGAGGAAGTTCCATCAACCAATCCCCTATCTCAGATTTCCACTTTTAAAGAGCCATGTCTTCTTAAGTGTAGGAAAATATACTTTGTGTCGACCAGTGGTTTCAAACTTGTGAGTTAGGAGTTATGGAAACACAATGATAATAATACATTGCATTTGTACAGCACTGTAGAAGGCACTCAAAGACACTTAAAAGGTAGAGGGGCTGATGGATAAGATTAAAGGAACACTTTAGCCTCTTAAGGCTTGAAGGTCGAGTGTTGCATCACCTCACGTCACTTGTGTCTTGGCCTAAAAGATGCACCTAAACACACCCCAAAGGCTACAGCTAACGAACGATTTGCACGTACGTTCTGCGCCTGCATGAGAGGAAATAACTCTCTATCCACATTAGTCCTAGCTCCCATGATACCTGGCGGAAGTTATGGGTGCAACTTCCGGCGCTGAACTGAAACTGGCGATTTCCAGTGGCAACAGTTTGTTTACAGTGGTATATCTCCATTATACTGGAGAGAAGGCAGACATCTCTACGGCCGATGTCTCCAACACTCAGCAACTCACACCAAACCAACGCTCAGCTGCTTATCAATGTCAGGCTGTTGGTTGTAGGTGGGTTTCAAAAGAGAGGAGAGTTTCGGAGGCCATGGCCACCCCGGGGTCTGGCGTTTGGACCGGGTGAGAGGGACGAGGAGGTTGGCGTCGGTAGATCAGAGGTTGCAGGTTGAAGTAGGCGCTCAGTGAGGCTGGAGGAGGAGATTCTTCGCTGAATGGTGAGGCTGGTGCGGGAGTTTGGGAGCAGACAGTCAGCTGAGTTTTGGGTGTATCAGTGTTAGCAAGAGAAGAGAAAAACACATTTCTGCCACACAGAATATTTTCTACTAATCTCTTCAAGCCTCAAACAGTTGAAAATTGCACACAACTCACAACTGTGTCATCGGGTCAACACACGCTTGAGAGCCACCAGTGCAGGACAACGTGTTTAATGTTTGTGCTTTAAAATTGGTTGCTATGTGTTTCTATCAGCAGGGGATCACTTCACGGCCTTCGAGGGCACAGACAGGACATGTGATGCTTCTTCCTGCAGTGACTAACAAAGGGGTGTATTTACAGGGAGAATTCCATGACAGCCAAACACACAGCACCAAGTCTGGTAGTCACTTCTTTGCAGAGTAACTGAATCATAGTACAGTATGGGTTAAACAGAAACAGAATCAGTGAGTGAAATACACATTCCTGCAATGCTGATCACTATAAAATGACATTTTGATCTTAAGGGAACCACGTTCTGGATAACGAAGACCTAATCTTCGCTGGTTCCCCTTTTCAGTCACGAAATGGGGAATTAGTGACTCACCAGACAATGTAAGACTCCAGATCATCACCAAAGGAATATGCAGCGCAGCGACAAACAAAGGAAAAACAAAGTATATGTCTTATTTTTAGAAAAGATGGTTTCCCAACAAAACCTGAGTGTATTCTTTACAATTCTTTAGTCTCATCTTATCTGAACGTGGATGTAAACATTTGTTTTCACTGACAAATCTGAAGACAATGAAGTAGAAGCAGTAAACTGTGATTATTCCAGCTTGTGAAGTGCTCTTTACACAGGTGGAATATGGCCGCAATAAAAAAAAATAAAGAATACAAGTCTCCTTTAAAAATAATCCAGGGGACACTGTAGGATCTGGGCAAAATTAAAATGCCTTTACTTTACATGGCAGTTTGTACACAAGGGGAAACACTACAGGTCAATGAGGTAAAGATTTCAACTACTAGGTTCTTACATTAAGACAAGTATCTTTAAATTTGCAATATATAATTAAATATGCACTGATTTACATACACTTCCACAACAGAAATCTGAAACTTTGGATGAAGCCAGGTTCATAATTCTTGTTGTTTTGTTTTATTTAGCCAATGAGACAAATCTAACATGGTTATTGTATGTACCATATGTAATATCCTACTTTAAATTAGGAAAATTGACATTGAAAGCATCCCATGACCTCATATTTGTCTTTCTTTTTCTCATTTTTTATTGTATGTTAATAACTCGGCTTCTCCTTCGGAGCCTTTGTGCTCCACTGTCTCTCAGGTTAACTCGTATCACAGCGGTGCCTGGATAGCGTGACGTGTGTGGTTGTGCTGCTGCTGTTATCATTAGTCATACTTCTACTGTTATTATACACATATGATTATTGTCACATATGTATACTATCAGATATTAATATATACTTTCAACGTATTGTACCACAATAGCCAGAATTATAATTATAATAATATTACTTTCATTAATGTTGTTGTAAGCTATTATTGTTACTAAAAAGAAAGAAGGAAGGAAGTGCTGCTTGGATAAACAAGGCTCTTTTTTTCCCCTTGGTTGTCTGCATTTTTTACAAACAGCAAGACCTCCTTGGTTTTTGTTCACTATTATCACTACTGTCTGTCCTGTCTCTCTGTCTCTCTTTCTGTCTCATTGTGTCATACAGATCACTGTTAATTTATTACGTTGATCTGTTCTGTACGACATCTATTGCACGTCTGTCCGTCCTGGAAGAGGGATCCCTCCTCAGTTGCTCTTCCTGAGGAATGTCGTATGCTGTAAAGCCCTCTGAGGCAAACTGTGATTTGTGATATTGGGCTTTATAAATAAAATTGATTGAATTGATTGATTGATGTGCTGCTTTTCTCGATTTCTTTTGTTTCTGTACTTAGTGAATGTACATATTCATAAATAAAAAGTATATGTATAAAATCTTGTTACATTTTGTTGTCATATTACAGGCAAAGGTTTTACAGAGGGAGTTTTAGATATCTCTTTATATCACTCCATTAATCACAAAATACTGTCATAAAATACATCTATTTGTGCATTGTTTTTAGGATTAAAATGTTCTATAAATCAGGCTAATAATGGTATATGAACAAACCCCTCAGAAAGACAAGAATAAAACTAAAACGTTTGGTGAATGTAAGCGCTACATTTCTGGCTCATTAGAATAAACTCATTTTGAGAGAAAGGCTTGTACTGTAAAATTCCCCATACGTTTTTGGACCAAAAAAAACAAACAAACACTGGAATAAAAAATGTAACTACTACATATCAAAGGGTGGCAGTGGAGGCACCTGCACACCAATGTAACTGGGCTTCTAAGCCACAAAAAGCACCACAGACTGAGATCTGTAGAAAAACAGTCAATTTATTAACAGGATGTATGTCATCCGTGCATAAAAAGGGTCAATGCACTGATGAGTCAAGAACTGAAACGTTTGCTGCTTTTTTTTTTACTCACTCTTCATCATTGCACTTTGAGAAACCTTTTTAATGCACAGATGTCTTGTATAAACTGACTATTTTTGCATTGATCTCAGCCTGTGGACCACTGTGGCTTTGTAGCCCAGTTACACTGATGTGTGGGTGTCTCCTCTACCGTCTTTACTTGTTTGTCTATTGTAGCAACGCATTAACCTACCTTGACTGATCACTTACATGAATTATATTATCATTATTGAACTGAAATGTTATGATAAATATGTGAATTAGATATTATCTAAATAAATATGAGCTTTTTGCATAAATTACCACAGAGGTGGGAGGTAACTAAGTACATTTACTCAAGTGCTGCACTTAAGTATAAATTTGAGGTGCTTGTACTTTACTTGAATATTTCTATTTCATGCAACTTTATACTTCTCCTCCACCAAATCTCAGAAGAAATACTGTACTTTACTGTACTCTACTAAAATGTTATTTGGGGTTAGTGGATAACACTTAAAATGAGGTTTTTCAGCATTTTTAAGTAAAATAAATAAATTGGATTATCTTAAATGAACAAGTTTAATCACTAAATATATCCACAACTTTTGGATGATATTAAGTTGGCTTGACTTAATTAAGCTTTTTGAGGTCACACAAATCATGTTGGTTGTACTAAACTAATTGACTCTGTCAGATTATAAAAGACTTTTTAAACGCGGCCGGTGCCTTTATAGTTTAATGGCGCATGTCACTGCCCAACCGCCGTCTGTCACTACGTGTCGAACGAAAGTTAAGGCGACGTGGATGAGTCCAACAAATACCAACTTTGCTTCCTGTAAGATTCTAAAGCCAAACCCTGTTTTTTCTGAAACCTAACCACGTGTTTTTGTTGCCTGAACCCAACCATGTGTGTTTATTGTTGAAGAAAAAAAAACGTCAATTCGCATTGTTGCTCTGGCGTAGTGCATTTATTTTGACAGACACTGTATGTAAATGGTAAATGTCCTGTCTAAACGAAAGTGTATCTTGAAATAAGACAATCCATGTAACAGGCAGAACTTGACACGTCATCACAGAACGTCAACAACCAATGCACCCAGGGTACCTTGCACATTGTATCTGTACGTGGAAAGTCCATGACCAAACGTCGACATGTATCTGAAACTGCCTCCACATTGAACTACAACATAAAAATACTCTTTCGTCTATTCATCAGTGATAAAAACAGGATAATATGTTAAATAAACATATAATACTGTGGAAAAAAAGCCATTCTGCACAATGACTGAATTTAATTTTGATACTTAAATGTACAATTTTCTGAATGACGGACTTTCACTGCAAGATCTGAGCACTCCTTCAACCTCTGAATTCCAATAATAAAAATCTGAACTGGAATAATGTGGATTTTAGACATTTTCTTTCCACTAGTCTGACAGAAAATACGTTATGGAAGCAGAATAGTCTGAAACCTTGCCATTGACCAGTGCCTGAAAACATGATGTTTTCAACCGGGGTGCCTCGCCCTAAAATGACCATTCATTTCAAACACAAGCTGCCATGTAAAATAAAATAAATGAATCTTAGTGTGGCTTGGATTATTTTTAAAGGAGACTTACAGACCATCGTCCACCCATGCAGAGGCCTTTACCAAGATAGATGAAGTATTTTCAAACCTCTTTGTTTTCTCACACACCGCGCTACAGACTAAGACAGATTAAGACAGTCGGTGTCGGTGGTAAAACTGATTCCCTTTTCCAGTACACTTCTCTCCCATGACCGCATTAAATCTCATAAAACAACCACAAAGCCAATCAGCGCACTGCATCTGTCACACGTTTGCATGGTTGCATGTTCAAATTTTGAAAGTATATGATAACAAATCACAACAACGTGACATGAGAGTGCTCGTATTACAGATGTTTGACAGTTCTCTTCAGGACCAGAAGCAATCTGATGATTTAAAACAAGTAAACAAAACGCATCATTAGACTCACCAGAAGTAACTCCTCCTTCCTCCTCTCCTCCAGATTATCTTCTCATCTAAAAATCTGACCTTCAATTAAAAAACAAAACCGCAGCGCAGTGTCCCGAAGTGATGCAAGTGTTCGAGTCCTATTGTACTGCGTTTTAAGATGCTCGTTCAGTGTAAGGGGTGAAAGACAAAGGCCAGAGGGAGATAATGTGACACGCCCTGGGGAATATCTGCGTGCATTACGGGATTCCTAAGTGCTTAAAAGGATGCTGTATTGACCATTGTGCTCATGCCATGACAGCAAGAAACACCACAAAGGTAGTAGATTATCTTGTTTAAAGGTAATCCACTGGAGCACTTTGCTGGAAATAGAGTCACATCAAGAAAGAAAAAGCAGCAGCACACTAAACAATAAAATAATGTTTGTTAAAAAAGACATATGAGTTACTTACCCTACTTTTCTTACAGGTTTGTGACACTTCTAAAGCGAGTCTCCTTTTTTTAGTCCATACAGTTGCTGATGGTCTTCCTGTGTCTTATGTGCCTTTTCGTGGTTTCATTTACAATGCATGGGCGTGTATATATGTGTGTGTGTGTGTGTGTGTTCAGCACTGCAGTGATCCTGTGACTGAGTGTGTGTGGTTTCAGAGAGCATGCCTGCCAGTGTGGGCTGCAGATCTGCTGTTCATAAGATCATCTGACAATTTCCTTTCTTGACATAACTTCCCCTTTTCACAGTTAACAGGGCCCACAGGCCTTTTCAGCAAAGCGGTGACTGCTCGCACAGGAAGGTTTGGGTATTTAAAATACCCCCCCCCCACAGACGCACAAAACCAACTCAAACATAACGACAGATATTGTGCAGGCTGGCGCTTCATTACCAGTGTTTGTTTGGACTTTTCAATATAAGCTTTGTGTGCAAAGATGGTGCTTTGCATTCAAAAGCACGAGAATATAAATCTGGGCCCAGCTGTTAACTTCAATCTGGATCAGACTGATTTGTTTTCGGATCAGCCGATTCATCTACCTTTTGTGACGGTTTTGAAGATCAACATTGGACTGGAGCATCCTGATCTAGATACAAACTTTTCAAGATTACTTTGTGTGGGTGACAAATCACTATGTTGACGTTCTGTCAATCTGCAATTACCACTTATCGCCACAGATGTCGCCAAAGAGAACAAAACAAAGAAATTTGAGATTATAACTTTAAGCAATTTCTTAAAGTTCTTACTTATCCTGTTAGGGGTCGTGTGCGGGCTGGAGCCTATCCCAGCTGACACTGGGCCAGAGGCAGGGTACACCCTGGACAAGTCACCAGACTATCACAGGGCTGACACATAGAGACAGACAACCATTCACACTCACATTCACACCTATGGACAATTTAGAGTCACCAATTAACCTGCATGTCTTTGGACTGTGGGAGGAAGCTGGAGTACCTGGAGAAAACCCACACTGACAAGGGGAGAACATGCAGGCTCTGTACAGAGGGGCTCCCCCACCCTGGGGTTCAAATCCTCTTGAGGTGACAACTCTAACCACTGCACTACCATGCCGCCAGTTTTATGTTTAAAGAGAGAGAAAAAAGTTTTATTACATTTTCCTCCCAAAATACACCCCGAATCCAGCCTTCTGATTGATCACAATAATCCTCATTTTTCAGATCAAAGGTATTCAGATCCTGTGAAACAGATAGTCAAGGTTTCAATCCAGATCAAAACCAAGACTTGATTTCATGATCTTATCTGATTTCAGAATCCTTTTCCTTTTGAACAACCAGTTTTCAAGATCTGATCAGATCTGATCAGATTACGTGAACAACTGGGCCCTGGTGACTCAGTCAGGTGGTAGAATAATAAATATAAATATTAAAATTCAGTGATGTTCATTAACATTTTCAAGATTTGACACAAACATTAATTATTAATACGGATTTATTTGCGCTATAGAAACATCTCATCAGCTGTTAACTAATGGCTCATTGCAGGAAAACTACACAGGCCCACACTCTAAGAAAGAAATCTGTACAATAACAGAAACAGTAACAGCTCATTGACAACAATTTGCTCAGCAATTATAAAAAAACAAAAACAAAAACAGAAACATTATGTTAATTAACAGGATGCCACCAGTTTAAAAAAAAATCAAGACTGAAATATCCATTAAATATGTCACTCAGTCAGGGGACGTCACCTCACTGAATGATAATAAAGGGTCCGTTAACTAGAAAGGTTGGGAACCATCCAGCAGCAACCAAATAAAGCTAGCATGATAGTGCCCACTTCATCATAATGGTACGGGGGTGAATTTTTTATGTAACTCACCCGTTTACATTTTATTATGGCTTTAAGTTACGCTTAATAATAAGGTAATCCTTCATTTATCCCACAGTGGGGGAAAACTGCAAAAGATTCATACAAGCTAGACAGGAGTCAAACCTATAATCTTCTGATCCGTAGTCAGACACATTATCCATTGCAGCAATAGCCCTACTAGCAACTTTGACCTACGTCCATTATTTAAATCAGTCTATAGTTATCTCGTCATCGTTTCATCCTATTAGACATCTGTGAAAAAATGTCCGTAATTACTGTATGAATTCTTGAGTAATGGCCAAAAATGTGGTTCTAATCAGATGATTGCTGAGTCAAGGTGGACGTTTGTGCCAAAATTGAAGAAATTCCCTCAAGTTCTTCCTGAGATATTGAATTCATGAGAATGGGTCAGATGGATGACCTGAAAACATAATGCCTCTCACCACAGCTGTCACCAATGTGAAGACATAAAAATATCACCAGAAAGTTTTAATTTAAAGAGTTAACTTCAGAGAATCGGATCTAATCAACTTACTCGAAATCCTACAGAATTCATCATTCCTACAGGGTCTCATGATGGACAAAAAGTACAGAGTTTACTATCAGGTGATAAAGATGTGATGAAAGGAATATGTGTCCACTCTGGTATTTAAAAAAGCTTCTAACAAACACAAATAAAGTTTACTAGACTGCCACAGTCCAATGATTATAGATGCATCTTATCTATATTGCATCACCACAGCTCAGGATAAAGAGGTGACTTTTCTTTTTGGACTCGCTGAGATGGTAAGTGCAAATTTAATAGAAAATAAGCTCCTCACACGCAGCGACATAGAAACCGAGACAGATGGAAGTGAAAGAACATGACAGTATTAACTGAGGGGAGGACATTTCCTTCATAACCTATTTTCTGCTTCAATGCGAACATGTTAATAGTTGCTACGCCTCATCTCACTGCGGGTCGTGCTGATAAACCACGTCATAACTACGCTTCCATTTAAAGAAGCGTTGCACGCTCAAATACGGAGATCCTGTTATGGATCATAAAATTGTGATCTTCAATCTTCGACGCATTCTAGCAGCACCGTGACTTCGATCTACTTCATGGGTTTTATATATACAGTAATGTCTTTCATCTACATGCAGAGAATGAGCATGATCTTGTCACGTTAATACTGCATCTATGTCACAGCTAAAGAGTGAGGCAATGGCAGATTGTTGGGCTTTCACTATTTCACGGCTCAGTTTGTTGTTGCTCTGTATACTGCTCTGATGAGGCCGCTGTCAGTGAAGAAACAAGCTCTTTAACGGTAGTTTTTTTTCTGATTAATGATGAGCATCTTTGAAAAATGGCAACTCTAGGTTTTATGCTACAACTCTCTATTGTGGCATCATGTTATCTGATAAAACATGACTAAACCACAACTAAACAGACCCGGAAAAAGCCGGGTACTTGCAACGTACCGCACTCCATACCTGGGTACACTTGCATCATCATTGTGACATTTTTGTGGGGCAACACTGCATAAAAGGGCACCATACACGGACACTGCTACCAAGAGACCATATTCAGCAGGGAGGAGTAGGGCTGTCCTGAATACCAGTACCAAAGATTCAGTGATGAACGGCTGCGATTAATCAAAGCTTCCTGGTAATTAAGAGATGAGGACATAAGTCATTGCAGCTTACAACAATATGACAGTTAGACACTTTGTTAGCACGCACGTCTCTTCAAAATAGCCATGATCGAAGCCTTACAGTTTCAAAGCATTCAGGTCAGCCCAGGAGTGAGGGCCCTGTCGAAAAAGCTCTGCTCCTGGCCAGAGGAGGAGCCACTGCTGTAGCGTATGGAGCTCTCCGCCTACTGCCACCCGAGCTCCGACTGCAGGTCAAAGTCGGCAGCAAGGACGGATCTAAGTCTTTCCTGCCATCTGATACAGAGGCATCAGTATTAACTTGAAACTGTTTCATAACAGGTTAAATACTCTTCCCACTGTTTTGGTACAGTTGGTGTTCACACCTGATGTGTACCATACCAGAGTACATATGAACTGTACTGAAGACCACCTTTTCAAATGGACTTAGGCCCAGAAAATGACAAACATAGCTACTGTGACGTCGCCCAAAGGCTTGTGGACTCGAGTTCTGCATTTTGGCTGTTGGCATCTTGGTTTTTTTTAGGAGCCAGAAGTGACCGTATTTGGGCAAGAGGTTGGAGCTGTGGAGGAGCGAGGTGTGGATCCGAGTGAGGGGCCAAGGACACTATCAGCAGACAGCCTGTCACACCTTCAAGTATGCATAACTTAAAGCCTTAATAAAATGTCAACAGGTGAGATATATAGAAATTCACCTCCTGTACAGTCGTCATAACAGGGGAAATTAGCTATAGAGACCAAACCATTTGTTGCGCCAGACTGTAAACATGTTTATTTCTGCTGTAAAGTTGGATATTTAACATGGTTGTCTATGGGGATTGATTAGCGTCCAGAGGCAGCCTCAAGTGGCCACTCAAAGAACTGCAGTTTTTGGCACTTATGTGTGACTTTACTTCTCAGCGCTGGAGTTTGCAGCTTGTCTACAATATGCATTTTAAGGATGTAGCCAGGACGTCAAAATGATTAAGCTGCAAAAACATCACACCACCACATCACTAATGATCGCCACAGAAGACAATGAATATAAAAGGAAACTTTGCTGATATTGAACCAGCTGTGTGGCATCGCAGTGTGTGCAGATGAACGGTGTTCGGCTTTGCAGTAGTGTTTCTTCTGCGAGTTCCTGCTCAGCTCACATCACAGATTTTTCAATTGCTTTTCTCTGCGTAATGAAAGTTTTACAAACATAAAACCACCATGGCCCAAAAATTAAAAATAGAAAGATTCATAATTGACATGGTGGCAGTTCAAGGCGTCAATAGTTTTACAGACTTGTCTTTTACAGTGATGGCCAAAGGGGAAAATGCTCTCTGGGCCACAGGAGATTTTTTTCGTTGCAATGGCACCAGTGGCCACTGGGAAAAAATTGCTGCAAGGCTGAGCTAATTTCATGGGGGCCTGGAAAGCCCCCTAAGAGACGTTTTCTGCCATGTACATCCAACCCTGTCTTCTTCTGTTTAAGTTTAACGGAGGTTGCTTCAATCACCACCATCAGCTGGACTGTCCTTTGCTTCATCTATTCCGGCACCGCCTCGGCACTAGTGGTGACTACAAGGCTGAGCCGGGTCATTTACAGGTAACGCCATGTGATAGAGGCTACAGAGCAAAACATGTTGTAGCACTACACTTTGCCTGATTGCTCATATATTAAACAAATGATACCTTTAATTAAATTAATTAAAAATGTGCAAAACTCTGAATTAATCATGTAAACATACAGCACAGGGATTCCCCTGTGGATTAAGACTCATTCATTAGGTCACAGAGGACCATGGCCACGCCGACAGCGGAGTCCGCGTCCTGTCCGTACACCACCGGCAGAGGAAACGCTTTCTCCACCTCCTGCCTCAGCACCTCATTTCGGGCGATGGCACTCCCACTGCCCACAATCCTGCTGACCCCCGCCTGCTGCAGAAGCTCAGCAGGCATCATGGAGGTGATGTTGTCGATGACTCCGCGGCACAGTGCCCTGGTCACATGACCCAGGGAGAGATTGGTAGTAGAGATGCTGGTCACCTGAGCAAGGGAGAGAGGGTCGTGTCGCTCCCCCAGGATGGTGGGACTCACCCTCAGGTCAGTCGTCTCCTGCCTCAGAGCGCAACCAATTAGCTTCTCATAGAGGCATGAATCACTCACCTCCGCTCCTGTGAGGAAGGAGAGAGGAGCTATTTAACATATGGACCAAACACAGCTATGAGTCAGTCATTCTGGTATCAGTTTACTGTATTCAATTAAGTTACAGAGTGTGCAATAAAACTCACTCACAGTGCTCTCCCTCCTTAAATCAACACTGCTCTTTTTGAGCTCTGATTGATCTTTCATTTCAGCTGGGGTTAATAATGGGTCATGCAGATTACAGCCTGACACGCATCTAACCAGACTGATTCAGCTCTTGAGCTGCTATTTTCAAAACAAAAGCTTAACACTACGTTTACACTGCAGGCAAAGGGGGCTCAAATCAGATTTTTTTCCTGCAGCACAAATCACATGGAATCTGATCTTTTATTTTTGGTGTTTGGCTTGAGTAGCTAGCTACCTAACCCTACTGAACAATAGATCCGACTTGAGCACTGAGGCCTGTGGTGTGAACATAGCTTAGGAGTCTACAGGCACGCAAGCAGCTCTCTGAGGCTGTACTTAGACACAACACTGCTTTGAGCCAAATGTTAACATCAGCATTTTTGCATAGGTAGATTATTGTATTACTGTATTGTAATTGCAACAGTACGTTTTTGTGGACACTCCTTGTTGTTTGTATGATGTGATTATATGCCTTGTTGTTGCTGAACCAATCAAGACAAATTCAAGTCACCTCTCGCTGTGGTAAGGAATACTGAATCTTTAATCGAGCACTTAACACAAAGTCTAAGATAGATAGGCAGAATTCATCTTGAGGGAAACGTGAAAAGCACAACGCTTCATGGCAACCCATACAATAGTTGTGATATTCGACTACCATGTACATACCCAACTCTTTCATCCATGCAGTGAGCATCCCCACAAAAGTGGCCAGAACATTCCCTCCGTTCAGCGAAGCCGCTACCGCCAAGTACGAATCGTAGTAGGGGAAGTAGGAGATGGAGCAGGCAGGCTGAGGAGAGTCTGGAGGTTTGAAGTCAGCCGGCATGGCGAAGGTCAGCTGGGCCGAGGTGCTCATGTTGAGGACTGTGAAATTAGGAGAAACTGTCATCTGAAGGCACGTGAACCAACATCTCCAAACAAGACATGCAAGAGACACTGATGGAAGATTACATCAGATACATAATGCGATTTCTATGTGTGCAAACTAAGATAAGGGTATTTACTGCTGTTTACTTTTAATTTAGTCTTTTGTCTAGTGTTTTTAATTCAGTATGTTAAGACATTCTTGCTTTGCTATTGTTCTCTTTGCTGTTTTTAAAGGGAAGCTAAAAGTAATTTTCAACCTGGACCCTGTTTTCCAAAGTTTTTGTGTCTAAGTGACTAATGACAACAACACTCTTTGAATTTGGTCCAGTATTGAGCGAGAGTGCACAAAGGAAAAACTTTGGGATCCGATTTTTGTCCTCGTATCTCATTAGACTCATAATTACAGTACTAGCAGAAAATATAAATAACTACCATTAGATTGAGGAAAGTATGCTAGGATGCTCGCCCCGACCCCCCTAGCGAATGCAGGTAATTCTCATGGAAGCTAGGGATGCGCGTGATTAATCGTCTAAAAGATTAAATGTCCTCCCCTTCGCTAGTCGGTACCAGAAACATTATTCGGTTAAATCAATTAGTATTTTACTCATGTACAAGGCCTCCTAACTGTCATGCAGCCTTTCCCCACTAGTGGGGGCTACAGAGCAGTTAGACAGCAGTCCCCCTCCCCGCAGTAATGCTCGAGTAGACTGAAGTTTTCAAACAGCACAGTGAGAATTTGGAGAGAAGTCCTATTGCAAAACCAGCGCGGTTTGGCAGCACTTTGATCTAGTAAATTAAAACAAGGTAGCATGTAGGCTGTGTCAGAAAAAAAATGGCTCGCAACTACATTAACCTGCGTGGAACAATGGCTGCTGCTGCTGCTGCTGCTAGCCACACTCAGACCAAACTGACATTGTTCACTCGGAGATGCTGTGATCCCGCCCGGTCTGAGAAGATAACACCACTCATCACGATTATGACCTCACAAGATATGCCTCCACTTAACTTTGTCGAAGGTAAAGGCTTCAGGAAGTTAACGGAATATGTCGACCCTGAATACACCATGCTGGGACGCAAAACCTCCAAGCTGGAGCACATTCACCATAAATTTTTTTTAGACTAGTCGACTAGTCTTAATTAAAAATTTTGTTTAGTCAACAGGGAAATTAGTCGCCAGGAACATCCTTGACGGAAGCTTTGAAGACCTGAAAATGCTAATTTGGACAGCCCTAAAAAAAACAGTCTTGGTTCATATTTCCACTGTTTCAATAATCACCAGCTCTGGTTTGTTTGTTGTGCTTGTGCTTGTTTTCGGCACTGACTGGCAGGCTGACAGGCTCAGATTGATATTATAAGTATCCGACAAAGACATTATTTCCCACAAAGAGCAGGACGAGCAGTCTTGCAGTGCATGGTGGGAGTGTTGCAGAGAGTTTGTGGTGCATTCATGGTCTGCTTTTGCATTAAAGACACTCAACTTTATACAAGTGAGTCAGTCCTGTGTGATGCGCCTGGCTCATGAAACTTGAACCAACCTGTCAAACCTGTCAAAATTTCTCACTTCAAATTTTTTCAGAAATAGATTTTGGTTGATAGTTTAGACTGTCCTGTTTCAACAGCCAGCAAAAAAACAGGGCCAAACTAGCAGAGCGATCGTCCAATGAGGTGCGTACCACAATAGAATACATCACCACTGGGACGAGGTCAGCGGATTTTGTGGGGATGTAGCCTTCCCTCAATACCGTACCAGTTAAAAAAACATGCTGTTCCCATTAATCACTTAAGACACAAAACATGGAAAACAGAATCTGAGTTGAAAAAAACCAGAAGTCTCCTTTTAACTACAGTAAACTGAAGCATTATCAGTATTGTAATAGTAGATGAGATCTAATGGATGCATTAGTCATGTTATTGCCGGAATGGATTCTTTCATTTGAAGTCCATAAACAGTCTTAGAGTAGAGTACGTCAATCGTGATCCCGGCCCTGAAAAGAAATGACTGGACGTCCTGTTTCACCTGCATCTGTTCGTGCACTCATGCAGGAGTAGACAGAGCACTGGAAGTCTCCCAAGGCGGCACCCACTGGCGTACCAGCGGGCATACCATGCCAGTCGGAGCATGTCTGTCCTGCCAAGCCACCAGACGGCACACACCGAGGAAGTAGGTGCAAAGGGAAGCCGGCATCCTTAAGACTGGAGCATGCACACAGACAGTTGCTTGTTATGTAGGTTAGGAAAACATGCTATTGGTATTTGAACTGAACAGGAAATTCTGCACTTTACATACATGTCTATATTCCACTGGTTGGAGGAGGTGTTGAAGAAACCCCAGCTGGCTGCATTCTGGGGCGTCATCACGCACCCGTCCAAACCACACAGCATGGACACCACATAGTCCTGGATGGTTCCTGCAGCTGTGTACTCCTCAAGGAACTCTGGCCTGAAACCACATAGGTTCACTTTCTTATCACAAAACCAAGTAGGGATATCAGCCGCCGATATTAGCAAAAATCGCGCATCAGCATCGGATCGGACTGCATGGAAAAATGCCGATCCAAGAACTCCGATCCAGTTTTTCATGGAGTCCGATCCAGGTTGCGTACAGTACTTGAAGCGCTCTGAAATTCAAGCAGTCCAATCCAGTGATCCGCTCCAGCAATTAATATCAATCCACCAGGCCAGCATGCAAGGAAACAGCAGCACCAGGCTGGCACTGACACTACTAAAATCACTGAAAAGGAAAGGCTGCATTGTTTGTTAAATGTCAACAATGTCTTGTGGTGTTAATCTATTTTTTATTTATTAGGGGGGCAAAGCACAAGTGTGTGGAGTCTTGCTGCTATTTTAATTTCAATGTTAGACATTTTAAAGATTTCTTGTATTGATTTATTTTCTATTTATTAAGGGGCCAAAGCAGCCAGAGCAAACCAGCTATATTTTTTTATTTAATGTTAATGTTCAAGTTTAAAGTTGAAGTAACGCTTAATCGCTTGATCAAACCTTTTCTAACATGACTGACAACAAAATAAGTGAATATGTATAATACACGCTTGGATCGGATTGGTATCGGTATCTGCCAAAACTCAAGGCTGTAATATCGGTATCGGATTGGAAGTGAAAAAGCTGGATCGGGACATCCCTAGTCTCGCTCACCAGACCTCTCACTTTAAGATTGGAGAAAAAAACGCCCTGGCTTTTTTTATTTCTTTCAACCAATCACAATCGTTCTTGGCGGTGCCACATCAACGGTGCACTTGCAAAAATATTGCCGGGCAGAAACAGGTTTTGGTATAACACGCCCACAAAAATATTGCCTACAGGACGTGAACCATGGCAGAAAAATGGCTACATCCCCGCAAGATCAAACACTGCAAAAGGATGCTTGTCGACTATGACAACCAGAGGTGGTAGGGCGGGACTTTAGCGGGTGGCTCGTTCCGCCCAATGAGAAGCTGATCTATGCAGCGAACTTCTGCCCACTCAGACTAGGACATCCCTAAAACCAAGTGCTGCAATTCATGGGATTAAAAAAAGTGCATGCTGCTTACCTGTGTCTCATGAACCAGAGAATTGTCACACAGCCAAAGCCCGTGGCTACACTAAGGTGTGAGTCTGGTTTTGCAAGTGAGGACAGGAAGTCACTGCTGCAGCGGCCATCCTGCCAAGTGATGAGCTGACTGGTGTCTCTGGCTGTGAAGAAATCCCTCTTGGACCAATCACAGCCTGTAGGGGTCAAGAGATGTGGGAAAATACAGCAGATTAAAGAAGTTAGATCTGACTTGCGGGCTTTGTTTGGATACAGAAACTTTTTTGTGCATATGTGCCAGGCAAACAACTCCACCGGAATGAATAGGTGCCACCTTGGGGTCCTGTATCTACATCTTACTAACATCTATGTGTAATGCCTGGTACACACTACACAGGATTTTTCTGCCCGTTCCAACAGTCGCTATGTCACATTAGGCGATTGTGGAGTCATAAAATCGTGCTGTGACTTGGCCGACAGATGTGACACACTACACGATGGTACACACCAATTATCCTCGGTCGTCTTTCACAACGTTATTATTATTTCAGTCGGTGTGTCTGTTCATGTGCCAGCCGAAATGTTGTTGTAGGCACGTAAAAAACACCAACAGATGTCAGGAGCTACATTTGAAGTACTGTACACAAACATACAAGTTACTGAATCCTTCACAACAAGTTACCTGCAAATGTTTCACAATAAAAGTCTTTTTAGAAAATGAAGGGATTCTCTCAGCCGAGGTTATAAGGGGCTTTTAGGGAGCGGTTAAAAGTAAAAATATAAAACCACAGAAGGAATAATAAATAACAGCCTGTTTATAATGTAGTCTGTTTCAAATGGAGCTGGTAGCCTCTGCAGTTATGGTAAGTAAAAGCCCCACCTCCATTTTTTCAAATTTTCTTACTTTATGTACATCTCCATTATAAATAACATTTTTTGCTGTGATTTCTTTTTTTTTCTTTAAAGTTGCAGTGGAGTGACGTGCAGAGAGAGACAGGAGGCACCAGACACAGGGGTCGGGATTATGGCTGAGACCTTGACTGTGGTTTTATTTCTCGGTAACATTCAGTAACTTCTCTGCTGCTGGCATCCCATCCCAGAGACAATTAACTTTTTTTTTTTAAAGAAATAAATCTCTTACTCAAACAATAACTGACATTAAAAAACAATACATATATTAAAATAACATAACTGTCAAGTTAAACTAAATATGGTTCTCTGAAATGAATAAATTACCAACATAAAATATAAATTCTCAAGTAAACTTAAGCTAATGCCCCATCCCGCCAGCTTACACAGTATCAACTGTCTACTCATTTACAGCATGCTAGCTACAGTCATAGCCTCACCGCAATAACATCATCAAACAGTAAAAAAACACGGTTAATTTATAGTCAGACCTGTGGTCAAATGGAGCCTGGAGTGTTAATTAACACCAACAGTGACCTAATAAACAGAATGAGTTGTATAAAGCAGGATGCTATGACTCACATTACAGGGACAGAGATAATTAACTTTGAAGAACATGCCGTTCTAAACAGTGCAAATCTCAAAGCTATGGTGTCCTGCAAGGGACAAACAGTGTGAACTGCTACATTTGCTGCACAATAGACAGCGCAACAGCGACTCCTACTAGCTTAAGCAGGTAACTGCCTTACATATGATTGGGCCTGTGCAAATGCGACTCAAGAGAGCAGGCAGGCGATTTAGTTTTCACACTTGGTCCTTTTTAAATGAGCCGAACTCAAGGCAAGGCAAGGCAAGTTTACTTGTATAGCAATTCAACACAAGGTAATTCAAAGTGCTTTACAGAGACATTTAAAGCAACAACACACAATTTAAAACAATAAAAACAGTTGATTAAAAAGGGAAATAGAAATTAAGAATGATAGTGATAATAATAAAATACAGTAACATAAAATAAAATAAAAACAGGCTCAATACATTGAACAGTCAGGATAAGAAAAGAATAATAATAATAAAAGGCATAAATCAGCAGTGTGTAGTTAAAAAGTACGGGCAGTAGAATACAGCAGGTAAGTATTTAATCTAAGAGTACGCTTCAGTAAACAATAGTGTTTTTAGCCCTGATTTAAAGGAGCTGACAGTTTGAGCAGACCTCAGATCTACGGGAAGTTTGTTCCACAGGTGAGGAGCATAATAACTGAACGCTGCATCACCTTGCTTGGTTCTTGTTCTTGGAACACACAACAAACCTGGTCCAGATGACCTAAGGGGTCTGGATGCTTCGTAGGGAACCAGTAGGTCAAGCATGTATTTTGGTCCGAGACCATTCAGGGCTTTGTAGACCAGCAGTAAGATTTTAAAATCTATTCTTTGACTCACAGGAAGCCAGTGTAGCGATTTAATGACCGGTGTAATATGGTCCAGTTTCCTGGTGTTTGTAAGGACTCTGGCGGCAGCGTTCTGGATCAGCTGTAGCTGTCTGATTGATTTTTTGTTAAGGCCTGTAAATAAGCCATTGCAATAATCCAACCTACTAAAAATGAATGCATGAATAAGTTTTTCCATGTCTTGTTTAGACAGAAGCCCCTTAATTCTAGCTATATTTTTCAGGTGGTAATAGGCAGATTTGGTAATAAACTTTAAATGGCTGTTGAAGTTCAGGTCTGAGTCAATAATAACACCAAGATTTCTGGCTTGATTTGTAGCTGTCAATGACATAGAGCCAAGGTGGGCGCTGATCTTTGCCCTTTCATTTCTAGGGCCAAAAATTATTACCTCTGTCTTTTCTGGATTTAGCTGGAGAAAATTCTGGCACATCCAGTCATTGATTTGATGAATACAATTACTCAATGAAAGTAAGGGACTGTAGTCGTGTGATGACACTGAGATATAGAGTTGTGTGTCGTCAGCATACGTATGATAGGAGATGTTGTGATGTTCCATAATCTGGGCTAGGGGTAGCATATAGATGTTGAATGGAAGTGGTCCGAGAATTGACCCTTGAGGAACCCCACATGTGATCGTAGTTTGCTCAGATTCATGGTTACCAACTGACACAAAAAAAGTCCCTATCTTGTAAGTAAGATTTGAACCATTGTAGCACAGTGCCGGTGAGTCCCACCCACTTTTCCAATCTGCTAAATAGTATATTATGATCAACTGTATCAAATGCAGCACTGAGATCTAGTGATACCAGGACAGAGGATTTGCATGCATCATTATTCTGATGAATATCATTTAAGACTTTGATAAGTACAGTCTCAGTGCTGTGATGTGGCCGAAATCCAGACTGAAATGTGTTAAAAAGATTGTTTTGCATCATAAAAGTATGGATTTGCTGAAAGACAAACCTTTCAATGATTTTCCCCAAATATGGCAGATTTGATATTGGCCTGTAGTTACTAATTGTTGTGGCGTCCAGATTTGATTTTTTTAGGAGAGGTTTTATTACTGCAGTTTTCAAGGCCTGGGGAAACTGGCCTGCTATAAGAGAAGTATTTATTATCTGCAGTACATCTGGAGCTATGCAGTTAAAAATGGTTTTAAAAAAGTTTGAAGGCAGAATATCAAGGCAGCATGTTGTGGGCTTTAATTTTGAAACCGTTTCTGTTAGTTGTGTAATCTAGGAGGCTAAAATGTCCTAGATTAACCAGAGGACAGGAGCTGGAGCTGCACACTGCCTGTCTTATCTGTAATATTTTGTTTGTGAAGAAGGCTGCAAAGTCATTACATGACTTGTTAGACAGTAGTTCAGGAGGGAGTGATGCTGTGGGGTTGGTCAGTCTGTCCACTACAGAAAAAAGTGTGCGGGCATTATTACTGTTTCTATTGATAATCTCTGAAAAATACGATTGCCTTGCATTCTTCAGTTCCTGGTTATAGTTGTGAAGACTCTCTTTATAAATGTCGTAATATACCTGGAGTTTGTTTTTACGCCACCTGCGTTCAGCTTGTCTACATACTCTTTTGTATTTTGCATTTGGGCTACAATACAATAGCAAAAGCAAAGCGGACCCGGAGCCTTTAGTGTTCATAAGGCACAGCGAACACGAGGGGTCTGAGTTCTCTTGGAGTGTTCACGTTTCACAAAAAATGCTGAGTCACCGCTCTGAGTCCACTTAGAAGGCTGAAAAGGACCAAGTGTGAAAACACCCTAAAGGACCACCTCGGGAGGTGGTCTGAGTTTGGTTAGCTTCAAATCCTCAAGAAGAACCGAGTCCCCTTTCTGTTGGTCCACTTAAAGAGGACTGAGTTTGGTTCATTTAAAAAGGACGAAATGTGAAAATACGCTTGGTGAACCGCACCGTGGACGTGAAGCGTGACGTGAAACACTTCGGGTGTAGCCTCCCCTGGCCCCCCTTGAAGACGCCACTGCATTCCCTCACTGATGTTTTTCACTCTCCATTTGAATCAATGAATTAAGACATCAGTGTTTTTGCCGCTCAAACTTCATGTACCGTTGCTCGTCCAGCTGGTTGTTTCACAACTCACCACATGTTATGAAATGCAACACTGTGCGTGCAAGCAACAGTCTTACCGCTCTTTGCTTTCCAGAACATAACCCCGTGCATCTGTCCGGACACCCCGATGCTGCTCACACGCTGCAGCTTGTCTCTGGGCAGCAGGCCCATGCAGCGGTTCAGAGTGTCGATGATCCGGCCGGTGTCCTGCTCTTTCGCCTGCTCGGTATAAACACGTTTGTGGCCAGGTTACACACGAGTCACGTGCGGGACATACACACACACACACAGCAGTGTTGTTATTGCTGAGCTTCATAGTAAAGTTGTGCGGTACTTGAACGCACTCACCTTTAATCCGCTGTGGTCGATTATATCAGACGTAGTCGGCAAAGCCTGAGTGGCAGCCACCGACCTGGAGCCAGTTTCTAATAAAACGGCTTTTACCGAAGTGGTACCCACGTCTATGCCCAGAATATAAGCAGACATTGCTACTGATGAGGCTGCTTTGACAACAGGGTAAAGTCTACTCTGCTGCGTTCACTTTGAAGTAGGAAATCGTTTTGGGGGATTTTACTTTTTCAGCTTCCGTAGGTCATAGTAAGGTCATAGTAGCGATTTTTCTATTATCTTATACCTATTTAACTGTAGTGTTTCTATTATATATTATGTCCTTTGCTTGTGCAGTTTGGCCTTTATTATTAATTTCCTATGAATATGTTTATTGTATACACCAAACTCAAAGGCAAGTCTTTCTGAGTGAAAACCTATCTTGCATAATAAATATTTTTTCTGATTCTGATACAATGCCTCACATGTTCACCCAACAACACACACACTGATTAAGCTTGAAAGTTTTTATCATATTATGATAAAATGTAGAATTTCCCTCTCTTTAATGCGCAGTGAACGCACCACCACAATGCACTGCGAAGGAACATGGCCGACTCTTGCCTAGGAGTGCTACCCACACGAGAATGAATGTGCTGTTTCCGTGTCACATCAGATGACATTCCTTGAAAAATAATCTGAGATCTTAGTCTGACAAGTTACTCTGACAGAGTATGTGTTTGTAATCGCGCTGTGAGGAGCCGACGAGTCCCTGCGATCATTTCCGGTGAGAATCTGTCATCAGTTACCGGGAGAGCTAACAATGCTATCCTGTTAGCAACTCCAGCTAGGTTACGTTGGGTCGCACAGTGATGGGTTTAGTGTAATTATTTGGGAGCAGTCTCATCTGTTTTGTCCTTTCCTCGTCTTTTATCTGCCAGATTCTTTCACTAGAACAGGGCTTTAAATTTTGCTAACGTTATTAGCTACTTTGATTTATTGTGGTCAGTAGCTAGCTAAGCTAAGCTAAGCTAACATCGACCAAGGCTGACTGACAGCTTTTCTTTTTGTTTTTGTCACTCTTAATAGGGGGCTTTAACGAAGTCAAACCTCTGTCGATTCGTGTTAATTACTTCCTAATGGTGGTTAATATGTTAAAATGTCCAATGAATGCATTACATCAACCTACTGATATCTGCAAGGCCTGTACATTAGGTTTTACAAGAGCTTCTCTGATGTAAAGAAAAAAAAATGAGCTTGCTTTGTGGTGTTACACCGAATTTTGTGACCCATAAGATAGGTTCCGTGATCCTGCCCCTAAACCCGTAACCCTAACGACCCATCGACTTAGAAAACT
The DNA here is from genome assembly GCA_035609425.1 of Epinephelus awoara. Classification (NCBI taxonomy): domain Eukaryota; kingdom Metazoa; phylum Chordata; class Actinopteri; order Perciformes; family Serranidae; genus Epinephelus; species Epinephelus awoara. Next base: position 21,481,567 of record CM069304.1, on the reverse strand, counting down.
AATCGATTTATAAGGGCGTCTGATACTGATACTGGGTCACAGGTTTTAGGAACATGTTGCTAATCGATTAATCGTTTGGTCCACAAAACATGAGAAGCAATAAGAGAAGTCTGTCACAGTATCTTACAGTGACTTCATCAAATGTCTTATTTTGTCTGTCCAACGTTTTCAAATCCAAATTTATTAAATTTACATAATGTGAGATCAAGGAATGAAGCAAACCCTCTCATTTGAGAACCATATCATATTTTTGGTATTGTTGTTGCTTGAACAGTGACCTTAGCGATTGATCAATTACAGCAGTAGTTGCCGATTATATTTCTCTTGATCAAATAATAAGATAATTGACTTATTGTTGTAGCTCTATTAAGATCACTTTGAACAAATAAAAGCAATACAGTTGTGTAAAAATACTCCAGGTAAAAGGCCAGCATAATAATGAGGTGTTATTGTCAGATATATATATATAAATCATTTAAAACTCAAAAGTAGTCATTATGCAGCAGGATGGCTTCTGTCAGTGTTATGTTGGTTGAGGCAGAGTCGGTTTCAACTTTATTTGTTCAATGATTAGTGTACAGACTGATTTAAATTAAGTCTCTTATTTTATTGCTCTGTTTACTTGGAACTGCACTGTACTTTGTTGAGAAAGATAAAAACAGATTTTGTAATTACGGATGAAGCACAAAAAACGAATTGGCTGTTTAAATATGGAACATTTAATTCGCTGGTTACTTGGAGAAATTCTGGGAAATGAGGGGAAAAAAGCTCTTTATTAGGATAAACTGCAGGTTTGCACTTCTTTTCAGTGTACAGTTCATTAGAAACTTCTTTCAAATGTTATTTGAAAGAATGTAATATAGTGATTTATTTTTGTTATTTGTTTGGTTTTTACTGTTTTCTTTTGTGTATGTATGCCATAAGATGATTTTTTTTGTAAAATGGTGGGCATGGCACGGAATTAGAAATAAAATAAGTTCAGTCTGTTATGGAGGATGACAAGTGACACAAGTATCAATAAATGAATAAATAAAAGGATAAATAAATGTATAATATTGGGTTAAAAAAACAAGTTAACAAATAAATGTGTAAAGGGAATAAATACAGAAATAAATAGGAAAGTAAGTAAATGTATGAATAAACACAGGAATAAATAAATGTGCAAATACATTTTTGAATACAGAAATAAATTCGAAAGAAAATAACAATAAATAAATGCCAAAAAAAATACAGAAATAGATGCATAGATTAAAGAATAAATACATAGATGTTGAAATCAATCTGAAAAAAAGGTTGAGAATTAACAATTTTGGTTTTTTTTGTACAGCTACATTTATTTATTCCTGTGTTTGTATGTTAATGAGTTAGGTAGTCCTAACCTCTGCATTTATTTATTTATGCATTTTTTGGTATTTATTTCAGCATTTATATTTATTTTAGTATTTTATTATTTTTTTATTTTTTTATTTATTTATATATTTATTTACACATTTTATTATCTTATAGATTTGGTATATACAGTCTTGACCTGCAAAGTAACTAGTTTCCCTATCAGTGAAAGACATGTAGTGGAGCTACAAAAGGTGTTTTTAAAACTGTACTTGTGTTTAGGGTTTGAGTCATTCGATTAAATGTTCTTCTCTCTGTGCCCAAATCTTTCCTGAAACAGGAGCACCTTCCTGTGACAGCTGACCAGAGCCAAGATGGCAGGAGTCGTAGCCAAGCGTGAGGGACCACAGTTCATCAGTGAAGTAGCTGTGAGGGGAAACGCCGCCGTGCTGGACTACTGCCGCACCTCTGTATCTGCCCTCTCTGGAGCAACGGCTGGCATCCTCGGGCTGACTGGACTGTACGGCTTCATTTTTTATTTCCTAGCCTCTTTCCTCCTCTCTCTGCTGCTCATTCTCAAGGCCGGGCGGCGGTGGAACAAATGCTTCAAATCGCGGCGGCTGCTCTTCACCGGGGGCCTCGTCGGAGGTCTTTTCACTTATGTCCTGTTCTGGACTTTCCTGTACGGAATGGTGCATGTGTACTAAAAAGATCTACCACAGATATCCCTGAATTAATCCCATCTAATGCTAAACCAATAGTAATGTCTGCCCTGCTGTTTGTAGATAAGCCATTAGAAGAATTCTTCTATTAAGAACTGATGATTAAACGGAGGGTGTATCAATAATAGTATACAGAATAAACTGTTCTCTTATCTTTCCTGCTCCACGTTTAACTGTTTAACCTGTAACTCACAATCTGTGCTCACCATCATCCATACAAGGAGAAGAACCACAGTTATGATAATGTAGGTTGTAGTGCAACAGAGATCAAAACCGCTAACATCCTGACAAGGTGATAGCACTTTGCATTTCATGTACAATACTTTGATTAATTTATAACAAATCTGATTACTGATTGAAATAAATACCTCTTTACGATGTGTTTGCATATATTATTTATCAGTTCTCCTTTCAGGCAGTGTCATTTGTCGACATCCTGAAATAAAACATGATATACATTTGTTTCCGACAATAAAGACCATTCAATAAATAGTAACAGGAAGAACAAACAAGAGGGAGTCCATGCACATCAGTGTCAGCCAGTCAGCCGGCAGTGAACTTGTCCACTCACAGTAGACTCGTAGCACATCACGACTGCGTTCCACAGCTTCACAAGTGAAATATATCGTGAATGAGGTGTTGTAGCCATTGCATAGCCGATATCCACATACAGCAGGAAACACATCAGCAGTGTTTAACAGTAGATTCCTGTCACAACAGAGGTGCACGATGCATCCGACTGAAACACTAGCAATTAAGACCGTTCATTTTCTCACATATTGCTTCCAAGTGCAGTTTTTAAAACGTTTTTTGACTCCATGCTAACGAAATCATTTAGACGGTATCTTTGCTGACCAATTTAGCATAAATCATTCTGTCTATTTTACTAAATCCGGTGAGGTTTATGAGTCTATCATGTCAAGTATTTTTACTGTGATTTTTAGTCCATAAACGGCAGAAGTTACAAAGAAACTAAGGCCAATCATTAATTTAACTGGAAATGATGCTTAATTAGTCTGATCAACAGCCAAAAAAAGCATTTAGGTATTGATTTTATGACATGAAATGAAGACACAATTTTGCATTTGTAAAGCAGTCATGGGCAAACATTTGGCAATTCACTTAAAGGGGCAGTTCACCCCAAAATCAAAAAGGCATATTTTTCCTCTGACCTGTAGTGCTATCAATCAATTTAGACTGTTTTGGTGTGAGTTGTTGAGTGTTGGAGATATCAGTAGAGATGTCTGCCTTCTGTCTAGTATAATGGAACTAGATGACACTGCCTGTGGTGCTCAAAGCCCCCAAAAATACATTTGAAAACAGCTGACCATCTCCTGGGCAGAAGGAAGCGTGCATCTGCTCATGGACGAGAAACTCCTTACAGCGCGAGATGTAAGCATTAAAGGCGTCCTCCTTGGTTGAGCTGTAACGTTAGCTAGCTCAGTGGTGCTAAGAGGCATAAATATAGACTGTGAAAGCAGAGTGATTGCACTGGGGCCTGTGGGATGAAGGTGCCCGTAGAGAGAGAGCAGGCCCACTCAAGTGATTCAGAATGCTACCTTGGAGATATACCTGTGTTTAGATAAATGATATCATAAAGAAAACAGTGTCATTTTCTATACCTGTTGACGAAAGGGCAAACCCGTCTGCGTCAATGTTTTCTTTTTGTTACTATTTTTTAAATAGTCAGTAGCCCTCTAAAACAAAATGGTGCGCTTTTCTACATAAGCTATTAAATCTAAATCTACAAATATACTATAAAAAACTCTTCAATTAAATTATTAATTTCTTACTGTCTTTTATATTTTTGTAAGATATGCCATGATGATTGCTGGGTGATATGTGTGTTGACGTTTCCTAGTGTCAAGTATCTGTGTGTGTCAAGATGTCACACACAGATGTCACACATGTCTCTTGTGCAACTGTGTGCGTGTCTGAACGTTGACACGTTTGGCAGGTTTCGTTAGTGGAAAGTCTGCCGATTATCTTGATAAACCAGATCATGATTTCTGGAAAGAGACGTTGCTATTGAGTTTTTCAAATGTATTTCTATTTATTTATTTATATTTTATGCCATCTAGTGCCCGGGTCTTTAACAGGGAGTCCATGACCCCTAAAGGGTCCTCAGAGTTACTGTTAAGGTAAGGATCACCAAATTACCGTTTGATAATTTAAGTTTCATTTTTTTTTCCAGCAACAATTTAAATATGACTGAAAATAAATGGTAAATGTACCTGCACTTGTATTGCGCCTTTCTAGATATTTGACCACTTTAAAGTGCTCTTTACACTACGAGTCACATTCACCCATTCGCACACTGGTGGCCGAGGCTACCACACAAGGTGCCACCTGCTACTCAGTTTTTAACACACTCACACACAGCCATCGAGAGCAATTTGGGGCTCAGAATCTTGCTCAAGGATGCTACAACATGCCGGCTGGAGGAGCCGGGTATTGAGCCACCAATCTTCCGACTGGAGGACGACCCGCTCTACTCTGAGCCACAGCCGCCCCAAACACACTTCGACATTTAATTTAAAGCACAAAACGTTTATGATAGGATGACTGTTACCCATGAGTCCCTGTACAATCATGTGTGCTTGCTATGGCTAAATCCCTGTGCATGGTAAACTACTTAGCTGACAGTTGCTACTGAAACATACTAGCCAATTAGCTGTATTGTTATTCCACGTGTACGTACATTCTTGTGAGCAGCAGTGGATTGTTCTGTAACTTTTCAAGCAAGAGACTCTGACATACCATCCACCTCGGAAAGTGCAGAGGAGAGGCTAACGCACCTTGCCATGCTACAACTTAGCTTACTTAGCAGCTACAGGCAAGTGCAAACAAGACAAGACCCCAAATATCCAGAGAATTATCAACTCAGTTTTATACAATTTATGTTGGAGGGGGTCCCCGCTTTGTCTCTCTTTCAGTTACAGGGTTCCTTGGCCTGTAAATAGTGAAGACCCCTGATCTAGTTCAGAGAAGGCACCAACTCACACCAAAGCAGTCTAGACTGATATAAATAGAAGTACAGGTAAGAGGAAATATATGTATTTTTGATTCTGGGGTGAACTGTCCCTTTCAAGTCTAAGAATCATATCATGTCACTGCTAATCAGCGTTACCACAGTACTTTTGCAGATCATTATTTATCTCCCACATCCCAGCTTTGGACCCTGACCCAGCCACTGAAACCACCTCTCTGAGTATTTCTACATCAGTGTCCCGGCCCATGTGCACAGTGCTGAACATTAACATTTCTCTGGACCAACATATCAGGCATCACTGTAGCTAGTGTCATGCCAGCAGTCATGCCAGTAGATGAGACGTCAGTCCGACTTTTGGTTCCTCCTCTCGCAGACTGCTGCAGGTGATTCGTCTCGCTCCGCCTGCTAATTGTGTGAAGAGAAGGTGATGTGATGCCTCGGCTCTGCAGGTTGAGGAGAGATGAGGGCTGAGTATCGCTGTCCTGTGTTGCGTGGAATAGTGGGACCCCGTTTATCCACAGCCAGCTGGCCCTCTGCGGTGGGAGAAGATTCCACAGTAGGTTCAGTTTCCTCCGGCTTTTTAGTGGAGTTGGCAGCGTCTTTCTCTGCAGCTGGTTTCCTGGTTCGCCTCTCTCTGTGTCCTGTCTTACCATCCTTGGGTTTGGTCCGATCTTTCCTGTTGCACACAGTGTGAGAGAGATGTGCCAATAAATGGGATGATTGGAAAATGACTGCTTTTAAAAAATGCATATCGTTGAAGGGTTAGTTTGTATTTTTTTTGAAGTGGGGTTGTATGAGCTACTTATCCATAATCAGTGTGTTATTTACAGTCAATATCGGTCAACACGTCAACACTGCCTTAGAGTGCACCTGGGTTGTGTGAATCCCTTAAAACACCAAAGTCACCCAAAAGCACAAACTAACTAACCGATCGCGGCAGCTGTAGACCAGCAGCTCCTGTGTGCTGCAAGGTAAAATTACTGTTTTTGTCAATGGGGTCTGGTGGCTTTGAAGAGAGCATAAATAACAGCTTCAGCCCCCCATGAGGAAGGGCCGTCAGACAGCAAAGTAAAGTGGTGAAATATTCTAAATGTGGCGCACACTTAAATTGAAATGGATTGTTTTAGGCAGCTAAAATGTTTTGCTGCTGCCCCAACCATAGCAGTACATTTCTTAGCCTCCGTATTGGTACTCTTTCCTGCTTCTTGAGCATGCGGATTGGTGGCTAGGTAATACAGTGACTGTGGATTAGTTCGTCATACAACCCCACTTAAAAAAATCCAAACCATGCCTTTATAGTTTGTGTAAATACAGTAAGTCGTACTTGAAGTTGATGATTTCAAACTTCCTCTCTCGGTAGAAGGAGCTCGTGTTCATCATGTACAGCAGTATCATGTCACATGCAAAGGCTCCCTGGAAGAAAAAAATAATATCAATTGGATTGTCACGAGCTGCTTATAGTCATTTACTTGTTATTGTCCGTCGCCCTTAGTAACCACAGCAATATGGTGAGGCGTCACAAATTATCCACTGACACATCAACATAATAGTTTAGTAAATGACTTACTACACCCAGCAGGGCAACACCCGAACCGATGGCAATTATTGTTGGAACAATATTGAATTTCCCAGCCTGCAAAACAATAACAGGCATTGACTGGAAGTCTATTACCGGAATCATGTGCTTCCTGAAGACAAGAAACTGATCATATGACTGCTGTACCTGGCCATTGATCATTATATCAAAGCGAATCCCATACACTTTGTACAAAGTGCGAAAGGTTTCCCCTTTTTCATCCTTGAAATACCTGGCGTATCTGTAAGGGGAAAATATCAGTTTAAAAAAAGGTGGAAAAGATTAAAATAAAACAGAGTAAAAATAAGGAAATAAAATGAATCACTAAAATGACTGACTCATTTCTTGTTAAATGCCTGAAGGGACATACCTGAAGTTGTATCCGGAAGTGACCGAGTTGTTCAAGTTCATGTCCAAACGGGTGAAGCTGTACTCGGGATTACACTGTGACGAGTCCTTATCCAGGTTACAGTTCCACTCAATGAGAATACCAACAGACCCCCCCTGGCGGACAGAAACAGTGACTGTGTAAATATTAAAACAGCTTCACACATGTTAGTAATGACACAGATCATGTTGGTTTCCTTTAGATTCTGAACTTTTTTATTATTATTATTTATCTTATTATTTAATTCATGCACTGTTACTCTTCATAACTGAAAGGCTTTGCACCCTCACACAGCTGTTTCTTCTATGGAATGTCATTTAAATCAATATTAAATAAATAAATATGGTGAAAAAATATGCACATACAAATAAACATAAATAGTCCTAGCCTCTTACCATTCATACTCTAAAGGCCTTGCACACTCACACAGGTGTTTCTGTCTATGGAATTCCATTTAGGTCAATATTATTTAAAGAAATATGTCTATGAAATGAATCCTGACATAAATCTGCCAATAAATATAGAACTAAATGTAAATATATAAATGAGTCAACATAAATAAATAAGTGAACAAATAAAAGCATAGGTTATTACTTCAAAAAAGGACATTTTATCGAAGGACTACTTTTTAAAAAAAAAAAACTTTTATTTCCTAATATGACTCAGTGCTGCTCTGGTGCTGCTGCTTCGATCTGAATCTGTGTGGTAACCACACCCCATTTATTTAAATATAACGGATGGAAATTAAAAGAGCTGGGAAACAAATGTGGCATTAGAAAATAAAAATGTCCTGAAATTAAAAAAATGGGGAAATATAAAATAAAAGTCACCTGATATAAAGACTTTTTTCCCTTATAAAAAAAAAAGCCTTTTAAATACGAATAAATAAATAAAAACCTGTTAATTAATTTATCGAACTATATTGACTCATTAATATATTTATGTTTAAATTTATATAATCATGGTCTCATTTATTTTTTTTCATGTATTAATGTATTTATAAATGGATTTATTTACAAGGAATGCCATTTGAGTCAATATTATATTGACTTAAATTTCAGTATTTCTGGCTGATTAGACCTTTAATCAGATTGAAGGCTGGTGGTGTTATGACGGGAATTATGTTACATCACCAAACTATTTGAACCAATAACAATGTGCTTTATCAAAAAAAAAAAAAAAAAAAGCCTTTTTCACAGCAGACAGTTTGACTTGTCATGGCAGGAGAAGCACGAGTTACTGATAACATTAACAATGGCTCTATTCAAATGTCCCAGTTAGACATAACCAGTGGTGGAATGTAACTGAGTACATTTGGTGAAGTATTGTGCAAATGTAAGGTACTTGTCTCTTTTTTTCATGCCAACTTAAACTTATAAACCACAGAAACATATCAGCTTCCAGTGCAAGCAAACCATCCCCTTAAAAAGCCAATCAAATGGCTTAGGTTTAACAAAAAATGTGCGTCACTGGACATCAGCAGGAAGTGAAGAGACAGAAAGAGAGAATAGTGGTAAATGTCGCCTGCAGGATGTTGCAGATGAAGAACAGGTTTTCCTCTTTCGGTGCCTAAAACAGTTTTTCTACCCCCCAAATCTCCCCAGGAAACAGTGTTGGGGAAGCTACTTTGAAAGCATAGCTTTGCGCTAACGCTACTTAGAAAAAGTAGTTCAAACTACCTTGTAAAAAAAATTAGTTTCTTGCAAAAAGTACCCACTTGTACCCCAGTAGTCATGGGAAAGTGCAGGAACGTCAGCTTTGGTTTTGTACACAATGTCCATCTTGTATGTAACATTATAATGTAGCTCACTAAATGTGTTGTTAGATTTGTGACTGTCTTTTCAGAGTGTATAAAGTGTATTTATAGTTTTGTTGGTGAAACCAGTCAGTGTCGTGTACTTGCTGAAGTATGACCATGGTGATTCTTCTTCAGGGTGAGATTTGGGAGGTTTATTCATGACATGGCGACGCTGTTGCTGTGCAGACACTGAGCAACACCCGCACTTTTGCACATGCACATGCACTACACAAATGCCAAAAGTGTGCTGTGGTGGCGGCTGCCTGACGAATGCACATGCCTTCCCAGCCGGCAGGATGAAAGTTAAATGGGGCGGGGCTGGTCAAAGGGGGTTCAATTACAGTAGAGATGCAATGGAAAGAAAATATATATAAATATTCCTGTCCTTTAACGGTCCAAATATGTTTGTAGTTTCAGTTGTAACAACATAAAAAATGGCCAAAAAAAATGCCTGATTCCCTTCGATATGGCCGCCATGCGTCCTCATCAATAATAGACTGCATTAATAACTGCTTTGTGGTGCAAATATGTTTCGACAGTTATTACTGAAATTACAAGCAGCTAAATAGGATTTCCATAATTCATCAGCGAGAAACACTATTTGGTTTATGATCAAATGACTGCGAGGAAGCCAGGAAGTGAGATCACTCCCACACACACACTTGACTGACATGCATTTGTATCGTTTGTACCTTCGCAGCCATCTCCTGGAAGTCATTTCTGGTCCAGCTCACCACATCTCCAAGGCGGAAGATGGGGCAGTACAGGTTTTCGTCTTTGTCGTATGTGCACTTTTTCAGGTAGCTCTCGTCAGAGGTTTCAAGGACATTGGACCTAAGAGGTCAACACATATGTCAGATTATCAGGAATGTTTGAAACCAGTTTAATTTTCTTATTAAACATCATGTATTGTTGAGTTCATCCATTAAAAGGGACGGTTTTCCTAAACCTTCCTCTGAAGTTAAAGTTTTATTCATCATATTTTTATGGAAAATTGGGGATGGGACCATTTTCACTCTCAAGGGTGGTCGGGGGAAGTCTATCCCAGCTGACATTGGGCGAGAGGCAGGGTACACCCTGGACAGGTCACCACAGGGCTGACACATAGAGACAGACAACCATTCACACTCACATTCACACCTACGGACAATTTAGAGTCACCAATTAACCTGATCCATCCACCTCCCACCTGCCCTATCGGAAATCATACTGCTGCAACAGGTTGAGTCCAGCAGCAATACAAACTGTCACTGCCCGTCTGTGTATCACACTGCCATGAAAGGTGGCTTCCGGTATTTTATTTGGCTTAACATTCATAAGGGAGGTGAACACCAGACTCCAGGGGGAAAGTCTGATGCTAGGTATCCTCCTGCGTCAGCTGTGGATGTTCCGGGACGCCACAGGACATCAACAAAAGCACTTGGTTAGGTTGGTTGGTTAGTGGGGGACGTGTATATTATAATTACTGCCTAGACTGGGGAGACGGAAACTGACTGAGACACACCTGCTCCTGCCAATTCAGAGTCACAGAATTCCGTCAACTTCTCATATTGGCATATTTGACCTTTCGATCTTCATCTTACTCACCATTACTGCTTAGAAAGCTCTTGTACTGTCTTTTGCAATCTCTTACTTAGAGTAAAATACCATTATGTATGTCTTAGAGGTTTACTCCACACACACACCAGCAGCAGCAGCAGCAGCATATACTTTATATCAATCACCCGACACCATTACGCCCTCTGGCTCTAGGCAACTGGATGTGCCACACTGTAAGATGTGTACTGCTGCCAGCCACTTCGAGTAATCCCTCATCAAGGGGGATTTGTATTACCGGCCAATCCTCATTCAGCATAGAAAGAAACATAAAGAGAGATAGCTGCTGTGTCATTAGGAAAAGATCTTGAGTGATGAATGAGCTTGTTGCATCTCTCTGCTGTCTTGCAGAGAGGGCAGCAGCAGCAGCAGCAACAGCTCGGCTCCTGCTGGGCTACCCCCATCTGATCGGACACCTGTCCAGGGCAAGGCCTGCTGTCAAGGACGTCTCAGATGACTGTTTCACTGTCTCACTCAGTGCAATGCACAGGCTGGTATAAATAGAGGCTCTCTGCACCCTAAAGCTATTTAAAGCAGCCAGTGGGACACGTATATCCCCCTCAGCTCACTCACTGATGTATGACTCGAAACCACAGACACGGCAGCTATCAGCACCACTTACTTGGAGAATTCAAACTTTGGAAACCTGATGAAATTCTTGATGTAGATGGTGAAGTTTTCTGCTTCGCTCAGTAAGGGCTCTCTGGAAGTGAAAGAGAGAGGCAGCTGTGTTAAACAAAAACAAAACAAGTGGAGCTGACAGGCTGCATTAGTAATAAATAGAACCTGTGAAATAACTCGGTCCCCGAGAGGGGATCAGAGCGAGTGTCAATGTAGTAGCACAAAATGGCACATTTCCAAAGTTCTATTAGAGAGGAGGGGGGGGGACTCACGTGGGTCTCTTGCTGTGTTCGACAGGACACCAGGCGTGAATCTCACAGGTCCCCGTGCTGTTTAAACACACGCCTGTCTTTATTCCTGACGGAGAGAGCAAAGAGTCTTGGTGTGGTGGAGCTTAAAGAGAGTTAATGCGAAAATAAAAGAAACCAGAATAGTTTTGTGAACCAGGGCTGCATCTAATGATTATTTTCATTGTCAATCTACCTGTTGATCATTTTCTCGATTCATCGATTCGTTTTTTGGTCTAAAAAATGGTGAAAAATGTCAATCAGCGTTTCCAAAGCCAAACATGACGACCTCAAATGTCTTGTTTTGTCCATAACCCAAAATATTCAGTTTTCTGTAGAGGGAAGCATGAATATACTCATGGACAGGACAGGATCGTTTTTGTGACAACGAGAGACGTAAACATCAGCCCTTTTTACACTGCCTATTTAAGGCGGGAATGTAGCGCTGTTATCGCCTCACCATTCTCTATAAAAGGTACGATCGCATAATGAGGGGACGGAGTGATCACACCCTTAAGCAGACAGCAGAGGTAGAAACTGCACTGCACTGAATCGACATCTGTGTAAAAAGGACAGCTGGCAGGGCGGGACGAGTGTGACGTTTTGATGCCATGTTATGTGTGCGACCCACTGCGGGGAGATTTAAAGAGCAGCTAAAAGTAGTTAGCAGCTAACTCAAAGAAGAAGTTAAGCTACCGAAAATGTCTAAAAACTGGGGAGACAACGAGGTCCCGGAGCTCCTTACCCTCCGAGCAGAGGATGAGATCAGCCGCCAGAAAGTGCTCCCTGACGCATGTGTTATATGTCACACTAGAGGCCTGCGCTGTCTTGTCACTTTTTTTTTTCTCAGTGTGAGAAATATAAATGTATTTTTGTACATGTGTGCATTTCCTTTTCTTTCTGATAGTTTCCTTCATATTCCACCTAAATCTGCACAGCTTGTGACTGACAGTTTTCCCCACTGGATGTGGCGTATACGACAGTGACAGGATCACATGCACTCGACCCATGCAGTTTGATTAAAACCCAACTCAGCCCTGTGATGACAGCGTTCCCTGCTTTCTTTACAGCCACTGGATAAAAGCCAGATTATAGAAAAGCTTCTGTCCTGCAGTGGTTTGACTTTTGAAAACTAGAGCCAAACAAAAGGCGGTAAATCCTTTGGCTATGTGGGGCGCGGGACAAGGGATAAAAAAACAAGTCACCCATTCTCAATCTCCAGCACTCCATAAGTCACACGAAAACAATTTAGACTGATTAAAAACACAACAGGTAAGAGGGGGAAAAGTGAACTATCCCTTTAAAGTAGTAGTAAGACAGTGTGTTAACAAGACTACTCTTGTAAACTGAAGTTATTTTTCAATCATACAGACACAATGAAAAAGTAAACCCGCAATTGAAGCTAAAAATATTCATATTATGAGTTCAGTGTATGAATGATCCTCACCATGGCCCGCTATTACAGATTCCCCCTCTGGACAGTCATCATCACTTTGACATCGTCCATCTGGCACCTTGTAACTCTGAAAGATATGAAAGTACAATTCTGTGGACGTGGTAATCTGGCACAGTAATTTTAGAAATTAGCATGGAACAAATGAAACAATTAAAAGCCAATAATGACATTCTTCTTCCCTTTGCAGACTCACCTCAGCACAGAACTCCAGCCTCTGGTTGGGCGTCTCTATGTAATTTGTTACTATGAAGAACACCTGTTCACCCTGCGAAATAAAATTAGGCCCAGACAGTTAGATTGAGAAGCAAAAGGTTAAACATATTACACACCCAGGAAGTTCAATATTGTTAAATCTGTGGCGACAGATGCTGAGGCTAATGATATCCACTACAGCAGACACTCAATCGCCTCATAATCTCTCTTGACAGGTGAGTAATTGGGGAGCGTTCTGACATCAATATTGGTATTCTGCAAACTGAGATAGGCTACTAGATAGATAGATAGTCGGACAGATAGACTCACGTTCGGGGGTATGACATAATCCTCAGCACTCCACAGGTGAAGCCCCGTCTCTGAGCTGTTGGTCAGTGTAACGCCTTTAAGCTTGGTGATGACGGAGGTCTGGATGGCCTCCTCTCTCTCCTGGTAACCTTTCTTCACCACAAACACCCACCTGACACATTCATCACACCGTCACAACTCATTAACATTCTCTTACATTTGGTTTTTGGACATTTTTGATGATCAACATGGACACAATGCATCAGTGCATAGAATCTGTGATGCCTTGTTGAGCAGCCTGTTGTGCGACATACTATACTATGACTTCTTAGGATATTTTTTGATGACGTATTTTATGGCATACCTGTTAATGACACACTATGCTTTATTTTGTATTTATTGGCATGCTATACCATGACTTTTTAAAAACATTTTTATGGAATAGTACACTATGACTATTTAAGATATTTTCGGTGACATACTTTATCATTAATTTTGATGACATACTATACAATGACATTTTTATGACATACTATGTTACAATTTTTTTTAATTCCATGTTTTTGTCATATTGTACCATGCCTTTATTAGTAGTAGTATTAGTATTTGCATAGTATACTATGACTATTAATGACATTTTTGGTGACATACTTTATCATTTATTTTTTATGACATACTATATTATGATGTTTTGACACATCATTTTAATGGCATGCAATATGTGATATTTTTATTTAATTTCTATATTTCTAGATTTTTTTGACCTACTGTCTCATGATTTAAAAAAAAAATACAATTTAAAAAAATAAATTTAAATTACTTTTTTTTATGACATGCTACACTATGACTTTTTAAATGATTTTGTTACTATATTATGGCTTTTTTTATTTTGATGACATACTACATCATGGTTTTTCCAATTCCATGTTTATGTCATATTGTACCATGACTTTTTTATTATTATTTTCAGCATACTATGACTTTTAACAAGGCATTTTAGCACTTACTACTACTGTGATTTTTTTTAAATTTCTTTTTCTTTTTGTATGGAATACTATACTATGACTTTTTAATGTCAAATATTGTGATTTAAAAAAAAATATTTGAATGTCATACTATGACTTCTTTGTAATATTTTAATGGCATAGTATACTATGACTTCTATGGCATTTTAATGACATACCACTGCCTACTGTGACTTTTTGGGGGGGCTTTTTATTGATAATTTCATGGGATACTATAACATGACTTTTTAATGAGAGTTTTTGTGACTAACTATATAATGACTTTTTTTTTAAGGCATACTATACAATAACTTTTTAAATGACATTTTATGGCATTCTACATAATGACTTTTTTTAGCACTTCTATGGCAATTGCTAGTATGGCTTTTTTAAACAACATTTTTATGACATACTGTGTTATGACTTTTTTTTAAATGATAATGTGGCATACTATGGCATTTTTATTTTTATTTTAATTACATATTTTACAATGACATTTTTTTAGATTTGTATGACATACTATATGATGACTTCTTTGTAATATTTTTTATGGCATAATATACTATTTTCAGGATATTTAAATGACATATCACAGCTTAATATGATTTTTTCACCCTTTTTTGTGACTTACTACATCATGATTTTTTTAAGATATACTATAAAATAACTTTTTAAATCACATTTTTGTGGCACACTACATTATAACTTTTTTCTTAAATTTTAATGGCATACTATACTAGGCTATTTATTACTATTATGACTTTTTAAATAACACTTTTATGACATACTGTACCATGACTTTTTTAATGATATCTTTATGGCACAGTGTAAATTTTTCTCTGACACACTATACTATGTGGTCCGGGGTTGACAGCACACAAATTATAGCTGTGGAAGTGCCGACACCAGCATGTGGCAGATGAAAGGAGTCATGTTAACGTGTAAATGTATCCTTGATGACATCACAGAATATTTCATGCATCTCCTCTGAAATTACTCTGAACTATTTCTACACTTTCAAGAGAAACTGGGGGTGACTGCATCATCTAATGAGCACAACACACAAAAGAAGTTTCAGACATGACATGGCAATAAAAGCACTGCACATGAGCATGACCCTCCCTCCCTAACATACAGTACATGCCACAGAGCCAAATATGATTTCATAAGCACCCTGCAGCCCCCACACTGACAATCCCACAGTCAGATATAACAATTAAGTTTAAAGGTCAAAGCAGATCACATTAACCCTCACCATACTGTCACCTGCTCACTTTTCATCATATCTCCTACATACATCAGCATGACATCACTCAGTGAGGGGTGGTGGGATAAGGTGACTTCCTGTCTCTACAGCAATTTGACACATTAATGAATTCACCAGCAACTCTGTGTGAGACACAACCTTCTTTTATAAAATGAAGTTTAAAATGTAAGCACTGCCACTTTAACAACAGCAACAAAGTCAACGCTTTCAGGCGAGCCCAACTATTTTTAACTTTGTGAATCACTTTCATAGAGGTTACTTTATTCCACGCTTGGACAAAAAAAGAGGAGGCATGCATTGCACTTCACCCAATTATGTATCCCAGCACGGCCAGCTGATAGAGTCTGAATAATATCCCGATTTTCCTGTTCTCGGCGATGACATATTTCTCTGTCTTGTAGTTGAGGAGAGACACGAAGAAGCCTCCCCAGCCTGCCATTCCTCCCGCACGGTGGACTCGAGTGAGACAGCAGCTCGCAGGCTCCCAGCTGATATTTACAACTGCTGCACATGTCATGCACCGGGCAGACCCATTCAGAGAGAAGCTGCAGGACACCGACACCGCTCTCCAGACAACTGGAAGAAATGTTAATGATTAATTTCTGTTTCTTTTTTTTTTTATTATGTGTCATGCACACAAACCCGTGACCATCTCTCATGAGTTGAGACACCATTTCAATATAGTTGCGGTGATCAGTCATAAACAGGTGTAATCTTAATGCACAGATCCCCAAACAAAATACTCTGTACCAAAGTATGCCACAAAAAAAGGTTCATGACTCAAGTTTTTCCATGATCATCCAATGTTATTGTCATTCTTTTAATTATATGAAATTAATTTTCTCTGACCTCACAGGTCCAGTGTGCATGATTTAAAAAAAAAAAATAATAAACATTTTTTATAAAACAAAATTTCAATGTAGCATGAAAAGCACAACCTACTCCCTCAAAAAAAACCAAAAAAAACCCCAAACAAACAAACAAACTGAAAAAGCCAAAACATAAATCATCTTGTGACTCTCCTGTCACTAACATATCTCAACCATGGTACCTGGACAATGGAGCCAGTTCAGAGACTACAGTGAGGCCACAGTTTATAAATAGCAATAAAACTGTAATAAATAAAACATAAATAAATGCCTCCACTCCATGTAGATACCATACAGTCATTGACAAGTGTCATGAAAGAAGTTATTGCATTTAAGAAAAAGAACAGTAATTGAAAAAGTATGTTTTCTTAAGTTTACCTGGTTGCAGCAACGTGTTTCTACAGGAGTCCAGAATGGACAAACTACACACTGGCTCTAGAAAAGGCTATTTGCAGTTTTCACATTGGCCCATAGTTGGAAGCCGCTTCCTCTCAAGTAGTGTTGGAAAACCACTTGTGAAACTGTTTTATTTACAGTTTTTACTGTTTTAAATCACCGTACCCGTTTGTTTTGGAGAGGAAGAGACGTCTGTGGATAATTCGGCTCCCGGTAAAGACCTCTTGAATGTCGGGAATTTAAGTTATCGGAGGAAAAGAGGTGAGCATATATTAGCAGGTGCTGGGCTAGCGGTGTCCGCGACATGCCAAACAGCGTCGGAGAAACACTGATTTGTAACGGTAACCTGCTTTTTTTCGGTGTTTTCAGTGGTTTAAATTACCGGGTCCGTGTGATTAGAGAGGAGGAGACCTCTGCGGATAATTCGGCTCAGGGTAAAAACCTCTTGAACGTCTGTTTCCAGAATAAAGTGAGGAGACATTAAGTTATCAAGGGAAAAAGGTGAGCACACATAGCAGGTGCTGGGCAGGTGGCCCTCTGCCACATGCTGAGCAGCATAAAAGAGACACTGATTAGTGGTTTTAATCAACTTGTTGTTTTGAAGAGGAAGAGATTTCTGCATATAATTCGGCTCCTGATTTTTAAGATTTTAAAGGGATTTTAATCAGGAGACATTTCAGCTGATTTAAGATGCCACTAAATCCCTCTAAGTCCTACACACTGCTCCTTCAGATATCACCCCTTAGGCTAAATCCAAATTGACTACAGTGACTTTTGCTTTGGCTATTATTGCTGTTAAATTTCTAAAAGGGCCTATTCTAAAAAAAAAACAAAAGACCAAAAAGCCCCCCAAAAAATCTTTAAAAAAAAGAGAGAGAGACTTGGGTTGGGTCAGGATGGGCATGTAAATCAGTTGTGTACACTGTATATTCTTCTATGTTCAGTATATCCACATGTTACTATGATCATGGTGGTGTCAAGGACAACATACAGTTATGAAGAAGCAGCTCTGGGACAGAGGGGTGCTAAAGGGGCTGCTGCCCCACCTGCTGGTCTGAGGGCCTTCTGTTCTGTTTTTATACTCTTAAATTGTAACTCACTGCCTCTGGATATTAGACTGGCATGCTATCACTGTATTTTTTAAAAGAAACTAAAGATGTCTCTTTTTAATCTTTGAAACTGGAGTAAAGTAAAGTTTTGACAATTTGCTTTTACCTTTTGAAAAAATCCCTGGCATTTGTTTTATTTTGTTGACTTTTATTTATTTAAGTCTTGTAA
Organism: Epinephelus awoara; assembly: GCA_035609425.1. Lineage (NCBI taxonomy): Eukaryota > Metazoa > Chordata > Actinopteri > Perciformes > Serranidae > Epinephelus > Epinephelus awoara. The sequence goes on along the minus strand of CM069304.1, from coordinate 21,463,487 downwards.
AAATTATTATTGTTATTTCATTTTATCTTATAAGTATTTTTTAATTCATTATAAGTATTTTTGTTGTTATTTCAGTTTTGCTATGTGAGGCACTTTGGGCTACATGTTTATATGAAAGGTGCTGCAGGCAAGGCAATTTTATTTGCACAGCACATTTCATACACGTGGGCAATTCATCGTGCTTTACAGGGTAATAAAAATAAAGCAAAGGTGAAAGATTGACAATTTCAAAAGTGCAATGTACAAGCAAGTGATAAAAGAGGTACAAAATTATAGGGGCAAGCTTGTGCAATTTAAGCGAAAAATAAAGTGAAAATAAAACAAATATACATTAAATACTCCTATATTTAGAGACACAAGTAAATTAAATTACAAACAATTAATGGGTAGAGTATGCAATGCAATGGGTAAAAGTAGTCAGAGTTGGGATTGTTTAATATAAACAGGGAGGTTGTTCCAGGTCTGTGTTGCATGATAACAAAATGCTGCTTCATCGTGTTTTGGTTTAACTCTTGGGACAACTCGAAAGGCCAGACCAAAATGTCCTTGGGGTCATTAGAGGGATCATACTGCACAAGCAAATCAGAGATTTATGTGGGCCCAGAGCCACAAAGTGATTTACACCTAGTTTTTCTGGTGCACACCCACAGGGTTGTTTTCCCCTTGGCTACGTTAGTGGTCAACGAGCAGCAAGATTTTGAAGTAAATTCTCAGTGACTGGTTGCCAGTGTAAGGAGTTTTAGAATGGGTGTCTTGTGGTCGTACTTCCTAGTTACTGTCAAGACCCTGAATAAGTTGCAGTTGTCAAAGAGCTTTTTTGAGAGCCCTGTGAGTGGACAATTGCTGTAGTGTACTGGAGGTAAAATTGTGGGTAAGCTTTGTTAGGTCTTGCTTGGACATTATTCCTCTGAGTCTTGCAGCATTTTTAAGATTGTAGTAAGCAGATGAAGTGACAGATTTGATGCGCCTTTGTCTTTCTGAGTTTAAGACAACACCAAGATCTCTAGCTTGACTCTTTGTAATAAAAGACAGGATTCAAGGTAAGAGCCGATATTCTGGCTGTCATTCTGTGCTCAACGACAGTTATCTCTGCCTTATCTCTATTTAGTTGGAGAAAATTCTGTTTCATTCAGTCACTGATTTGATCGATGCAGTTATACAAACATCCAACAGGTGCATAGTCATCAAGTGTGGAAAATGTAGATTTGCATATCATCTGTATAATTATGGTAAGCTGCTTTATTATTTTGTAGAATTTGGCCTAAAGGAAGTATATAAAGGTTAAAAAATAGGGTCCCAAGATGGATCCTTGTGGAACCTCGCAGGTGATGGCCATCTGCTTGGACAGTTTTCTAATTTTTGCAATTTTTACTTTGAAAAATGAGATAGTAGTGTACTCGAGGACTGTCTTTATCATATGATGCTCAGAAAAAACGCCGGTGCTCTTGAAGAAAAGGGTCAGCACATGGGAAGAAAAAATGAACTTCACGAACAGATGCATTTGAATGCATGGCTGCTTATGTTAAAACATCGACTGGTCTCGACCCTAAGGTGTTCGTCAGGGTGCAAAAGGGTGAACAGGAGTCAAGCAAACACTTTATAAGCTTGGTAGGGGTGTCACCCAATCTTGATTAATAAGTGAGCACAGTTTTTTTTTTAACTTATGTATGTTTTTGATGTTTGTTATGGTATTTTTTTTTTCTTCCTTTTTTACATGTATATTTTTGATATTCAGTCAGTAATTTTTCATTTTAGCCCACAGGGATTTTAAAAAAACAAAACAAAAACAAAAAAACACTTGTGATGGCGTGTCACTTTCAAAATGGCTTCTCATTGTAATCCATTGCTGTCCCCCACCTGTGCCTACTTATCAGTCAAGATTGGTGACACCCCCTACTAAAATTATAAAATGTTTGCTTGACCCCTGTCCACCCTTTTGCACCCTGACGAACGCCTTAGGGTCAAAATCGGTCAGTGTTTTAATGCTGTTTTTGCTACACGCATGAGTGCCTGAGGTTAATTTTTTCTTCCAACAATAAAAATACTGTTTAACTTTGTAAATACTCTCTGATCATTATCATTATTATTATTGTTACTCGTAATAGTCTCTAGCAAAAATCATTTTTAGAAAATTTTGTGGTAAATTTCTACACTTGTCCCATAAACAGGCTACTGGGAAAAAGTGACACAGCGTCCATCAGTGAGTCAGGCTTGTAGCATTCAGACTCAGCCAATGCTTAATTTATCATATATACATATAAAGTAATCCTCCACAAGACCTGTGAAGACTTTGATGTTCAAAATTGGTGGGATTCTCCTTTAAAGTGAGACAGACACACTGATTTTCTTTCATCTGTAACACCATCCATATGTATCTTGTTTATTGTCTGTTACCACATATTTTTTGTCCTTAGTATATTTTTGCAGTATGTATATTTTCCATTTTTATCCAATAAATTCTAATAATCAGTGATAAAAATGTGTGATTGGTTATTTAAGGTACATCACAACAATTTCATTCGCTTATTTGAAACTCAAAAGAAAAAAATCACCAACATAGCTCTGGTTATCTTCAGAGCAGCTGCTTTGGATCATGATCTCTGTCCTCTAATCCTGTCACACTGAAACAACCAGCCAACCAAACTCTTTAAACCACAGATTTGCAAAGTGGTGGAGGAAATGTGCAATTGTAACTTCACTGAACGTCAGCACTACTGATAAGCTGGTGACCTCTAGTGGTTCCATGTGACGTCTGCTACTTCATTGAGTAGCCGATGAATACAGTAAGATTTTGAGTTACTGTAAATTCAGATTCCCAGCAACCAGGGTTATGGGGATTGAATATTGGATGTTCAAGAGGGCATTGACCTTTGAACCACAAGGTTTTTCTGCTGAAATTATGTTGTTTATAAAATTATACTAGTTAAAATTAATACCTTTTCTATGAGGTTGTTTAAGACCAAGTTAAGTGAATTATCTGAGTAAAGCCCACAACTACCATGCCCATTTTTTTTCTTTTTGGTTTGAAGCATTAGTCTCTATCCTAATTTGACAGGGCTCCAGGTTTCACTTGGGTAACTCCATAAAACCTGCTTCTCAGAACAAATTATAAACACACCTAACCTTTACCCATACTGGACTCTAAGCTGTCATGTATGATGCAGGCAGTCACATCAACTGGCTTCTCATAAACAATCAAGCAGCAATGTTGATGAATTACTTGTCATTTCTAAAGGAAATAAAGAGCATCAGAGCAGCCAGCTTTGAATAATATTATGGACAGGAAATACCTGGTTTAAGGAACACTATGTGACTGTCTCTGAGGGGAGTTGGTCAGAAAAACCATGTTATATAATAACTGAAACCTTTATGAGTCTTAGTTTTTAACTGAAATATCAAAAAATACCAACTGTCCAACATTTGTTTATGAAGACATTACCCATAGAAATAAGGCAGAATTGTTAATGATCTGAATGTATAATAGTAACTGGATTTTAGCAGGGGAAAAATCTGAAAACCCCTCAACTCTTAAAATGTTCACATTCCAAACAAATGTGCAAAAGAGGCAGAAAACATAATTTAATCTGTCATCTTTTATTGAGTAATGTTTTCATGTAAACCAAGTAAAAACATGGAATCATTTATTGACCACCCCTCAGACGCAGGACCAAGTGGAGGGTGGACTCCTTCTGGATGTTGTAGTCAGAGAGGGTGCGGCCATCTTCCAGCTGCTTGCCAGCAAAGATCAGCCTCTGCTGGTCAGGGGGGATGCCCTCTTTGTCCTGGATCTTGGCCTTCACGTTCTCAATGGTGTCGCTGGGCTCGACCTCCAGGGTGATGGTCTTGCCAGTGAGGGTCTTGACGAAGATCTGCATGCCACCTCTCAGACGCAGGACAAGATGGAGGGTGGATTCTTTCTGGATGTTGTAGTCAGAGAGCGTGCGGCCATCTTCCAGCTGCTTTCCAGCAAAGATCAGCCTCTGCTGGTCAGGGGGGATGCCTTCTTTGTCCTGGATCTTGGCCTTCACGTTCTCAATTGTGTCGCTGGGCTCGACCTCCAGGGTGATGGTCTTGCCAGTGAGGGTCTTCACAAAAATCTGCATGCCACCTCTCAGACGCAGCACAAGATGGAGGGTGGATTCTTTCTGGATGTTGTAGTCAGAGAGGGTGCGGCCATCTTCCAGCTGTTTGCCAGCGAAGATCAGCCTCTGCTGGTCAGGAGGGATGCCCTCTTTGTCCTGGATTTTGGCCTTGACATTCTCAATGGTGTCGCTGGGCTCAACTTCCAGGGTGATGGTCTTGCCAGTGAGGGTCTTGACAAAGATCTGCATGCCTCCCCTCAGACGCAGGACCAGATGGAGAGTTGACTCCTTCTGGATGTTGTAGTCAGAGAGGGTGCGGCCATCTTCCAGTTGCTTTCCAGCAAAGATCAGCCTCTGCTGGTCAGGGGGGATGCCCTCTTTGTCCTGGATCTTGGCCTTGACATTCTCAATGGTGTCACTAGGCTCGACCTCAAGGGTGATGGTCTTGCCAGTGAGGGTCTTTACAAAGATCTGCATGCTGGCACCTGTGAAAAATACAAATTCCAGGTTACTATTTTCCTTTAATGTGAGGGCCTACAGCAAAAGTTACCTTGTACAATCTAAACACAAAGCGTGTCAATTTATTGTGACCAGGCTACTATGAAATGGCGCCTCTCATTGTAAATATCTTTACACCTACGTTTTATTCTAAGGCCGTTTGGATCATTGCTTCCACCTGTCTGAGAAGGTATAACGTTAACGTTACGGTAATTTTTAAGCAGCCTTTTTCATGTATTTTGAACAAGCGGCCGCCATTATTCGGGTTCCTATTTATCATTTGAAGTATACCATGAGCGATAAAAGTGAGCTGAATCCCACTGTATCACAAGAACATACTAGCGGCAAGCCGGTGTTTCGAGCACCAGCGCCATTTTAAAATAACGTATTGTTGTTTGCCTTCGTTTTGTTCCGCTAACGTTACCCGCTAATGGACGATGGAGCTAGAAATGTTGTGCCATTGTTTCTAACGTTAGCTAATGTCTTGTGCGCTATTGTTCAACTTGACAGTTGATATAGAAAGTAATAAACATAACGGGCATTGTCTTAAATGCAAGCTACGTCATATAGATTACATTACTCATCTCAGAAACGTTATTTCGACGCTGAAAGCTAGCCTTTAGCTAGCCTTTACAGTCATTGTTTACGAAGCGGTTGGCTAACGGTAGCTGCTAAAAAGGCACAAAGTCGACAGCTGTGACAATTTACGGAAGCTTTAAATCGATGGATAAACTGCAAAAAGTATTGCGGATAATATATTTTGAAATAAATGGCTGTACTTACAAGTTATTTCCTTATCACGTCCTCCTGTCCCTCCGTTACACCTCCTCTGACTTTGCAGTTGCCAGGGGGACGGCGATATTTATACTGGAGCTACGTCATCGAGTTATATTCATCCGCACTTGAAAATAGTCCCCAGTACTATAATAAATAATAGTTGGTCTAAAGGGAGTAGGAGGAAGTGTACACTGATATAATCCTGCCCCCTTCTCAGTATTCATGTCTAGTGTAAAAAAGGAAAGTGTGAGTAACTATCCCAAACTTATTTACAACTGTTGATATAGACAAATAAACAAAAAAAGCTTGTTCATGTTCATGTTTCATGAATACGTCGTCACACAACCAATCTGATCCATACTGATGTGATGCTGGTGCACAAACTAACAACAAATACTAATCCACTTTACCAGTGAATTATATAATTCACAGTTTAAATACTCACTGTTCTTTAACATCATTACTGTCAATATAAGCATATAAGCACAGATAGGCTCCCCACGTCCTACGAAGGATCAACACACACACACACACACACACACACACACACACACACACTTTGTAGTTTTTTTTGTGCTGTTCTTTTGCATCTCATTGTAGTCGTAATGCATGTTGTTGTGGTTTTGTGTCTCTTTTGTCATTTTGTGTCTCTTTGTAGTAGTGTTGTTCTTTTTGAGGTCATTTTGTGTCTCTGAGGTAATTTCATGTATTTTTTGGTCATTTTGTGTCTCTTTATGGTTGTTTTTCTCCTTTTGTAATTATTTTGTGTCTCTTTTCAGTTCATTTGCATCTCTTAGTGGTAATTGTGAATCTCTTCACAGTTGTTATGTACTTATTTGAGTGACATTTTGCAGGTTGGAGCCAGGGCACCCCTTGAGACTTTGGGCCCCTGGACCTGTACCCAGTAGACCAATTCTGTTCCTTCCATGCTCATGTATATATGTATATAAAAGAACCTGTTACATTTGTTATCCACTATTTATTCTAGTCCCCTTTGCACTCTGCACGAGTGCACTACTGTAATACTGTTTACATTTTGTGTTGTACATACACTCACTGGCCATGTTATTAGATACACCTTCCTAGTACTGGGTCGGACCCCTGGTTGCCTTCAGAAGTGCCTTAACTCTTGGTGGCATAGATTCAACAAGGTGCTAGAAACATTCCTCAGAAATGTTGTCCATATTGATGTGACAGCATCACATAGTTGCTGCAGATTTGTCGGTTGCACATCCATGATGTGAATCTCCCATTCCACCACATCCCAAAGGTGCTCTATTGGATTGAGATCTGGTGACTGTGGAGGCCATTGGAGTACAGTGAACTCATTGTCATGTTCAAGAAACCAGTTTGAGATGATTGAGCTTTGTGACATGGTGCGTTATCCTGCTGGAAGTAGCCATCAGAAGGGGTGGACACGGTCAGCAACAATACTCAGGCAGGCTGTGGTGTTTAAACCATGCTCAGTTGGTACCAAGGGGCCCAAAGTGTGCCAAGAAAATATCTGACCCTACCATCTGAATTGCTCAGCCTTTGTTGTCCATGTTTTAGCTGTATGTATATCTGTATATACACAAAGAGACAAAAAAAACTGAGTTAAATTCCCTGGATGTGTGCACGTACAGTACTTGGCCATTAAAGCTGATTCTGATCTTTGGCAGGATAAACAGCCGACACCAGATAATCCAGATAACAGCGTTGAGCCAGTTTATTTTTGGATTAGAAGGTAAATACCATGGTACAATCCTTGTGCCATCCATAATCCAGACTACTTTCTTCACTGGAGACTATAGAGGCACCCCTAACCTTAGCCTTGCATGTGGGTTGAAATATTATTAATCCTTTGGGTGTCAGTTTCATTATATACACAGAGTCATCACATTCAACTCATTCATGTTAGGCTGCACATTGAAAAACAAGTACTCCTTGTATGATTTATTTTTCTGCCACAGACTTATGCTTATGTCTGCATGTTTTCCTGACCTTGTAACACGCAATGTGTATTTATGCTGTGCATGTGGAAACCAATCTCATGTGACAAAACAAGACAATCTACAGTATGTTTGTACTGAAACCTGATAAGAATATGCTGCCCAGTTTGTTCTTGAGTCACCTTCTTCTGGTTTGTTTGCCTTTTCTCTATGTGACGTGTCGTGTCTTGACAGTAGATGGCGCCACATCCTCATTAATAAAAATTTCTACCTCCTTTTGAGGCTCTCATTGACTCAGAACTGACCTCCAGCTGTTTACCTCTTCAGGAGTTTCAGTTCATTCACTGAGTAGAAACCTGATTATGATCTACCCATCATTCATCTCCACATCTACAAAGTGGATACATATATAAATACATATAGACCATTATATTTAAATCAGCGAGCTATAGGCAGCTCCTTGTTCATTCTATGGGATTTGACCTACTTGGAGATACTGTGCTTGACATGGAAACTACCTTATATTATGAGCAATGGTGATTTGTGACAATGCAGGTTTGATTACTTTTCTACGCACTATGCTTCTCACATACATCATTCAACTATAGCAATGTTTTAATTGGTAGAAATTACATACAGAATTGTGTGGTAGTGTTGTTTACGGAGTATGAGGAGGGAAATATTTCAACACCTTTGTCATTTTAAAAAAAAAGTTTTTAGTTATGCTGAGGAGATGGCAATGAACCAGAAACTGTTTCTGGACTGATGATTATCATTGCTATGTTACTGCTATCACGTCAGCGTTCTGAGAATTAAACATTGAATCTGGTTTTGTTCTTATCAATGAACTATATTAACACAGTATCTCTTGCTGCTATTCACACTCCCAAGGTCATATTTTGAGACATCTAGCTAGCTGTGCCTCATCATGTACTTTTCCATCATTTGTCATTCAGCAATTTAAAGCTCACTGCATTACCATGTTTGAGGAATCATGAGAAACATCACCTTCAGCTCAACCCTCTACTACAGACTCAACAGTGTACTAGAGGTTTTATTATGGCCTTTCCTCCTTATTGCCATGTTTCCATAAAATGAAAATGTTTTACCCAATTAGCTTCTACTTAGCTGATATTGTGTATCTAAACAGTGGATTTTCACCATAAATGAACAACACCAGGAAATTCTGTTTAATCATTTATTAAGTGATGTGTATTGAACTTTTGGTCATGTAACGTTTAACACCTTTGTCATGTGTAACAACTTTATAACACGGCATGTATAGAATGTCATACACAGCACGTTAACTTTAGGGAAATAAGGTTAAGAACATGGAATCATGAAATGACTTTACTGCCCGCCCCTCAGACGCAGGACAAGATGGAGAGTTGACTCCTTCTGGATGTTGTAGTCAGAGAGGGTGCGGCCATCTTCTAGCTGCTTTCCAGCAAAGATCAGCCTCTGCTGGTCAGGGGGGATGCCTTCTTTGTCCTGGATCTTGGCCTTCACGTTCTCAATGGTGTCGCTGGGCTCAACCTCCAGGGTGATGGTCTTGCCAGTGAGGGTCTTGACAAAGATCTGCATGCCACCTCTCAGACGCAGGACAAGATGGAGGGTTGACTCCTTCTGGATATTGTAGTCAGAGAGGGTGCGGCCATCTTCCAGCTGCTTTCCAGCAAAAATCAGCCTCTGCTGGTCAGGGGGGATGCCCTCTTTGTCCTGGATCTTGGCCTTGACATTCTCAATAGTGTCGCTGGGCTCGACCTCCAGGGTGATGGTCTTGCCAGTGAGGGTCTTGACGAAGATCTGCATGCCACCCCTCAGACGCAGCACAAGATGGAGGGTGGATTCTTTCTGGATGTTGTAGTCAGAGAGTGTGCGGCCATCTTCCAGCTGCTTTCCAGCAAAGATCAGACGCTGCTGGTCAGGGGGGATGCCCTCTTTGTCCTGGATCTTGGCCTTAACATTTTCAATTGTGTCACTGGGCTCGACCTCAAGGGTGATGGTCTTGCCAGTGAGGGTCTTGACGAAGATCTGCATGCCACCCCTCAGACGCAGCACAAGATGGAGGGTGGATTCTTTCTGGATGTTGTAGTCAGAGAGTGTGCGGCCATCTTCCAGCTGTTTGCCGGCGAAGATCAGCCTCTGCTGGTCAGGGGGGATGCCCTCTTTGTCCTGGATCTTGGCCTTCACGTTCTCAATGGTGTCACTGGGCTCGACCTCCAGGGTGATGGTCTTGCCAGTGAGGGTCTTGACGAAGATCTGCATGCCTCCCCTCAGACGCAGCACAAGATGGAGGGTGGATTCTTTCTGGATGTTGTAGTCAGAGAGGGTGCGGCCATCTTCCAGCTGTTTGCCAGCAAAGATCAGCCTCTGCTGGTCAGGGGGAATACCCTCCTTGTCCTGGATTTTGGCCTTGACATTCTCAATGGTGTCGCTGGGCTCGACCTCAAGGGTGATGGTCTTGCCAGTGAGGGTCTTGACAAAGATCTGCATGCCTCCCCTCAGACGCAGGACAAGATGAAGCGTGGATTCTTTCTGGATGTTGTAGTCAGAGAGCGTGCGGCCATCTTCCAGCTGTTTGCCGGCAAAGATCAGCCTCTGCTGGTCAGGGGGGATGCCCTCTTTGTCCTGGATCTTGGCCTTCACGTTCTCAATGGTGTCACTGGGCTCGACCTCCAGGGTGATGGTCTTGCCAGTCAGGGTCTTGACGAAGATCTGCATGCCTCCCCTCAGACGCAGGACAAGATGGAGGGTGGATTCTTTCTGGATGTTGTAGTCAGAGAGGGTGCGGCCATCTTCCAGCTGTTTTCCGGCAAAGATCAGCCTCTGCTGGTCAGGGGGGATGCCTTCCTTGTCCTGGATTTTGGCTTTGACATTCTCAATGGTGTCGCTGGGCTCAACCTCAAGGGTGATGGTCTTGCCAGTGAGGGTCTTCACAAAGATCTGCATGCTGGCACCTGAGTAAAATTGAGATACATAAAACCAGGATTTAGAATATATTCAGCGTGGTAAAACAGTTCATATAAAACTGCTGCGCTTAAACATTGAAGTTTCAAATATTATTAACTAAATATATAACCTAGAACCCTTTAATTGCCTGTTTAATTTGTGAAGCATAGAGCTTGTATTACTTCTACAATATGCTAATAGTTCAAATGAGAAAGGCATCCCTTATGACAGGAACACCGTCTTAAAAGTCCTAAGAAAATTAGAATATCAATCTGACGCACTTAACTATCGGCAGCCCAGAAGCCATTCCGGCCCGAGCGCCATTTTGAGATCTTATTGACCTTCCTTTTGTTCAGCTAACGTTACTCGCTAATGGGCGATACTGGAAATGTTGAGTCATTGCTAAAGCTAACATTAGCCAACCATGAAATCAACGACGGACGCCGAAACTCGTTAACAACCTGCACTGACTTAAAAATAAATAAATAAGCGTAACCGCTCGCCTTTACGTGAAGATTTAACGTCAATTTAAGGCAGAGCGAGTCATTGTTAACGTTAGCTACGATTCGCTTGAGCGAAACTGTAAAGCAACGGCACCGGTAACCAAACAACCGACTTTAAAAACAGGACAAGCTCAAACTGTAGCAGCGATATATCTTGTGAGTAGGATAAAATGTGTACTTACTTGAAAGAACCGCAGTATATAGTTGAAAGATTAAAGTGAAAAGCTGCGAAGATTTCTTCTTATCGCCTTCTGCTGTGGAGCTGTACTGCAATACAGCCAAACACTGTAATATATATACCGGTCTCTGCATACGTCATCTTTTAATATCCATCCGCACTGGAAAATAGTCCGCACTGCTGCGAACCGCAGTATATCAATGCACGTTGTGTATTTTCTTACAATGTTGTTTCATTTAATAATCTAACATTTACTTATGAATGTTTTCTTGTAAATGTCTATGCTTGAAAACTCTATTTTGACATTTACTAGGCGGCGGAGTGATATCTCCCTACCCAATGGCTCCGGCTCTAGAATTTGCTAGAACCACGGTAGCAACAGAAACCGTCCCGAGCTTCTGATTGGACCGCGCGATTGTTTGTTTGGCCAGCGATTGGTTGCCGTGTTACAGTAAGTGATGTCTGATGACTACAATAACATTTATGACTATGTGATTATAACACAGCTCTAATCAAGACCTAAATACATAAAGTCTTGTGTAATTCCAGGCTGTGGTGCTGTAGCCTTATAACACACACAAAGACTTTCCCCATCGTCCCCTTTCCTGTAATACAGAATATCACACCCACTGTCATATCAGGAAGTCATGAATCCTGTAAATGACTGTGCATTTGTGTGACACGCCAGAGGCACATGTGCAGACAGTAATACTGTTGCTCTCCATCAAACGTGCCTGTTAACAGATGGAAACGTGTTTGGTAAACGTGTCCCACCAGCTGCTGTGACAGCAGGGTGAGGTCTTTGAGGTAAAGAAGAAGACAGCGCTACAAACTGACCTCCTTTACCCTCCTTGTTTCATTTCATTTTCACTTGCAATCAGATTTCACATTACACAGACCATCTAAATAAAGAAGACATGCTTGTTTTATGGCTAACCTGAACACACAGTGCAATATATGTAATTGGATCAGCTGATTTTGCTGATGCTTGTTATCTGGCCATGACCACAGGCTGTGTGGTCATGACCTAAATACTGAATCAAGTGATGTTTGAGACCTAATGAGGCCACATTCGGTTTGCCCTAAAGATAAACAGTTGCTTATTATACTGCGTCAAGTCTGCACGTGACATTTGGGCTCGTTTTAGTCTAGGTGTCTTTACTGAAAGTATGTATTTTTAATTAAAAGTTAAGTTGTTGTAGAGTGGGGCGGCCCTTCCCTGCTTATCAGGATTTACTGTACTTAAATGTGCATGGCAGGAGTTAAAAAAACATTCACAAGCACAAGTTGAGCAAGCCTTTTATATTATGTTTTCTGACTAGACATAAAATAAATGTTTCTTGCTGTGTAGGCATATTATTTTCATGGCTCAAGCTAAGATCAGCTCATAGGATGAAACGTTATGTTAGTTTCTGTCCTCCTTGTTAATATTTTTGAGTAATATATCCCAAAGCGTAATGGTAAAGAAGAATTTTATTATATAATTTACAGGTAAAGGCGTCATCTTTTCCCACTGAGTGTGAGTCAAGTACAATGCCTGGCATGTTGTCAACGCCTAGGTGATACTGGACAACAGAGGTACAGTGAGTTTTCATATGTTCCTGAGACAAAGTGACCCAGGTGATTAAACACGCGAAGCATCTGAGATATAGGTCTGAGGTCTCCCAAATTGGCCATGGGAACCAACACAGCACTGTGGAGAGCTATTAAAAACAGGTTCAAATACTGAACAGTGATTTGCCTCCCCACTTTTAGCTGCCACCATTATTTCAGACAGCCACAGCACTGTAAAATAAATCACAGAGTCAAAGCTCTGATGAGGGTCTGTAGCCCACTGGGATCCTATTTTAAGGTCATAGATATGATTCAGCTGGGAGTCTTAATATATGTATTTAGGTCACATCATTCCCTCCTGCACCCTGTCATATGACACCCAACCCGTGATGCAGTACGCAAGTGCTTTCCAACACAGAGCTGGGCGTCTGCCGGCTGAACTAGTTCAACCCCTGAGGAATGTGTTTGTGCAAGTCTGCAGTACTTTGCCCTGCCCCTTGCTTGGAATAATTACCGACGGCCTCACAGTGTTCCAGGAAAAGCAGTCTTCCAACAGGACGCAGGCCGAGCTGAGTACTGTGGGAGCTGACACTATTATCACATGAAACACAAGTGATTTTCTTAGAGGTGCCCACCTTTGAATTTAAATCACATATTCAGTGAGCACATGAATAGCTGTGAACGTGTCAAAAGCAGGGAGGCTTTTAATGTAAATGTGACTCTTATCAGTGAAGGACTTTGACTGGGGTCATTGTGTTTTCTCCAGCAGGGTGACTGGACCTGTTTTTGGGTGGGACGCTCAGTTTCACGTCAGCAGGTTTCACAACAAGTGTGTTAAACCGGTTTCAGCAGAGCTTCAGTTTACTGGTAAATACATTCCTTATCCTTATCATTTTCTTGTTGACATCAAAGTGACTACGTAAGTCTTACCATCTCAGTAACGCAATATAGACACATTTATTCATCCTGATGGTTTGTTATTTTCTTCCCAGAATGGATCTGGTGAAACATACAGGCGGCTGCCACTGTGGGGCTGTTAGGTTTGAAGTCCTACATTCCCCAGACCTCCATGTTTTCCACTGCAAGTACGGATATTAAAGTATATCATATTGTCTGTCATAAAGTTAAATAACAAATATGATTGTCCAAGATGTGTTATTTTAAATCTGAAATAAGTTTGTAGTCCTCTGCCAAAAAATAAAAATAATCATGGCACAGAAGCTCTGAAACTATGAACATTTTTAAAGGGTGACTTTGGTATTTTTTTCAACCTTGACCCTATTTTCCTGAGTTGAGTTGAGACAGCCACAAAACAGGCCTCAGTGTAACCACTCGGGGCATGTTTGCGCTGTCAACAAACGTCCACTAAAAGTGCTTGTTTTTGTCACTGACAGGCTCGGATTGCTATTGTAAGTGTCTGACAACATTATGGAAAGTATATCTACAGAGAAATATCTTTTGGTCAGAGAATTAAATCAAATATTTAACCAGAAACAGCTTTAAAATCGCCATCTCCAAACCCACCAGACTCCATTTAAATAAACAGTACTTTTATCATTATAAAACACACTTTACTTAAAGTCGACAAAAACAAAATGAAATTCACAAAAGCCATCTTGGTCATTCTTTCACTGTTCCAACAATCACCAACTCTGGTTTGGTTGAAATAAATTCATAATTCAGACAGTTACATGTGAAAATGTGCTGACTCTATACATGCTAAAATTACTGTTTTTTCAAATGGAGTCTTGTGGGTTTGGCGATGGCGATTTTGGGGCTGTTTCTTCTTAAATAAAAGGATCCTTCTCTTCAACAAAAAGGTCTATCTCTGTAGGGATCCTTTCCATGATGTTGTCTGAGTCTTATAGTAACAATTTGAGCTTGTCAGTGGCAAAAATATGCGCCTTTAGTGGACGTACATTGATGTCGCATTTTTCCGAGTGGTTACGTTGCATTGCCAGTTTAACATCTGCTGGCTGCAGTGCTTTTGCTCAATGGTGAACCAGTTTCAACAATTGTTGTTGCCATTAGTCATGTAGACACAAAGACCTGGTAACAAAGGGTCCAGGTTGAAAAATTAAAGTTACCCTTTACAGTAAGTTTGGCTTAAAAAAAAAAATCTTGTAGTAGAGCAGGTGCCCAATGTGCAAAGGCTGTGTCCTCACCACAGCATCCGTGGTTTCCATTTCAACCCATGGGCCTTTGCTGTGTCATCACCCTCTCTCTCTTTTCCCCTTTCATACTATATTTGTCCTATTAAATGAAAGAAAAAGCAAAAAGACCCCCCAAAAATGATCTTAAATGCATTTGGAACAATATTTTGTTACTTGTACACTTTGAAGCAAACTAATATAAACTGATTCATGTCTGTTTCTCCAGCTGTAGCATCTGCACAAAGAAACAAAACCATCATTTCATTGTTCCAAAACATCACTTCACACTCTTACAGGTATTAAACTCAAGCAAACATTTTGATTCAATTGAACTTAAATAATCATAAGAGCATTTTTAAGTGAATGATTTTTTTTTCTCTCTCCCCAGGGGTCAGACAATCTGACCACGTACACGTTCAACACTCACGTTGCTAAACACACCTTCTGTAAAACCTGTGGAGTTCAAAGTTTCTACACTCCACGCTCCAACCCTGATGGATATGGTATGACTGTTAGCTGCTGACACAAGACAGTCACAGTGTTCTCGTGTTGTAAACTTACATCCCTCTGTGTTGATGCCAAACTAGCTCTGCTGTGTTTACTCTAAACGAACCGCTCCAGTCTGCTCTTTATTGCTCCTTTATGGTATTTTCAGATAACAAAGTCAGGACGCCACCATTTTGTTTTATTAAGGTGGTAAAGCCAAGTCGTCAGTGAAATGTACTGCACATTGGTGGAATGTAACTAAGTATATTTACGCAAGTACTTAAGTACAAATTTCAAGGTACTTGTACTTTACTTGAGTATTTTCCATTTTATGCAACTTTATACTTCTCCTCCACCACATCTCTTTAACTGCACTACATTTCCGACAGCCTTAGTTATGTTTCAGATTATAATTTTTCATACACTTGATGTCCAGTGAAAAACATGTATCTCCAGACAGCCTAGCCGCCAGAAGAAAATATTGGCAATTGTACGTTTTTGCAAACCGCACATACGTTACATTTGCATGTTTTGTACATATCAACATATGAACCGACTTAAGTAAGTAAGATGCCTGCCAAGATCTCAGTGTAAGACTTTTTGTTTTTTAGCGAGTCATTGCTCTATTTCCAGCTGGATTTTTTTTTAGCGATCAGCTTCTCCAGCTGGATTATGGCCCCAAAACCGTGTATTTTAAACCAGTGGTTCCCAACTGGTAAAGCCACGGGGGCCAGATTTCTCCTTAGTCATTTGCTCAAGGTTCACAGAGCTTAATATATTCAGCGCCATATTTGTGTTTGGCCATGTCTCAAGCTAGTTTGCGCCGGTATCTGCTAGGTAACT
Organism: Epinephelus awoara; assembly: GCA_035609425.1. NCBI lineage: Eukaryota > Metazoa > Chordata > Actinopteri > Perciformes > Serranidae > Epinephelus > Epinephelus awoara. The sequence goes on along the minus strand of CM069304.1, from coordinate 21,447,530 downwards.
GTTCGTTATTCACTCACTTTACAGCAGGAGACTGCACTTCAAAGTAAAAGCTCTGTGCTGGACATTTACTGTACTTAAAAATAAAGTGTGTTTTCTACAAAAATGACTTGATAGCAAATCACTTGAGGCCCATTCAGAATGGAGGAACCACTTTTTGTAACCCAAAACATGTTCATTTCCTAACCATAACCAAGTGGTACATAACATAACCGCACGTTAACCACGTTGATGAAACTTGGTGAGTTTTAACTTCAAGTTTCAACATACCTGCTACACAATAACATGCCAATGTAACGAATCTGTGGTTTGCAAAAATGCACAATGCCATTTTTACTAGCAACGCTTTCTAGCACGCTGCAAACACATGATGATCTAACAGAATATAATGCTTTGCTGTAGATTAAACTGCACAGCTTTTACTTGTAGTGCAGTACTCTCACAGTAGCCTTACTTAAGGATGTGATTACTTGTTTGACCACAGGTGTTGGACACAATGGTCTGTTTTGTGTAACTTATCAAGATGACCTTCACTGCTGTTGTTTTCTCTCCAGGTGTTGCGCCACACTGTCTGGACCCAGGTACAGTCCGCAGTGTCACAGAGGAGAAGTTTTGTGGGGAGAAATGGGAGGAAAGCATGCAGGCTCACAAGAGCATCAGAGACATGTCTAAACCTACAACAGACACAAAATAACACCACTGCAATGTAATCTTTTTAATCAGGAAACTGTACAGTGTTTTCAACAAATCTTTGACATTAAAACTAAAAACAGCTCAACTGTTTCAAACCATAGTGTTGTTTTTATACAGTGTAATGACAATAAAGATGTTTCACTAGCAAACACACCCGTTTCTTTTTCATTTCAAAATTATTCTCCACTTTATTTACGGAAAGAGCTTAGAAAAAATTTCAGGCTACTTTAGCCAATAGAGAACTGAATGAGTCTTTGTTCAGTGAGCAAAAACCTCACTGCTACAACAGTAATCGAGTAGTTAGGCAGCGTAACAGGGTAACAATCAGTGCATCTGGGTGAGATAGACTTAAAGGAGCAGTGTGTAGGATTTAATGGCATCTGACAGTAAAGATCGCAGATTGAAACGAGCTGAAACTTCTCCCGTGTGCCAAGCGTGAACTCTCTCGGTTAGAATTCCTCCAGTGTTCATTGCTCAGGAGGTTTTTACTGGGAGCTGAATCATCTGCAGAGGTGTCTTCCTCTCAAAAACAAATGGACCCAGTGGACTCCATGATCTAGAGCCAGTGGTTGGTTTGTCTGTTCTGGGCTTCTGTAGAAACAACATGGTGGAATCTGTGGACGAGGACCCGCTCCCTGTGTCGATATAAACAGCTCATTCTAAGGCAACGAAAACGCAACACTTATTATTTTAAGGTGATCATAAATAAAAAAAAAACATACTTATTATATTTTATTCCATCTCTGCCAGTATACCCCCCTAAATCCTACACACTGGACCTTTAATAGATCTTTAGGTTCTTTGGTCCTTGTGGGATAACTTGGAATGTGTTGACGAACATGTACCGAGAGAAGGTGATGTAGAGGTAACGGAACCACAGGAGTTGAGTGCGGTGACAAAACATGGCGTCCTGGAAACAGACAAGGGTTGTTTGAGGTTATCAGCCAATAACCTGTTATTGTGAGATCACAGTTAACAGCAAACAGTAAAATCTCTGCCTAGTGTGAATAAAAAGCACAAAAAGTAAGGAAATTGTGTTTGGTAGATTATTTCTTTGTTGCACCTTTTAAAAAGGAAATAAACAGGCAGTATAAGATTTATCGCCAAGAAGCATTGTTACAACAAAGAAATAACCTACCAAACACAAATTACCCTACTTTTTGTGCTTACTTTATATGTATTTCTTTATAGTGTTCGTCTGATGAGACAAATTCAGTCCTCAACGTCTCTTTATTTACACACTTAATCTCCACTCTTGCATCCTCAGCACTTAGACTGTAAATAGCCGTACTACAATGTGCCGAACACGAGTGCCCTATAATAGCAGACAGTGACATGTATTGCCAACAAACTGTCCATTTCAAGGCTGACCTTTGCTCGCCTGTAGCCCTGTGAGCCTATAATGCAGCGGAGGCCTGTGGGCAGCAGCCAGCTGACAGGAAGCTCCAGGAAGGAGATGTACTTCCTGAGGAGGCCGACGGTCACCAGGGAGAGCAAACAGCAGTCTGCGAGGACAGACAGAGACCCGGTTAGCTGTTAATATATTAATCATTCACTATAGCAGCAGTACACTTTTAACTAGGCCACTGTCGCAGGTTATTCAGTTTCAAATGTTTTAATGTAAAGCAACCTCATGTCTAAGTACAGACCACAGAAACAGATGCTCGTCTATTTAGGTTGTATAGTTCATCTTTGCACCATGATGTCAATCAACCATTAGGTGAAAGGTTGACCCCATGCCGCACTTAAAAAGACAGAAGTAAACGTAAATAAACAAATTACATTAAAAAAAACAACCAAATTATTTAAATAAATTGCTTTAATTATTCAATTAATTACTCTATTTATTTATTTATTTTACTATTTCATTTTAAATTGTTCTTATTGATATTATTTTTTGATAATAATATTTTATGATTAAAAAAATATTTTGATTATTTTTTCACATTGATTTAAGGACTGTCAAATTTATTCTTTATTCATGTATGTATTAATAACACATTATTTTCACTTTGCATTTTTTAAACTATTTATTTCCCCAAAATTATTAATTTCTGTATTATTTTCATTATATATTTAAATAAATAATGAACAGATAAAAAGGAGAATTAATTAGGAAAGTAAATAAATAGGGGCATTAACACAAAGGTAAATGAAAAACCAAATAAGGACAGAAATATCAACTTATGTCAAATTATATTCATTAATGCGTACATTTGTTTTAATATTATTTTTGACACATTTATTGGCATGTTAATTCAATTAATTGCTTTAATTTGCTTTATGTATTAATTCTTCTATTTATTAATTTTATTTCATTTTAATACATAATTCAATTAATTCCTTTAATTTGCTTTATGTATTAATTCTTCTATTTATTAATTTTATTTCATTTTACCTTTTACTTATTTACATTAAAACGTTTTTTAAATATTTATTTTTATTTGGTTTACAATAGTCAATTTTTATAATTCATTTATGTGTTAATTACACATGTAAATACAAAGGCGAATAAAAAAAAAAAATTGAAACAGAAATATCAACTTATGTCAAATTATATTGATTAATGCCTCCATTTATTTTTAATATTATTTTTGTACATTTAATGGCATAATAATTTATTTATGGAGGCATTTATTTATTTATGTATAATCTTGGCAACTTCTGTCGTCCATACACGTCAGCAACATATAATAATGCTTCTTTTTCACACTTTAGATTGTTCCTCCTGTGCAGAATTTGTGATGTAAGTCATGTGAATTAGGAATATGCAAATGACTTGTTCTACTGTATGGGAGTTGAAGCGCCTGTGGGAGATATTAGTATTGTCAGTAAAATGAAATAAAGACTGGATAACGCACAGCAAAAATAAGGCATTGTACTAGAGAGCACAGACTGTCATATGGTGCTGAAGGTTTCACCTCTGATCCTTGTCATGCAGCAGGAGTTTGCGGGGCCTTAAAGCTGCTGCTAATGAGCAGGCGTCCTGCTGTACAGCCAGGTGAAGAGGCTTATTACAATCACGTTGGGCCTAATTCTCTCCTGCCGTCTCGACAAGAGGCTGCGATCAGACCAGTCCAACAGGTGAGGTAGAAATGCGTGGTAATAAATAACTAGTGAGCATGATTAATAACGCAGCTTTCCTGCTCACTGCAGGCTAAAGAGGGTAAGGCAAACTGACGTCCAGGATAAAGTGTGTGATTGCCTCAGGACTGAGATGATAAGGTCTTCCTGGAGTTCAACAGCACGGTGCAACCGTTTAGATCTCACATATGATTAACTACATGGCAAGGCTATGCTTGTTTCTTAAAAGTTCAAACTTTAATGTGCTCTGTGGCTTTGAGCCTGTTGTAACATGTTGCTTCTGCTCTGTCCTATATTTCCTTTAACATTACCTGTCAACATCATCATAAGAACTTTCCAGAAGCAACCAAAAGTTCAGACTAGAACTGCAGTCAGTTGATTGTTTGATTGACAGAAAAATAACCGGCAACCTGAAGGTTTTAGACTCTGGATCAGTGTCTCTTCATGTCTGTCAGAGATTATGGAATTCTCTGTAGCGTAGTCACAGTGGGTTTTTATTGCTGAATGATGATTCTTTATTGAGATTAACACTTTAACAACAATGAGTATGGCTGGCCTAACAGCAGCCGAAAAACAGGATTTTATATTTCTTTACACTGACATTTTATGTCTTGCATTTTCCTTTTTTTTTGTCCTCTTCTTTTAACATTATCTGAACTTTAGCTTAGTTTTGTCATGCTTATGTTTTGGTAATAATATAATAATAATAATAATCTTCATTTATAAAGTGCTTTTCAAAACAGAGTTACAAAGTGCTTTACATGTCAATAATTAAAACAGACAAGAAATGAAAACAACAACTTTTAAAAGAACTGATATAAACACTTTAGTGAGTAAAAACAGAGGAAATAAAAATAAACTCAAGTAAAATCAGTAAAGGCTCTCCGATAAAGTCTGTTTTATGAAGGGACTTAAAAGAGATCACTGACTCAGCCGACCTGATTTCCTTGGGAAGACTGTTCCAGAGCCGCGAGGCCCTGACAGCAAACGCTCTGTCCCCTTTAGTTTTCAGCCGAGCCTCTGGAATAGACAAAAGACCTCTACTGCCCGAGGATCTCAAAGTATGTCCTGGCATGTACGTTACTAAGAGGTCGGAGATATAGCTGGTAGGACTGTTTCTCTCTCTGTTGCTATGTTGCCTTCTGAGTATCCTGTTTCTGCTTTTGTGTTGTCAGCTAACTGTTTATAAGTCCTAGTTAAGGTTCTCCTCAAAATATAACTGGTTGCACAAAACACCCTTAAGTCTTCTCATTAGGGTTTCCTTAAATGTGTTCACTTACATATTTATGGTTTTCTCCTTGTCATGCTCTTATAGTTCAGGAATCCCTGGACTGTTGCACAAAAGACCATGGCAAAAAAAAAAAAAGTTAAGGTACCTCTGATTCTATTTTGACTGCAACATGACAAGGTTTATGGTGATAAATGAAAAAACAAACACACCCTGAGAAGAGTCTTCTGCAACCAGGAGAACCTAATGGATATGCTTTTGATTTTACACTATAGATTTGCCTTAATTAATTTTGTTGCTTCTTCCTTCAATCGTTTTCTGGTGTTTAAGGATCAAATCTACTTTGTAGGATGTGCTGTCTATGATTGTATTCCTCCAGAAGTATAATCTTCTTGTCCTCCGACTAATATGATTTTCTTGTCTTCTTTTCTTTTGCCATTTTTCCACTATCTAACTCTAAGTCAACTTGGTGAGTCCAAGCAAACAAATATTCTCCATGGATACTTGTACCACTATAAAATCTCTTTCAATGCAGTAAATAAGTTTTCCCTTAACGAAGGAAACCTTTTAAGGGATTCTGTGCAAGTTAAAGAGAAATCTTAAGGTGTTTTGCGCATATTTGCTTTGTAAATGAATGATTTGCTGCTATTCTTGGTCTTACATTATAGTAAATTCAGCATCTTTGCATTTGGAAATGTCGGACAAAACAGGACATTTGCTGAAGTCACTTTAGGTTGTAGGACACTGCAACAGGCTTCTCACTGTTTTCTAATGTTTGTGACCAAATTGTGAAAACAAACTAGAGTTTCTGATATCCAACTGGCCTCATGCTGCCACCAGCAGACCAAAATGTATAGAGGAGACATAAGGCTCATGCAGCCCCTGTTGAACAGAAGAGGGCGCCGTACATTCACAAAATACCCACTTGTGAGCCAGTGTTTACAGCACCTAATGCAGACTGGAGAGGTGGTGCTGCTCGAGAGGAAGTTGTCCTCATCTGGTCTGATTGTGAAGCAGTTTGTATCTTTAATTTAAAGTTCTACGTAATGCTTAATAATTAATGCAACTTATGGACTCAATGTCAACATACTTCACATATCTAGTTGAAACTGTTTGCACTTGAAGAACTCGGACCAAGCTCGCAAAATCCAACCTGTGATACATTAGTGCGAATTTCCAAGATATAAAACCTCTTCAACGTTTTTGTTGTATCACACCTACCGTTGGGCACTTGTCCAGTGGATGCAAGATGGCTGGGAAGCAAAGTGAAGACAAGAACAATGTTACTCACTGAACATGGCAACTGTTGTCAGACATGATACATTTTACAGACAGGATTTATGATGGCAGCCTCTACAAAAAATGGCCATGGTGTGATGTTTCTATCGAACTAAAGCTGGTTTTAAATGCTGATAAAAATGAAGGTTATGCATCTCTCAAACGCTGGGAAGAAGCCTGTGAACACTCTCAATGTTATTACTGCTCGGCGAAAGAAGTCAGAGGTCGTCACTTGTTACAAATATCTCGGTATTTGGCTTGATGATGTGATGTGGTCTCTCTGCCTGACTTTAAAGCTCTAATAACTACAAGGATGAATAAATCAGTTGGTTCTTGCCATTGTGCGTAGGTGTTCTAATATTTCTACATATTAATGTATGTCTTTTATATTTTTTATTGTGTGGTTGTTTGGCTGTAAACACTATTACGCAATTAAAGGAGTACTTCATCCACAAAATGACCATTTGTATATATCGATTACTCGCCATGTGTTACGTTGAATTTGTGATGAAAACTGTTTTATTTGCATGCCTCCCTATAGTAAAGCAAGAATCTGAAAACAGAAAATTCCTTATGTATTGAAGTCACAGGGGTCCACGATTAATAACAGCAAAACTATATCAAAACATTCCTTTACAAACTCTCACACAAGTCACACAGTATAATCCAAGTCTCATTCATCCAGTCATATGCTCAGAACTTCCCAAACAGACAGCCTTTTCCAATGGGGAACTGAATTAAAAGTGAAACTTATCTATGCTCTCTGCAAAGCCAGACTCCATTGAAAAAACAGTAATTTTACCTGACTGAACACAAGAGTTGCTGGTCTACCTCTGCCGAACTAACCTCTTTTAAACACTTAAGTCACACAATAACACAATCAAACTAAAGCCTGCTCTATGGTGGGGTGCTTGACGCTTTTGGTAAGTGTTTCTCGACAGAAATTATTTTTTTTTTCAAAGCTTTCTTTCAAGAGAATTTTGTTTTGTCGCGGACATTAACTGAACCAAAATATTTTCAATGTCAGTACCAAGGAAGGAAATCAAAAGTGCTCATATCATTCAGTGTAAGAATTTTCTCCATTTTCGGATTCTTAGTTCACTGTAGAGACATGCAAGACATTCACCCAGTGTTACATTCAATCTGTGAAGAAAACTTTGTTTAACTGATATACAAATGGCCATTTGGGAGGCGAAGTATCCCTTTAACATGTTGACAAAAACCACAACCCAACGACAAACCTATGAGATCTAGAGCGCAGTGAAACTAGTGCACACCCCCTGTGGGTTCCAGCCCAATGGGAATCATGAGATGTGATTTCGAGAGCTCACATCTTATCAACAGATGAGGCCCACAGATTGACGGAGGGCCATACAGGCTCAGTGAGGGAAAAGACCATGACTAACACGGCAGACAATTAAGGCATCTGTGCAATATGGGGATAGCAGCGTACACTTCATAGTGCAAAACACTTTTCTTTTTTTTCCTTTTTTTTTTAAACCAACAGTCTGATGCAACTCGCATGATTGGCCTCTCCAAACCAGAGCTGCCCTCCCACCTCACCATTTCAGGGACAGGATTTACTGCTGCTCTCTGGGAGCAGAGCCGAGTGCCTCTGAGAACTCTGTTTGGATGACCTCTCAGCTATGTAACAGGCCGATTCTAAAAAACATGCTGTGTGTGTGTGTGTGTGTCTTTGTGGGGAAACATTTGGAAAGATGGATGTTGATGTGTGCCGAAATGTTCCGCATTTTCCTGGACAGTGTTTTATGACTGTGGAGTGGGCTGGTTTCTGTGTGTCAGCCACATAATATCCCAGAGGATGGCATCTATAAGTTGAGGGATTAAAAAAAACCTGTTTTTCTGATGGCAGAGCCTTAAAGTTCAGTCAGTACCTGACAGCTTTATGGATGGCTACGTGATTGGCATGGCCGCTCACTCCGCTTCCATCGAAGGTCAGCACCTGAAACAACAAAATGTCTCATTGTGAGTGGGTGAAAAGCCAGATTCTGGGTATCTAAAAGTGAATTTAAATAAACGGAGGCAAAAGATTTTTCTTGGGTTAGTGGACGGGTTTCGCTGTCTGACTGTGGAGCTGCTTGGCAGCCAACAACTGATATTTAAAAGCCTTTTTCTGAGTGCATGCTTGCACACCAGAGGAAGCAAGTGAAAAAAAAAAAAAAAATCAGGTCAAAGGGAACGAAAAAGTGCTTGACTAAAGACTTGGCATTTTGCTACGCTCAGGCGTTTCCTACCATGACTGTGTCTTTGCAATCAAGCATACGTTTAAGCTCCCGACCACCACATGTTGGAAGCAACTAGTGAACTTTCTCTTAATTCTTGCTGGCTTGTACTTTTAAAAGCAAGGGAATGGCACAGTGTCAGACCAATGAAACAATGTTTTTCAGTTCAAGAGCAGGAGAAGTGAACTACTTTCACATCTAGATGTTTATCTCTGCGTTTTTGCTTCATATTCACATGAGAAGATGTGATTCTCTTGTCTAGTTTTTAGTCTGGCGGCATATTTGGCTGCTGAGCCTGACAGGATGGGAGGAGACGGTGTGTTTGTTTGTCGTCTTTGATAAAAAAAATAAAAAAAAAGATCAGCAACTACAGTATAGAAGAACCCAGCTGTATGTAATCATCTTCCCTTAAAGAACTGTGGGTTTTATTTTTGTTTACCAAACTTGCTGTTTTTCAGGGTTATTTTTGCTCTTGTTGAGATAGACCGGATGAAAATTCTTTGATTCTAAATTAACCACATTCCCATTAGCTAATAGTGCGGAACTGCACCGGAGCTGATAAGCATCTCTGTGTAAACACAGACGTTGAATCCAAACTTTCTACTGCAGCAGAGGCCATTTCCCCCTCAATTATCATGGAGGTTCAAAATACGGTCTGAGGTGGACGTAAAGAGACGGCGGCTGACAGGGTTATTATGCAGACCGCGGTGAATCTGGGATAATGAGCGAGGGGAGCTGCGGTGCCAAAACATATGGTCAAAACAGAACAAAACAATACATGGGTTTGCACAAAAGGAAATTGTGTGTTAACATCAAACAGGAAATGACAGAAAAACGAGTGCTTTGAGAGGCAAGAGCAGAGCTGAGTGTACCATGTTGAAGGAGTGAGCTCGTATGTGATTCACAATCAGAGACGAGACCAGTGAGACGCTCCATTCTGCTCTGGGATCGTCTGGAAGTTTTCTGGAGGGGGAAAAAAAAGATTTGTTATCTTCCTAGTAACACTACAGCAGTGTTTTACTGAGAAACAGCAGCACATTGTGTCTGTATTATAATCTCACTGTCAGTGAAAGCCAGCTCTACACAACATAAGTAAGCATGCTAGTGTGTTTCTTAGGCTGAGCAGTCCTATTTCTTTCCTAGCAGCAGATTTCTGCAGTGCAGATTTAACCCAGCGTTTGAAAAAGGGCTGTTATGGAATGCAAACACGGGGGAGTGCTGGGAAGTCCGGAGGTTAAGGGTCAGACGGCCCTTAGCATCATCTAAAACTGCAGCCTGGAGACAACACGGAGCATACATCAAACATCGCACTTGGCCAGCTCGAGCTCTTGGCCTACTAAACATGCATAGATTCATTTTCTGGCACAAATAACAACAGACTTTTTTCTCTTGCTACGGTTGTTCAGCAGCACCCTTGAACTCAAGAAAAATCAGCTGCAAAAAAGATGAGTTGGGCCAACGCAGTTCACATAAAAACACAAACTCCTGAGGGCTGCATCTGAAGTGGAGTGAATCCAGTTTGTTCACCAGTTCTGATTTCTCTGATTTATGTAGATCACAACCAAGAACTGACAGGACTGCATGACAGCTTGAAACTGATCTTCCTGCTTATATCCTCCATTTGAGATAATTATGTCAAAGCTAAAGTCTTCTACTACTTTTATTTTTATACTGGGGGAAAAACAAATGCACATGTCCCAAATATTGAGGGGGATGTGTGTGGCTGGAGGAGAACATGGGTGTGACAGTGCATGCACGCATGTATGTTAGAGCAGTGATTTCCAACTGGTGGGTCACAGGCTCATTCTGAATTGACCACGAGTGACTTGCAAATTGTCAGGTTTGTTAAAAATACACTTTATTTTGAAGCACGGTGAAGTTCCAGCACAGAGCTTTTATTTCGAAGTACCATTTCCTGCTGGAAAATGAGTGAATAGCGGACAGCTACTTGAAAGAGGCAGCAAACTAGCTTGACAACACGGCCAAACTCAAGTATGACGCTGAATGTATTAAACTGTGTGGACCTTGAACTAATGACTAAGGAGAAATCTGGACCAGTTGGGAACCACTGTGTTAGAGAATAAGAATGAAGCAGTTAACAGTTTCATAATAAACTGCAGTGAAAGTCCTGACAATTAGCATCACCATTTCAATTTTTAATTAGCATTAAAACTGTGTTTGATTACTGCACTTTGAAAAACTTGAGGTGAATACTATCTAGCAACAACTAAAGTTAGGTACACTCTCCCTGATGCAGTGGAGAGCTGCAAGTTGGAATCAGGCCCGCAGCCACTGCAGCAAGGACAAGGCCTTTGTACATGGGGAGCTGCTCTACCAGGTGAGCTACTGGGCGCCCCAGATCTGCTGTGTTTTTTGAGATTGGTTTGTATGACAGGTGGTGCAGTGGTTAACATTGTTGCCTCACAGTAAGAGGGTTCCCAGTTTGAATCCAGGGTGGGAAGCCCTTCTGTGAGGAGTTTGCATTTTCTCCCCATGTCAGCGTGGGTTTTCTCTGGGTACTCCGGCTTCCTCCCACAGTCCAAAGACATGCAGGTTAACTGGTGAATGGTTGTCTGTCTCTATGTGTCAGCCCTGTGATAGTCTGGTGACCTGTCCAGGGCGTACCCTGCCTCTCGCCCAGTGTCAGCTGGGATAGGCTCCAGCACCCTTGTGACCCCCAACAGGATAAGTGGTTACGGAAAATGAATGAATGAGATTGGTGTGTATGCAGCCATACTTTGCAGAGTCTCTTTTATTGCTGGCTGAGCAGCCTCTTGTTGCTGCTGCTGGACAAGATATTAACAGATAACCTGACAATGAAAATTCACCACGATCAACTTCATGTGTTTTTAATCCACAATAAAGTTGCATACACAGACGGCAGTAAAAGCAGTGAAGAAGGTCCCTGACCATAAGCTGGCTAATTACAAATATCTGTGTGTGCAGATGCTCTTTTCATTCCCTGTAAAACTTGGTGATATGATTTTAGTGTGTGTATCAGTAGTTTTTGAACATTTTCAGCACATTTTAACAATACTGTGATAATTGTGGTCATAATCATCATGATAAGAAATGTTCATACCGTTTCATCTATAACATGTAGGTATATATAAGTGCATTGAGTGGGGGTGTGTCAACAGTTGTTGCCCTCCCCTTCGCTGCTAACAATGAGCCAGGACAGTTGAGCTGGTGGAGGGAAGTGATGGATTAGGCCACAAATCTATTGGCTGCCAGTGATGTGAGGGTCAGGCTTTGGTGCAAGGGGTGGAGGGGTGGGGGTCAGCTGTGTCACAGGGAGGAGGGGCGGAGGGTTGGGGTTCAGAGGTAGTTTAAAACTGTCATCTGTCATCGAGTGAATGATACCAGTGACACATCATAAGAGCTGTGTGTGTGTGTGTGTGTGTGTGTGTGTTTTGTTTTTCAGAGTAGGATGGTGCAGTGACATTGAATCTTATCGAAACCAATGTTCAGTGATGGAGGAAGTACTCAAATCTTTACCTAAGTAAAAGTACTAATACCACACTGGTATTAGTACTGTATTGCATTGAAAATACAAGATTATTATGACTCATGCATTAATGTCAAAATAAAATTTTACTGTTCTAGTTGGTTGAGGCAGAGCTGATTTTTAAGTAATCATGCAGGACTGTAACTAATTATTTTCCTGAAGGATTAGTTTCCTGCTTATTTTCTAGAGTAGGGTTGCAGTTGTGTACCATAAAACTGTGTACGGTGGAATGAAAACTGACGGTTATCTTACTGTGTACATTTGCTTGTCTACGATGTTGAAAAAAATTTGCAACTTGACAATTAATTCAACCTACACGTGCACATCTCCTTCGCTCCTTGACTTCCTGACAGACTTTTTAGACACCCCCATGTTTAAAAAAATGGTTTCTAGTACCCTTTTGTTTTTCATACCTTGAAGAGTCATTATAGCTGATAATAATATTAATAATAATTGTATAATACCGTATATCATGCTATGTTAATCTTACACCGCTGCCACTCAATTCTCATGTTAACGATTCGATTGGTTGTCTGCTTCGGAAACACTGCAGAAAATAGTGACACTTTCAAAATGTTTATTTTGTCTAAAAAGTAAAAAAAATTAAATAAATGAAGATTTTTAAAATAATTATGAGGAAAAGCACATTTTTTAAGGAGTTTTTTAGACAGGCATGGTGCATATTAATACAGACTGCTGTAAATATGCAAGAATTAGCAGAAAAGGTTAGCTATAATCTGTAGTCCCTGGCCAGATATTACAATAGATTCCCTTAAAGTACAAGAACAAAACAGGAAAAGGTAAAGATAAAACACAATTACTGAAATAGGATGCAAGCAGCAACTCCTGGTAAAACACTGATAAAACTGACATGTTATTTTAAGTCATATTGCCTTTATTTTGACAAATAGTGCAGTATGAGTCGAGAATTTCCGTGGTAATGTTCATTTTTACTGGGAAAAATATAAAAAATAATGATGATAATGTGATTTTTCTCTAATTCATTTCTGTAGCACCACAATGCTTCATCTAAATGTTATGCTGTACAACATTCTACCTTTATTAAAAAGAAAGGCAGTTCCTGCCATTTGGATATTGCATTTGGCTATATTGCAATTTCAACAATATTTCAATTAATTGTGCAGAAACTACACTACACAAACTACTACTACTGCTAACAGCTGATACAAACTGTGTAAGCTCTACCTGTATATATTGTTGGGTATAGTAGTAATTTATGACAAATCATACTTTAAAAAGCTCTGTAAATATTTATATTCAACAAACAAACCTAACATCCTGTTTTGTCTGTTTTAGACTGAAGGCTGAAAAAACATGAACATTTGGCCACGGTGCGTGAATATTAAATATTGAAATATCATTCAGAGTTCACAGCTTTACTACTTTCTTTGTGTTTAAATGTTTGTGTTGCTCACTAATGCATTTATTCATTTATTATTTTAGACATTTCTGCCTTACAGCCTAACAACCGCAGCTAAACACTAGCACACAGGAGGGGGAGGAAAAAAAGAAAAATGAACAAAAGATACAAGACACCTGACCTTTCTCAAGCAGGATGCAGGCTGAGTGTCAGCTTCGCCATGGCAACCGTGCAAAATGTCCTAAAGTAACCTCCCGGGCTCCCCCTCCGCAGCCTTGCATGTGGATGTCTAATTGCTTGCAGGCATCTGTATGCAGTTGTTGAACTTTGGCCCAGTAAGGGGATTCAGTGTGTGTGTGTGTGTGTGTGTGTGTGTGTGTGTATGTGTCAGAGAGGGCTTGTTTAGTCTGGTCACATGGACCACAGGCCTGTGAAACTGCCAGACTTCTGTCCACACAGTCAGATTATATGTCCTGCTGGGAACGGTTGAGATGCCACTACAAACTGCCAGTACACCCACAATATCACACTGTAATAAGGCAGCTACAACTACAGTAACAACACCAACACACACACACACACACACACACACACACACACACACACACACACACACACACACACACACACACACACACACACACACACACACACACACACACACACACGTTGTTCCACCATAATTTAGAGACATCTGCGGTTGCAGGTTTTTTCAATATTCACTCATGTTGAGGTAATAAACCACCATGAAAACAACCACCGAAATAATACAGTTAGTGTTGTTTTGAAAGTAAGTTGTGCGGAGAGAATAATCTGATGTGACTAAATGACTGCTGGCTGCAGGATTCAGTAGATGGAGAAAGCAACTGTTTGACTATGCAGAGGCCAGTGTGTGCCGGTGACAAATGTATCGGGAATAAAAGCACAGCCAGAGGTCAGCGGCGAGGCTGGAACATCTCACCGTTATTTACTGCGCCCTGCCATGTGCTTATAAATTAGCTCGGGCTATTTTTACCACTGATCAATGTATATTTAAACCTCGTGTGGGGATACGGTGTTACTGCAGTGACTGTCCTGTCCAGAAAGTGAGCTCTTTGTTTACATCCAGACAGAGAATTAAACTAATCTAGTCAGATGCAACAGCTTTCAGTTTGTGATTTACCCCGAGTAAAGATTTTTCTCCCTGAAGCACATCTATATGTAGAGTCACATCAAAAGTTATAAAGAGCTGCTGCAGCTCAGTCTGATGGAACATGTAATGAAGAAGTGGAATGGTTGGATTTGTGCAGTGAGCAGCTATAATGGAGTCCAGGGAGCAGACAGAGGTCAAGCCAGTGCAAGTGGAGAGGCAGCAGAGCGTGCTCAGATCGAGCTTGATCACAAAGGCCCCAACATGCACCGGGGCCCCAGATACTGTCAACACAGCTGTCCTATTCAGTGAGCATTAAAGGGAAAATCCTATTTTAAAGCAGAATTCACGTGTTATTCCAGTTATTCCATAGGCTACAATTGTGAGGGAGCAAGTCTCACACAGACCTGTCATCGACTCAAAGTAACCCTCACTGTGCCTCCTAGACTTTTGGTGTGAAGTCCAGACTTTAGCTTGAAAACTGAAGTGCAGTGGATCCATCACACTCCCCTGATGCCTGAGAGACAGCCCATCCTACTGAAGAATAGATGTTAACATTCTAGTCTAGCTTCTGTGATTTTTGCTAATTACAGTTTTCAGGGATGCACAATAATTTCAGCATGATAGTGATATCGATTTTTGGAGCCAGAAGTGACCATACTTGGACAATAACTGTGTCTCAATTTAGGGGCTGCATCCTTCAATTGCATCACATAGGTGCGACCAAGGCTGCCCATTTTGAAGGCTCCTTCAAATGCGGCCTGGAAATGCAGCCTTCTTTCCCAGAATTTGGAGGATGCAACGGATGAATCCTTCGTGGCCCAGCCTATCCCAAGATGCATTGCGCGCAGTTGAGGATTAAATATTAAGTTAAGTTAACTGACAGTCATTAACTAGCTAACGGTTGATTGTTGCTAGCCTTACTATTAACTAAAAGCACACAGCTTAAGCAATCTTAATTTAATAAGATAACAGTCCCCCATTAACCTGAAATATATCAGACGGAGGTGTCTCCTGCGGCAAGGATTAGATAAAAAAAATATAGCTTGGTTAGCACAGTGTATTTCCAGATGGTAAACTGTGATAATGCTAATTCTAATTTTGTGCGTGTAGGATTTGGGCGGCTATATCGGCCGAGATGGAATATAACATAATAAGTATGTCTTTCTTAGTTTATAATCACCTGAAATGAAGAATCGTTGTTTGTTTTATTACATTAGTTTGAGCTGTTTTTATCTACATAGGAAGCAGATCCTCGTCTACAGAGACTGCCATGTTGCAACGCCATGTTTCTAAAGTAGCCCAAAATGGACAAACCAAACACTGGTTCTAGATCAGGCAATTAGTGTTTTTGCATCGGCCACCATAGATAGAGGCCCCTCCGTGACGAGAGTGTCAGAGTAACAACCAGGAGAAGTTTCAACTGGGTGCAATCTGCAATCCTCACCGCTAGAGGCCACTAAATCCCCTTAAACCCTACAAACTGTTTCTTTAACTTCATGAACTGGAAACACAGTGAAATAGCAACTCCTGCACCATAGCTTTGTTACCTAACCAACACTGTTGCCATGGTAGCAACTTGACAATGGACGGCGACCACCTCTTATCAAAGCAGTCCCACCCTTGTTTTGTACCAGGCTGTAAACTGTTAATTTGTGCTGTAAAGTTGGGCGTTTAACACAAGGGTCTATGGGGAGTGGAGCCAGCCTCAAGTGGCCATCAGAGGAACTGCAGTTTTTAGCACTTCTTTTTGGCTTCATTTTCCAGCCTTGGCAGTTGCTGCTTGGTATCAACAGATAAAAGGCTTTAAAATTAAATATCAACATCAGCTCTAAATGTATATTTCTGCTGCTTTGACAGGCCAGTTATATGAAGCTTTAATTTTGTGACTTTAATTTGTTAAAATAGGTCAAGTTTACCCTTGTCATGGCTTTTTTCAGGGTTGTCTCAGGGAGAGCACCATCCAAGCCTGTAAATGTAGGATGCATTTTCCATTTTTGTTTGAAAATGTTACATGAAAATAAATTCAGCATGTTTTACACAGAAGGCCACAGGAAGTCATTCCTCCCTGTGGCCATGAAAGTTTTCAACTCCTCCCTCACAGTGTCAGACACTCTGAGTCCATAACTGTCCATAATTTAATTATTATTTATATTTCCAACTGTGCAATTTTTCCTAGCCAACTTAACTGTACAAAATACAATACTGACTTAACTGATACAATTTGTGCAATACTAAGTCAACTGTGCTTTGCAATAATGTAACTGTACAATTACTCCTTCTTATTTAATTCTTCACCTACTTATTCTGTTCTTGCATTTATATTTAGCATACTTGTATTATAATGCATATTTGTATATTTAAAGATATATATATATATATATTGTAGCATAGTTCACATTTTTTCTTATATACATATCTTATTTTTATTTCTATTTTCCTATAATTTCTGTATGTCTTTATGAAGTTTAAGAACAACAGTAACATGCCCCAATTACCCCCCTAGGATCAATTATGTATTCTGACTCTTACCTAAGCCAGAGTAGTTTTGTTATTTTGCCTGGAATGTATACATTTTGAAAAGCATTATATTTTATTTCTGCACCTGCCAGCAGGTCATCACAATAAGAACAGGCATAATAATATGTTAATTCCACCACAGGAGAGACTCGATGTTCTCCGCAATTACGTGGGAAAAATATGTGCATGTATCAGCATAAATGAGTTGGAAAATACCGGTATACTGGCAAAAAATCTACAGTTTTACTGGGTTTTAACAATAGGTCATTCCACTTGTGTGTTTTAGTATTTTAAATCTGGCATCATTTACATCCATGTCTACTTGCTTACAGTCTTCCACTACATTGCCCTTGCTGGCACATTGCTGCGAATCTTGCCATGTCGCTGCCACCTGTGGATTAATGAAACAGTGTAAAACTATTGGCAGGAATGTGTATCACGTCATGTGCGTCCTTGTGCACAAGATAACCAAAACAGGGACCCATTCATAGAAAAAACAGCTCGAGGTCAGAAACTCTTCCTGGTTTGTGTTCACATTACAAAGAAATAGTACCCAGCTTGGCATAAACTCAAGACAAATATTTAGAGCCCAGAAACACTGATGATCTGTACCAGGTTTTGTCCATTGATAGCATCACATAAAAATCTCAGTTTTGAGCCTCAGGTGCTCATTTTCGTAGTTACTGTGCTTGTTTTAGGCTTGATGTTATGTTTGACAACTTCCCAGAAAGCCTAGAGATCAGTACCGCAGCTACACTGACCTCCAGCCATTGTCGTCCAACTCAAATCAAAATTAATAAGATGCACAAGGCTTCTGTTTCTATTTTTTTCTCTAGCTCTTAAACATGAAAAATGGACTGACCACCAACCTCTGCACAGCATCTTTTTCTGTCTTTGCACACATAAAATGACCAGCAAGAAAAACAGGGAGAGGTCAAGTCAAGGATGTTCATCTGCACATACTTGGGCAGAGGAGGTTAAGAGCGAAGCCAAAGTGTGGCTAGCCATGTACAGACACACAGAGAGAAAAACAGTTTGGAATGACCTACATTAGCAGCACTCAGAGCATTGCCAAAATGTATCCCACAGTCCTTGGCAGTTGGCTTCGGCAGACATGGACAAGAGGAGGAGGAAGAGGAGGAGGAGGAGGGGTGGAACAGAGGGGGAAAGCTGGTTGTGAGTGAGCAGGGCTCTCAAAGTGCTGATTAGGTGTGTGTTTTGGGCAAACAACAGAATACACAGAAAGGGAAAATGGGCTACACTCCAGTTCAGCAGAAGTGCAGACAGCACCAAGATCAAAGTTCAGCTGTATTCTGTGTGCACAAGATGATAAAACTGTGAAGTAAAAACACACACACACACACACACACACACACACACACACACACACACACACACACACACACACACACACACACACAGTGTTCTGTAGGGCAGACAACCTGGGCAGGCTGCCAGCTTATTACTGTGAGTTCCAGGTTAGTGCCAGAGTTCACGCAGCTCTCCTGGTGAGCCAACATGTAGAGACTCACATGTAGGCCGCCCTGGGATTCTTAGAAACTCAAAACATTTTCAAGGAAAGCTGCAGGGTTGATCTAGAGGAGGAAAAAAAAGTTCCCCCCTTTTTTTTCAACATCACCTTTTACCATTACTTTCTCTGTAACTTGACCTTGCCAATAGCCAGAGCCAGGAGACTAAAAGTCTTACAGCTGCATCAACAGCAAAACACAGAATTGGGGCTGTCCCAAATATCAGTGTTTGGGTATCGAAGCTTCAGTGAGAAATAGCCGCCATTAATCAAAGCTTCAAGGGGGGTGGAAGAAACCTTAGTTTTCACTCGATGCACCTTAAAAATGTGACAACAGTGGTGTGCTGCAGAGTGCTGTAGAAATGAGTCCTAAAACCCGGAAATGAGTTAGCATTTTAGCACTCCTGGTCCCCTCGGCTCGAAGTCAGTGATTTTTTTGTTGGATGCCTGAAATAAGGTCGGTGGTTAACACAAGCTTTCCACCATTTATGAAATAAAAACACCTGTTAATACCCCGCTCACTCGTAAATTTTCTTCTTAAAAAAGATGGTTGCTAACAAGACGCCAAATACTGTTTTACAGCTTCATTGTGCTGGTCACACTGAAGTCATGCATCATGTGGTGTATTTGTTTACAGCCTAACATTAGCTTTTTACTTCCTGCGATTGCATTTAAACTTCAACAGTTATAAAAGTGATGTTCATTTGTGAAGATTATCTTGCTGAACAGAACATGTATCATAAACATTTGTTTGCCACAGAGTTTATTCTGTGCAATAATCCAAAATCCAAAGGAAAATCGCAAAGGCTTTTTGGCGTGGGAACCAGGGCGACGCTCCTCTCATGGTGGCCTACAAATAAACATCATCCCTGCAGCACTCTATTAGCTACTTTGTTAGCATGAAGGTCACAGTTACATGAGCAATAATATCTAGGAAAAAAGAACACTTTGCAAGATGGCTAATTTGATAATGATTTGCCGAAGTATTACTATCAAATTAGCTGAAAAAAATTGTTGATTTGTGATATACCACTTTTCTTGGGCATGTAATCGACTTTTTGTAATTGGTCATTTTAAATCTATTTCAGACACTTCACTTTTTAAACTCTTGCCAGTGGAACTGTAAAGGTCCAAACATACCAAGGTAATAGTCGTCAACGAGCGTCTGCTGCCCTAGTTTTTGCGGTGTGCCCCGCATCACTGGCACTAATCGGCCCTTGTTGGCTGACACGGGGAGAACATGCTAACTCCGGTTCAGTTCAGTTCAGTGCACAAGATAAGAAATCAAAGTGAGGAAAGTAAACAAACAACATGAGTCAAGAGGGCGTGAGATCAAAACACTTTGCAGCAATGAGCTCAGAGAAGAAATGGTTCATAACGGTTTATGTTGTTTGCTAGCACAGGGCAAATATCATTTGTTCTTTCAACAACAAGTTGTGTT